>CM043114.1:10037498-10640676 GCA_023701765.1 Hylyphantes graminicola
AGATAGCAGCATCTGTCACACACACGTATGTATGATTGTGTGTGAGTGTGTTTGTCTGTCTTACTTGACGATGGTTAATAAGCGGGTCGCTGACCAAGCACACAAGCCTGAAAATATATGTATACCAACTAGCCGAAAAAATTTTGAGTTGTGGTAGCTGCTGTTGTTCACTCACCGACATTTTCATTGTATGTTCTTTTTGAGACGAGATTTTAAACAGCACGTGATTGCGAATTTTTACAAATATGGTAAGTGCAATTGTTGTCGGCGTTTGTTTTTCTTTGTTCAAATAGTTACCAATATTGGTTATGGTAAAATTGCCAGGGACAATTTTACCATAACCAATATCGGTAACTATTCGAGCGCGATGCATACCGGGTTCGCACGCGGCCTTGAAATCCTGGAAAAGCCTGGAATTTCATATTTTTATTTCAAGGCCTTGAATAGCCTGGAAAATCCATGGACAGCCTGGAAATTTCTTGAATTTCCAATTTTTATTCCATTTCAAAATTGAATCGAACTAGCGTAGTGGTGGACGAAACATCTCGTTTTGTTTCTGCGCATTTTCGAACCACACCCAAGTGTCAACACTTGAAGAAGCACTTGTGGACGCGATCAGAACGTTGTAGAATTCTTACTGCTACTGCTTTGCTCTTCTTGTACTTATTTGTAGTGTGTGGTGGTTTTTCAAAACAACTATTTCCCATTGAATTTTTTTCAAATGTCAAAAAATATAAGGGATATGTTCAGGGCCGCCGACAGGATTTATGGGCCCCTATGCAACTTAGTTCGGGCCCCTAATTCATTGATAACTTTTCTTTTTAATAGTATTAACTAATTGATAATAATAATTATTAATAATTAACATGAATCATCAATAATTGCTATTAATAATTATTATTAATTAACAATTACATTAATGATTCATTAAAATGATCTTAAACATATGGAAACTGTTAATTACACTTAAAACCCTTATTTCTAATAAAACTATAAAACTTACTCATTTATTTTTAGTTAGCAAAAAATTTGCGTGTCTTGGTTCAAAGACCGCGGTCTGCGATTCAAAAAGAATGGAATTCTAACAAAAAAAATACAAACTATACAATGTCCACTATGTTAATTTTATTATTATTTTTAAATATTAATCAATATTTTGAATTTATATTTATAGTTTTGAAATTATTAGTCAATTTTTGAAAATGAACAGTTTTCCATAATATTTAGAGCTAATTGTTAGAGAAGTAATTTTAAAATTACTGAATTTAATTGTTTCATTGGAAATATTTCTTATGATGTCCCTCTCTCCATGCTGCGATTCCATTGGTTGTTTTGTTTTGTTTTGACAAAGTGTTGAAACAAGCTCATTAGTTTTTATAAAGTCACGCGCTCCGAACTGCGATTTCATTGGCTGTTTGGTTTTCTTTGACAAAGTGTTGAAACAAGCACATTTCTGTAAAATATCGGAAAAAAATTTCTTTTGATTAATAGAATTAATTTTCTTCTAAATCTTTTGACCCTTTTGGGTCAAATATTGAAAGCACTTTGACACACAATGAAATTTTCAAAATATTTAAAATAAAAGACAAATTCTGATGTAAAAAGCAAACATAGATACACAAAAATGCAGATTTTTAAAAAATTAATCCTCTTCAAAAGACCCTGTTAACATTAACTATCAAATAACAAATATCCAAAGTAACATCATTTATTAGTTACTGTATACAACATTACACAATTATAAACAAATAGGGAAAATAATTTAATAAAAGATAACAATCACTTACATCATGTGTCGAGAGAACTTTCGAAATCGAAGTACTGAATTCAGGGTTGCAAAACAATTAATTTCGTTATTTAATTTAAATGATCAGCATTTATTTCATTAATTTAATATCATTAACTTATTATTTATTTTTTAAAATTAGTTTTTTTTTAAAATTTATTTCTACCAAATATCTTTTCACTACAACGAGAGGGAGAGAGTGCGAGACTACTGGGGTTTGGCGTTTGGGGGACAGTGTCTGGTCTTGTTGTCATGGCCATTGAGTAAGGAATATTTTGAGTAAGGATTTTATTGGTCCTGCTACTCTTTGGATACAAGCCAGGCAGAAGAAGCGAGGATCAAGGTATAGATAAGAGACTAGAAGTGAGGGGTTTATCACCCACCCCTCAGACAAACAGGAAATGAACAAAATACTCTTCTCCGCTTCCTTGCTAAAAAAAATCTTGTCTGCCAGCAGTACGACAAACGGGGAGTCCAGTCATTATTTCGAATCGTGACGAACTGGAATTTTTTTTAATAAATGTAGTGCATTAAAAACAATTTTAATTGTAACTTTCTTGGTAGATTGAAATTGGTGTATATCCTATTTCATAATCCTATCAAAAATAGTATGTTTCGGAAAAACTATAATTTTTCAGTTTTATTCCAATTTCTTTCGAATTTGCAAAAATATCAGAACTAAAATTTGATATAACTGGACTTGGCATTAAGACAAAAATTTGTATTTTTAGAGTTTTAGGCTGTCCCTAGTAACTATTAAACTTTTTTTTATTTCTTTGAAAAGCATACTTTTTAGCATATATTTGTATGAAAAATTATGTTTAGATTAAGAATATACGTGCAGGATTTTGCTCGGGTCTTAAGATGATACGTTGGCGGGGGCCCCTCAGTTTGTTAGAACGTCGTGCTAATAGCGCAAAGGTCGTGGGTTCGATCTCCCATGGTCTATATCTTTTCTTTTGGATCGAAAGATTTTATATTTATTTTTTGTATCCTGCTGATACTTTTAGAACAAATCAAGTATTTTAGATCAGCTACTAGGAAAAATTCCCAAATTAATCTAAATATTTGAATATAATAAACACCCTAAATAAAAATATTTAATAGTACTATACTTACTCCGGCTTATTTTATTAAATGAAACTTATTAATGAAATTGAAAGTAACTTGCTTTAAGAGACAAAATTCGTAATATAATCAACATTAAAAAAAGGATAAATTAATGCAATAAAATTGTTAGTGTAAAAGAATTAACGAAATTAAATTATAATTTATGAGTTAATAAATTAATATATTAAGTATAATAAAATTATAGTTTATCTAATTAATATTTGATACCAAATTAATTAAACTAAAATATTTAAATAAATATTTGTAAATTTTACTTTAAATATGATTACAGTAATTCAACTGTGTGTTTGAACTGTTTTGTTTATTGATGTTATTGCCATTGTAAAATTGTACTTAACATATTTGACTATTGCAAGCGGCTCAGTGGCTGAGAGGTTAAACGTGTACGCCTCATAAGCCCAGGATCGCGGGTTCGAGCCGCGGCTGAGTCGTCGGATTTTCTAGATGGGAAAGTCTTGGGCACGCATTTCATATCATATAATTATGTGGCATTTAAAAGATCCCTGAACAGATTAAAGTTCTCGAGACATACTTTAACCTCCACAGAGAGCTCAGATTCTTTGTAATCTGTGCGTCAAAATTGGTAGCGAGAGTCGCCTATATGGTGCCACACAGAAATGGATCGGAATATGCTGAGTCTGCAAAAGGCTTGAGCGCCAATATTGCAGCCCCAAGTACAAAAAAAATTTAATTGACTGTTGCAGTTTATATTTTGCTCCTGTGTTTGTAGGCATGTGGAACAACAAGCACATCCTTACTTTTACGATCTTGATTTGACGATTCTGTATCTTGCTTTTGAGGAAACTGAATCTCATTGTTGTGCTCACATGCTCAAAAATGACGAAATATTTCTTTAGATTAGACGACATTCAAATCCTCATAAAAATGACGATTCAACTTTCCTCACTTTGAGGAAACGAAAACTCGTAGCATTTGCCAGTAAACGAATCGTCAAAATTTAGGAAAATTTCGTCGTTTTTGAGCATTCATTTTTTAGAGTGTGTACTTAACATATTCGGATGTTGCAGTTTATATTTTGCTCCTGTGTTTGTAGGCATGTGGAACAACAAGCACATCCCGGAGGCAGCGCACGTGTGCTGCGTCGTCTCGAGCTCGAAGCAGCTCTTGGCCGCCGGTGGCAAGACGGGCTTTATCCGATGATTCCGTTACCCAAGTATTAGTGAGAAAGTAAGTGTTTTGCTTGATTGTATTCAAATTAGAAAATGTAAAGTATTTCAATGCTTAGATAACACATAAGGGAATTATTTTTTTTTCCTATTGATAGATAATCGTTATACAGGGTGAGGCAAACAAAACCGGCCCCGAGGTGGAGATAAGAATACGACAGCAATGTTTGCCAAGTCTAAAACCAATACAAAAACGGGTTTGCTTACTGAAGCTATTGATCGCTTCCATATTAAGTCCAAACAAACGCTTGGCGACTTATTTGCCAGCAACTAGGCTACGCTTTTAGAAGCTAGTTGAAATGGAATATAAACAAGGTTAGTGGAGCTGATCAAGATTTAGTGATTATTTGATAGTTTCGTTGTTATTTATCCTAGAGAAGCGGACCTTTTTGTTTTTGGCAATACAAAACATTCTAAATTGATTGCAAGACACAAAATTTGCATTATGGGACGTCGTCATACAATGCGAACTAAGATCTGAACTCGCCACTAGTCTATGAGTACCTCTAATGTGAAGCGAATCCGATCCAACCAATGCAAAAACGGTTTCAGGCGGCCTCAAGATTTTTTCCCGCCAAGCATTTCAACGTATTCCCATCTCTAGATCGGGGCCGGTTTTGTTTGCCTCACCCTGTATAATCTAAATGTCTTTTCTAAAGTAAAAATAATCTAATAAGATTGCTTTCCACAAACACAGAAAATGTCTTGTTTCCAATTCCCATTTGTATCTAATATGTTTATTATTGTATATCTTTAATCCCCCCAAAAAACTTCGTAAAAGTAAACAAACGCCAATCTAAAAAAAAAACTATTTTATCAAAAAGCAAGTTCATTATGAAAGTTGTGGCTAAAAAAGCCGTGATATAAAATGAATGCCAATCTCTTGTGTAAAACTTCCTGGTCATAGTAAGTAGTATAATTTAAGTTTTGCTGCCATAAAAATATTGCACTGTTTGAGGTTGGTGCCCCCCCATCCTAACCACACTCTATACCTTTATATAAATGTATTGAGATCATACATTTATTAAAGTTTTTTTTTTTTTTTTAAAGTATCCTTCGTTATTCTGATTTAGTAATTCAAGTTCATTTGCGTGATTTAAATTTTTAGGGGGATTAAGTTGTGCACCAACCTCAAACAGTGCAATATTTTTATGGCAGCAAAACTTAAATTATACTACTTATTATGACCAGGAAGTTTTACACAAGAGATTGGCATTCATTTTATATCACGGCTTTTTTAGCCACAACTTTCATAATGAACTTGCTTTTTGATAAAATAGTTTTTTTTTTTTAGATTGGCGTTTGTTTACTTTTACGAAGTTTTTTGGGGGGATATCAGTAGTTTTTTTTTAAATAACAAAAGATCCAGATACAATACGACTACAAAATTGACGACATGATTTCAATGTTTATAGAGAGTTATATAACTTCTGAGAACCAAAGAAATATTATTTCTTACTCTTCATAGAAAAAGCAAAGTGTTTAAAAAGTTTGAGCTAATATGAACTGAATCTGACAACCAAATATGACTGTTTACATTTATAGATCAAGATTAACCATTCCATTATCGCTGTTGATATATATTTTTTAAATAAACGCCAAAACTTTTTAATGAAGCGTTCCGTTTATTAATTAGAATTCCAAAGTTTTTTCAGTCTGCTGATTCATATATTTGATAAATCATTTATTTTAGAAACTGTAATATCGGCTTGTTCGTTGTGTTTTTGAACTCTGACGCTCTTTGATGAAAATATAGCAGGCCTCGGTTGGCGCAGTCTCGGGAGGTAATACGGCCGCTAAGATGGCTAGTTAATCGCGCAACCGTACCGCCAAAGATAATATCGATTTTAATTAATTAAAAATAGAAAAAAATGTTTTTGAAACTTCAAACCTACGAAAGGGCCTGAATTGGGGCATTCTCAATCGTTTAGTAGAAACAGCTTAAGGGAAGAAATCTCCCCTGTTACATCTGTAACTGAAAATAGGAACAGTTTTAATAACCGAATCTTCATTATCGTAACGTTCCCGTTTGTTATTTTCAGGAACAGTTTCTAGATGACGTTTTATTCCAGATGTATTGTTTAAGACACATTTCGAGATTATATCGCAGCTGTTATTTTTAGTGTACCACATCCGTCTTTTATGCCTAGTTTTTTTTTCACTTTTGTCGGCATATTTAATTTCAATTTACTTTTATTAAACTAAAAAAATATACAGCCTATTCAAGAAAAACCAATAACCAAATACAATTCTTAGATTACGGTTATGTATTATAATACAAACATTTAGTAACAGCTCATGTTAAAAAATTTAACTTTAATAATTAAATATCACTTTGGCAAAATAAAATATTCCTCAATAAATTTTAGAAACAAATATAATTTCTTTTCATAAAAAAATAAGCAAAGATTACTTTGACATAATTAATTATTCCTCAACAATTTTTAGGGATAAAATATATTTCTTACTTTTTATGAAGAAAAAACCAACAAAACTATTTTTTAATGGTATTGGTAACTGAATATGGCAACCAAATTGGCAAATATGACTGTTTGTTTACATTTCTGAATTGATTCATCCACTCAAGTTATTCATTAGTTTTTTTTAAATAAAAACGCCAAAAAAGTTGAAATGAAGAGTTTCCGTTTATTAACTAGATTTTTTTTTTGAATCTGCCGATTCAGATATTAGATTAATCAGTTATTTTAGAAGCTGTAATAATAACTTAATAGTTAACAGCGCTGCTATGCGGCTCTTCGATGAAAATACAGTAAACCTTGGCTCGTTTTCGGAGGTACCTGGCCGCTAGGATGGATTGTTTATCGCACATTCATACCGCCAAAGGTAATATAGATTTTAATTAATTAAAAATAGAACGAGTTCTTTTTGAAACTTCAAACCTATGAAAGGGGCTTAATTGGAGCATTCTGAATCTTTTAGTAAAAACCGCTTCGAGATTAATGGTCTAGTAATGGCTGTAGGTCACTTCAAAAATTAGGTCAAAATTTGACTAAAACTGGTCGAAAGATTTCATTTTCGAAAATTTCTTTATTTTTTTTCTCCGCTGTTTTTGACTCTAGAATAACCAAAAATTTTTTATTGAAAGTAATCTACTAAACCTCTTTACTGTATTTTTTTTATTGTTCTACGAAGTTTAGTTTGCCTGGTAGAAAATAAAATCAATTTCGCTGTTAACATAGCGAAATGTTTTCTGTATGTATACATAACCGTTTAGCCCTTGGCGTCATTTTGAGATTGGCGGGCGGAACGACCGTTCCGTCTGATATACGTGAAATCTTTTATGTGAAATAATTGATTGGGCAATTGGGGTATGAGGCATAACAGTTAACTGGTAAACTATTTAGAAAAATATAATAAATTATATTCATCAATCATCAAATATATGGCAATTGGATTTCCAAAAAAGGCTTTTCTTATAAGGGCATAAAGTATAACAAAAAAGTTTGAATCACATAGTAAAAAATAGCTTCGATCATATTAAGTAAACGTTGTTACATATATACTTTCTGTATTTCCGTGTTCATTTAAATCAAAAACTATTTTCAACGTACTTATTTCAGGTATTGCAATTAAAAAATATACTTAAGTAAAAAAAAAAGGAATAACTTGATAACAAAATAAACGGCATACAAAATCGACTTACTTGAATGGCCTATAATGTTGCCTAAAGCCTTGGTTTCCTCGGAGTCTGTCACCAGAAAAGTGCGATCGCTATTATACGTAGATGACGTCACTCTCCAAACTGTAAACCGGCCACCGCTTCATCGGAACGTTACGTTGACACGAAACTGGAAACCTAGCGAACTCACTCAATTCAATTATGTTGTTGTTTTGACTTTCGTCTGTGCATGTCAAAAATTGAAAATTTAGATTTGGCCCTTGCGATCATCAATCCCCTTGCAATCAATTAGCATTTCATCCTTAGCAAGCGTAAAACAACTCTCGCCTTCCGTCATTTCCACAAATTTTGAATTTTTGGCAAGCACACCACACAACAGACAACAGCAAAAAACGCTATCATCAGAATTTCCCCAACGCACTCAACAGCAACTCAATCTGGCGGTCGCTGTGAGTTGTCCTGCAATGCTCCCGAGGAAACCACTCTAGCGTAATCAACGTCAGTATTTTGTTTGACGTTACTCAGCACTTGTCCGACCGCTTAAATCTGTTGACGGACTCCGAGGAAACCGAGGCTTTAGACACACTATAAAGTGGACTAGGAAATCCTAATCGGTAGCTGAAAAGTTTTTTTCGCATGCCGTCATGGCCATACCGGCTCTGTTACAGTTGATTTGGAACTCGGAAACTGTTATGTGTACATTCACAAACCTACGAAAACCTTTTTTTAACCTACGAAAGGTTGGCTCAACTTGCTTGTACTTTGTGAACTAGTATTGATGTTGTTTTTCCCTTTCCTAACAAAACATCTGAAAGTCTCGACAATCTCCTTGACCTTTGGAGTAAGTTACATTTAGGCCGGAAAAATATGTCACCGTCTGCAAAAAATTTCGAATTTGCGATTTCCACCTTCTGAGTTGAAGATAAGGCTCCTGTCTCCCCCTGTCAATGGAATGAAAGATGGTTAGGAGATGTTTTTCGAAATCGGAAGGAGGCGTAAAAAAAAACACTTATGATTTCAAGCAAACATCGTGACCTCCGGTGGAAAAACTCTGTGCACACGCATTGTTGGGAATGAACCTCGGTGAATGTGTGAAACAGAGTCGAATTTGAAAACTCTTTAAAGGGCTATGTTTAATCAACCAAAACTTTTTCGATATTCCGAAAAAAATTAATATTTGATTATAATAAAGTCACGAGTTATTTACCCCCCCCCCTCCCTTTCCCAGCCCCTCCGCGTCGCCTCTCCTGGGAGATTGAGCCCAAACAGTAGCGGATTTCTAAATAGGCTAGCTAAGCTAAAGCCTACGGCGGCAAATTTTCAAAGGCTGAATTTTGCATGTTGAGGCAATTCTTTCAAAACGCAACTGAAGTTTAAGTACTCTAATACATTGGAATATTTGTTAACATTTCATCTCAAGCCCTATTTTATGTAGCATTAAAGTAAGAGATCGGAAAAATTACATCTAACTGATGAAAAACATACAGCATTTTTAAAACTTAATTTAGTAATTTCGGGGCACTAACTTTCATTGACCAACGGGTTATAATGAGATAAAGCAACATTAGTCATTAGTGATCAACTTTTGAATCGATTTCCCCCCCCCCCCCCCTTACCCATTAGGCGGCAAATTTTGGTTCAGCCTATAGGCGGCACATTTGGAAATCCGCTACTGAGCCCAAATGACAGCTGTTCTCCAAACCAAATGTGCCTTTGTGATAATCCAACGGAAAAATTATTTTCTAAGCCACACATATTTCTGCTGTATCAAATATTTTATAAATTATTTATTTTTTGGTTGGAGTTGGGAAACCGCTGTCGATCGTGCTCCTTCGCCGATAAAGGCGAATGAAAGCCGACCAACTTTATTAACAAGGCCAGAGAGAGAGAAGCTTTCCCAAACATGAGCGCAGACGGAATTTTTGAAGTCATTGTTCCTACTGCCGAAGATCGAGAAACAAGTTCGGAAGCATTCAGAACCCTAAAAATGTAGGTAGTCGTGAACGAGTGGTTCCGAACAGGTTTCAAGACAAGGTTTTTTTTTTCATCTTAGGAACAATATCACTCGGAACTTCTTCTTCTTCTTCATAAGCTCAACAGCCTTTTGCAGGCCAAGGCTGACTCGCTGATCCTCCTCCAGTTGGCCCTATTAGCCGCAATGGCTCTCCATCAGTTGACTCCTATTATTTTGAGGTCCCTTTCAACATCGTCCAACCATCGTGTGGGTGGTCGTCCCCTACGTCTTGTACCTTCAATTTTGGAAAAAGTCACTTTATTGGTGGGAAAGTCCTCGGGACATCTGTACAGATGGCCCAGCCACCTAATTCGGGATGCTTTTATAGTTCTCACTATGTCGGTCCCGCCAAATTTACCAAATTTCCTTTAAACTTCATAGTTGTAAAGTATTCTCCACTCATTGTTCTCCCTAATAGGTCCAAATATTTTCCTTAGCAATTTCCTTTCAAATATTTGCAATTTTTCTTCTACAGATTTATTGAGGGTCCAGCATTCACTTCCATATAGGACAATAGGTCTGATTAAAGTTTTATAAATGCTCAACTTGGTGTTTACAGAAATAAATTTAGACTTAAATTGGTTTCTGAGGCCATAAAAACTTCTATTAGCCATGAAGATTCTATTATTTATTTCAATTTTTAGATCATTGCTTCTTGAGATCAGAGTTCCTAGGTAGGTAAACTGTTTTACAGTTTCGAAAGTGTAGTTACCTATCTTTAAAGGGGACAAATCAGGAGAATTATTTGATGAAATCAAAAACTTTGTTTTGTCTGCATTTATAACAAGTCCCATCTGCCTTGCCGAGCTCTCAAGTGCTACAAAAGCATTGACAACAGAGCTTTTTGTTGTTCCAATAATGTCAATATCATCGGCAAAGGCAAGTAGTTGGATATCACTCGGAACTATGACGTCAAAATTTCCGCCCGCGTGCGTATTTGGGAGGTAGGTTGTTTGAATTATCGTCGCACTAGAGCTACACGAGGGCTATTGGCAACGGGCGTCGTATTTCAGTACAACAGTCAAGTGACAAGCCGACACCTGAATAGGCACCCACCCAACGCAACCGTAAAATGCAACATCGTATCGTAAGCACGTGCTTGAGAGAGCTCCTTTGGACTTAGTAGTTAAATAAGCCGTGTTCACAGGCGTAATATTTTGTCTGAAAGATGTGCCTGTACCAAAACACACCTTAAGTTTGCAGCATTGAAATGTTTTAGACGGAGTAAACGGCATAAACAGCGCTGCTGGCACCGAAATTTTGCCTGCTCTGATTGGTCGCTCCTTTGCGATACGTTCACCCTGATATTCGTGCGCCCTGTTACGTCAAAATCGAAGGAAAACATAATTAATATTTCATTCTAACTGAAGCAAAAACTAACAAAAATATGTCTTGAAGTAACGAATAAATTGGTTTATTGAATGTAAAATACTAGTCCAGGCAACGAAGAGTTCTAGAGGGAAAGTTTTGGAACACAATTTTTGACTTCATAACTTTGTTTAGACTAGTTAGGAGGTAAACATATCAAAAGTCCCCGCCCCTAGCCCCTGTGCTAAAGGAGGGAGGGTGGGTTGAATGCCCCGTTTTTCGGTTTTTTGCTTATATCTCGAAAACTATGCGTTCTAGCGATATAATTGTATTACACAAAATGAAAGCTGATAAAATTTGCTACAAGCTGCACCCCCTCAAGTGTTTTAATATCTTGTATAGTTTTCGAGATATCCTCTCTTGAAAGTCAGTAATTTTGGAGAAAACACTTCCCCCCTCACATTTTCCCTCCTTTTTGACCGGATAACTTTTCAATAATGCCCCCGAAACACTAAATGTTGGCCCTAGAGTGGTAGAGAATTTAATTCTTTTCAATAATATATCTTATTTTACCATTTTATCTATTTTCCTTCATATTTTAAAGCAGTTTCAGTGTTGAGTGAAAAGGGGACTGTCAGTCCCATAGAGCTAATGCATTAGTTTTGAAATCGCAACGTTTGCAAAAGAATTTTTCTGCGATGTTATCCCATTTTCACACGGTATTAGAATCATCATAACATCAATTTAACACAAAATTGAAAAGAAAATAAGATCCGGTTATTTGATTATTAATTAATAAAGTTTTAAAATAGTGGCGCCATCTGCTGCATATTTTTGGCATTTTTAAATTTTAAAATACTTAATTAAATAACTAGATAACATTTTCGTTTCCAATTTGTTTCATTTTGATGTTATGTTGATTCCCGTACCTGGGCAAAAAGGGCTAACATGGCAAAGCAATACATCTGTGGAAGTTGTTATTCCAAAACTAAAGCATTAGCTCTATGGGACTGACAAGCCCTCTTATGTACACTTATCATACGCTGAATGTCTAAATAACACTGGTACTCACGTCTAAATAACACTGGTACTTTATTGAGCTGGCACAGACTCACTCTGCACTGGAACCAGGCAGTTATTCTCAATCTTCCACTCATACACCTGAGGAGGGAGGTCATTTCCCAGCCACAGCTCAACTTGGTATAATATTCGGGGCGAATACTGTTTTACTGCTCCCTCGGTGGGAAGAAGACAAGATATATCAGGCTTGATGGTGGCCACTGATTTCAAGAGTGAATTATTATTATACATGAAGTATTGAGGAAGGCCTCTTTCTTTGGAGCCCCATACCACCTAAAGATGCAGGTTTTGCCTGCCTTTTGTACCTGATAGGTGGTTAAGGAAGGGTATGAAAAGACCACTGCTGCTTTTTGGACCTAAAGATGTTGTGTCGCATCCAAATGTGTTTGCAAAAATAGCACGTCCTAAACCCAGTTGCTGAAGCTCTTAGGACGATAATGAAACATTCCTTTGTCTTACCACTTCAAGGCTTTATGAAAGTAATGTCCTTATGCTCATCAGCTGTACCATCAAGAGGACTATGAGGTTGACACAATATATTGATGTATTACACTGTGCCGACAAAATGAGTATCTGTGCTGTTTTCGCCATTATCACAGCCGTATTCACAATCAGAACGTCCACATCACATTCTGCCTGAAGGGTCTTACATCCAATTGTCCTCAAGCTAACCCTTAAGTATGTTGATGAGCCTATTTTTATTTAAATTATTCAACAGAAAATCATCTTGTTTGAGGTTTATCTCGGTGTCTTCGGTGAAATGGATATCAACCCGTTTCTTGAATCGATCTCTCTTCTGCTGGTCCCAGTGCACAGTGAGTTAGCAGCAACACCTGACGATATTCTGAAAACAATGTTTTCTGCCGATGCATGAAAGAATGTGCCAGCTCAACTGTAGCAGCAAAAATAGCAAGTCTCAAAAGTCCCAGAGCATACCAAACTTACCATTGGAACTGCGTCAATGGGGTACCTCAAGTTGACTCCGAAGATGAAGAACAGGAGGAGCATCTGACCGTTTTCCCACTGGGGTTCAACGAATGAAATTAAATAGATAAAATATTTAAGTAACAACGTGCCTACAAAATGAGTACCAGTGTTATTTAGACGTTCAGTGTGGAATAAGTGTACATAAGAGGGCTTGTCAGTCCCATAGAGCTAATGCATTAGTTTTGGAATAACAACTTCCACAGATGTATTGCTTTGCCATGTTAGCCCTTTTTGCCCAGGTACGGGAATCAACATAACATCAAAATGAAACAAATTGGAAACGAAAATGTTATCTAGTTATTTAATTAAGTATTTTTGAAATTTAAAAATGCCAAAAATATGCAGCAGATGGCGCCACTATTTTAAAACTTAATTAATTAATAATTAAATAACCGGATCTTATTTACTTTTCAATTTTGTGTTAAATTGATGTTATGATGATTCTAATACCGTGTGAAAATGGGATAACATCGCAGAAAAATTCTTTTGCAAGCGTTGCCATTTCAAAACTAATGCATTAGCTCTATGGGACTGACAGTCCCCTTTTCACTCAACACTGAAACTGCTTTAAAATTTGAAGGAAAATAGATAAAATGGTAAAATAAGATATATTATTGAAAAGAATTAAATTCTCTACCACTCTAGGGCCAACATTTAGTGTTTCGGGGCATTATTGAAGAGTTATCCGGTCAAAAAGGAGGGAAAATGTGAGGGGGGAAGTGTTTTCTCCAAAATTACTGACTTTCAAGAGAGGATATCTCGAAAACTATACAAGATATTAAGACACTTGAGGGGTGCAGCTTGTAGCAAATTTTATCAGCTTTCATTTTGTGTAATACAATTATATCGCTAGAACGCATAGTTTTCGAGATATAAGCAAAAAACCGAAAAACGGGGCATTCAACCCCCCCTCCCCCCTTTAGCACAGGGGCTAGGGGCGGGGACTTTTGATATGTTTACCTCCTAACTAGTCTAAACAAAGTTATGAAGTCAAAAATTGTGTTCCAAAACTCGCATTCGAAAATGAGAGCGATTATGAGAACTATTTACCCTTTTTCCCGTAGAACATTCATATACTGCAAAATTAATATGAGTTTTACTGTAAATTAAATGACTCCTTTCCAGGCCGCCTACTACGAAGAGAAGCAGTGCAGCACGGATGTGAACGTGATCCAGTTCCTGCACGACGACGCCCACCTCGTCTCGACGGGGCCATCTTCGTGTGGAAGCTTGTCACGCCGACTGGCGAATAACGAGCGCGTTATCGCCAACCATAGTTAAACTCATAGTTTCCTTCCATAGAAGCCGCGACCATGGGCGGAGCTACAAAACGCGCGGAGCAATCGGATGAAGAGAAAATTTCACCCGTTTCATTTTGCCTTCATCTGATTGCTCCACAGATTTTATAGCTCCGCCCATGGTCGTGCCTTCTGTGCAAGGAAACTACGAGTTTAACTATAGTGAGAGATTTTGTTAAAACTGGTTCACAATTTATAGAAATTGTGTAATAAAAATTTTGCTAATTAATGGTAGTCTCTTCATTTATGAGTTTTTGAATATTTAAAAGGGTTTATCAACAGTTAGTTGTATGATTAAGAAGATTATTTTCTGTAGCACCCTCAATATATTTTGCACAAGCAGTTTAACCCGTATAGGTTTATGTGAGGTAATTCTAAATAGTAAAGGAGATCGACCCTTTATTTTTTGAAGAAGCCAATTGACTCCATCCAAACTTTGGGTGCAACATGACACATTACTATCACACAGTGTTATAATTATTCAAGTTTTATGTTGCATATTTTAAATTGTGGAGGAATTTTAAATTGTCTTCCGCAGAACATCTTCCGGATGTCTTCTGTGATTGGCCAACTGCAATTTTAGGCTTTATTTGATTGGTTGGTTGGTATAATATAGGTGTATGTATTTTCCGGCTTGCTTTATATGATAAACTTTGAATACGGATTGTAAAAAAAAGAAGTGAAATATACATGTTTATTTATTGTGCTTTGAAGAATTTTTTTCGTAGTTATATATCTCTGCTGGTTGTGTTTCAATTTGAAAATTGATTTTTTAGTTGCTTTGTGTGAAAGGGCCCTGCTTTTCTGGCTGATCGCCAATGAACAAGATTTAGCAACACTTTTTAAAAAATGTTTTGCTCAAAAAATTAGTCAATTTTACTAATGAAAAAATAGCTAATATTAGTGTTACGATCCAAGTAGACACTGTTTTCATAAAAAAAAAAGGTATAACATTACAAGGAAAATAAAGTGTAAAAGGATTGTAGAATATAGTACACAAAAAATCATATAGATGGGGCTAGTGCATGTGAAAATCGTTACATTTTCAATGTTCTGGTACATAGTTATTTATTGTTATTAAAAAGTTTATATACTATGAAAAACATTTTGGTAAGCTTAAATAAATGTGGTGTCAACTCCTATGATATCTCGCCTTCCAATGTAATCTAAATTTTCTAAATCATTTAAATCTTCCTTGTCATAAGACTCGTAGAAATCGGCCATCTTTTCTGTTCGCAAAACTGCTCGAACGCTATTGGTAGATGGTAGATGGAATGTAGTACCAGGTATAAACCACCTCGAGAGGTGGTTTATTCTCGAGCGCCTAGTCTAGGATTAGTCTCGCGCTTACGTGCTGGTGGATACCGTTTTGCGGCTAGTCCCGCACTAGAACCGGTTCAGAGAATAAACCGCGCCTAATCGTGGTTGGTGGATACGACCGTTACTAATCAAGAAGGGGGAAAAGAATGGAATCATAAAAAAGATAGAATCCTAAAAAATAATCATGAAAAAGACTAACCATAAAAACCAAACTCGTCTCTTGACCAGGACTCTAAATTACGAGGCGTAGTCAATTATGGCCAATTACGTCTCGTAATTTAGAACCCTGGTCAAGAGACGAGTTTGTTTTATTGATTCCATTATTTTCCCCTTCTTGAATAGTAAGTGTCTCAAAGTTTATTGCATTTGGATTATTCATTAAAGCTATAGACCACTCCGAATAGCGAGCGTTATTTTATAACCACCCGGTATATTGAAGTAGCACATTTGTTAAAAAAACCTTTGGATGCGTTAGATTTTTGTTGCCTCGTAGTCGTAACATGTCATGGGAATAACATTATCGAATCCTTAGTTCTTGTCTAATCTTATCGAGTCGTAGTGGATATTATCTGAACTGACTTTTTTTTTTATTATTGCACTAATTCTACATCATTAGGGCATTCTATTGCGCTGCTAAATAGCAAAAAAATTAAAAATGGTATTTTATCTACTCCTACTAATTCAACCACACACAAAAAACACACACACACAAAAAACGAATATGTTTAACAACAGAATTAAGCACAAAGGAATTTTTGCGTTTTTTTATGAACCTGGTGTCCTGTTTTATCATATTCCCTATTAAAAAAAGTTACGTGGTATTGATGAGCGTAAAAAAACACTGCGTTTACGATAACTCTCGAGCTTTCTTCGCCTAGATTTACAAACAAATGAATGTACATTGTTCAAAACAATTAGGGGAGCACTTAGCGTACTTTTGTTAACCCTTTCAGTTTCAACGTTTTGTTTTTCATTTTAAAAATCTAAAATTTGTGAAATAGATTCATTATGCATCCAGAATGAAATGGAAAAAAAGGCGAATAAATATAATTTTTTAAACTAAATTTTAAGGGGGCAAATTGGAATAAAAAATTAAGCATAAATTATAACAATAAATTTTTCAAATTTTTATTTGCAAAAAAGAGTTAAAATCAATTTTTAAACATCAGAGAATGCTAGCGTGAAGAATTTAGGGTCAATTCATTTCATAAAATTTTTTTGGGAGTGAATTTTATTTTACCAAGTTTTCATATTTTCATTTGATTAAAACAAACATCATTTACATCCTCAAAAGACATGATTCTTCCATCTAACAATAAATTTGTGCAAGCTCAACTTAGTGAGAAAAAAATCGCAAGCTCATGATTCCAAATGGAAAAAAGGGGCCGGGGAGCCAAGTCGGTTAAGCACTCTTAGCATGCGAAAGGTCTCAGGTTCGGGTCCGGGTATCGCCAAAATAGCTGCCGACCTATAAATGGCCCGTGCAGCCAAAAATGTCCGACGAATAATACCCCGTGTAAGGGAGCGCACGTTAAATATCATTCGAAGTCCGAACGCTGCGTACGATGTCGTCCTTAACGGTTGCGTGGGGTGCCTATTCAGGTGTGGGCTCGTCACCTGTCTGTAGTTCTAAAATACGACGCCCATCGCCAATAGCCCTCGTGACTGTGGTTCTAAAATACGACGCCCGTCGCCAATAGCCCTCGTGTAGCTCTAGTGCGACGATAATTCAAACCAAACCAATAGCCCTCGTGTAGCTCTAGTGCGACGATAATTCAAACCAAACCAAACCAATAGCCCTCGTGTAGCTCCAGTGCGACGATAATTCAAACCTAACCTAACCAAATGGAAACATTGGGGTCGGAAGAGTTTAAACCATGCGCTCCCCTAATTGTTGTGAGCAGTGTATTTAACAATATAAAGTTTAGCAAACAAAGTTTTCATGTTGTGTTTGATGAACTTGGGCCATAAAGCTCTAGATTAGCGGTCGCCAGTCGCCAATTGGAGACTATTACATCGAAAGTGGCTACCTAAAAATTGAACCCCAGTCGCCAAATGTGGCGATCATAATTTGTCCTTTTTGTTCAACAAATAATTATTACTGAAGCTGCATTTCTAAAATAATAAAACTCTCCGATTCGATTCTGTCGGGAAGAAAGACTTAATGACAGTTGTTGCTCATCGGTGAAATTTTCCATCCTCCTCCGTGCAACGTAAATGGATCTGGGCGATTAAAATCTTAAATGCAAATTTGATTTTTAAATTTTGTTTTAAATTTCGGCAAGCTACTTGCAATTGATTTGCATCTGATTAAGATCTCAACTATTCATTTAAACGATTTTGATATGAGAAAATTGCATGAACAATCGTGGGTCGTGGGCGACGTCAAGAATTCTCCGAAACTAATAGTAGTTGAACTGATTGTACATAAAATAATTTTCTCCTTACAATAATGGCCAATCACATAATACTACATATTTTGTATGATACTTTGTTTACTGTCAATCTTATCGTATCAAAAGTGTCATGAATAAAATTTTCTTTTGGGGAAAATCGCACTTTCTTTTTGTCGTATATACTGAAATTTAAAACTGGCTACTAAAAATCGAAATGTGGCTACCATTTTTTTTCACTCTGGTAGCCACTGGCTACTATTGAAAATTCCCAGTCTAGAGCATTATTGGGCCAAAAGAGGTACGTGACGTTGTCCGAACCTGTTGAATCCAGCCTTCCAATTGTGCAGCACGCACCTGGGCGAGTGATGTGTTGCGCCGTGGTTTCCACACGCGATTGGGTCGTCATTCCCATCCCAATATGTGTCACTTTTATTGTTCACCAAGTTGCACTTTTAGTTTAGTTCAATTTGAACTATCGCCGCGCTAGAGCTACACGAGGGCTATTGGCGATGGGCGTCGTATTTTAGAACCACAGTCAGGGGACGAGCCACACCTGAATAGGAACACCGAACGCAACCGTTAAGGGCGACATCGTACGCAGCGTCAGGACTTTGAAGGATATTTAACGTGCACTCCCTTACACGGGGTATTATTCGTCGGACATTTTTGGCTGCACGGGCCGTTTATAGGTCGGCAGTTATTTTAACGAAGCCCGAACCTGTTGACCTTCCGCATGCTAGACGAATGCCTAACCGACTGGGCTCCCCAGCCAGAAACTCCCCTATCGAGAGCAGTGGAGGGGACGATGCCATGAAAACTTTTCAACAATTCGTTATAGAAACGTTTTTTAAAGAAGGAAGAGACAGAGAGTGTACATGTTATATAAAGAATATATTGAGTTCTATTGAAAGTTTTAAGATTTTCGTTCATGTTTCAATTTTTATATAACCTTCTGAATTAATTTATTTTGATTTAACCTCTTAAGACCAAAGCAAAATCCTACACGCATATTCTTCATCACAACATACTTTGCATACAAATATATGTATTTGCATACAAATATCTTTTAGTAGTTAATTTTCAAGGCATTTTGCATTAAAAACAATGTTAAATAATCTGTTAACTACAAATAAGTTATACGGCCTTTTTTTTGCATTTATAGCACAAAAAATGCGTATTTTTAGAGTTCAAGACGTGTCCCTAAGTAACTATAAAACAAGTTTTTTAATTTTTTTTCAAAAGCATACTTTTCAGCATATATTTTTTAAAAATTTCTTTTAAAAGTATGTTTATATCAAGAATATACGTGTAATATTGTAATCGTGCCCTAAGAGGTTAAACATCGTATGAATTATTTAAGGCAACTAGTGTTTCGTTGCTACAGTAGATTTTAGAAGTGATTTTATAGTTACATTTGGGTTTCTGACTCATATGTAACGATGAAATAAGCTTTTCTCTAACTGCTGTATTACTTGAGATATACACGATTTCTTTACAAAAGTAATGTTCGAAATAAATTAACCAAAATGTGGTTTTGAACGTTTTATAAAATGTTATATGGTGTTTCTTACGCATTTTTTGATGTTGAAGACGAATCTCATTTCCAGTTTCATCTACTTTTAGGTTTAGTTACAATATGTGTATTTTAGCTAAAAGAAAGTTACATCTTTTCATTTTCAAATAAAAAGTCATATTGTGGCCGAACCGTTTGAGGTAGAGAAAAAAAAACAAAATCAGATTCGTGCTCAGCAACAAAAACTTCATAAGAAATATATATATATATGATTTTTAAATATATACAATTTTCTATTTCAACGTTAAAAATAAATAGAGTAACTAAAAATGTATGAAATAATTTCAAATTTACAAATGCAAATAAAAATTTGTCACCTCAAAAATGCTGTTATTTGGTTTATTACAGATATAAAAATGGTTAATCTAAATCGATAATTACTTTTACGATAGAGAATTAACTCCCAACGCATTAGTAAGCTAGCCGCTTTAAGTGACGTTAGCGTTTAAAATTATTTGTTGTGGTTAATATATTCGTTTTATGTGTAAAGAGAAAATGCATTAACTTACTTGCAAAAAGTCAAATAATGTAATGCATAACGACTAAAAAACTATAATTCATTGAAGTTTACTACTGCTATTCAAGAAATTAAACTTAGCACATGAAGTAATATTTGCTTAATCGGCCGTCGCTACAAAGGATTTTTGTTTCCTCGTAATATGTGATAGGAATATCATTATCGAATCCTTAGTCGAACGGCCGTCGTGGGCCGTTTCAGTAGTAAAAGGGTTAATGTATTACTTCAGCTTTTTTTCTGCTGTCACATTTTTTTTATTTAATTAAATCTCTAATATTTGCAATAATTTCGCCACATTCCATTACTTTTTTCGATTGTTACCTCCAATCTGTCCCAGTTCTCTTCATCTAATTGATTTCATTATGAAAAAGTCTAGCCACGCCCGCCCAGTTGCTTGTCGCCCTCCGCTTCCTTCCCCAATGAAAAAGTCCGGCCCCATTGTCCGGTATCGCATTCGTAAATATCCCCAATGATTAGGATCGATACGATAGCTTTAAACGGTTTCCATGTCAACGCCGGAACAACAGTGC
This sequence comes from Hylyphantes graminicola, assembly GCA_023701765.1. Taxonomy (NCBI): domain Eukaryota; kingdom Metazoa; phylum Arthropoda; class Arachnida; order Araneae; family Linyphiidae; genus Hylyphantes; species Hylyphantes graminicola. The sequence goes on from CM043114.1 coordinate 10,058,266, forward strand.
CGAGGCAATATTCGACCGCAACACCAATAAAAGAGCGATTTCCCTCTGCCCGGACATCATCGGATGAAGCTCGGCACACACGTGGGTCTCCCAGAGGACACTTCGCATTAGCGAGAAATTGCGTCCGGTCAGAAGTCATCGACCCCGTGTCGATAGTCATTGGCTGGCTTCGATTGATAGAAAAACAGCTGTCCTTCCTTCCGGGCCGGACCATGTGGTGTCGGACTTGGCATCCGGTCCCCAATCATGCTGGCGAGGGAACTGCCGGACCACCTCAAGCTGGGCACCTTCGAGGGGCACTTCCGCTGTCGCTGGCGAGTTAGCCGGAGCGGCAACGCCATCAGCTTCGTCGCCAGGCACAAGTCAGGCAGGAGACCAAAGATGGCCGCCGTCGGACGGGTCCAGCATCAAAGGTGGGACAATTACAACGCGCGGCCCATGCTCCTGCCGAAGCCGATCGTCCCGCCTAAAGCGAGGATGGTCACCTTCTTCAGGAACGGGGACCAGTTCCACAGCGGCACCAAGGTGTCCATCATGCCGGGGAAGGACTTCGTGACGCTGGACAGCTTGTGCGACTACCTCACCCAGCGGATGAACATACCCCACGGGGTGAGGTACATCTTCTCGCTGACCGGGAGGAAGATCGGTGATCTGGACGATCTTCTGGACGGCTACTCGTACGTTGTCTCCGGGACGAAGGGCTTTCAGGAACTTGCTTACGGGCAGTCCGGCCGGATGCGCGCCGGCGTCGCGTCGAGGGCCCATCTGCCCCTCGCCATCAGGAAAGAAGACCTCAAACTGTACAGACCCATCTCCCCGCTGAGCAACCACCAGGTATGGAGGGTGAGGACACCAAAGAACATCAGGAGCAGATCCTTGCCCACTCAGAATGAGGGCAAGACCATCACGGTCGTCAACAGCCAAAACCCGACTGTTTTCAGTCGAGTGCTGCTTAATATGCGCACCACGCAGACATTCGAGGAGATAGTGGTGGACCTCGGACAAGCCATCAAACTCCCGCAGGCTACAAGGATATACAACCAGATGGGGGATGAGGTAGGAAACCTCTATAAACCTATATTTATTAAAGTAAATTAGAAACTTTATCGTGGGTATATTGGATCACTTAAAAATATGGTAGAACTAATTGAGTTCGAAACATTGCTATAAAATGTGGAGTATACTTTCAGAGACTATAAATTGCGGAGGTGGCGATAAATGGCAGCTTCTGTCACTTATGTGTGCGTTGTGTCTGTCTTACTTGACGAAGGTTTATAAGCGGGTCTCTGACCATGCACACAAACCTGAAAAAATATGTCTACCGATCAACCAAATGTGAACAGTAAAAGTAGTATGGATTACATATTGTAGTGGAGATGTGTGTATGTATATCTAGTGACCGATTTTCAATTGCTCATAAATCTACGACTAGTGTTGAGTAGTAAATATTGAACTTATTTTTTAAAATAAAAAAAGGTAAGAGATGAAAATGTTTACTTTTGGCCATCAAAATAGTTTTTTCAAAATTAGAGCATCTCCCTTTTGGTAATGCATGCAATTAAGTATAGAATATATATTAAAAAATTACAAACGCATTAAAATATAGTTAATAAATTCTTTCTTTTAAAAATGAAAAATGATTGTTTTGCGATCGCCCCTTATAAAAAACAATGATAAATAATTAATAACAAATAAAACTAAGGAAATTTTGAGACAGTGTATGGATTGATCATATTATTGCGAGATAGGTTGACAAATGACAGTGCCTCTAGAAGGGAGAGTGTAGGCTTTATAGCTCATTACCCAGCTGGCCAGAAGAGGCAGTCACAAGAGACACACAAAGAAGGATGACACAAACACATAGACAAATAACAACATTTATTGACAAGCACAAAGATCCATGCCTTTACCGGGATTCGAACCCAAACCTAGCAGCTCCAACGGCTAGTACACTCTGCGCCGGCGGGCCGGCGCGAGATAGGTTAATTTTGCGTACGTCAGATTAAAAAATAGATATTTATGCAACAAGTGTGAAAAGTAACACTTTTTAAAACTAATGACGACGCGTGTTATTAAAAGTTTACTTTTCACACGTGTTTCATACACTATTTTTTATAATTACGTGAAAAAAATTCAAATCTCATTGGTTCAAAAGTAATTCACGAGATAATTTTTTAACGTAAAGAAGATCGCAATCGATACATCTCTGGAACTACAAGAGAAAAAAGTATTTTTTAGTTTAGAGTTAAACTTTTGAATATGGATACTGATTCGAATTTTGAGCTTTCAGAAGAGTTGTCAAAGAATACAAAACAACCAATGAACTCGCAGTTCGTAGAGCGTGACATCTTAAGAAATATTCCCGTAGCGTGAAAAAAATGCAATGATTCAAAAACAATTCACGAGAATAATATTTTTAAATAAAGAAAAGCGATAAATCTTCTGATTTTATTACGAATTTATTCTTCGCAGTATTTAAAACGAAGTTGAGAGTGAAAACGAAACTTTACTAGAAATGTTGGCATCTTATGAAACGAGTGAAAAAAAAAATTACCTTTTTTCACTGCTTTTGGGTGAAAAAAATATTTTTTTTATTGTGGGTGAAAAAAAGTAATTTTTTTTATCTTTGTTTCTGAAAAGTATAACTTTTCGCACGAGTCTGATATTAAAATTATAGTGTAAAAATCGGATTTTCTTCACGCAATTATAAAAAAAGTTATTTATGCAACAAGTGTAAAAAGTAATACCCTTTTTAAAAAAAAGAGTGGATTTTATTTCACGAGAGAGGCATGAGCTTGTTAAATAATGACACGTGTTTTTAAAAGTTTACTTTTCACAAGCGATGCATACACTATTTTTTTTATAATTGTGTGGCAAAAATACCATTGGTCGAAAAATACTTCAAGCACATTAATATCTTTAAATAAAACAGATAGATAAATCTCTGTATTATGAGATAGAAATTTAACTTGAAATGTTGGCATCTTAAGAAAAGAATGAAAAAAAGTAATTTTTTTCACTGCTTTTGGGAGGGAAAATAGTTATTTATGCAACAAGTGCGAAAAGTAGCACTTTTTAAAACTAGTGGATGAAATAATGACATGTGCTTTAAAAAGTTTACTTTTCGCACGTGTTTCATACACTATTTTTATAATTGTGTGAAAAAAGTATAATTGGTCCAAAAATATTTCACGCTCATTTAAGTATCTTTAAATAAAAGTAGATCGATAAATAACTGGATTTTATTAATATTATGAAATAGAAATTTTAACTTGAAATGTTGGCATATTGTGAAAAGAGTGAAAAAAATGTTTTTTCACTGCTTTTGGGTGAAAAAAGTACTACTTTTCACTGTTTCAAAAGTCTGACTTTTTGCACGCGTCTGATATTGAAACTATTATGTTAAAGTCGGATTTTTTGACGCAATTACAAAAAAAAAAAAAAAAAATGTTTGCCACAAATCTTGTCTATTTTGTGAATGCTTTGTTTCTAAAGTATGTATAATCATTTTGAGAATAATAATGAAACAAAATGCAACGCACGTGGCGCAGCACGTGGTTTGTTTATAAACACATCGCATGATTTGTTAGCGAATTTGAATTGCTTTACGCTAATGTTTACTTCGAATACATTTTTATTCGGGGGTTAAAGTTTTTTTTATTATTCAATTTCTTCACATTTTTGTACATTAAATATCATATAAGAGTATTTTGTATTGTTATGTAAAAAGATGATGATGATATTTTGAAAACTTTCTTATAAAATATATTTTTTTCGTAACTCGTAATATTTTCTTGAAAAGAAATATTTTATCTTATTCTTAAGTTACATTTATTCAGTTTACTTGAAGTGATATTTTAACATAATTTCATTTTATGCACCAAAATACACCAAATTGCACTCTTATTTAAAGTTATTTCCAAATTTTTAAAAATTGTTGTGGTTTAATAATTGTTAATTGTTGTGGTCAAGATTCCTGAAATACTTCTGCATTTTCTACAAATAAGTTTTTTTTTTTAAATTTCGTGAGAGTTGTAGCTCGTTGTAACGTTAAAACAATTCATCCCATAAAATACATAATGGTTAATTGCAAAAGTAAGGTAAATTTTTGATACGAGATTATAGAAATAACATTTCAGTTTTCATGCATTTTATTTTTTTGGAAAAAGTTTTGTAATCGCACTCAAACTCTTGGATTTAAGGTAGGCGAATACCCAAAATTACCAAAAATTCTAAAATTTTTACTATTACTTTAATATTTTCCAAATTTGTCATAGTGATTTCAAATAAAATGAGCAATGCTATTTGGCATTTTTTTTGTTTAAAGATAATTTATTTATTTTAAACGGTGTTTTTTATTAAAAAAAAAGAGGTTTACGCTAACAAGTCTACCACATTGAATTTTCCTCCTATGAACATTAACTATGTGCTAAATTTTCCGTTTTGAGCTGATACATGCAATGACCCTCTGGAGTTACATACAAATTACAAGAAAAGAATTTATTAAGAAAAATGTCATGAATTTAACCAAAAAAAAAAGATTTTTTTTTCGATTAACTAACACTGGAACATTTAAAAAAAACTACTATATTTGCACCAGTTGTTAGAGGCTTATCGCACAGATATGTATTGAAATAGCATCTGTAAAAAATTTCAGGTAAATTAATGTAAAACTTTTTATACTAGAAGTGTTGGCGTAAACCCCTTTTTTTAGGTGAAAAACACCGTATAAATTAAATCAATTATATTTAAATAAAAAAAATTGCCTAAAAAGCATTGCTCATTATATTTGAAATCACTATGCCAAATTTTTAAAGGGTTAAAGTAATAATAAAAATTTTAGAATTTCGGGTACTCGCCTACCTTAAAAGCCAATTAGGCAGATATACCTCTTAGTACTAAAAATGTGTTTCATTCTAGTATCGGTCTTAACAAGTACTATATCAAATCCTCGGGGTATTTTTTATTACTTGGAACGTCAAGATAGTTGCACTTTCTCAACTTTATGTGAAAGCTTTTTCCCAACATTTCCTACCTTTCCGCAATCTTTTATTTTTCTTTGTTCTACTACTAACAGCATCATATTCACTTCTAATAGAAGTCTTTTTGTTTTTTTCTTGTATTATTCCCTTTCGTCCGACAAATTAACCTTAATTTGTCTAAAAACATTTCTATTTCATTAAACTATGCGTTTTTGTTCAGCTCTTGTGATGGTGTTTATTGTTTATTTTGGCTAAAATCTTTTTTATTGTTGTAAATAAAAGTCGGATAATGAAGTTTTTGAAAATACGACTGAAAGTGTGTTTAACATAAATAAGTAAATGTTGCAAGCTAGGTTAAGCTTAAAATTTAATCTTTATTTTTTACGAATACGTTCCATCAACATCCAAATAACATCAGAATTGTACGTATTTCAATTATTAGATTAGGAGATACATAGATAACTTTCGGGGTATACTTTCGAGGGACGTTTATGCAAATGGCGCCAATTTGCAACAGTTCAAGATCTAAAGATGCAAATTGAACAAAGTTGGTTTAATTTGAAGCCAGAAATTCTCCAAACTCTTGTTTTAAATGCCTGATTGGGTTTTACAAGTGATAATGAAGAACGGTTTAAAAATTTGAACAATAGTGCAAAATTAAATGGAAAAATGACTTGTCTATAAACTTTTGGGACATCCAAATTTTTTTTTTTTTTTTCATTTTTCACGAAGTCTGTGATGGTATTTTTTTGGGTGTATAATACTAATGTTATATTGATATTTTTAAAAATAAAAAATAAAAAAAATCTTGCGAAACGTTTGCCTATAATAAAATAAAATATTAAAAAAAAAAAAAACAGCAGCCCATAAACTTTTGGGATGCTCTGTATTACTTAAATAACATCACTTGTTTTGAAAATAAGATTCTTACATTTTGAGAAGGCAGTAAGATTTTTTCTTTTTTTTCCCCCCACAGATTTAAGTTAATTAAATTATTGAGTCGTTTTAAATACATGTTTATTGCAAATTTTTTTAGTGTAAAATACGTGCGACATTTTTTTTTCTTTGGCTTCCTTATAAACATCGATCAAAAAAATCAAGTTAAGTCAATTTCTCAGTCAAAGTCGAGCAAAAATTAAAGTGGGAGTATCATTTTTTTTATTTTACTAATATTGTGGAGATTTGCAGCATTAAGCATAATAGAAACTGAAATTAAAGGCCCCTAAAATATGGGGGCCCTAGGCCAGGGCCCAACGGAAGAACAAGCCCTGCATACAGCAGTATTTTTTCATTAAACAACATATCGTTGGCAGAAAGCTAACAGGTCGCTTCACTATGAGCTATATCGAATTTTTTTGGCACACCATTTGATATTTTTTTCCGTAGAAACAATATTTTCTCTCAGTGTACATTGTAACAATAGATGATAGCATTCATCCCGCTATATATATTTGCTATTATTTTTCATTCCTAGTCATTTATTTTTGGCACATAATTAACGTCAAACCTTCGTTTCAATAACCGGAATCCATCACTCCCAAAACATAAATCACCCTAATAATCGATCTCTGACCAGCAGCCCCCCCCCCCTCCCCCCTCGGGAATAGACCCAATTTTAACGACAGGATCCCATAAAGAAGTCCAACTGACGTTCTGAATGTCAATAATATGTTAATGAATGATCCCGAACAATAAAACAGTCAATAGATCCTTGACTCACTTCCAGTCAAAGTCTGCACGAATTATCCTTTATTCTGACTCAAGTGGATAGGGCGTATAACAACAATGAATTAACCCAGAAGGAGAGTTAGACCAATATATTTACTTAATATCAATGTTAAAAAAAAGCATTCTTTTTTAAAGTTCTCTTTGCTTCTGCCAGCGCGAATTCTGTGGGACGGTCGTTTGACGTCACTCGCCAATGGCGGATTTCGAAGAGAGCCAGGCCCTGTCTCATATTTTCCCCCTCTCTCTTCTTCGCGGCGGCCCCGATTCATCCCGCTATATATATATTTGCTGTTATTTTTCATAAATAGCCCTTTGTTTATGGCACGCGTATACATAATTAATGTCAAACCTTCGTTTCAATATCCGGAGTTCATCACTCCCAAAACACTAATCACCCTAATCGATCTCTGACCGGGCTCCTCTTTGGGAATAGACCCAATTTAAACGACAGGATCCCATAATGAATTCCAACTGACGTTCTGAATGTCAATAATATGTTGATGAAAGATCCCGAACGATAAAACAGTCAATAGATCCTTGACTCACTTCCAGTCAAAGTCCGCACGAACTATCCTTTATTCTGACTCAAGTGGATATAGGGCGTACAAGAACAATGAATTAACCCAGAAGGGTAGTTAGGCCAATATATTTACTTAAAATCAATGATTTAAAAAAAATAATCTTTTTTTTAAAAAAAATTCCCTTTGCTTCTTCCCCGCGCGAATTCTGTGAGACGGTCGTTTGACGTCACTCGTCAATGGCGGATTTCGAAAGGAACCAGGCCTTGTCTCATATTTTTTTCCCTCTCTCGTCTTCGCGGCGGCCCCGATTCAATATCCCGCTATATATATTTGCCCGCTATATATATTTGCCCGCTATATATATTTCTATTGTATTTGACCGCTATATATATTTGCTATTGTTTTTCATACCTAGCCATTTATTTTTGACACATAATTAATGTCAAACCTTCGTTTCAATATCCGGAATCCATCGCTCCCAAAACGCTAATTACCCCAATCGATCTCTGACCGGGAATCGACCGCATCCATGACCAGAGGCACCGACTTATCAAAAATATTGAGGGGGCCTGGAGCCCATACCGGCGGTCTTGTCCCAGAAAATTTTTCGCGAAAAATAGCGAGTTTTAAAGCAATTTTAAGCATTTTAGAGTCATATGCTGAACATCCATTAGGAACCCGAAATCTCGACACTCCGCGAAACTCGACAAGCATGACTCATTTGTTTGGCGAAAAAACGAAATAAAACATAAACACGCACGGTATTTTCGTAAAAAGCTAAATTAATTTACAGTACTAATTATGCTTATAGACTATTACTGTGCGTACATACCATCACTCCTGTAAACTCGTCAAACTCGACACCCTTCAAGTCCCGAATTTCTGGGGTTCTACTGTAATTTGTATGTATTAACCATTTATACCGCCGGTCAGATGGCGCTGATTTAAAATTATGAGACTAAATTTGGAGTTTTATCGAAAAAAAATGAGTTAAACAGCATCAATGCCAGCAACTCCTTAAAAACAGTCATTTTTTATACAAATAATGAATGGTGTAAAATCTGCTAATCAGGTTCGCGGCAACTACCCGTTGCCTTGGTAATGTTGAAAAAACTAAAGCTTCTTTGTAGTAACTGGTTTATTTAGATGAAGCACACACATTTACGATTACATGATCTAGAGCGCTGCATGCAAGCAGCCTACTTCTAAAGAAGACTAAATTGATTCTAAAAAGAGACAAAAAAGATACAAGAGAAATATTAATGAATCATGCTACTGCGCATGTGCACAAATAGGTAATTCCCCTTAAATAGGGGATTCCCCGTTCAAACGGTATTTTCCCCGTTTGAAAGGGGACTTCCCCGAATAACACCTGTCGGGTTTCTAACATCCTCCCCCCCTTTTGAGGGATTGCCATCACTCAAAACTACATCATAGTTAAACAGGCAAAGTCTATCGGGCATCTTAACCTGTCTACCTGAACGTGTACATATAACACTTTCTTTTTGTACGCCAGCTTGTTTTTTGGGGATAGCCTTTTCAATACTAGATGTTCCAATGTCCCCTCGTACCTCAAGAGGATAAATACGCTGCACAGGTCTAAGAACAGTTCCATGAGGAGTTTTCAGCTTCACGGTTCGGACACTACCATCCCGGCCTGGTATCAATTCTATAATTACTGCCAAGGGCCACTTCATACGTTTCTTCGAATCATCTCCAATTAAAACCACTTCACCTAATTCTAACTTTCTCAATGGTTTTTCTGATTCGCGTTTTTGAATTAGTAACCCTAAATATTCCTTTCGGAAGCGCGACCTCAAATCCTGTAATAGTTTTTGACGATATTTTATTCGTCTTTGAAACTTAGCGAACTCACTTAAATCTAATTCTACAGGGTTAAAAACGGCTTTCCCTGTCAAAAACAAATTTGGGGTAATTGGTATTAAGTCACTCGAATCTTCCGCTAGATAAGTTAACGGTCTAGAATTTATGATGGCTTCGCAGTCGCATAGAACAGTATTTAGTTCTTCGTACGTTAGAACGGCGCTACCTAAAGTTCTTCTTAACAGCTCCTTTATAACCCTTACTAACCTTTCCCAAAATCCTCCCCACCAAGAGGCGGTTGGAGGGTTAAATTTCCACTTGATAGGTTGAATTTCTGTCTCGCGTGTTATTTTATCCCAATCCAGTTCCCTAAAACTATTATCCGCCCCTCTAAAATTTGTACCGTTATCGGAATAAATCGTGTTTGGTCTCCCCCGACGGGCAATGAACCTCCGCAAGGCAAGCAAAAAACTTTCTGTCGACAGGGAGCTTGTGACCTCTAAATGCAAAGCACGATAAATTGCACACGTAAAAAGCACTATCCACACCTTTTTGCCATCACGAACAAAAAGGGGGCCTGCCAAGTCGATCCCAACTATATCAAATATATTTGCATCTTTAACCCGGTCTTCCGGTAAGCTAACTGGATCACAAACGGGAGATTTCGCACTGAATCGACAGCAACGTATGCATTTTTTAACTACACTTCTTATTGTCTTTCGCGCTTTCAAGATCCAAAATCTTTCACGAAGGATGGACATAAGAATTTGAACGCCTGCGTGGCAGTGTAATTTGTGGTAGTACTCAATAATTCTCGTAGTTAAAATACTTTTACTAGGCAATAAAATAGGTGCAATAAAACTCGGGTCATCGTCCCTTTCCGTTAATTTGGATTTTACCCTAATTATTCCCTCGTCATCCTTAAAAGCATTCACAATTTTGATCGATTTTAGCGATGGGAACATCTTATTTTGAATCGAACGAATTAGTACTTTTTCCGCTTCTACCACTTCCTCAGGTGAGAGATCGCCTGATCTTCTCTTTTCAACTGAAGTTTGAGCGTTGTCAATAAACCGTTGCATCCAGCCCACTAAACGAAGTATCGAGTGGTAATTAGACAGTCTTTTGGAATACCATGGGTCTGCTTCCTCTAAAATATTCACGCAAACTAAAGTTGATTTTTTGGTTTCTAAACTAACTTCTTCGTCATAAGTAATTTCACTAATTGGCCAACTTTCCTGACCCTCTTTCAACCACTGAGGTCCCTCCCACCATTTTGTCTCTAACATTTGCTTGGGAGTACATCCCCGAGATAATAAATCGGCTGGATTCAAATGTCCTGGAATAAACCTCCAATCTTCTACATTGGTAATCTCTTTTATTTCTTTTACCCTATTTGTTACGAAAACAGACCAATTTCCGCACTTTTTGATCCACCATAATGCTACCGATGAATCAGACCAATAAGTTACCTTAATTTCTGGCAAATTCATAGCATGAAGTATTGAATTCGTAAGTCTTGCTCCAATACAACATGCAAGTAACTCTAATCTGGGACAACTCAAGTTTTTCAAAGGGGCTAATCTAGACTTGGCCCTTATGAGTGTTACCTTCACTTCTTCGCCTGCCACTGTTCTTACAAAAACACACGTAGCATACGAGACTTTACTAGCATCTACAAAAACGTGCAACTCAGATGTTTCATTTAACATGATATAACGTGGCAAAGTTACAACTCTTAACAAATGAATCTCATTCAACCATTTAAGAAATTTTTGTACAACATTGTCAGGCAATTCTGAATCCCACGACAGTTTCAACTTCCAAGTATCTTGTAGCAATAATTTTGGAAGCAATGTAGCCGGTGATAAAATACCATTAACATCAAAGACTTTTTGAATTTTGGACAAAACTACCCTTTTTGTAATTTGTGTCTCATTTGTAACGGCTTCTAAATTAATATTACATCTTAAGGTATCATTTTCTAAATTCCATAACATTCCTAAAACCGAGGCATCTCCAGTATGCTGAGAAACTAATTTACAGGCTACATTACTCTGCCACCCTCGTAAGTTGAAACATGCCTTTGACATTATCAACTTAGACTTTTCAATAAAATTTTCTTGTTCATTTACATTATAAACACCAGTCACACAATTATCAACATAAAAGGAACTCTTTAGTTTTTCTGCAATATCCTTAAAATCAAGATCACTATTTTCTAAAACATGATGAATAGATGCACTTAAAACAAAAGGACTTGCGTTTAAACCAAATACCAAACGACAATGTCTGTACACCTCCTTTTTATCAGAAGGATAAAAAAATCTAAGATAATCTCTATGTTCACTTGTTATTGACAATTCTAGAAAGGCGCGTTCAATATCAGCACTTAAACCTATGGGATACAACCTAAATCTATCAATTATGTCAGGTATTAATTCTATTAAGTTGACACCTGTATACAAACAATCATTTAAAGAACATTTGCCTCTTTCTCTTGAAGAGGCATCAAAAACTGGCCGAATTTTTGTAGTCTCGCTGCTTAATTTAATTACCGGCCTATGTGGTAAGTAATGACAACCATTATCTAACTCATTCTCGGGAACCCGTTCAATGATATTCAATTTCTCCCAATTTTGAAATACTGCCTGATAATCATCAAGGTAGTTATTACTTTTAGCTTTCATAACCATATTTTCATGACGTTTTGATGTTAAATTTTTATTATCAGGTAACTCGGTCAAATCATTTCTAAGGGGTAATTTTATATTATATCTTCCATCAGGTAAAATAGTTAAATTCTGCTGAAAATCCTTTAAATAATCATTAGTTACAAACCTTTTTCGATCCCGTTCCACAGGATTTTCTATTCCTATCTTTTCAAGTTCCCATAGATCATTTACAGACACACTTTTAGCATGTAAAGAAAAGGAAGTCACAATATTATTGTTACAATGCAAAGTATCATTTTTTTGACCTAAAATAGTCCACCCAATTTCTGTCTCAACCGCGGTTATACCATTATTTAAATCTATTACGCGACCCGACAATACTCTAGCAATAACATCGGCTCCTAATATAATCTTAATCTCCTCTTCTTCAGAAAAGGAATCGCTTACTTCTATATTTCTACTTTCCAAATCTTTCAACAGATCTGGGTCATTTATTCGAGGAATGAAGCCGCACAAAGTATCTTGTGTTATGACCTCCACCGAATAGAATTTATTACCTAATAAATTGCCTATCTCAACCGAGTAAACTGGGTGAATCTTCGCTTCTGTTTCTCTCCCCCCAAACAGACTATGAATTAACTTCTCAGTTCTAAGTGGTTTTCCACCCAACCCCCTGATTAATGCGCTTTTTGCGTACGATCGGCTGCAGCCAGAATCAAGGAGAGCTCTTACTTTTTGTGTTCGTCCTTGAACTTTGATCGTTACGCAAATAGTCTGCAAATAAACTCTTTTTTCACAACTATTCTTTATACTACTAGAATAAAGTGAGACTTCGGAATTGGGTGCACTATTTACAGTTGGTTTTTCTAGAGATTTTTTATTACACATAATTTCATAGTGAGGTTGCGAACAAGCGAAACATTTCAATTGAGATTTAAAAGGGCAATTTTTACTTCTATGATTTGCTTTAATATTTAAACATGTAAAACATGCATTTTTACTAGTTAAAATTTTTAATTTTTCTTCTACACTCATTTTCTTAGCAGCAAAACACTTAAAACTTTGGTGATTGGTTTTTTCACACCATACACAAGGAACTTTCTTACCTGGGTTCGGCATGCTTACCAGGGCTGAGGCTGTGGATTGACAGTTATCATTTGGAACAACTTGTTGTTCTCGTTTGCGAGGTTGATGTGCTGCAAACCCCGTCCGAGAGAGTTCCACCATTTCTTCTCCTTGAACTTCTTGGCGCAAAAAAATCATTAAGTTCTTTAATGACCTGTTGCTCCCTTCGGTGTTGTCTTCCTGGTAGTTTCTACTCCGTTCCCAGGCCATTAGGACTTCTTTCGGTAGACAGCTTTCCACGAGCGGTGCCAGGAAATCGGAGAACTTTTCCTGGGTCCTCTTCAAGGTCTCCAAGGCTCGCAGCTTTCCCTCCAGCTCGTCGTAGAGGCCTGCAAGGTCCGTCTTTACTCGACCCGAGACGGCGTTCTTCATAACCATAGAAAGTAGGTCCCGGACGTAGATCTGCACCAGCAAATCTTCCCGGCCGAACCTCTCCCGCAGCTGGGACACTGCACTTGGATAGTTGGCCGCGGTAGCAGGGAAACTTCTTATCAGCCTTTCTGCCTTGGATTTGGGCTCCATAGCTGCGACAAGGTATTGCATTTTATCCTCATCGGAAATAGTCCGGTCTTCATGAACTTTTTGAAATTGGCTCCAAAAGGACAAAAACTCTTTTGGATCGCCGTTGAACTTCTTAAGCTCCATTCTGGGCAGTTTAAACTGTCTTTGCCTCTCTACATCTACTTCAAACTTAGTTTCTTCTAGAACTTGATTTATCATGGTGTTACTTTCTAAATAACGGTCTCTATAACCTTCGGACTCGGCGAAGTCTGCATCGTAAGTGTTTTCTCCGTCCGCTTGTTGGAGGAGGCACTCATAAATAGCAGTTTGACACACATCCAGTCTTTGAAATTTATCCGTTAGTTGTACTTGAAGTAACGATAAGTTTTTTATGTCTATTGCCTCTTTTTTGGCAAATTCAGTTTCTACTTTCTTGTTAGTGATCGTAAATGCAGTTCTGAGACTTTTACGTTGTGCTTTTAACTTGCCTAGTTCATCCATTTTGACATTCAACACACCGATCTATACTCACGGACGCCACTATGTAAAATCTGCTAATCAGGTTCGCGGCAACTACCCGTTGCCTTGGTAATGTTGAAAAAACTAAAGCTTCTTTGTAGTAACTGGTTTATTTAGATGAAGCACACACATTTACGATTACATGATCTAGAGCGCTGCATGCAAGCAGCCTACTTCTAAAGAAGACTAAATTGATTCTAAAAAGAGACAAAAAAGATACAAGAGAAATATTAATGAATCATGCTACTGCGCATGTGCACAAATAGGTAATTCCCCTTAAATAGGGGATTCCCCGTTCAAACGGTATTTTCCCCGTTTGAAAGGGGACTTCCCCGAATAACACCTGTCGGGTTTCTAACAAATGGTACAAGTCAGCTGATTTGATATAGATATTTTTAAAGAGATAAAGTGGATTATGTTTCTTGTTGCCATATGGCACTAGACACTAGAAGGTTAATAAGCGAAATAGTTAATTACTTTGAATAAGGTTTAGGGTTCGAAAATAAAAAAAATATATCAACGTTAATGCTAATACAGTGAATACAGAGTGCCTAATACTTTCAGTCAAAAAGTATGTAAATAGCGGGTTTTAATTGGGTCTTACTCCCTAAAAATATTTAATTATTTGAAAATTACTAACACAGTACTAAACTAATTCAATTAATTACTACTGAAAATTCAACGTTCTGTAAGTATTTATTTCTCTATTTAATAAAGATTTTTAATATTGCTCTAGGCTCTAAATACCATCTTTAGGGTTAGAGAGTCTTTGAAAGGTGCAAATGTTGACCGTCTGACTGACACTATAAACAATATCACAGTAATTATCGTCAAACAATGGAAATATATATATACACACACACCAACTTATTATTTTGTGATTTTACAATGCATAATATAACTAATAATTTTCTTAAATTATTGGGGGGGGGGGGGGGCTCTGCCCCCTAAACGAATTTTTGAGGGGGCTCGGGAGTCGGCGCCTATGTCCATGACATCAGGATCCCATAAAGAAGTCCAACTGACGTACTGCATGTCAATAATATGTTAATGAAAGATCCCGAACAACAAAACAGTCAATATATCCTTGACGCACTTTCAGTCAAAGTCCGCTTGAATTATCAAAGGCACGATTATCAATTATCACGAGGGCTTACAAGAACAATGAATTAACCCAGAAGGGGAGTTCGACCAATATATATTTACTTAAAATCAATGTTAAATAAGCCTTTTTTTTAAAAAAAATTCTCTCTGCTTCTTCCCCGCGCGAATTCAGTGCACTCTTAAAACAAAAGAGTGAAATCCACTCCTGTAGGAGAAGTGCATTTTCGACACTGGAAAGGACTGAATATTAACTCAGACTGAATTAAAATCACTCGTTTGGAGTGATCCTGTCGGAGGTTTAACAAACAAAGTATCCACTCCTATAAGGGAAGTGGACGTAACTCGTCCATGACGGATTTCGAAAAGAGCAAGGCCTTGTCTCATATTTTTTCCCCCTCTCTCTTCGCAGCCACCCCGATTCATCCCTCTATATATATTTGCTATTGTTTTTCATACCTAGCCATTTATTTTTGGCACATAATTAATGTCAAACCTTCGTTTCAATATCCGAAACCCATCGATCCCAAACCGCTAATCACCCCAATCGATCTCTGACCGGGAATCGACCCCATTTTAATGACAGGATCCAATAAAAATGACAACTGACATTCTGAATGTCAATAATATGTTGATGAAAGATCCCGAACAACAAAACTGTCAGTTCGTGCGGACTTTGTCTTCCAGTCAAAGTCCGCACGAATTATACTTTATTATTCTGACTCAAGTGGAGGGCTTACAAGAACAATGAATTAACCCAGAAGGGGAGTTAAACCAATATATTTACTTGAATGTTCAAAAAGTTATTTTTATTAGAAAAAACCCAGATTCTTAACATCAATGATATTCTTGTGATTTATAAAGGAACCCGCATCTTTGAAATGGTCTGCGATGCAAAAATCCGGTTAAATGTAGTTTTCTGTCGCTAACTGCCAATTGAGTTTTCATGATTAAATAGTAAAAAATAAGAGAAATTTAAGTATTAAATACCACAAGTGTAAGACGTGACTTTCTCGTAATTATTATTTTTCGAAATGACTCACTTTTTTTAACTGAAGTGAATTGAAGAATGTGTAAAAAAATTCGTGGTCGCCTTGGCGACAGATTTGTCAGAATTTGCCATAGAGATCTTAATAAAAGTATTAGAGTGGAGATCATGTGACCTGTCTATGCTAACGACGGGACGAGCACACTGAACTGAACTGAAACTCTGGAAGAAGCATCCCGATGATAAGCTGGTGAAGCTTTTTTTTGGGTCACTTGGCGACAGCTTTAGGGAGAATATGTGCCATATTTGGCATAATCTCGCCGATCAAAATGGACACTTGACTTGCAGTTTGCATTGGATGTCGCCAATCGCTCGCCAAGAATAGTACTAAAAGGAATTTAAGTTTTAAAGATTGTTGCCGCAATTCTATTTTTTTTAAGTACATGTTTCCGAAACTTCATTATGTAAAGAACCTCCTAAAGCAATAACCTATCAATTTTCTGCTTAAAAAATTCTTGAAAAAGTTGGTTTAAAATGTCTATTTTAACAGGTAAAGTATAGGATTGGCGGCAAAAGTTGGGTTACTCTTACAGGGTTGCCGGGCTTCACCGACCCGTTTGACGAGTGTTTCGATACTCCTTCCAGAGTTTCAGTTCAGTTCAGTGGACGAGCATGGAGCAACCGTGTCTCGCTCAAATCGCAATGGATCAGAAAAAATGCTGCCGTTGCCACCAGCTCAGAGGTCAATTATGAGCATGCGCAGTAAAGAAAAATGACGTCATTTGGCGATTTTTACAAACTTGACCGCCAAAGTCAATTTTTTAATTGGAATATTTTTAATATCTCTTGTTATTCTAATTTGTGTTTTATCATAGCAACTGAAAGTTGAAAAATGGGCATACGTATTTTGGTCTCTCCAGTAACATTTATAGATCGATGAAATCGCTGGAAGAATTGGAGCCAAATAAAAGCGCCAAATTAGAAAAGAAGCCAAATAGTTGTCCTCTAAGCCGTTGACAACGGCTGCGTTTTCTTAACATTCAGTAGTACATCCATTAATATACATCCATGGCATGGAGGCCGCCATCTTAGAGTCAGTTCAGTTCAGTGCTCGGAGTTTGGGACCAACTTTTTAATGGAAAGTGCTTAGAAAAAATAAATTTAATTCTAAAATATTAAAAAAAAATTCCATAAAAATACTAGCTGCATTTTGGAATATTTTTAGTGACTTTAAAAGAACTTGAAACGCTTTTCTAGTATTTTTATAATATTTATTTTGTTATTTTAGAATTAAATTTTATTTTTTGCCTAGCATTCTCTTTCTTTATGTGATGGCGACACTGGCAACTTGCAGCCATTGCCGTCACATGAAGAAGAAGAATACGCGAAAAATAAAATTTAATTCTAAAATTACAAAATAAATATTATAAAAATACTAGAAAAGCGTTTCAAGTTCTTTTAAAGTCACTAAAAATATTCCAAAATGCAGCTAGTATTTTTATGGAATTTTTTTAATATTTTAGAATTAAATTTATTTTTTCTAAGCACTTTCCATTAAAAAGTTGGTCCCAAACTCCAAGCACTGAACTGAACTGACTCTAAGATGGCGGCCTCCATGCTCGTCCTGTCGTTAGCATAGACAGGTCACGTGATCTCCACTCTAATACTTTTATTAAGATCTCTATGGAATTTGCAGAGAATATGATTGTTTAACATCGTTTAAGCCGTTTAAGCTAGGACCTTACATAATTCTACCTCTTAGACTTATACGTGTGTGATGTCCTAAGACCTAAATAAAGATATGTCTTGTCCTAAGAGCAGTTCTTTAAACGCAAATTAGTGCAAAAAATTTCATTAAAATATTGTTTTATCCCTTAAAATACACATTAGCCCAGCTAAAAATTTTCTTCAAAAATTCTACAAAAAAAAATCTGCAGAAATTTGCAGGTATTTGGGACTGAAGAAAAAATCTGCAGATTAAATTCTACAGAAAATCTGAAGATTTTTTCTTCAAAAATCTACAGATTATTTTCTTCAGTCCCAAATACCTGCAAATTTCTGCAGATATTTTCTACAGAAAATTTGAAGATTTTTTCTTCAAAAATCTACAGATTATTTTCTTCAGTCCCAAATACCTGCAAATTTCTGCAGATATTTTCTACAGAAAATTTGAAGATTTTTTCTTCAAAAATCTACAGATTATTTTCTTCAGTCCCAAATACCTGCAAATTTCTGCAGATATTTTCTTCAGAAAATTTGAAGATTTTTTCTTCAAAAATCTACAGATTATTTTCTTCAGTCCCAAATACCTGCAAATTTCTGCAGAAGTGGTTTACTTCGGCACAACCCGAGCCCAAAACTTTTGAGTTACAAGTGAAGCGTCATAACTCGGTCACTCAATCTCTCGCAGTATTGAAGACAAAAGAAGCAATGTTATTTGTTATAACTTTTAACATGTCCTCAAAGTGACGTCATTGAGAGCATGTTTTGAAGAAAACAATTGTAAACTGTGAACTAGTTTAAGAGAGAAAGTTTTAAACTGAACTACTATTAACTTTCCGAAAGTAGGTAACTTTCGTACACGTAACTAGTTTTTTTTTTACAATGGGGAAAAAACATTTCATTTAATTGATTTTTTGCTTCACTATGAGATTGCCTGTCAGATTTGTGGTTCTTTCTGGGAAAGTGGGTGATGGACTGAACGACTTTGTACCTTACGAATGGCATATGAAAAGTGGTAGTTCTACCTAACGTAGCAATCCAATGTTTTTTCTATGCATTTCTATATTACATAACAGGGCTGGGGAGCCCAGTCGGTTAGGCACTCGTCTAGCATGCGAAAGGTTCCAGGTTCGGGTCCGGTTATCGCCAAAATAACTGCCGACCTATAAACGGTTCGTGCAGCCAAAAATGTCTGACCCCCTTTGTAAGGGAACGTTAAACATCCTTTAAAGTCCTAACCCTGGGTACGATGTCGCCCTTAACGGTTGCGTTGGGTGCCTATTCAGGTGTCGGCTCGGCTGGTCACTAGTATGTGGTTCTAAAAAACGACGCCCCTTCGCCAATACCCCTCTTTTAGCTTTAGTGCGACGATATATTCAAACCTAACCTATATTATATGATGAAAGAGTTTTATCAAATAACTGGGTTTTTCGTATAAAATTACGTGAAGGAGGGATATCGAACAATAACAAAAGAAAAATGAAACAACTAAGTATACAGAAACGCAATGAAACGATCACTGAAAATAATCAACTGAACTGAAAGTGTAAATGTATATACAGAATAGTAAAACGTAAGGGTTTTATTCGTGAGGGTGTCTCTTCTCGTGGGTTACTTTATTCTGGTTGGTTGGTTGGTAAACATATATTTTTATGCTTGTGTGATTGGTCAGAAACCCGCTTCTAAAACTTCGTCAAGTAAGACAGACACAGACACACATACACACATAAGTGACATACACTCTTAAAAACAAACGAGCGATTTTAACTCAGTCTGAGTTAATTTTCACTTCTCCAGTGTCGAAAATGCACTTCTCCTACAGGAGTGGATCCTTTGTATGTTGAATCTGCGACAAGGACACTCCAAACTAGTGATTTTGACTCAGTCGGAGTTAATATTCACTCCTTTCCAGTGTCGAAAATGCACTTCTTCAACAGGAGTGGATTTCACTCCTTTGTTTTAAGAGTGTATGCAGCTACCGGTATCTATCGCCACCTCCGCAATTTAGACATGCCCCTGAAGGGGAGCGAAACAGTCTCCAGGGACCTGTACCAGTGGGAAACTGGGCCATGTCCGCCCACAGGACTTTTGGACCCACAGATTTAACGAGCACTTACTCCGCATTCGGCGGGTTTTCAGTGGAATAGGAAACTACATCGCGGCGGACCTTCCGATTCCGAGAACGATACCTTAACCACTAGGCTACCCACTGCCCCTTACTTCATTCTTTTTCCGATCTAAATGGCTTCGACGCATTGATCAGCATTCAAATTTGGACGTAAATAGGTCAGGCTGTGGCTTCTACAAATGATTACCGTCCTGGACATCATCGAAAAAGAAAAAAGCGGCGAATGGTCTACTTTCGGCGAGCTTGTTTCTGCGTTGATTAGCATTATTTAATACGAGTTACACCCTGCCCGTTTCGAACGGGAGTTTTTAAAAAAATGGGGACCGCCCTGAATATTTGCTAATGGGTTAGTTGAGTTAATTGTGAAGATGTTTCCATTCTTTTTTTTTAGACCTTACCCATTTGAAGAGTACACGGGAATAGAACCGATTGATTTCGTACAAGGCTTTCCTTAATAGCCACTTTGGGGATGATAGCGAGAAATCGCCTAAAATGGTGTACAGAAGCCAGTTACTCGCTTTGTTTATCTTTCGCGGCTACCCTAATTCACGCCAGAGTTGAGTGGAACGAGTCACACGTTTGTACCGCAAATGAAGAACCATAAGGAAAACCGGTTTCCGGTCGCCAATGTTCGTCAAGCAGAGACAATTACGGAAAGACTCTAAATAAATCAATCGGTTCTTCCCGTGTACTCTTCATTTGCTTTCTAGCTTTATCTCCGATTGAACCGAGAAGCGGTCTTATTTCCGAAAAACCGCAAATCCCTAGAATCTGCACATTCGCGGTTTTGTCATTTGACCTGATATAGGGTAAGGTGGGGTAAGTGGGCCACCTTTTTGGCATAATTCGACTTTAGACCCTCATACCACTGGATATAATCGGCCTAACAACTTATTTTTTTTTGTGGTCCATTCTCTCATACGTTATAAATGTACCCATGACAACCAAAACACAAATTGGCAAAAAATAAATTTAAAAAATATGTTTTTCTTTTTGGTCATCCGAGTGGCCCACTTGCCCCGCAAGGTGGGGTAAGTGGGCCACCCCCCTAATATATTTTTACACATAACTGGTAGAGAGATGGTGGGGCAAGTGGAATAATCTACATGATTTTTTGAGTGTTTGAAAAAAAAAGTAATGATGTATCTTCAATAGTTCCCCCATAGCAACTTTTTCTGGCATGCAAGCTTACTACAAGAAATAATACGTTAATTTTCATCTTGTCATTTTTGCATGTAGTGTAAAAAAAATGTTAGGGCTTCAGATTTTAAACTGGCCTATGTCAATGAATAGGACTATGAATAGTGAATATGACTAACCCTATGAATAAGTGAATATGACTTTTTTTTAAAGTATATTAAAGAGTTGGGGCAAGTGGGTCACCCCTGGCCCACTTACCCCGCCATTGTGGTGGCCCACTTACCCCAAACGCGGGGCAACTGGGCCACCCCAATTTTCTTTTAACCATAAGAACATCACAAGTACATGACACTATAAAAAGATACTATGTTTTATACACTTTCAAAATATATAACATTTTGTTTTGTTTCATGAACCGTTTCGAAATAAATAAGAAAATAGTATGATGGCGTGAATTACGAAAAGATGCAATTTTAAAAAAAATCACAAAAAGGATTGTACCTTGTTACATACTTAAATAAAAATGATGCCATAATGTTTCCTGCATCTATTGGGGTAAATACATAAAACTATTGTAACAGATTTTTTTTACGTCCATAATTCGGGAAATGCCAGGGGGGGTGGCCCACTTGCCCCAATGGCCCACTTACCCCACCTTACCCTATACACTCCGTGCCAGCCTAACTAGGGTAAAAACAAACAGTAAAAAGGCAGGGGGAAAAGCGCGGTTGGTCTGTTAGTTGGAAACTCCCCTAAGGTAATATTTACATACAAAATGATCTGAATATAATTGAACCAAAACATACTTTTCATTCTGATAAAATTGCCAAATTTTCTCAAATAAGATTCAAATTTGTTAGATCTTAAACGAAATTAAGGTTTTCTGGATGGATTCACAAATAATTTATGGAACTCTTTACTTGCGCGGAAGGATCTCCTCCATAGCATATTTCTATTTACTCGACTTAGGTTGGCAAGGAGTGTAGCTCGGATATTGAAAAAAAAAATACCAAATACCATTTGGTCAAACCAGCACCATTAGACGAAACAAACATTATAAATTTAACTCCATTACGAACGGAAATCTGGTAATGCACTTTATAATCATAAACTTACTCAATTTTATGTTTGATTTTAATGATATCAGTTCAGCTTCAAAACCATTCTCGAAATCTATGATCGAGAATTTCGTGGCGGGCAACCTTGGCTGGTCACGTCAAATCTCGGTTTTTGGGATTGGTTCTCTTGGTGCCCTAGGGAGAAATGAAGTGAAGGTGAAACAAGTTTGTCACGCAAAAGCGCAACTTTGTGTATCGGAGTTTTCTGGTGTAAATTAGTACTTTTAAATCTATTTTATTACCAATGATCAATGTATGTATTCGTCGACAACTTTGGGGCTTTTTTCTAGAAGTTGTCCAAAACATTGCTCAAGATTTAGAGAAAAATACACATATCCCCCCCCCCCCTACAGATAATTTTCAATATAAGGCTCGGTTTAAAACTTACCCCATGGGAAAACTTGCTACTGTCTCCCCTACACTCTCAGAAATAACACTTTCATTTTTGACCATTTATGAATCCTCAAGCCTTATTTCGTTAATTTTGAGGATTGTTTCGTCAAACTATCGCGGGACTTTTGAGTAAACGCGAATCCTCACTTTTACGATCGTGATTTGACGATTCTGTATCTTGATTTTGAGGAAACCGAATCTCATTGTTGTACTCACATGCTCAAAAATGGCTTAATATTTCTTTAGATTAGACGACATTCAAATCCTCATAAAAATGACGATTCAACTTTCCTCACTTTGAGGAAACGAAAATTCGGAGCATTTGCCAGTAATGGAATCGTCAAAATTAAGGAAAATTTCGTCGTTTTTGAGCATTCATTTTTTAGAGTGTATGTCTTTTGAACGGAATGAACAACTAATACATGCGTCAATAGTATTCGACTAAAAACCTTATGTGACTGGTGCAAGAACTATCTACCTGCATATTTTTCACTTATTCCACTGATTTTTTTTCCGCAACACCCCATTCTTTGTATGTGTTGAAGCATGATTTAAGAACAAAATTCTATTGCTACATCAGTTCTATTGTCAAATATTCGAACTTTCTGAACAGCAGTTCTCAGTTTACATCCATTTGAAATCATACCATCGGTGCATTGTAAAATCTTGTGGTGCGATTGATTTAGGTAACAAAGACCGTAACCCTTTGAGATGGAAATTCTTGTTATGAATAATTAGTTATTTTTACTACTATGAACTATAGACTTATTTTTATCTGATGCATTAAGTCCCGAACATGCAATAAAACAGCTCCAAAGAGCTTATAAAAATGATTATACTTTTGCAGATGGAAAATCTAAAAAAAATTTCACGACAATAAGTTTGCAAACTACCATTTTATCTTGAAAGTAGCAAAATCCTTTAATGTCCTGTATGCACGGATAACAAAATAAATAATGCGAACATAGAATAATAGAACAGAAAAAAAGTAACTACATGGTGAGGCAAATAAAATTGGTCCCAAGGTGGAGATAAGAATACGACAGAAATGTTTCCAAGTCAAAAACCAATACAAAAACAGGTTTGCTAACTGAAGCTATTGATCGCTTCAGTATTAAGCAGAAAACAAAGGCTTGGCGACTCTTATTTGCCCGCAACTACGCTATGGTTTAAGACCTAGTTGAAATTAAATATAAACAAGCTGATCAAGAAAAATATCCCACTAGTGATTATTTCGAACGTTATTTATCCTAGAGAATCAGACCTTGTTGTTTTTGTTAATCCTAAACATTCCAAATTGATTGCAAGACACAAAATTTGCATTATGGGGAGTCTTCATACAATTTTAACTAAGATCTGAACATGCCACTAGTCTATGTGTAGCTCTAATGTGAAGCTAATCCGATCCAATCAATGCAAAAACAGGTTTCATGCGGCTTCAAGATTTTTTCTCGACAAGCATTTCAACGTATTCCTATCTCTAGACCGGGGCCACTTTTATTTGCCTCTTAGTTATCTTACATTAAATCAATGTCGTTGCCTATCCTAAAAAAATCCATCAAAACCATACTTTTCTCTATTTAAAGTATACCCATCAAAATAATGACTGAAATCATTATTAGTCAAGATAAAAGTCATTATACTAGAATAATAGTTCTAAATAATAATAGAAAAAATGATTTAATTCAATAAATGTTACTCTCACAATTTTATTGCTCGGCAAAAACTAGAGTATTCTACCATTTTCATCGACCATTCGTAAAATACATCTCTCTCATTGATAACCGTAGACCTAATTTAGTAAAAAAAAAAAACGTCAAACAAGGGGGAGAAAAAAGCCAGAAAAGATAAATCGAAACAGTTGAAAAAACGGAAGCATAAATGCGTTCCCTAAGCGAACCAATCCGGAAATATTTAATAGAAAACTCCGGAATTTATTTCCAGTCAATCCTCACTCCATACCCCGGAAGCGATTGACCAGGACTAGAGTCTAATGATCGTGCTGCACATCATCTGTCCAAAGAGCTCAATGATGATGACGATAGTGTGTCATCGCCATGATTTATCATCCGTAATAGCTTACAAAACACTATGCAACGCGAACTCTTCTTTTTTTTTTTTTTTGCCGTGTCTATGACGTTGCCGAAATGTGAATGTTAAGTCAAATGAAACCATGTTTTTTCAAAACCGCGTCTGCAATTTTATGGATATATTGTCATAAAGATCACTTAATTGATTGCAGAACTCCAATGCCTCTCAAATTGGCACTCATTGCCAGGAATGCAAAAATGTGGTTTGGTGTAAGCTGCGTATCTGGGCAGTTGTCACAGTTTCTATACACCTTCCTGGCCTCTTTGTCTATCTTCATGCCCCTGTGCTGTGTGGTGATTGGTTCTTAGTGTGGCAATGTGTTTTTGTGGTGGGTCTATCTGCAATTAAATTACAAAGAACTTGCTTCGTTTAAATAGATTGCTCTCTTAATTTAGATACGCGAACTCTTTGCGGCGTTGTTATCGTTTTCGAGTCAGACTTCCTGGAAGAATGACATGAAATTTGTAAGCAAGGCCTGTTCTAGGAAATCAGACTATACGCACAACCAGGGCCTGTTCTTCCATAAGGGCCGTTAGGCGGGCATAGGGCCCTCAAATTTTAGGGGTCCCTCAATTTCCATTATGAAAAATGCTGTAAATCCCCAAAATAACCGAAAACTAAAAAAAAAAAATCTGATTTTCTCCACTTTGTTTTTTGCTCAATTTTGATATGAAGTTGACCTAATATGCTTGTTTTGATCGATGTTTAAGGAATCCTATACACTCTAAAAATGAATGCTCAAAAACGACGAAATTTTCCTTAATTTTGACGATTCCGTTACTGGCAAATGCTCCGAGTTTTCGTTTCCTCAAAGTGAGGAAATTTGAATCGTCATTTTTATGAGGATTTGAATGTCGTCTAATCTAAAGAAATATTTCGTCATGTTTGAGCATTTGAGTACAACAATGAGATTCAGTTTCCTCAAAATCAAGATACAGAATTGTCAAATCACGATCGTAAAAGTGAGGATTCGCTTTTACTTAAAAGTCACGTGATAGTTTGACGAAACAATCCTCAAAATTAACGAAATGAGGCTTGAGGATTCATGAATCATCAAAAAAGAAAGTGTTATTTCTGAGAGTGTAAAATTGTGGCAGAAATTTGATACATCGGTCATATAGCATCATTTACTGGAAATCGCACGGAAAAATTTCCGTAAAGGATCCCCAAAATAGGTTGTGCCTATAGTCTGAGATGTCCTAGAACAAGCCCTGGGCACAATCTATTTTGGGGCCCCTTTACAAAAATTGTTTGTATGATTTCCAGTTATGATGTTGCTGTATGACACTATGTATCAAATTTTTCCTACAATTTTATAGGTTCCCTTATAAACAGCGATCAACGATCACTTTACGTCAATTTCTCCGTCAAAATTGAGCAAAAAAAAACAAAGTTGAGTATCGGATTTGCTTTTAGTTTACTTATATTTTTGGGGATTTACAGCATTTAGAATAATAAAAACTGAAATTTAGGGTCCCCTTAAATTTGGGGGCCCTAGACCCGGGCCTTATGGAAGAACAGGCCCTGGTTGCAACATCGAACAGTTTTCATGGAATGTGCTACCTACTGATACGGGGATTCTTTATCGTCAAAACACAGTACCCATGCAACCGTGATTCGATTAGAGTGTATGAATACCTAAACTTTGTCAAAAAAAATTTAGTTGGTGTTTTGAAGTAATTGGTTATTTTGCATAATTGCGTTTTGACCTTGATGGAGCCATGAATAATTAAAGTGATGATTTAAAAATCAATACTTATATAGCGTTTGTCTTATCAATAAATAATCTTAACTGAATTTACGATTACAATTAAAAATTAATGATTGTAGATAACACAGTTCGACTATATTGTCCTGTCATCATTTAAGTATAAGAGTATGGGATAATCAGAATGCAAATGCTATATTCTTAATACATATTTTTTCTTTTTTACTTTTATATTTTTTAATGTGTGATTATTACTAGGCTCATGCACAAAAGTTACCTTAGAAAGTTGACTCCCTTGAAAATGTTTTTAAATCAAAAATAATGTTTGCCTAGCACATTGCAAAACACTTTTTCGTTGTTGAGGACGCATTTTTTTCTTTTAGTAACGAAAATTGATTTTGAATGATTAATCATTCAATCATTTCGTACATTAAATGAAGTAAAAGTAGAAAGTTTATCCTCTTGCAACCTGTTCTCATTCGGGGACATTTTTTTTAAATCTCCCCACAAACAATCAACAACTTAATTAGCTCCGAAATTGACCTGGTCCGATAGAAGAAGATCCAGATATTAGTTTTCATCCTTTGATTGAATTCCTAAAAAAATTATTTTAATTTATTTTTCAAACTTTTCGTACAGTTCTTTTGGTAGTTAATTTTCAAGGCATTTTGCATTAAAAACAATGTTAAAATAATCTGTTAACTACAAATAAGGGATACGGTCTTTTTCGTTGCATTTATAGCACAAAAATGTGTATTTTTAGAGTTTAAGGCGTCTCCCTAAGTAGCTATTAAACATAATTTTTTTTAAAAAATTCTTTGCGAAACATACTTTTTAGCATATATTTGTATAAAAAGTATGTTTAGATTATTAATATACGTATAGGATTTTGCTCGGGTGTTAGGAGGTTAATCGTTGACAATGTAATATTGACATTTATATTAGGAGCATTCCAGCGTTCCGTGTGTTACATTCGGACCACATTTTCAGGATATTTGTTATATTTTCGTTTTGATATCAGTATAAAACAAATAAGAGGACAACTTATATCTTTTCTCAGATGTTTAATGATCTTATTAAGCTAATCGGAATCTTTTAAAACCAAAAAGTTACGCAGATATAACATTTTCATTTAGCGTTCCGCGTGTTTCCATTTAACAGGGTCATTTTATTTTCTTCTTCTATAATTTGAATAATTCTGCGAATTATGCAACTACTCATGAAAATAAAAATTATCAAACGCAAGCTAAGTAAATAAGCTTTAAAATAAGTGGCGTTAGAAATCTGTATTATAAATAGTCAGCCTAAAATAAAATAAATAACGCCGTTCCGTGTGTTACACTCAACGTTCCGTGTGTTACAGCGTGCGAATTGATTTATAGTTCAGTTTTTCAAATACTAATATTTTAATAATAAACACTTTGGTTAGCAAATAAATAAATATAGGAATTTGGTTACATATTTAAATACACAATTATTTATTATTTAACTTTGTAAAGCACATTTTTTTATATTTAATTTTTTATAAAAATATAAATGTTCAATTGCTAATTTTAAATATTACTCATAAATTTTTAACTACACTAAAACCGACCTTAAGTTTGCAGCAGATAAATGTACTGCGCGAAGGAAACTGGGTAAACAACGCAGCTGGCGCCGAAATTTCGCCTACTCTGATTGGCTCCTCCTTTGACCCTGATATTAGTGCCCCCTGTTACGTCAAAATCGAAGGAAAAAATGATTAAAATACCCTCTAAATGAAGCTTAACTAATAAAAATAATAAATTTGTCTTGAAATAACAAATAAAATTGTTTATTGAATGTGAAATACCTTTTTTTTATTCGATTCTCGCACTCGAAAATGAGAACTATTTACCCTTTTTCTCGTAGAACATTTGTATACTGCAAACTTAATGTCGGTTTTATTGTAGTGAAAAATGATTCCTACCATATTGCAAATTACACAACAATAGCAAGCACAATTTTTATATAACTGTATTGAACAGTTCAATGTGACTGCCAGAGTCACATTTAACGTGGTGAATTTTTCGTATTCCTGATATCGTATTCCTGTTTTTTTTCTTTTTTAAAATTTTAAATGAAAGTTGTTAAAGTAAAACAATTCACTTTCGTTAAAATTAATTGTGTTAAAACATAACTGGTAATATCAATAAAATGCTTAATTTGAAATAATGATTTTTCAACACATAACTTTTCTAAAGACAATGGTCACTAGGAAAAACAAAATAACGTCTGAAGCACTCTATATTTCAACTACTAATGATCTCCAATGTAAACATCCAATGCATCCTCAAATGTGTACATCTGCCAGAGCAGGTGGCTGAAACTTCCATGGCGCAAATGATAACGTTTTTAGTTTTTCAATTGTTTTTAATTTTTTTTGTAAAGGATTTCTTTGTTTTTATGGTGTTTTTTTTACATATATACATGCATGTTTCCATAAGCGTGCATTTCAATAAATGAATTTCTCAGGATAAATCTCGTTTTTTATACTACACGTCAACTATCTCCCTCTCCCGTTTCCTTCATTATTGCCAAAATCGTTCCGTGCGTTTCAAGAAATAAATTGCCAAATTCTTGCTTAATTTAAAAAAAAAAAACTTTTGAAATTTTTTCTATATGTTCCCCATCTGTAACTAGCTTATAATGAATAAAATAAGCTTTGTTAAGCTTTTTTTACAATTTTTATATAAAAAGTTATAGGTTTTCGTTCCGTGTGTTACATTGAACATCAAGTAATTCATACTTTTCCGAGTAATTTTTTTTTTAAAAAGCGATGCACAAAATATCTGCCTAAGATACTCAGAAAGGATGCATTTGCAACAATATGCGTAAAAAAATCCATTTTACATGTTTTTTAGCCCTTAAACGTTTATCATACATCTGGCAATTATTTCTCTTGAAAGATCTATTTCTAAATCGGCCTAGTTTATTGCATTTTTCCACACTAAAACTGAATTCAGATTCAAAAATCAATAGGATTTATTTGAAATATAAACCTTTAACTACAAGTGACATTTTTTTCAGTATTTTATTTGCACTTTAATTTTTTGGCACTTCAGGACCACTCTCCTTGGAATGCGCCATTAACATTTGTGTCAGAAGCAGGACTCCAACTCCCCGACTTCAGTATCAGTTATATCTTTTTTAAACTAAACCCTATTTTAGCCTTGGAAAGAAAGCACAATCGACTTGTACATATTTATATGAATAGTACGGACAATGGTATTTTATTGCATACTTAACCGCATTAACGATCCTTAACATTAAAATGATTGGTACTTAAAATAAGAATTAGCTGAGGTGCTATTTATAATAGAGGGGATTATTCGATACTTCTACAAAGTAGTAAGAATTATCGGCATGTTAAGTGAAACATCGAAATTGATTGACGACTAAGAGTTATTTTGAAACTAATTGCTTTCATCGTTTTGTAAATTTTGAGATATTGAATGAATGGGTAACTAAGTTTTAATATTTCTAAAATAAGTTTTAATCACTTACTAGTTCCAAAATAATGTTTAAGATTTTGTTTGTTTGGTTTATCTTTAATCGTATGTTTCGTTTATCTTTAATCTTATGATTATTTTTCTATCAATTACTGATTTGTTAATTTAGAAACAACAATCATATTTAAAAAGTAAATTTTATATTTAAAGAAAATTGTCTAATGAAAAATAATTTTTTGTCGAGTACTATTGATTGAAGTAGCTTGTCCAATGTAATCTGCATAATACATGACATAATTTTAATCTTAAAAAACTTGAAATAAAAAATTAAGTGCATAACTTAGTTTTGTCTTATAAAAACGATTAAAAATTAAAGCCGAAAAACTGATAATTTAAAATTTATCGATAACTTATTTACAGGTGTTTGTACATAAAAACCACATGAAACAAAATAACTAAAATTAATAGAATATATAATGCAACCGTAAAAATATTACTTTATTTGTTTTGTATGCTTTATAATGTAAGTCAGATCCAATGAAACACGTGTTTCAAAATAGAATCTTATTTTAATTGAATCATTCCAGTGCGACTTTAAATTAATCAATGTTATTGAATAAAAGTTGAAGTTCTCCAAAAAGTTTGACGTTCTTTTTTTCCACTAACATATCAATTTTATCAGAAGGATAAAGTTTGTATAAAACCGCATAATATCAGTTTTTATGTTTCCGCGAAAGTGCAACACATTCCAAATAAATCGATTAAGCATAGAGCTAAAACTTTGGTTTAGACGATAGCAAAAACTCACGCAACATTGCGTAATAGTTGTTTCTCCTGCGTGACAGGTGAAAGATGAAGAAATACTTAAGTTTTGTCAAAAGGGGTTAAAACACGCAGTTAACACCTGTTTCCATGCTCTAATCCTTTTCCCACTTTCGATGGATGAGTAAAATACTAGAAATATAGGGGGCTGGGGAGCCCAGTTAGTTAAGCACTAGCCTAGCGTGCGAAAAGTCCCAGGTTCGTGTCCGGGCATCTGCGAAATAACTGCTGACCTATAAAGGGCCCGTGCAGCCAAAAAAAATGTATCACTAATAATAAATACCCCGTATAAGGGAGTGCACGTTTAATATCCTTCAAAGTCCTAACGCTGCGTACAATGTCGCCCTTAAAGGTTGCGTTGGGTGCCAAAACCTAATCTAACTTGAAATATATATTACTTTTTCATTTAACAAGCAGGAAAAACGTGTTATATTTATGAAAAAGCAAATATATCAATTAAAAATTTCATTACACATTTCTGATGTAATAAATGCTGTTGATTAAAAACGTATATGTTTCAGTTACAATTCAATATAATTATGAAAAAAGTTCTTATAACTAAACATTAAACAGTTTATAAAATATAAGTAAACTAATTGTATTTTTTATTTATAAAATTACTCAATTCTGATCATTCATTAATGAAAAATGTAATTTAATACATAGTAATTATCGAAATCCATTAATAAATGAAAAATATATGTAATTTACAAGGGAAAATAATTTTTATGCATTGTCAAATCCATGTTTGTTCAAACAATTAAGTTAAAGTTGGTATTTTATCAAATTGACGCTGTATGCAGATAAATGTACTCAAATTGATAAAGGACGTAGAAAAATTGTTGCATTTATATCTTCGGTCACTTTCAAGTGAAATACGTACTACGAATTTCAACAAGTTGTTGTAAAGAAATGTTCCAAACATTGCCATTTGTAATTATTTTTTCTGCTCTCATTAGCATTTAAATTGAAATTATGAATAAGTAAGCAGTTAAAGAAAATAATTCCAATTAGTTCAATTTAGTATTTTATCAAACTGACGCCGTATGCAGATAAATGCACTGAAACTCATAAAGGACGTAGAAATATTGTTGCATTTATATCTTCGGTCACTTTCAAGTGAAATACGTACTACGAATTTCAACAAGTTATTATAAAGAAATGTTTCAAACATTGCAATTTGTAATTAATTTTTCTACTCTCTAGCATTTACTCTCTTTTTCTACTCATTAGCATTTAAATTGAAACTATGAATAAGTAAGCCGTTAAGGAAAACAATTCCTCTTGCCATAGATAAATTAACTTTAGCTGAGGAATAAAACAACCCGAGTTCAATATATTTTTAATGAAATTTGCGGTAGGAAGTTGAATGCATTTTGGGTTCTTCAGAATTAAGCTTTGAATAATAAGTTATTTCATAAAAATCTACTTAAAGAAGTTTTTTTTAATGTTATCTTTAAAAATTGAATTTTAGTTTTACGAATTTTTTTTTCAGTAATTTCTTAGAACACTGCAATATTTTTATACTATCAGTATTTTATTTTTATAAATAAAGCCCATACTGCAATATAATAAAACATATTAAAATTGTGTATTTTGTTAAAACATAGTTTTTCTTTGTTCACATTTTACACAACTAATATTTAAAAGTGCTGTTAATCAATATGTAAAATTCTGTTTTAACCATTAGAAAAGTGTTGGGAAGATGGTATCATAGATCTATTTTTTATACTTTGTATCCGTCTGCTACCCCTTTCCGTCTGTTTTATGATGGTATGTTTTAATAAACGGAAAAAAAATCTTAGAAGTATGGGGCCATGAGATAATCTTTTTGATACTTTTTTTTGTCTGTCTGCCTATTCGTACTATGAGAATTTCAATTCTAGTTCTTTTATATCTTGTTTGTTTTCACGAATGTAGAGAAAATGCTGCACTAAAAGAACGTTCGCTAACCTTTGCAAATCAGAGTACTATTTATAGATGTTAACTTCCTTTAATAAAATCGAAAAGCGATCCATAAATGTAGCATGGTTAAGTTCATAAATTATACGTTGAAAGGAGAATAAAATGTGGTGTTTTTTTACAATGAAAAATTGCATTCAAATGAAATATCTCTCTTTTTCAAAGATTTCTAAGCAGATCAATCACCTAAATGCACTTTTAAACATATTAAAATGATATTGCAACTTATTTGGAAGATACTTTTGGATGCAAAAAATGTTGCAGTAGATTTGAAATATTCTAAACATTATCAGGCAATAAGCTTCTTTGTACAGTTTTTTTTATCAACATCAGTTCTTTTGTCTTGTCTTTTATTGATAGCATACATTCGATAAACAAGTAGTACTATTTAAAAATGTGTTAGTTTAAAAGCTTCGCTAAATAAATTTAATCTATTAATTATAAAAGTTATTTTGATTTTTTTTAGTCAAGGTCAAATTTCCTAATTTGGGTTCAGTTGCCATAAGAAGACGGTAGTAATTGTTGTATTTGTTTTGATTTTCATGTCAGTTACATTATTTCTATAAATAAACATCTTGATTATTATTGATAATTTACAATTGTAATTAAGGTAGGCGAATACCTAAAGTTTTAAAATATTTACTATTACTTTAATCTTTTCCAAATTTGGCATAGTGATTTCAAATATAATTTACAATGCTTTTTTGGCAACTTTTTTTATTTAAATATAATTGATTTATTTTAAACGGTGTTTTTCTACTAAAAAAGGGGGTTTACGCTAACACTTCTAGCATAAAAAGTTTTACACTAATTTACCTGAAATTTTTTACAGATGCTATTTTAATATACATCTGTGCCGTGAACCTCTAACATCTGGTGTAAATATAGTAGTTTTTGTTTAAAAAAATGTCAAAGTGTAAGTTTATCGAAAAAAAAAATTTTTGATTGGTAGCTGCGAGTACGTAGTTCCTTAAACCCATTGCACTTAAGGCACCATCTGCGCATGCTCAGCATCTGCCGGAAATCCAGCTCTCTTACGGAAAACCACTGCGCGTGCGCAGACGGATACTGAAAGGGAAAGATAGTTTGTCACGCTGGCTTATTATCGCCCAAAGTTGAAAGGTTTTGGGAATAAAATTAACATGTTGATTGAGATGAAATCGATCCTCGTTGCGGAAGAATGGAATAAAAAAAAAGATAGAATCCTAAAAAGTAATCATTAAAAAATAATCATAAAAAACAAACTCGTCTCTTGACCAGGTTTCTAAATTACGAGGCATCGTCAATTATGGCCAATTACGGCCAACAATTACGCCTCGTAATTTAGAACTCTGGTCAAGGAACGAGGGTTTTTTTTTTCGAAAAAGATTGAAATCATTAATAAGTAACTCGTCTCTTGACAAAGGTTCTAAGTTACGAGGTACAGCCAATTATGGCTAATTACGGCCAACACATCCAATTACGCCTCGTAATTTAGAACCCTGGTCAAGAGACGAGTTGGTTTTTTATGATACCATTCTTTTTTCCCCCTTCTTGATTAGCAAGTATCTCAAAGTTTTTTGCATTTGGAATATTCATTACAGCTACAGACCACTCTGAATAGCGATCGTTATTTTATAACCACCCTGTATAATTTAAAATGTATTATGGAT
The DNA here is from genome assembly GCA_023701765.1 of Hylyphantes graminicola. NCBI lineage: Eukaryota > Metazoa > Arthropoda > Arachnida > Araneae > Linyphiidae > Hylyphantes > Hylyphantes graminicola. The sequence goes on from CM043114.1 coordinate 10,092,436, forward strand.
CTGGAAGTTGCTTTTTTAACTGATAACCATAATTTCTAAAGCCATGCTAAATGACTGGTGTACGTTAAATCCGTCGTGGTCACTAAGTCCTCCAAGTTACCATACCAAATCAATACATGTGACAAGTCAATTCTGGGGATCCTCTAGATGGCATCTGTCTCTAAAAATTAGATGGATCCATTTAAGTGTGTGTGTTGTATCTCTCTTGCTTGACGAAGGTTTATAAGCGGGTCTGATTATGTAAAGTCTTACATCAATTGATCCCAGAATAAAATAGGCTTAGAATTGGACAGTGTAATAATCCAATAATTCTATTATAATCCATAAACGCAAGCGTTCGGTGAGGGTAAACGCTTGATATTCAATAACAACCTAAACCTTCACTACAACCCTAACTAACAACTTGGCGATATTTTACTTGGCTGCTCACAAAAACGTTTCGCTCTCAAGTCGAGATATCCGCTTGCTCAGACTTCCGGCACTGCCGTTAGATTAGCCACATTGTGTTTGTTTCAAGTTAATTCATAAAATTTGTCGTAAAACACATTCTTGTGATTTGTTTGTAACTCTAGAGGGTCATTGCACGGATCAGTTCAAAACGAAGAATTTAACACATAATTCATGTTTATCGGAGGAAAATTCAATGTGGTAGGCTTGTTGGCGTGAACCTCTTTTTTTAGTTGAAAAACACCGTTTAAAATAAATAAATTATATTTAAATTTAAAAAACTGCCTAAATAGCATTATTCATTATATTTGAAATCACCATGCCAAATTTGGAAAAGATTAAAGTAATAGTAAAAATTTTAGAATTTGGGGGAATTTTGGGTATTCGCCTACCTTAATTATTATTAGCATTATCAATAATTATTATACATCGCCCTCGTGATCTCACCCACCCATCATTTCAAACAAAGTTCTAAGCTCAAACAATCTGAGAGCTGTGGGGAGACTTGTGGTCAGAGTCTCGATCTCCGGATCAAAAGGTCCCCCGATCGAGACTTGGTCACTGAAGACCTACCTAGTATATGCGGTGTACGTGCTTGTTAAATCTGTTGGGTCCGAAAGTCCTGTGGGCTGTCATTGCGCAGTTTCACACGGGTACAGGTCAATGGAGACTATTTCCCGCCAATTCAGGGACATGCCTAAATTAAGGAGGTGGCGCGCGATAGATGGCTGTATCTGTCGCGTATGTGTGTGTGCTGTGTCTGTCTTACTTGACGAAGGTTTATAAGCGTGTCTCTGACCTAGCACACAAGCCTGAAAACACACTCTTAAAACAAACGAGCGATTTTAACTCAGTCTGAGTTAATTTTCACTCCTCCAATGTCAAAAATGCACTTTCCCTATAGGAGTGGATCGTTTGTATGTTAAACCTCCGACAGGATCACTCCAAACGAGTGATTTTAACTCAGACAGAGTTAATATTCACTCCTTTCCCAGTGTCGAAAATGCTCTTCTTCTACAGGAGTGGGGTTGCGTTGGGTGCCTATTCAGGTGCCGGCTCGTCACTTGACTGTGATTCTAAAACCCGCCCGTCACCAATGGCCCTCGTGTAGCTCTAGTGCGACGATAATTCAAACCTTACCTAACCTACAGGAGTGGATTTCACACTTTTGTTTTAAGAGTATACAGGGTGGTTATAAAATAACGCTGGTCTGTAGCTTGAATGAATAATCCAAATGCATCTAACATTGAGACACTTACTATTCAAGAAGGGGGGAAAATAATGGAATCATAAAAAAAAGATAGAATCATAAAAAATAATCCTAAACAAGAATAATCATAAAAAAGCAAAATCGTCTCTTGACCAGGGTTCTACATTACGAGGCTAGCCAATTATGGCCAATTACGGCCAAGATATCCAATTACATCTCGTAATTTAGAATCCTGGTCAAGTGACGAGTTTTTTTTTTTATGATTCCATTTGTTTTCCCCCCTTCTTGATTAGTAAGTGTCTCCATGTTTGATGCATTCGGATTATTCATTCAAGCTACAGACCACTCCGAATATATATAGCCATCGTTATTTTATAACTACCCTGTATATGTCAACCAATCAACAATCTAAATGGATGCCTTTCCATGCTTCCAGGTCCGCAGCTTCTCCCAGCTGAAGCACGAGCTGAAAAAATGCGAGACGTTCTACATCGACCGCGAGGAGGCCGGCCTCGAGAACGGAGACGAGGACGGATACTTCTCCATGGACGTCCACAAAAACTCCCAGGCAGGGAGCTTGCCCAACCTGTCGGGTAAGGGCATACAAAAGAAATGGGTGGTCTGATAGGTTTCGGCCTACTCCACCGGAAGGGGTGTTAGAACCTTTAAAATCGCAATACAGTGAAATAGAAGATTTAGAACTTAAAAATGCTTTATCAAATACGATAAAAACATAAACTTACTCTATTTATTACACGTAATTGTATTACGGAAATGATATTTTATAGAATTTAATTTTAAAAAAATTAAAAATACCATGAACAAAATTATAAGACACCCTAAATAATGTGCAATATGCAAATTTTCTGCATGTATTATGACGTCCCCAGTTAACTAAAGCAAACGATAACCCAATTCACGCATTTGTAAACATCCACTAGGTACAGAATTAAGGGGTCTGAGGAGTCTTAAAAATGTGCAAAGAAGGAACTACAAAGCATAGTTTGATCTTTCATGTAATTTTTTAACTACTCAATATACAAGTATAATTTTTTTATATGTAATTCTACAAGATTTATTTATTATAAAACAAGTTTAAAAATTTATGAAACTTTAGCCAAAACTAAAATAAATGATATTAAACATAAAGCTATTTGAACACATTGTGATTAGGCTTGCGCGGCAAATTGTGAGGTCAAAATTGAAGACATGACCAAGAAAATGACTTTATGTTGTACAAATATGTACAAACTAGAACTTATACCTAAATTCTCAGCTCAATTTTTATTAGAAATAATTTTTAAAAAAATTTTACAATCAAAATTCAAAAAATTTTATACATTTTTTTAGAAAAAAGTTCTTAAAATAATTTCTAATTAAAATTGAGCTGAGAACTTAGGTATAAGTCTTTGCTTGTACAGCTGCGGAAATAAAAAAGTACCCACTTGAGGTTATTTCCTCCGTTATTCATCCTAAAGAATCGGATCTTTTTGACATTGTGAACAATTAACATTCTGAGTTAATTGCATGACACAAAATTTGCATAAGGGGCCATCTTCATATTAAAAATGTTACTAACTTTAAAATTTCCAATAGCAACACCCCTTTTTGAATCCATATTTCAAATCTCTGACCTATGTTAATACGAAATGCCAAATTTTGTTAATTTTTAAGCATTATTAGAGGAGTAAGAGACGTGCAAACTTTAGGTCCCATAATGTTAAATGAGTTGCACATAAAAAACTATCCCGATTTATAAATAATTAAGATAATGAAACGAATTTTTTACTGAAAAGAAATTATAATAACCCAAACAAAATGCATTCAATATTGGGGTATTTAAAACAATTTTTATATTTTTAAATAATTATCATATTAATTTTTTTTAAAAATATGAATAGAAACCCCTAAATATTTTTACAGAAATAAATTTAAGACAGGAAGTTTAAGCGAAATCCCAATTTTTAAAAATGTTTATTCATAATTTGCTGAGTAAATCACAAAATACTTTATAATTACCCTTTAGGGGACTTTGTATAAGATTACGTGTGTAATTGATAAATAAAGACGGCTTTGCATGCATGCTTGCTTGCCATTTTAGAGATGGTCCCCAAAAGGTCCACAAGTGATTCGATTGAATAACTCGATAAATATTCATCCAAATGTAACAAAAACTTAGATTTAAGGGTTTTAAAGAGTGCTTAACATTTCTAAGCTATTAAAATTGGGTGTTGCTATTGGAAATTTCAAAGATCGTAATATTTTTAATATGAAGACGGCCCCTTATGCAAATTTTGTATCGTGCAATTAACTCAGAATGTTAATTGTACACAATCTCAAAAAGGTCCGATTCTATAGGGTGAATAACGGATGAAATAACCTCAAGTGGGTACTTTTTTATTTCCACAGCTGTACATATTTGTACAATATAAAGTCATTTTCTTGGTCATGTCTTCAATTTTGACCTCACAATTTGCCGCGCAAGCCTAATCACAATGTGTTCAAATAGCTTTATGTTTAATATCATTTATTTTAGTTTTGGCTAAAGTTTCATAAATTTTAAAATTTGTTTCATATTAAATAAATCTTGTAGAATTACATATAAAAAAATTATACTTGTATATTGAGTAGTTAAAAAATTACATGAAAGATCAAACTATGCTTTGTAGTTCCTTCTTTGCACATTTTTAAGACTCCTTAGACCCCTTAAAAGAAAGTGAAATTCACGAAATTTGGGGAATAAATGGAACTGGTGCTTCAACTAATAATATTTTAAAAGTTGTTAAACGCTCTAGATGTGCAATTAGAAATGTTTTGAAGAAAATAATTAATTGATCGGTGATTAGAAGATGTGGACGTACTGTTTGCATGTCCGCGGGAGACAAACGCCATTAGCTTTCGCTTGCTACACACAATAAGATGACTTCGACAAGCATTAAAAATGCTTTGAAACTGAATTGCTCAAGAAGAACCATTCGCTGAGTGTCGCATAGTTCTTGCTATGTGAAATTTAACAAGTTAAAAAAAAAACACCGCTTTTAAGGCTGCACAAAATGGACCATCTAAACTTCGCGAATCAAACTATGGCCTGGACCTCCAAATGCACGCAAAAAAAATGGTGCTGGTCCTGCAACTCAACCAAGTTCGGTTGAAGGGTGTTTAAATGGCACAGCCAAACTGGTGGTTTCTTTCAAACCTACCAGTTTAGTTACCTTAACTATACTCGTTCGATTGAACGAGTTTAGTAAACGGGACCAGACTGCCACACTGAGTTCGGTTGAGACAACTAAACTCTGTGTGAGAACTAAACTGCGCGGTATCAGTGTAGTTCTCTCAACCAAACTAGTCGTTTGATGCATCTGAACGCTTCTAACCAAACGTGTTTGGTTCCTGCAACTAGACAGTCCTGTCAGTCCTATAGCAACCGAACAGTTTGGTTGGGAGAACTCGATACCAGACAGTTTTTTGCGTGTGGTACTCTGTGTTATTCTCGGATGAAAAAAAAAGTTTTACCTGGATGGTCCTGATGGGTTTCACCATTTTGACATAATTTCCGAAAGTCTCCTAGGGTACTAATGAGTCGCCAAATGAGTGGAGGCTCAGTAATTGTTTGGGCTGGTTTTTTCAGCTCAAAGGAAAAACAGATATTGTTTTTGTGTGTTCAAGAATGCACTCCGAAACGTATAACAATCTTCTTAAAGATCAACTAGCCATATACGGAAAACTTCTTTGTGGCGAAAACTACACTTTCCAGTATGATAATGCTTCCATTAATGCATCAAATTAAACAAAGAAGGGGCTTTCAGAGCAAAGCATCAATGTTCTTCCGTTGCCTTCTCGCTCCACAGGCCTAAACCAATTCGAAAACTTGTGGGAGATCTTAGCTCGTGTGGTTTACCAAAATGGGAGACAGTTTACATGTGTCGAAAACCTAAAGAATGCTATAAAATGTGCTTGGGAAGACATGTCTTGCGATATGTTGTTAGAATTGATAGATCCCATGCTCGCATTTTTCATGGGATAAAAAAAATTGCGGCTCCACCAAATATTGAATAACCTTGTTGGAGGATTTTCTTCTAAACCATTAGTGTCTGCAAATTATTGTGACCACTGTATTTAGAAAAAAAGGTTGTTGGTGTCTTATAATTTTGTTTATTGTGTTTTAAAGTTTTTTCTTTATATTGTAAGAAAATATCATTATTATAAAATAATTATGTATGATAACAGAATAAATTTATGTTTTTAAGGTGTTAGATAAAACACTTTTAAGCTCCTGAATTTGTTCGTTCACTATGTGCTAAATTAGATAGGTGTCTTAAAATTATGTCCACCACTGTAGAAGCATCAAATCAATCTAAATATAATTCAAACAAACCACAACATTGTCAATGTCAAACTACCAGTAGATTTTAGAAGGAGTAGAGATTGGTTGGTGATATTCAGATAATTCACTCGATACTAATAGTACGAGAGCTAGCAACGTCGGAAAAGCAAGCATTTCAGGTGGGCCAGTTTTAGGATATGCTATCTCTCTCACTCTCCCGGACATCATAAGGGCTATCTGGCTGGCAGTAGTGGTTGCGTTCCTCAGTGCGCATCCTACTAATACAAGTAAAAATTTGATTTTTCAAATCATTTTAGGACGTTTTATTTTTTATTGTTATTTTTAGCGAACTTTTTGCAACATAAATCTATTATTGCCAGACATTTTTATTGTTGTTTAAGCTGTGGCCAGACGCTAATTTTGATTTTGTGAGCTCAAGTGTTGCCCAAATTACCAGCTCAGGTGTGAATTCACCGATCATTGTAATAACGTCATCGTCATTCATTGCGCAATACCATGTGGCAATACTTGTAATGAGCTGATAATTTGGGCAACACTTGAGCTTTTAAAATCAAAATTAGCGTCTGGCACAGCTTAAACAGCAATAAAAATGTCTGGCAATAATAGATTTATGTTGCAAAAAGTTCGCTAAAAATAACAATAAAAAAATAAAACGTCCTAAAATGATTTGAAAAATCAATTTTTTACTTGTATTAGTAGGATGCGCACTGATGAACGCAACCACTACTGCCAGCCAGATAGCCCGTATGATGTCCGGGAGAGTGAGAGAGATAGCATATCTTAAAACTGGCCCACCTGAAATTCTCTCTCAAAAACGTTGCTAGCTCTTAGACTATAAGCTGGGGTCGCTTTAGTAAATTGAGTTAAAGGAGCATTTGCCAGGAAATATGACCAGGTTTTTCACTTACTTTAATATCTTCGGCGGAGTATAAAGTAGAGTTTCTTGTAAGTTAATATTACAAGAATTTTCGAAGGTTATGTTATGGCTGACAAAAAACACAACGTTACTATACTACTAAGAATACAAAACACACCTATCAAGGACCAATTTCGCTAATTTTCCACAATTTTTACTATGACATAGGTTGGCTGAAATAAGAAGTTTTTCATTGATTATTTTTAGAAAAGAATTTCGTGTTAATTTTTAGTGTGACTCTTTTTAATATTTACAGGCAGTAATATCAATTATTGAGCGATATTTTTATTTGTAATTTATATTCGACAACTTAGAAACAATTATAAACTCAAAATGTAATAATTAAGAAGTCAAAGATAAAATAAGATAATAGAAAAGTTTACTATATTTACAAACTTGATTATATTTTTTGTCTAGAATATTAATATTTCTTAATTTTATTTAAAATAAATTTTCTTCGAATTTTCATTACATACTTGCAATAAATTTTAATTAAAAATTTCCTTAAAAACGGGAAAGAATAACTATTCATGATAAAGTGGGTAGGCTTTACTTTGCAGGTTCAAATTTGTCCACGAATGCGTCAACTGAGCTAGAAGCTTTCTCCGCCAATTGCTCCATCCAGGAAAGCGAAAGTAAACAAACCTCCTATTTTTAACTCTTAACTTAAATGCTGAATATCTTGACTTTCAATAACTAGTTTCAAGTTTGTTGGACCCAAATAAATGTTCTTGAATTTTAAAAACACAAAGTAGATGTTGACATGTAATGTTGGGTGGGGGACATAAAGAATAGATTATCTTGCACAATGATAATTTAATAAATAAAATTAGTAATTAGTAAAATAATTAAATTACACAACCTTCCTAAATTGGCAACATCATCTGAACGTCACCATGGAAACACACCCACTTTGAAGAAAGCTGTACTCAGAATTTCAAAATGCTTCTTGTGCGATGTTTTTGATGAATAAAACTTCTAAAGTAGTTTGTAAATTTGTAGCTTTATTTACATTTTAAATAATTTGGCGAAAATTGAAAAGATTCTGTTGGAATTTAAAAAAAAAAACACCATATTATTTGTAATAAAAAAAACAGCCAAGTACATCTGAGAGGAAAAAACGCCCCACCCCTCGTTACTCTTCCAATTTAAATCAAGGAATTTCGTGAAAGGTGCCATTTTTTAGGAAAAGACTACGGAATTCATATTTTTAACAAAAATTGTCTTAGGGGTCGTCTACATATTATAAAAATTTACACAATTATATTATACACAATTTTTTTTCTTAAAATGTTTAACAAATTTAAAATACCCTAGGTATAAAAAAGAATGGTTTGTTTTGCATTATTTGCTGAAATATTAAGGCATTATATTGTACGCGCTTAGGAGGAAAACTCTAAATTGAAAAAAGATGCAGGTTTCAAAACGACAAGCAACAAAAGGGTTAGCATATTCTCGACAACGAGTGTAGAATTAAATCTTCTTTACTGACATTGTGATTTTTTTGGTATGTGTTTTTTTAAACAATTTTTGGATTTTGAAATTCAGAAATGAAATAAAGGCTAGGCGAGGCAACTTTTTGATTTTAAATTAATTTAAATTTACTAGTATTTATAACGAACTCATTTCAAATTTGATTAGTTACGATCAGATTGACATTCATGATTAGCACAAGCACTTATGTTTTACATTTTTTATGCAAATTTTTGTTTCATTCAAATTTCTACAAAAAGTTTGTTTAAAATCCGGAGCACTTTATTGGTAATATAAACCACGCATTACAACGATGGTTACGACCTTAACACGATATTTAAGGAAAGCGAAGTAAAACTACATGGAATGATTTGCCAATGATTTTTAACCAAGGCAAGTGGGCACTAATCCTTTTGAATAATCAATGTGGTAACAATAAAATATACTAAACACCTAATTCCATTAATATTTCAGGGTATTTATTGTTAATATAAAAAAAAACCCTTTCTGAAATTGAATTGGAAACAACATCATACATTCAAAAACATAGTAATCTTTATAAAATACATACAAAAATCTAAAATACATTGTATGCGCTAAAAAAAATTGTAAAATATGACAGACATCAAGAATTTGAATAAACGTTTACCAATAAACGCTTTTCAAACACCAAAAGTTAAGGCAAATTATGATCAAATTTGTCACGTAATTTTTTAAACAATCTCTAAAACTTGTTTTTTAGTAAATTTTTTTTTTACAATAACTCGGCAAATAATTGTAGTTGAATTAAAAAATTCGGGATTTTGGTTTTACATTGTGGTATGGTACATACGTACCCTAGTACATACATATTCCATCTTGTGTGCTTGTTCAGAGAACCGCTTATAAGTGAAGGGATGCTATTATTGTTTCAACTGTGTTTGCTATTCATGTTTCATCTGTTTTTGCTGTTCATGTTTCATCTGTTTTTGCTGTTCATGTTTCATCTGTTTTATTCCCATTTTACGAAATGGGTAAGCGGTCTGCTAATATAGTCTGCAAATGGAATTAGTAATGACAGCGAAATCAAATTTGTCAAACATAAATAAACTTATAACTATAATTATTAAATAAAATATGTATCATTAGTTTTGCAAAAGAGTCCTTCAAACGAATAGATTGAAGTACAGGTGATGGTGCAAACAAAAGCGGCCCCAACGGGAAGATTAGAATACGACAGAAATGTTGCCAAGTCAAAAAACAATACAAAAACTGGTTTGCTAACTGAAGCTACTGATCGCTTCAATATTAAGCCCGAACAAACGCTTGACGAATTGTTTGCCGGCAACTACGCTATGGTTTTGAGAAGCTAGTTGAAATGAAATATACAGGCTGGTTATAAAATAACGCTCGCTATTTGGAATATTCTGTAGCTTGAATGAATATTCCAAATGCAACAAAAATTGATACACTCACTAATCAAGAAGGGGGGAAAAGAATGGAACCATAAAAAACTTAGAATCATAAAAAAAATCATCATAAAAAACAAACTCGTCTCTTTACCAGGGTTCTAAATACGAGGCGTAGTCAATTATGACCAATTTCGGCCAACACAGCTAATTATGCCTCGTAATTTAGAACACTGGTCAAGAGACGAGTTTCTTTTTTTCGAAATAGAATGGAATCATAAAACAGAGACTCGTCTCTTTACCAGGGTTCTAAATACGAGACGTACCTATTTATGGCCTATTACGGGCAACACATCCAATTACGCCTCGTAATTTAGAACCTTGGTCAAGCGACGAGTATATTTTTTATGATTCCATTCTTTTTCCCCCTTCTTTATTAGTAAAAGTATCTCAAAGTTCGTTGCATTTGGATTATTCATTGAAGCTACAGACCACTCCGAATAGTGAGCGTTATTTTATAACCACCCTGGATACAAGGTTTGTAGAGCTGATAGAAAAAGTTCATTTTGTGATTATTTCGATCGAAATTTATCCTAGAGAATCGGAAATTTTTGTTTTTGTTAATACAAACACATTCTAAATTAATTGCAAGACACAAAATTTGCATTCTGGGACGTCTTCATACAATACCTACTAAGATCTGAACTCGCCACTAGTCTATGAGTAGCTCTATTGTGAAGCTAATCCGATCCAACTAATTTAAAAACAGGTTTCAGGCGGCTTTATGAGCTTTTCTCGCCAAGCATTTCAACGTATTCCTATCTCTAGACCGGGGCCGCTTTTATTTGCACCACAATGTATAAACCTCATTAGGGTAGACTGACCAGTTAATGAACAGACCCCAGTGAATGAACAGTTGGTAAATACATTTAAAAAGTAAGGATTCAAAATTACTCCACTGGATGGATTGGCAACACTGACTTCCTCTCATCTAGTAGAAAGCTATCTGACATTGGTTGTCCTGGTACTTAATTAAAATCCAACATGTTCATTGACTGGACATTTTTGTGTTCATTCACTGGTAAAAGTACTGTTCATTCACTTGGCTTTTGTACCACTTTTTATTTGGACCCCCAAAAGACTCAAAAAGCAACGCAATATAATGTCACCTTTTTTTTGTGTAGAATTTACATGTATGGACAGATGTGTTCACATTGTCATAAACCCACAAGCTATATTTTCTTTAAGGGGTCACAGGAGTCTTAAAAATGTGCAAAGAAGATACTACATAGCATAGTTTGATCTCTCTTGTAATTTTTTAACTACCCAATAAATGAGTATAATTTTTTTATATGTAATTCTACAAGATTTATTTATTATAAAACAAGTTTTAAAATTTATGAAACTTTAGCCAAAACTAAATTAAATGATATTAAACATGAAGGTACAGCTGGGGAAAAAAAAAACGAATCACCCCTCGTTTCTCGGCTGGTATTGATCAAGGAATTTTGTGTAAGGTGTCAATTTTCAGGAAATAGCGTGAGGAATTGGAAACTGGCAACAAAAATTGTTATAGGGATCGTCTACATATTAAAATGAGTAACAACTTTGAAAATTCCAATGGCAACACCCATTTTTTTTTACATAAAAATGTTCAGCACCCTCAAAATACCCCATGTATAAAAAAGAATTATTTATTATGCATTATTTGCTGAGATATTAAAGCCTTAATTTTGAACTCGGTTAGGGGCAAATCTCCTAAGTGAAAAAAGGTAATATTTTGGTTGTGTCTTTTCAAAACGACAAGCTAAAAAAGGGTTAGCATAATCTCGCCAACGGATGCTAGAATTTAACTTTCTTCAGTAATATTGGGATTTTTCGAATGTTTTTTTTTTTTTAATTTAGATTTTAAAATTCAGAAATAAAATAAAGGCTAGAAGATGAAAAGTTTTAATTTTAAATTAAGTCGCATATACGGCTATTTATAACGAACAGATTTTCAAATGCTATTAGTTACAATCAGATTGAAAAACATGATTATTACATTATACTTTAAAAATTTTATGCAAATTTTTGTTTCATTCGCAAACATTGTTGCAGAAATTTTGTTTAAAATTCGTCACACTCTTTTGGTAGTATAGGCCCAGTGGCTTGGTGGTAGTGCTTATTTCGCATTGTCACGCCACAGGTCCGGGGATCGAATATCGGATAGGGCGAGATTGACCCATCCTTTCATCCCTTAAGTGGGTCGATAAATTGGGGACCAAGCATGCTTGGGGAACTAATTGCTGGGGGTTCCGCGTGAGGCTTTCCACATTACCGGGACATATGCCTTGCACCCCAGAGCCCTTGCATCACGGAAGCTGAAATGGGCACGGCAGGCCCTGGCCCACTAATGGACTGTTGCGCCGAGGAGTTCTAGTTTTTATCGGTAAACCACGTATTGCAAATTGAGGGTTACGACCTTAACACGATATTTAAGGAAAGCAAAATAAAAATATTCAGAATGATTTGGTAAAGATTTTTAACCAACGCAGTTGGCACTAATCATTTAAAAAAATTAATGTGGTAACGATCAAATGTATTTAAAACCGAATTCCAGTAATATTCTAGGGTATTTAATTTTTAATATTAAACACACTTTTTGAAATTGTATTGGAAATACTAACATACATTTAAAAATATAGTAACCGATATCATTTAATGTTAATTATACAAAAAAAAAAATACATTGTATGCACTTGAAATAAGAAAAGATTTTTAGACATTTGACAGAAATCGATAATTTGAATAAACCTTTACCAACAAACGCTTTTTAATCACCAAACATTAATGCAATTTAGGATCAAATTTGTTGAGTAATTTTTTACGCGGTCCCTTAAATTCGTCTTTTTCAGTTTTTTTACAATAACTCGGCAAAAAATTGTTATTGAATTAAAAAATTTGGGAATTTGGTTCTACTTGATCTACTTTATCGATTTATGCGAAAAAAATTTGGGGTTGCTATTCATGTTTTATTTTTTCTTATTTAAATTTAAATAAAAAATTATTAAAAATAAAAAATTGATGTAAAAACATGTGTGATTTGTCTTTGGAAAATTAAGAAGTATATAATGGAAAAAAAATCTTTGTTAAATTCATTTTATTTGTAGAGGTATGAATAAAAGTTTGTGAAACTTTTTTAACATTATGGACGTTCAACTTTGAATACTTATATCTCAGCAAATAATGCAGAATAAATAATTCTTTTTTATATATGGGGTATTTTGAAGGTGTTGAACATGTCTATGTAAAAAAAATTGGGTGTTGCCATTGGAATTTTCAAAGTTGGTACTCATTTTAATATGTAGACGACCCCTATTACAATTTTTGTTGCCAGTTCCCAATTCCTCGCGCTATTTCCTGAAAATTGACACCTTACACAAAATTCCTTGATCAATACCAGCCGAGAAACGAGGGGTGATTCGTTTTTTTTTTCCCCAGCTGTACTTGAGCACACTGTGATTAGGCTTGCGCGGCAAATTGTGAGGTCAAAATTGAACACATGACCAAGAAAATGACTTTATATTGTACAAATATGTACAAACTAGGACTTATACCTAAATTCTCAGCTCAATTTTAATTAGAAATTATTTTAAGAACTTTTTTCTAAAAACATTAAATAAAATTTAAAAATTTTGATTTTAAATTTTTAAAAAAATAATTTCTAATTAAAATTGAGCTGAGAATTTAGGTATAAGTCTTTGTTTGTACATATTTGTACAATATAAAGTCATTTTCTTATTCATTTTTTCAATTTTGACCTCACAATTTGCCGCGCAAGCCTAATCACAGTGTGTTCAAGTACCTTCATGTTTAATATCATTTATTTTAGTTTTTGCTAAAGTTTCATAAATTTTAAAACTTGTTTTATAATAAATAAATCTTGTAGAATTACATATAAAAAAATTATACTTATACATTGAGTAGCTCAAAAATGACATGAAAGATCAGACTAGGCTTTGTAGTATCTTCTTTGCACATTTTTAAGACTCCTTAGACCCCTTAAGTGTATGAATTTTCTTAAAACAAATTGTGCTTAAGCGTTCATTCACTGGTTAGTCTACCCTATCAAAAAACAATGCGAGTTGAAATCGTTTCAAAGTAACAGTGGGTAATATAGTTTTGTGTCATTGTCTCGACCAACCTCAATCCATACTTCGTTTCCATATGCATTCGGTTTCTAACGTAAAGTTCGTTAGAGGAAAAGCAAACACAAAGGCGATTTATTTCTTTTCGATTACGATGTAATGCTTCTACAACGTTGCGTGAGGAATTAGAAAAAATAAATCCATCGATTTTGGACAATCCATCATCTTTATCGTTGATGTATTTTTGAGATAATGCGAAGTATATAAAATGAAACCCTTAAAATGTTTCTCTTAGGAAAGGTTTGTCCAATTCAATATATTGGAAAGGAACCGGTTACTTTTAGCAAACTTTTCAGCAATTTTTTTTTTTGGTTTGGATAAAGATGTAAGTTACATTTTTAAGCAAGTTTCATAATGGCATCAACTCTATTAACCGATCAGATTTGTTAAACATTTCTCATTTCTAATCTCTTGTTTATTTCCGTACTGCACTGGAAAAAAAAGTCCGTTGTTTTTATAGAAAAAAACTGTCAACTAGTGCGCCAGAAAAATATAGCATTATTTACAAATTTTTTCTGTTTATTTTATGCAAACAAGATAGCCATTTCAGAGTACAAGTAGTCAAAGCTTATGATACACTTTTAAAAATGAATGCTCAAAAATGCCGAATATTTCCTTAAGTTTGACGATTCGTTTACTGGCAAATGCTTCGAATTTTCATTTCCTCAAAGTGGGGAAATTTGAATCGTCATTTTTATGAGGATTTGAATGTCGTCTAATCTAAAGAAATATTTCGTCATTTTTGAGCATGTGAGTACAACAATGAGATTCAGTTTCCTCAAAATCAAGATATAGAATCGTCAAATCACGATCTTAAAAGTGAGGATTCGCGTTTACTCAAAAGTCACGTGATAGTTTGACGAAGCAATCCTCAAAATTAACGAAATGAGGCTTGAGGATTCTTGAATCGTCAAAAATGAAAGTGTTATTTCTGAGAATGTAGCGCTTGTGTTTGGTTTCATTGAATTTATTATTTTTTGAAAAATAAAATAAAGTGTCAAACTCGTTAAAAAATTAAAGGGTATACGCTAATTTGGGTAATAATCACAGAGTATACTTTATTTAAGAAAAACAGCGTGTACGCCGTATACCCACAATACAGCATTGAGCGTGGGGCTAACAACCCTACCCTGTAAAAAAAAAAGCATTGTTAAGAAAACTAACAAGCCAAAAAAAAAAGCCAGTCTATTAAAGATGGTGATGCTTGTAGAAGGCGTTACAATTTTGGAGTGGCTAGACTATTTGGAGAGAAAGACATTATTATCATCATAAAAACAAAGCGAATTAAAGGGCTGGGACCTATGGAAAGAATGGACGATAGAAGAGGCCCAAAGAAAATTTTCAAAGGGTAATGTCAGGGAGCGAGAAGAAGAGTAAGACCTAGAAAAAGATGGATAGATAAAGTGGAAAAAGATCTGAAGGTTATGAAAATTAAGAACTGGAAAACGAAGACCAGAGACTTTGGAGTCGCATTGTTAGAGAGGCCTTGGTCCAACATGGACTGTAGTACCAGAGAGTTAGTTTTTTAAATACATTCTGAATGCCTCCAATTATTAACAAGGTGTCTATAAAATAAATTCACTTCATGGAAGTTTATTTACAAAGGCGAAATCTAAAAAGACAATTGTGATATATTCTTACGCACCTGCATAATAATAGAATATGAATGTGATCGATGAAAATCAATCAAACTATATAATGATGAATAATTAATGATATAATATAGAGATAATGAAACCCTGCCAAAGCATATATATTCAATAGAATATAGATATTTGAACAGAACAACACTTTCCATTACATATTGCTCCACGTTGTAATGCAAAATGGCTATTCGTATTAAAAAGATACACTATTAAAAATTTTGTGCTTGCTTTCACCATAATAATGGCTCGTAGTAGCTGCAACGGCTGTGTGGTGAAATGTTTCACCATATTTCCGGTATTCAGTCGAACCATTTTTCAAGTTTCGGAAACAGAAACCTGGAGAAACATTTCAACCCAATACCGAAAATATGGTGAAACACTTAACCACTCAGCCGTTGCAGCTACTACGAGCCATTGTTATGGTCAAAGCAAGCACAAAATTTTATAACAGTGTATTTACTCATACTTCAGTCAAATGGTTTGCATTTTACAACTAACGTTTTATTTAACGCTTTTGTGTTTTTTCTTTAGGTAACATCAATGAAGATCTCATGTCTGAAGAAACAACAGCTCAACTCCTGGATAACGCCCCGCCCAGCCCAGCCCTAAAAGCAATCTCCCCGCCTCCTCGGAAACCTGTCCGCCCTACCAAAGGTCAAGTCAATAATCCCAAACAGTCAAAAACGGTCAAAAATGGCAAGAAAACAACACTAGAAACTGCGCACGCCAAACCAGATATTAACAGTCCTCCAGAAAAGCGAATGGAAATTGCATGGGTGTATCCTTTTGGTCAATTTTATCAAATGATTAGACACAATCCGAAGTATATATACCCTTGATTAAGAGTAGTTTCTATATTAATAAAAATAAACGATAATAGAATTCGGATTCGATGCAATTATTCGGAAAAATCTGGACATTTTTTTAATACACAGAGTCACCCGTTGACACACTTGTAACGTTATATTGGTTTTGAAACGGCGTAAAAATCCATCAGGCTGTTTTTCGATTTGGAAATTTATCTTACTGTAGAACTTGTAGGAATCCACGAGTCTACTTACTCTTTTATTTACTTAAATATTAACACATTCGCTGCCACTAAATCATCGATAGAGTCTTCATCGATAGAGGCTGATGAAGTCGAAAAACATCCTGTTTTTTTAAACCTGTTCGTTACAATGGAAATAAACTAACTGTTCATTTTTGAACAAGTACAAATCTTAGTTCGAGATCGTAAAATAGCAAGGTTAGGTTGAATTAACGCCACTAACTAAAGCTACACGATAGCTACCTAGTCGTAAAAATACAAGGAAATGTTCCTGGCCAATTCCAACCGGATAACTCATCATCTGTTACTAATAATTGAATTGAAAGCCAATTACCAGATTTGCTTCAGTGATTAACTTTTCGACTAAGAAATAATCATGAAATTTTCCTAATTCTTATTTTTGGGTAGTTTGTTTGAAAAAAATAAAACAGACCATTTGCAATTTTTGTATAGCTAGATTGTTGAATAACAAAATGAATTATTTTACGAAATGCGGTATGTCCTGTGTCTGGTCGCCCTACACTTGAGACAAAGGATTTAATTTCCTCGTAATTTTAAATAGAATGCCCTCTTTCAAATCACCAAGTATTATTCCAAGCACAGAAGGATCGGTTGCAAAAGTTACAAACGAACTTGAACTCATAAGAACGGTTGGCATAATGGTACTATGAATTTCATCAGAATGTGCTGTTATCGGTGAATCGGAACCACGCGACTCCTTAAGGAGTCAGTGGCATCCAACGTGTTAAATTAAATTAAGTTGTTAACCCTCTAATGCATGAATTTTTATTTTCATCCCAAAAAAATATATATGTATCTTTAATACTCACACATTATGGGAAAAATACTAAATAAAATTTAACTGCATTAGAATTTAAATAATTTAAATTTTTTAAATGTTTTCCATATGACAAAAACCAACTGCAAAATTCCAATTTTTATAATAATGACTAGAAAAATACTAAAAATATTTCAAAATAACCCTTTTCAACTATGATTAATTGTTCAAAACAATTTATTAGTATATTAAGTAATATTATTATTCTTTGAATACTGCCAAAAACTTAATTTCACAAAAGTTAATAACCTCACTCTTTAATTTTGAATACACTTTTACTACTGTCATCTATGAGGTTTTCTTTTACCATCGGGGGGCTGGAATTTGACTTGTTGATATTCAGCACGTGACAAATCAATTTTCATCTTTTTTTAAATATTAATTGCCAGCGGTTCTTGTTTGGTCTTATTGTAAAAGCTTGATGTTTGATATTGATTGTGAGTGTGTGCTGAATCTAATCAGTTATTTTCCCAATCAAATAATCAGCAAAATTCAAATTTTTTTATTTATACTGCAACATGGTTATATTTTAGAATTGTATTCAAATATTTATTTCATTGTGGCAAAGATGAAAAGTATTATTTCCTCAACAAATCCTAGTCATGGTTACCATGGGCTTGATCCTGCTCGCAATCTGTACATGCTGACGACTGGTGAGCTTGTCTACTATGTAGGATCAATTGCAATACTACACCACTATACGAATGCGACTCAAAGGCATTACCAGGGTCATACCGAAGACATTTTATGGTAAGCATTATCATGGCCTCTGTGGTATCTTAATGATAGGATAAGTCATGAACGAAAGGGAAAGCATAAAATTTTTCCATCGGGTTTATAATAATAAATATCCATTGAAAAGCATTCTAATGCACTGTATTTGGCTTATGTAAAATGCCGATAATGTGTCTGAATATGATAAGACTTGAACTAAGGGAAAGCATAACATTTTTATCCTACTTTTTTTTTAATTCGAAAGAATTAAAAAAATTAAAAAGTAGGCATTGACTTGCTGTCGATGTCCGTCCGTCGGTCCGTACCTTCCAAAATCGGTTCTATCAATCGATCTTAAAAATTATTTTTTTATTAGAAATCTATAACCTCAGAAACCCAACTTTCATACTTTTTGTCTGTCTGATAGGACGGACATAAATCTACTATTTGTCTACGAATTTCCCATTGGATTACCATTGAAATTCACTTTCGAGTCATTTAAATCGCTGTTGCCAACCCAACAATGGCATGAGAAACTTTATTCATTTAAAAATAATA
Organism: Hylyphantes graminicola; assembly: GCA_023701765.1. Classification (NCBI taxonomy): domain Eukaryota; kingdom Metazoa; phylum Arthropoda; class Arachnida; order Araneae; family Linyphiidae; genus Hylyphantes; species Hylyphantes graminicola. Next base: position 10,111,209 of record CM043114.1, read on the forward strand.
TTATTTGAAGCAAATTTTTTTTTGGTTATAAATCAGTTTAGAATGATGTCGGGAATGTGATTATTTGATTGTTTATTATTTGTTTAGTAAGTAAGTGGCAAGGCATATTTTTTTGCGTATAATCCTGATTAGTTTTAATTTGCATTTCTTATTTAAGAGTATCTTGGAGTAGTTTTATGGTTTTTGTTCTACGAATAATTAAATATTTATTTACAACTGCAAATAAATCATGCAGACGATAATTAATATTTATGTTATTTGCGATAGAAAATTAACGAAAATAATTTATTTCGGAACTCTAAATTATAGCTGGATGCTGTGTTTAGTGAAATTTATTCCTAATGTGTAAAAATTTAATGCAGAAACGGTTGTAGATGACACTTACTGTTGCGAACCTAGCTGTTTCCCGGTAAGAAATTTAGTAAGTATTTAAGTAACAGAAAAGTAGGCTATTTTAGTTCTTTAAGAACTTCTTGTTTCATCTGGTTTTAATAAATATCCATTGCAAAGCATTTCAGTGCACTGTATTTTGATTATATAAAATGCCGATAATGCGTTTTCCAGTATGGCGCTCCACACACACGATGACGTCTTAGCAACAGGGCAGGGAGCAGGGATCGACAATAAATCTCAGGTAAAACATTCTCTATTGTGACTCCATTTATTTGATTGGATATTTCAGTCGAAAAGGAAGAATAATGAAACAAAGCCATTCAAAGGCTTTTGTAGCTTCTATTCCCGGTTGGGTTGGACTTCCTGTATCTGATAAATGATTTGTCTCTCTCTCTTCTCTAACTTCGAAGTAGTTGAGTTTCACGATAGGTATCATATAAATTACGAGATTGGCAGATCACGTGACCTCCAATGCTGACGACAGGACGCGTATGGAGACCAGAATGTGAGGGCAATGGGGCCAATGTTGCCACCACATTAAGTAGAAAAATACTGCGGCGTCACCGAACAAAATACCATCAAATTAAAAAATTTCAACAACAAAAAAACATAAAAATACTAACTGCATTTTAGAATATTTTAGTGACTTAAAAAAAAACGTGAAACGCTTTTCCAGTATTTTCATAATATTTTTTTTAACTAAATGGTATTTTTTCGTAGTATTTTTTTCCTTAATGGGGTATCAACACTGGCCCCATTGCCCTCACATTCTGGTCTCCATGCTCGTCCCGTCGTAAGCATTGAAGGTCACGTGATCTGTCAATTTAGTACTTTATATATGATATCAATGAGTTTCAAATGTGACGACCTATAATAGTCGTAATGGAAAATTGAATCTGAAATATTTTCTATAAATATAAATTTTTGGAAACAAGTAATCTATCTGCTTCGTAAAAAAAGCGTTTGTAATCGTATGGATGAAGACACATAAACGTTTTAATAACTAAATATGAGTTACAACTGTGTAAAATCTCATACGATATCTTTACAATACGTTTCATTAGCAAATTGATCAAAAAACTGTTTTACTGTCTAAAATATTAAGCTTCCTGGTCTTTGCAGATATACAAAGGTGCTTTCAAATAAGAATCTGTTCATTTTTTCAGTTCCTGGTGTTGTAAATGACAGTCGAAATAACGTTTTTATTTATGGAATGCCATATAGAAGCACGTTGTATAGACTTATAATTAAATATTTACTTGAATAAATATTTTATTGATCGTTTGATATCTTTATTTGACGTGGACGTACGAATAATGAAACATTGAAAATATTGTTTGGAAACGTAAATCATGTTTCTTTTGGTTTAAGTACCATAGGTCCAACGTGTAAAATGTGCGGAAAATATTTTTATTACAAGATTTGAGCTATCCCATTGCCTGCAGTGTTTTTTTTTTAAAAGGAAAAATACACTTTATCTGTCAGGGTTTTTTTTAAAGAAAAAATACACTTTATCAGTCAGGGTTTCTTTTTAAAGAAAAAATACACTTTATCGGTCAGGGTTTCTTTTTAAAGGAAAAATACACTTTATGAGTCAGGGTTTTTTTAAAAGAAAAATGCACTTTATCAGTTAGGTTTTTTTTGTATTTTTGACTTTTCATTACTAAAAAAAAACGCTGAGTGAATTTTTGACAATGTTTCAAACAACGAGAATGTATTATATTACGCTGAATAAGTTTTACAATATCAATATAAAATTCTGGATTAAGTATACAGATAGCTCAGGGATATAAGGAACAGATTTTAAATACATGTAATAAAATATATTTTCAGCAAAAAACGATATTTTGCATTTGAAATATTTTTGTGAAGTATATAGTTAAAATAATTTCATTCTTTACTAACATGTGCATTAGATATTTTGCTGAATTCACAAAAGTTAATTCAATAAAATAAGCGAATAGATTTCAACTAAGTCTTGAAAGTGTCTTTCAACTGCGTCGACAGTTTCATCTCATTTTTTTTGTAGTGTCTATGACGTTGCCGAAAAGTGAATATTAAGTTAAATGAAAACACGCATTAAGTTAAATGAAAACACGTGTTTTGAAAACCACATCTGCAATTTTTTGGATATTTATGTCATCAATTAATGAAGGCAGAACTCCCATGTCTCTCAAATTGGCACTCATTGCAAGGCAGTCAAAAATATGGTGTAAGCGCGTATCTGGGCAGTTGTCACAGTTTCTATACACATTCCTGACCTCTTTGTCTATCTTCATGCCTCTGTGGTGATTGTTTCTTAGTCTGGCAATGGTTTTTGTGGTTTATCTATCTGCTTTTAAATTACAAAAAGTTGATTCGTTTAAATAGAATTTTCTCTTAATTTAGATTTAGCTATTGCACTTGCATCTTGGCGATGAACTTTATTATTGTTAATTTTGATGTTTCTGGCTTCCTTGGCCAATCTATCAGCATTTCCAGGCTCATTACTTGAACTTGTACTTTCCAGGCTCACATTCGAGTGTGGCGAGCCGAGGATTTGTCCACCTTGGCCGTGGTCGGGCAGGGGAAATTGGAGAGCGATCTCATCGGAGCAGTGTTTTCGTGGGAGGTAAGGAGAGATGCAATTTTTCACTTATTTTTATATCTTGATAACACTCAATAAGTATTTTTTTCACACATCCAAAATTAAAATAGTAAAATTAAATACAGGGTGTCCGTAAAAGAATGTCCGAGTTTCAAATTGTAATACAGTATCAGCTGCAATCGTTCGACAGTTGTGGTTGAAGGCGACGAATAAAGAATAACTCCAACAGTTTCAAATAAGCGCATGCGCTTGTACGACTACATCGCTTTCACAGTTGCACAGGCTGTTGCTTCCATTACTCCGGACTTGCTGCAGACAGTATGGGAAGAATTGCATTTTCGTTTGGATGTGTGCCGTATCACTAAAGGCGCACATATTGAGCACTTAAAGGAAAAACTAGGTTAGTTGTCCTTGTAATATACCATTAAAATTCGGACATTCTTTTACGGACACCCTGTATTTTGTTTAATATTAAAACCATTGCGGATCATTGATTGATCCGAATGATCGGATTTGAAATTAGTTTTGAAATCTAAGATAATCTATGAAGAAAATAATCTAAATGGAAAAAAAAAATTCTATATTTTTCATTTGCATGTGAATCAATAGAAGTCCGGTTCAATGCGAAACTGAAATTTAAAAAATCTTATTTTCTTGAAAGTTTTCAAAACCTTTTTCTAGGAATTGTTTAAAAACTTTCTCGAGAAAAAAAATCTATAAATATTTTACCAATATGTGAGGAAAAGAAACAATCCCAATTTATTTACAGGGATCTATGATGTTAATTTTGGAAGGACTGCAAGATACTGTGCTGTCCATGTGGGATTGGCAAAATGATACAGAAACCACTCGTGTTTCAGTAAGTAAAAGCCTTAGCTCAATACTAAACTTAAAACAAAGCCTATATACTGATAAGACATTTGTTTGCAACCTTTCTGTCGAAGTTTTCTCTTTTTTTGCCCAGTTTCGCGGACTCAATCGATTCAGTGAATCTGATTGTTTATATGTTTGCCTAAAATAATAAAAATTAATTTCTATTGATTAAAATATGTTTATGAATCATTTTAGTGAAATAAGAAACATTTAGCATTAACTTTGGCCGCAGGTGTGCGTCTATAAAAACCGTGCCAAATGTTGGTCCAATCCGTGGTCTCCAAACTCAAGTGCCTCAATGTTAATCCAATGGGGAAAAATCTCTTTTCTCTGCCACATTTCTCCGGCTGTATTAAATATTTTTGCGAACTATTTTTTTAAATAATAAATGTAGATAATTTACATTTCTCTGTAATCCCACTTTTTAAAATTGATTCGAACTCTTTTTGTGAAATTATTTTTTCAAAATTAAAAAATATATGAAGAGTACACGGGAAGAAGCGATTGGTTCATTAGGCGGTCGCCCGCAACTGTCTGCTTGGCGGCATAAAACCGGTTTCTCTCTTTCTTCTTCGCTTGGTCCAAGCGTCGGGATCGCCAATCGCCTGAACTTGGTAGCTATGAACCACAGATATAGTAGTTAAAGTACTACATTGGCATATCACGTGACCTACAACACTGACTTCATTGCTTGGGCGTCCCGTCGCACAGTGGGGTATTTGACCAATCTAGCTGGACAAAAATCGATTTTAAAAACATAAACATATGAAGAAAAAATAGTCATTTCTGATAGACAAATAATGAGCGCATGTCGAACAACACTTTTTTTTTTAATTGCAGACGACTTTTTACATTCGTAATGCTGGTTTAAAGTTCGTTGTTCAGAAGTGTTCGTTTTTATTTTTCTGACGTTCGTAAACAGACGGAGCTGTAATTATTTTTTATCCTAATTAAAACAGCGAAAATGGATTTTTGAGTTATTGAATCTAATTCATCAAGTAAGAATGTATACTTTCCACCAGTTTTAATTATTTCTAATGTTTTATTTTAAGCATATTAACGTTTTGAAAATGTTCTATTTTTCATCATCAATTTTCTTCGATTTGATTTACATTTTAGACAAAAAGTTATATAGTTCCGCAAAGTTCCTCTATGAGTTTTATCTTAAAAGAAAGCTTAGAATCTAAGTTTTAAGAACCTGGTAAAATTTCTTGCGAATTTTTGCGAATTTGCGATATAAAAGTAATTTTCCATCATCGTTAGGTATGTGATCTAACAAAGTACGCAAGCTTCAACCTACTCCCAAGACGTTAATTTTTTTTTTAGGATCATCAAAAGTCATAATAATGTCATGACTAGGAAAGAATTTGTTTGCCATTATGCAGTAACAGCATTTGAATAACATAAATGAAAAATTGAAGTTTTCAGAAAATTGCCTTTTAAACTTGGATAATTTTTCCGATGAGCTCACGCGTTTAAAGAGGGTTCAAATGTTAACTAAATTCAAATTTCGTTGTCATAAGGCTCAAAGAAAAGAAGATATTTTTGCTAGAAAACTAAGATTGGCTTGAAAGTTTATTTTTAGTTCCAAAAATTGTGAAAGGACAAAGTAGATATCTGACGAAATTTCACTGACTCGTGATCGGAGTAAGAGGAGAAAAACAAAAGAATTACGAAAAAATACCGAATGGATTACTTTCGCTACACAAACCAAGCTTAAAAGAAAGTGGGAAAGATATGCTTCTCTATAGTAGTTAAAACTTTGCTAATATCCAAATACGAAAACCTTTGAAGATGATTCACATTACAATGCACAAATCTTTCAAAAGTTCTATCGTTCCTATTTAACTATCTTGCTGTGTAAATAATTCGATCATTTGACAAAATCCAATACAATCTTCCCCACGATATTGTCGTCCAATAAGAATGGGTTAGGTTTAGTTTGAATTATCATCGAACTAGGGGTAGTTGCGCTCTTAAAATAAACGAGCGATTTTAACTCAGGCTGAGTTAATTTTCATGTATCCAGTGTAGAAAATACACTTCTCCTATAGAAGTGGATCCTTTGTATAATAAACTGCGACAGATAAAGCTAGTTGTTGTAAAATGTTGTATTGTACTTATAATACCCGAAATTAACTTAAGATTTCATACATTACTACCAGAAGTGAAAAAAATGTTTTTGTCCAGCTAGATCGGTCAAATACCCCACTGTGCGTCGTTAGCATTGGAGGTCACGTGATCTGCCACTATATTACTTTAACTATGATATCTATGGTAGGAACTGGTTTCCTTACGCAAGTTTAGGCGATCACTCGCTATCATCGCCAAAGTGGACTGCTAAGGAAACTTCTCTGAAAAATCAATCGGTTTTTCCCGTGTACTCTTCATATTTGAACAGATTTCAAAAAGTGGGATTGTCGGGACCTGAAAGTCAGTTACATTTATCACATAAAAAATCCGCTTGTAAAAATATTAAATACAGCCGGAGAAATGCCGCAGAATAAATATTTGTTTCTCCATTGGATTAACACTGATGCACTTTGCTTTGGAGACCCGCGGTCCAGAGCACCCATTCCCCCTTAACTAAGAGTTTCTGTTGTTTAGACTGGCCAGTCTCTCTTGGGAGGAGCATTTCATCCACTCGAAGATGACATCCTTGTGACGTATGGCAGACAACATTTGGCGTTTTGGCTGAAAGATGCTAACGGCAACCTCAACAGAAAAGACCCCTTATCCGCCGTAAGTAATCATATCGTTTAAGAGGAACTGTCAGTGGTATAGAACTAATGCATTAGTTTTGAAATCACAATGCCATGTTATAAAATTTTCACCAGGTATGGGAATCATTATCAAAGACAAATTGAAAAAAAATAACATCCAATTATTTACACTGCTCAAAACAATTAGGGGAGCACTTTTTAATTCCAACTTTAACTTCACTCCCAACTTTTTAATTTTTATCCTATAAATCTAAAATTTGTTAAATAGGTTCACTGTGCATTCGAAATGTAATAGTAAAAAACAGGAGAAAAAATCTTAAGTTTTTAATACTTAAATTTAAAGGGGGGAAATGGAATAATAACTTTTTAATAAATTATAACAATAATTATTTCAACACTTTTTTTGTTAAAAATAGTTGAAATATATTTTTAAACATCTAAAAAATGCAAGCATGAAAAATTTAGGGTCAATTTATTTTCTAAAACTGTTTTAAAGTGAAATTTATTTTACCATATTTTTCATATTTTCATTAATATTAAAAAAAATATTAAATTCTTCAAAATACGTTATTCTTCCATCTAACGATGTATCTAACGATACATAAGTGGCGAATTTAACTTAGAAAAAATCACAAGCTGGTGATTCCCAATGGAATCATTGGGAGCGAAAGAGTTTAAAACATGTGCTCCCCTAATTGTTTTGAGCAGTGTAATTATTAATGGATAGAGTTTTAAAATAAGGTCGACATCTTTAGGCATTTGGGGCACTTTAAACCTTCAAAAATATATAATTCAATAACTAGATAACATTTTCGTTTTCAATTGGTTTCATTTCGATGATATATTCCATACCTGGGGAAAAAAGGGCTAGCAAGGCAATACTTCTGCGGAAGTTGTAATCCAAAAACTAATGCATTGGGACTGACAGTCCCTCTTAATTAAAAATTAAAATATAAAATGTATCACAATTTTAAAATCAGTTAAAGATGACGTACGTCATAATAGATATCTCAATAGCATTATTTGTTGATTCCCAATTTGTTTATGTACGATTAAAAAGACGACCCACATTTTCATACAAAGCAAACCTTGTACTTTAAATTTACATTTCAGCATTTATTAATGTACAGTGGCATTACAATATAAATCCCTCTAATGTTTATTCTTTTGTAGTGCTTTTTGAAAATCATGCCGTTGCGAGATTTTCTTTAAGCAGATCGATGTGTGATTGATGTTCTTTTTTTTTGTTCAAAAATTATTAATCATTTAAAATTTCAAAATCATCTCAAATTATCATTAATCATTAATCATTATCATTAATCATTCAAATCATCTCAAATTATTAATCATTTGTCAAAACTCTGAAATATTAAGAGAAAAAATAAATTTTCTTCAGGAAAATAACTGAAATATTCCGTTATCAAAACCTTTTTTCCTTACGATGCGCTGATTAATAAATCTTTTAAATTACCATAATTTCTACTCTAGTTTTTTATTTATTTATTAATTTATTTATTTAATTTTAAAATGAGGCATAGGTAAATTCATAGTTTTTTTGCACTGAAGCTTAAAACCACGACCGTACGCGGAACTATAAAACGAGCGGAGCAATCAGATGAAGAGAAAATTTCAGCCGTTTTATTTTGTCTTCATCTGATTGTACCGCGCGTTTTATAGCTCCGCCCATGGCGGTGGCTTCTGTGCAAGGAAACTATGAGTTTAACTATAGGATACGTTGTACTCTTTCCTTGATGACTTCTCTTCCATCTCTTTCTCTCTAGGGTCGGTCGGGGACGAATTTTCTCTCAATGGAGTTTCTCTCGGACGGGAGGCTGGTCACGGGGAATTCAAGAGGTTTCATCACTGTCTGGGCTCTAAGCGAAGATTCGGGAAAAGTATTTTTTATTCAGAAAGAGTACAAAGCTCATGACGTAAGTGGGCTTTCATTTTTTTCATCAAAAAGGATAAGTTTAAGTGCCAATAAAAGTTTTTTGTTGAAGTATTGGCAGTTTCTTACATTCAAATACAAAAATTGTCGACCAACAACAGGCCAGAGTCCCAGCATGGTTGGTCAAAAATATATCTTATGCCTTTACGTGTCCAATAGATTTAGAGATTCTTCTTAAAATCTTCCACTCTTTCCTTACATGTATATTGTGTAAATATAAATGTGATGAATTATTTTATTTTTCTTTCATCTAATCTGAAAATAAGGGGGAAATGAAAATAGAAACAAAATTGCATGCTGTACAGAAGTAATTTTTAAAGGACATTTTTTTTCAAACTTTTCAAAAAGTTATTTTAGTAGTTATTTTTCAAATCATTTTGAAATAAAAACCATGGCTGCCAATGGCAACTCAGTACGAGTCGTTCCTCTACCCTACTATAGAACTTTTTGAATTTAACAATAATAAAATGTAACAACCAATATTATTTCAAATGTATTTTTTTCCATTTCACGATTTCTTATTTGCAATAGGGTGAAGTAACGGCATTGCTTCCATTACCCGAAGGTGTTCTGATTTCTGGAAGCAGCGCCAATGAGCAAGAAGGGGAAATACACGTATGGGACACTTCCAAAAAGTTTGCAGGACTTGCATCTGCCGTTGTAAGTTGAACATTTTTAGTTTCAGCATTGGCTTTCTGATAAGATTTAATTTCAAAGGATTTTACAACCACACTGTAATAAAATCCTGTTACATTACAGTAAATTTCTGGCAGCAAAGGAGCCAAAAAAAAATCTGTCGTGTTACAGATAAAATATGTTAGGGGCTGTGAGGCGCCCTGTGGTCAGAGTAGCGATCTACGGATCGGAAGGTCCCGCGATCAAAACCTGGTCGCTGAAAACTCACCGAGTATATGCGGAGTACGTGCTCGTTAAATCTGTTGGGTCCGAAAGTCCTGTGGGCGGTCATTGCGCAGTTTCCCATGGGTACAGGTTCCTGGAGACTATTTCCCTCCCCTTCAGGGACATGTCTAAATTGTGGAGGTGGCGCGTGATAGATGGCAGCATCTGTCACGTATATATGTGCATGTGAGTGTGAGTGTGTTGTGACTGTCTTACTTAAGCGGCTCTCTGAGCAAGCACACAAACATGAAAATATATGTATATCAACCATATCAACCATAAAATATGTTAGCAGAATTTTCTCGTAAATGAGGACGTACGTAAGGACATGCAACAGTATATATTGGTGTCAAGCAGATATTTTTTGACTTGCTAGATGCGTTAAAAAAAGAAAGAAAACGTAAAACCAGACGTTATTGAATAAAAATTTCAAAGTCCAATTTAGAATTCAATGCAATTTTCACAAAACTAATTTAAGTTAAAATTCATTCTTTACAGCTTCCAACCGGATCAGGTGGTGTGACATCCCTCTGTCCACAGAAGACAGTTACGAATGAATGGGAAGTTTTTGTGGGCACCAACAAAAACGTCATTCTAGAAGGTTCTGTCATGTGGGCCCTGAACCCCGTTGTACACGTAAGCTTTTATTTCAAATATTTAGCTACAAAATCTGGCAGTTACTATTTCGAATGCATTATGTAATTTTTCTAAAATTGTTTCATGTACATATTTTGTATGATGTCTTTGTATTCTATCTTATTCGTCCAAAATGCGAATTAACAAAGAAAAGGTTCTTTTGAAGGAGAGAGAAAATCTGCATACATTGTTAATCAAAAATATGGGTTGCTCTTTTATGTTCTACATACGGATTTTTCGTTTAACATAAAAAAAAATAGGATTAATATCTTTAGTAAGCCATGATGTAAAAATGTTTTAAGGGTTTTTTTTGCATTCTTTCCCACCCAAATCTTGTGTTTTTATTTAAAATATTTAAACAATGAAGCTAAAAAAAGCTAACTAATGATGCACTCGAATGTTTTTTCTTTCCATTGAACACTTTCCAACCTCTATGAAACTAGTACAAATAGAAATCCATTCAAGTCATTGAGCTAGAAGGAAAAGTGTTTTGAGGTGTGTGATTTACTGAACAGTTCAGCAAACGAGCCGGTTCAGTAACGAAACGCGGAGGAATACACAGCACTGCAGCAGAAACGAACCGGGCAGAGAACCTTTAAACTTGCCTATTTCGCTATTGGGTTCGTCTTCGCTGGTTCTTAGTTGGTGATCCACATGGTTATTCTTTAAAAAAAATATTGGAATTTAAAGAGAGTTTTTCGAACTAAAAATGTTAAAATACATTTAGGAGCCCAAGTCAATATGATAGAGGGGTCTCATACAAGCATTGCATACAAGTATAGGGAAAATAGTATTTTTCTGCCCCGTTCGCTTAAAAGTGTGTGAGTGGGTTTGACACTTCACTCCAGTTTAACTTGTAGCTCATGGTGCATTTAAGTGTGTTCCTGTTTTGTCCCAGGGTCACTGCGATGACGTTCGAGCCCTGGCCTGCCACCCGGACAAGCCCTGTTTCGTCACGGCAGGATTGGACCGCTACATCTGCAAGTGGGAAACGAACACTCTCATATGGAAAGTCCAAAGTGATGTAAGTCAGATGCAGTGTTGCCTTATCGATAAATTGCATTTTACCCCCAATCTCCTATAGAAATACTCCTATTAATGGTTAACCCCTATTAATATACGTAAAGTTCACTTATCTGAACTAAATTTTTGAGTCACCTGACTGTGGTTCTAAAATACGACGCCCGTCGCCAATAGCCTTAGTGTAGCTCTAGTGCGACGATAATCTAAACCTAACCTAACTAAATTTTTGAAGAAAAAAAAGCGTAGTGATTATTATCCACCAATGTATTCGGGGATATTGTATTGTGTACCCTCATCCAAAGGAAAGTTATATCCAAGATCCCATTAACAATACAAAAAAAAAAAACTATCCAAAACTGCAAATTTACAAAATTACTGCATTGCAAAATATAAAAAATACATAATATGTGTTTTTATAAATTCCTCATAAAAACATCAAATACCGACGTTTAAAAAATACCCTCATATACCAACATTTAAAAAATACCCCCGAGCCTCAGAGATATCCTCGTTTCGGGTAATTACCCTCAAATTGGCAACACTGGTCAGATGTGAACAAAGCAGAATACAATATGGATAAATATCATTGAATCAAATACAAAAATTAATGATGTTTTTAACAGGTTCAATAAATATTTATTTAAGCAACTAGTGGAGAAAAGAATACTTTATTAAGCGAATGGCTCGAGCGAGGTACGAGCGAGTGAAATAATGACAAGAGCTTAATAAAGTATTATTTGGCACGTGCTTGCTTACAATATTTTTTATAATAACGTGCAAAAGCGCGAAATTTGTGTTCTTACTTTTGTCTAATTTAATTTCCTTTAATAATTTCTGTAGTACTTGTAGTTTCTATGGAGATATTAGAAAATGCGAAAGTAATGAACCAATTGAAATAAGTGAGTTTCATGACAACTATTTAGTTTCCATGGAGATATTCATGACATTTTGTTTTTCTACCAATCAGATACTCTTATTTACTTTACCGCACTAGTGCCGAAAACCGCATTTCCGCCACTGTCTGTAACGTAAGCACGTAAAGTGTCACTTTCGCAGCGATTTATTAATAAATATTATACAAAAAAAGTGAACTTTTTTGCACGTTGTTATATAAAAATAATTATGTAAACGATGACACTATTGGTACGTTAACTATTTCTTTTATTAAGAAATAAATAAAAAAAAATTGTCAGAAGCAATTTGGTACTAAAATAAAGTACAAATTGTGCCAATTTGGTAAAAAAAAGTTTTGTTGATATTTTTGGTGATGATATAAAGTAATACGTGTGTTTACTTTAGCTCTCAGCGTAATAAATTGTTGTATGTACTTTTATTGACTGAACAGATTAAAAAAACCAACGAAATATTAAAAGCAAATATAATTTTCTACAAACCTAGACTGTTAATCATCTAACAAAGGTAAAATAAATCATAGAAGTATCGTTTTATTTTTCTAAATATCACATGACATTCTGTTTTGCAACTATTATAGCCCTGTCAATAGTAACTGTGGTCCACAGAAAAGAAAATCTCTCAGAAGCAGTTAACTTTATATTTCTTTATGTTTGTATTGATGTTTGTAAGTACTTATCAGTAAATAAATGCTTCTCAGCCGATAGAGAACGTATTTAATTCTGGCAGACTTCTCATTCATAGAGTCACCTTGTCGATAGGAAAATCGATACTAATCTTTCTTTTGTGATTGTAGAAGCATTGAAATAGAAGCAAGTCATCAATAGTAAGGTTGACGTATTGTGACATGAAGTCAATAAAATCACTTCAATCAGTTCCTACCCTCCTACCTATTAAATAAGAATAGATATTGGTGAAATAGAGGCTCAGTGGCTTAGTGGTAGTGCTTCGCATTGCTCCGCCACAGGTCCGGGGATCAAATCCCGGATTGGACGAGGTTGACCCATCCTTTCATCCCTTGAGTGGCTCGATAAAATGGGTACCAAGCATGCTTGGGAACTAAACCCCGGTGGTTTCGCGTGAGGCTGACCACCTTACCGGGACATACGACTAGCACCCCAGAGCACTAGGTCACGAAAGCTGAAATGGGCTGTTGCGCCGAGGAGTTTAGTTTATTGGTGAAATAAGGATTATTTAGAAGGAAACAATTTTTTTTTTCAGAACTATATTAGCTTATTTTAATTGAAAATGATTCAAGCAGTTTTTGATATTAATACAGTGCAGTGTTTTTATTGTATCTAGTTCAGCTTTTAACAAAATGCACCGTAAGGCATAAACTAATTGAATATATTATAAAGCTTTTTTTGTGTGTGAGAAGTTTATCTCTTTCAGTCCCAAAAATTTACTACACTACAAAAACATCTGATATTCACAAAATAAGCTTATCTTAGGTCAAAAATAAGAGTTCCATAAGGAAAAAATTTCATTTAAATTTTTTATATGTTTTTTTAAATAATGCCAAAATTGTTAAACTGTGGAAAACAACAAAATAAAAAATATATTTATTACCTAAAAACACTTCGAGTTATATATTTTAAGGTATCTGACCACATTAGTAAAAAAATTTTAGTAATTATTTTAACCGAAGTAGTTTAAATTGTGTTTTAAATATGTGGAACTGAAGTGAACTTTTCAAAAATCAGGTGAAACGCTTGTTAGCTATTTTCTAAACACAAAAATAGCAGTTCTGACTTCTATTGAGATTAATGAAAAATATTGTAGAATAGAGCAAAGTGTGAAGAGTCGAATGATGTGTGTTTGGATGTCATACGGGACATGAACATTTGGAAAAAAAATTTAGAAAGTGATGATGCCAAAAGGCATCACTGGGACTGAAAGGGTTAAAGGAACTGGGTTTTGCACTGCCAATGGAATGAATAGCGCTCCTAGTATTGTCGATGTCGTTTAGTGTTTGTCTTTTAGTTTTATATGTTCTATCAATACAATTACTATTACAATTCCTTAGATGCTGAGAGCTAAAGTAAAAACTAACGTATTACTCCATTATCACCAAATAGATGATGGTTGGTTGGTTGGTATACATATATTTTCAATCTTGTGTGCTTGGTCAGAGACATACTTACACTGCGATCCAAAAGTTTAGACAATGACGTTTTTTAGCTGTAAAATTCGGATTTGTGATATTACAATTTCAAAACATCCCTATATATATATATTAAATACGTATTTTGAAATGCTATAATTGAAACATAATTGCTTGATTTGCTATAGCAATTTTTTGTTTCATAAAATAAAATTTTGTATTGTCCCAAAAGTTTAGACACAAATACGAGATTATGCTAATTTAAAGTACATAATTGCCTAATTTTGCATTTTTATTGTTAAATTATATATTTTTTATGTGATAAATTAAAAAAAAAAACGATATCCGGTGAACTAACCAGATTTTATAACGATATTGGTTCAATTTTACACCAAACAGACAATTAAGCCATATTAAATCTTTATTCAAATCCTATTTGCTTTAAATGTACAATTTAACATCTCTACATACGAACCGAATGAATACCAGTCCATCACCTTAAAGTTTTAAAACGAATTCGTGGATTTATAGACATGCATTGACCAATTTTCTTGATGAAAAGTGCAATTTTTCCCATATAAAATCACAAAATAGCGACGCATCATTCTATTTTGCACTTTAGTACAATGCAGAGATAGTCACCTCTTCAAAAACGATAAAAAAAAGTAGGAAATTTTAACGCAAGTTCACTCCACACAATTACGAAAGTTCCTTCTTCATACTAAAATTTGAAGTTTCTTGAGAAAAACTGGTTTCTTTGAACCGGTTACGATTTAACCGGTCTCTTTAGTGCTATTTAAACGCGTTCGGTTTAACCGAATATTGAAAAATATGCTTTTGAAAACACCGGTTTTTCCCCTCAAAAACTCTAGCATCAAGGAGTTTGTAATGGTGTAGAGTGAATTTACTTTGAAATAACCGAATTTTTTTGGCGTTTTTAAAGAGGTGACTATCTATCTGCATTGTACTAAAGTGCAAAAAAGAATAATCTGTTGCTATTTTGTGATTTTATATGGGAAATACTGCACTTTTCATCAAGAAAATCGATCAATGAACGTCTATAAGTCTACGAATTCGTGACAAAACTTTAAGGTGATGGGCTGGTATTCAATCGGTTTGTATTTAGATATGTTAAATTGTAAATTTGAAGCAATAAGGATTTGAATAAAGATTTAAAGTGACTATATTGTCTTTTTGGTGTAATATTGTACTAATATCGTTATTAAATTTGTTTAGTTCACCGGATATCGTTCTTCTTTAATTTATCATATAAAAAATATATGATTCATCAATAAAAATGCGAAATTAGGTCATTATGTACTTTAAATTAGCATAATCTCGCATTTGTGTCTAAACTTTTGGGACTATACAAAATTTTATTTTATGAAAAAAAATTGCTATAGCAAATCAAGCTATTATGTTTCAATTATAGCATTTCAAAATACTTTTTTAATATATATATAGGGATGTTTTGAAATTCTACTATCCCAATTCTAAATTTTACAGCTAAAAAACGTCATTGTCTAAACTTTTGGATCGCAGTGTATAAACCTTCGCCAAGAAAGACAGACAAAACACACACACATAAGTGGCAGATGCTGCCATCTATCTCCACCTCCGCAATTTAAACATATCCCTGAAGGAGAGGGATTGTTTGAGGTATCCACCACAAAAACTACTGCCAGACTAAAAACCAATCACCACAGAGGCATGAAGGTAGACATAGGGCAGGACGGTGTATAACAACTGTGACAACTTCCCAGATACGCAGCTTACACCAAACCACATTTCTGAATGCCCGGCAATGAGTGACAATTTGAGAGACATTGGAGTTCTGCCATCATTAATAGATCTTTATGACAGTAATATCCAAAAAATGGCAGACGCGGTCATCAAACACATGGTTTCATGAATCCCACCTACTGCCAATCATCCTATAAATCGGATATGTGTACTGGGAATTTTAGGGCCCGAGGGCACTGGGACAGACGTGTTCGTTATATCTGTGGAGTCCAAAGTCCCGACGGCGTCAGCGTACGTTGTCGCTCGAAGTTCGATATTTCCTCAAAATACATAAAATTTTCGTTTTTTAGCGAAAAATAAACAAAACGAATATATCTTCAAAATACATAAAATTTTCGTTTTTTAACGAAAAATAAACACAACGGATCTATCTTAAAAAAACGGAATACTTCCTTCTTTTAGCGGACCAAAGTGTTCCTTCAATTCACGGAAACATTCCGGTAGCAGTGCTGCACAGACTTTTTCCGTGAATTGAAGGAAATTTTTTTGAGAGTGTACCTTAAGTTCTTGATATAGCGATCATGCTGGTTTCCTTGCAGAGCGAGTGCTTCAGCGTGACCCTGCACCCCCACGGCAGCATCGTGGCGGTGGGCGACGAGCACGGTGACGTCACCTTCCTCAACATGGAGGACGGGCTGCACGTCACCACGCTGCCCGTCACCAACAGCCCGCTCTACACGCTCAAGTACGCGCCGGGTAAGGCATGACTTTTGCAACCGACGGTGACGGACCTGAACCGCTCACTTACAGTCAACCACAGATTAAGTTTGCAGTTGCGCGCGCATCCGCGGAGGAAACGTCGTGAGTAAATAAACCTCACTATCCGATCAGAGCAGGCGACGAAAAGTCGCCTGCTCGGATAGGCTGCCCCTTTGAGATACTCTGATATTTGTGCGCCTTGTTACGTGAAAATTGAAAGAAAACATAATTAATATTACACTCTAACTGAAAAAAACTAATGAAACTGATGCAAATATGTCTTGAAATAACGAATAAAGTGGTTTATTGAGTGTGAAATACTTTTTTCTATTCGATTCTCGCACTCCAAAATGAGAAATATTTACCCTTTTTTTCCGTACAACATTTACATGCTGCAAACTTAACCCTTTAACCTCGAAACCGGCCCAGGACGGCTCTACCAGCAAACATCGGGAAGGCCGGTTTCGGCCGTTTCGTTTCACAAATAGGGGTGTTGGGTATGTTAAAAATTAAGCGTGCTGTGGAAAAAAAAGTATCCGCTAGTGATCATTTCGGTTGTTAGTCATCCTATATAATCGGACCTCTTTGACTTTGTATAAAAATAACATTTTGAGTTAATTGCATGACACAAAATTTGCATAAGAAGCCGTCTTCATATTAAAAATGTTACTAACTTTAAAATTTCCAATGGCAACACCCCTTTTTGAGTCCATATTTCTAATCTATGACCTATGTCAATACGAAATGCCAAATTTTGTTAGTTTTTAAGCATTATTAGGGGAGTTAGAGACGTGCAAAGTTTAGGTGCCATAATGTTAAATGAGTTGCACATACAAAACTATCCCAATCTATAAATAATTAAGATAATGAAACGAAATTTTTACTGAAAAGAAATTATAACAACCCAAACAAAATGCATTCAATATTGGGTTATTTAAAACAATTTTTATATTTTAAAATAATTATTATTTTAATTTTTAAAAAAATTATGTATAGAAACCCCTCAAAATTTTTGCAGAAATATATTTAAGATAGAAAGTTTAAGCGAAACCCAAATTTTTAATTACTTTTATTCATAATTTGCTGAGTAAATCACAAAATACTTTTTAATTGCGCTTCAGGGGACAGTGTAAAAGATTATATACGAGCTTGATAAGCAAATACGGCTTTGGAAAAGAAGATAAACATCATTAAACCAACAACCTTGAGATGGTCCCCCATAGGACATCAAGTGATTCGATGGAATAACTCGTTAAGGGGTCACAGGAGTCTTAAAAATGTGCAAAGAAGATACTACAAAGCATAGTTTGATCTTTCATGTCATTTTTTAACTACTCAATAAATGAGTACAATATTTGTATATGTAATTCTACAGGATTTATTTATTATAAAACAAGTTTTAAAATTTATGAAACTTTAGCCAAAACTAAAATAAATGATATTAAACATGAAGCTATTTGAACACATTGTGATTAGGCTTGCGCGGCAAATTTTGAGGTCAAAATTGAAAAAATGACCAAGAAAATGACTTTATATTGTACAAATATGTACAAACAAAGACTTATACCTAAATTCCCAGCTCAATTTTAATTGGAAATTATTTTAGGAACTTTTTTGTAAAAAAATTAATAAAAATTTTAAAATTTTGATTTAAATTTTTTTTAAAAATAATTTCTAATTAAAATTGAGCTGAGAATTTAGGTATTAGTCTTTGTATGTACATATTTGTACATTATAAAGTCATTTTTGTGGTCAGTTTTTCAATTTTGACCTCAAAATTTGCCGCGCAAGCCTAATCACAATGTGTTCAAATAGCTTCATGTTTAATATCATTTATTTTAGTTTTGGCTAAAGTTTCATAAATTTTAAAACTTGTTTTATAATAAATAAATCTTGTAGAATTACATATAAACAATAATACTTATACATTGAGTAGTTCAAAAATGACATGAAAGATCAAACTATGTTTTGTAGTCCTTCTTTGCACATTTTTAAGACTCCTATGACCCCTTAAATATTCATCCAAATGTAACAAAAACTAAGATTTAGGGGTTTTCAAGGATGCTTAACATTTCTAAATAATCAAATATGGGTGTTACTATAGGAAATTTCAAAGTTGTTAACATTTTTAATATGAAGACCTCCCCTTGTGAAAATTTTGTTTCATGCAATCAACTTAGAATGTTATTTATTCACAAAGTCAAAAAGGTCCGATTCTATAGGATGACTAACGGCCGAAATAATCTCACTTGGGTATTTTTTGATACAGGACGATTCCATTTCGCTTTTTTCCTGCCTAGAAAAACTCGTATTTCGGGGATGAGAAATTCTCCTACCTTGTGAGGTTAAGGGGTCTAAGGAGTCTTAAAAATGTGCAAAGAAGGAACTGCAAAGTATAGTTTGATCTGTCATGTAATTTTTTAACTACTCAATATACAAGTATAATTTGTTTATATGTAATTCTACAAGATTTATTTATTATAAAACAAATTTTAAAATTTATGAAACTTTAGCCAAAACTAAAATAAATGATATTAAACACAAGGCTATTTTAACACATTGGGATTAGGCTTGCGCGGCAAATTTTGAGGTCAAAATTGAAAAAATGACCCAGAAAATGACTCTATATTGTACAAATATGTACAAACTAGAACTTATACCTAAATTCTCAGCTCAATTTTAATTAGAAATTATTTAAAAATGAATTCAAAATCAAAATTTAAAAAATTTTATTAATTTTTTTAGAAAAAAAGTTCTTAAAATAATTTCTATTTAAAATTGAGCTGAGAATTTAGGTATAAGTCCTAGTTTGTACATATTTGTACAATATAAAGTCATTTTCTGGGTCATTTTTTCAATTTTGACCTCAAAATTTGCCGCGCAAGCCTAATCCCAATGTGTTAAAATAGCCTTGTGTTTAATATCATTTATTTTAGTTTTGGCTAAAGTTTCATAAATTTTAAAACTAGTTTTATAATAAATAAATCTTGTAGAATTACATCTAAAAAAATTGTACTCATTTACTAAGTAGTTAAAAAATGACATGAAAGATCAAACTATGTTTTGTAGTACCTTCTTTGCACATTTTTAAGACTCCTGTGACCCCTTAATTCCCAGTTTGAAGCAGTAAAGTTAAAGTTTTTTTTTTTTTTTTTTGCAGTGTAGTATTAGCACACATTACAGGAGTTAGATCAAAACAATTTAGCCATTGTGTAAAGTTTTACGTGGTGAAAATAAAAGAAATATTATGATTTTTTTTAAAGGCTAAAATAATTTTTAAGATTAAAAAAATACTTCACGTTTTCATGCTTTGCAAGCATTAAAGTCTATACGATATTGAATGTTTGAAATAAAAATAGTTATTTTGAGCTTCAATAAAGATTTTTTCTAGGGTAGGTGGCTATTAGAGAACTAGTACAGGCAGATGGAAAACATGCATAGTCAAAATACAATTTCCTTAAATAAAAGGAATTTTTACTATAACTGATTGAAAATTCTTTGTATAATAAAAAGCCGTTGATCTTCGTATTTTTGGTATTTCGTATGATGGAACCCCCTGTAGAAAATTTGTGCATCATTTCATATGAAGAGTACAGGGAAGGAACCGCTTGATTTATTAGGAGTTGTCTCGTAATTGTATCTGCTTGGCCGCCATTGGCGATAGGAAACCGGTTTCTCTCTTTCTTCTTCGCTTGGTCCAAGCGTCGGAATCGTGCATCGCGTGAATCTGAGTAAAAAAAATCTTGAAACTGTTTTCCTTACACCAGTGTAGGCGATTACTCGCTATCATCGCCAAAGAGGCTTGGTAAGGAAAGTTTTCTACGAAATTAAGCGGTTTTTCTCCTGTACTCTTCATATATTTTCTCTGAACTTTTACTGTCGGATTTGCTCATTAATCAATTTTGATACCTTTTTATTAAAACATATGTTAAGCAAATATGTCTCTAGATGCAGTTTTTTATATTTTTATTTGTCAAAGCACTTGATAACTTGAAAATAAATTGCTCTGTTTTTAAAGTTGCTTCATTTCGTAGATGGAGACACGCTGGCTGTTGGTTGCGCAGACGGGAATATATACTTATTTCAAACGCACAGTAACGGATATATGTATAAAATTGATTTTGTTCTGCCGGTATGTATACTTTACAGCTGGGGTTAAAAAAACAAAAACGATCCACCCTTTGTTTTTCGGCTACTATTGGTCAAGGAATCTTGTGAAATGTGTCATTTTTCAGTAAATAGCATAAGAAATTGAGAAATGGCAACAAAAATTGTATGTAAGGGGTCGTCTACAGATTAAAACGAGTGCCAACATTGAAAATTCACACTACAACACCCAATTGTTCTTATATAAAAATGTTTATCATCTTCAAAATACCCCAGGTTCAAAAGAAAATTAATTGGCATTATTTGGAGAGATATAAGCATTCAAAGTTAAATGCCCATAATGTTAAAAAAAAGTTTCACAACTTTTTATTCATACTTCCACAAATAAAATGAATTAAACAAAGATTTTATCTACTTCTTAGTCTTCCGAAAACAAATCAGAAAGAAAAATAAAACATGAATAGCAACCCCAAATTTTTTACATAAATCGATAAAATCGATCAAGTAGAACCAAAATCCCGAATTTTTTTTTAAATCAACAACAATTATTTGCCGAGTTATTGTACAAAAAAAAATTAAAAAATGAATTTTAGGGTGCTTCTACTTGACAAATTGATCCTTATTGCATAATCGTTCGGTGGTTGAAAAGCGCTTATTTTAGTAAATGTTTATTGAAATTATATGTCTGCCAAAATGTCTAAAAATCTTTACTTGTTTCAATTGCATACAATGTATTTTGTTTGTATAAACATTAAATTATATCGACTACTATGTTTTTAATTCTATGTTATTTTCAATACAATTTCAAAAAGTGTGCTTAATGCTAAAATTAAATACCCTAAAATATTTTTGGAATTCAGTTTTTAGTATATGTTATTGTTACCACATTGATTATTTAAAATGAATAGTTCCCACTGCCTTGGTTAAAAGTCATTACCAAATCATTCTATGTAATTTTAATTTGCTTTTCTTAAATATCGTGTTAAGGTCGTAACTCCAACAAAATTCCCTGATCAATAGCAGCCGAGTAACGAGGGGCGGATCGTTTCTTTCCCCCAGTTGTACAATTTTTATGTGCATATGAATCTTTATTTCTGTAAAGTAATGTATTCTTTTTATAAGATTTTATAAATAAAAAAAATCATTAACCATAGATTTGCAAATCGGGGATGTATTTACCCCAAGAAAACGTTGAACTATGTACGTTTCTATGCTAGGCAGTGTTATTTGTGTAGACTGCTATTTAAATCGACATTTTAAATACTAAATTTTAAACAAAAATGGTTTTTGCTAATCAAATTTCTCGGCGGCATAGAAAAAGAAACAAAAATATCAATGAATCAAATTGCTGCTTTCAGAATGATTTTACATTACAAAAAATCCTTATTCTCCAACAAATTGGAGTTGACAAACTTTCTTGATTACAAAAAATAAGCAAATGATATGAGTTATAACGAATATGAGTATTAAACGGAAAGTTTACTACTAATTTATTGTTTTGCAAGCAATTTACACTTAAAAATCGAAGATTCGTTATGAATATACAGTAGTGTCCCGCTTATCCAAAAGGTACGGGACCAAAATTGATCCGAAAGAAAAAACCTGCATATTTATCTTAAAGCAAATGAACGATTTTAATTCAGTTTGAGTTGATTTTCACTCCTTTCGGTGTCGAAAATGCACTTCCCCTATAGGAATGGATTTCACTCTTTTGTTTTGTTAAACCTCCAACAATCTTAACAACAAACGAGCGATTTTAAGGCAATTAGGATTGATTTAGGGCGATTACGAGAGATTTAGAAGTTTATTTTCACTCATTTCCAGTGTCGAAAATGCACTTCTCCTAAAGGAGTGGATTTCACTCTTTTATTTTAAGAGTGTACGTTTCATTAGAATAGAATTTTTACGTTTAACCATTATCCTCATGGAGTTTTTTTTTTATTATTTAATGTTTTTTTAGGGTTCAGTTCCTATTTTGATGCTGGACTGGTCAGTGGATGGAGCGCACGTTCAAGCTGTATTTACAGATACTGATTACCATGACATTGTTTTCTGTAAGAATTGTTATTATAATTAAGCTCTATGATCGCCTAAACACAATTGTAAAATTATATATTTGAATTAAATTTTCATTGAATTATACTGATAAGATATCAATTAAATTATAATTTAATTATATCAATCATGTATCTTCATTCATTGAATTATACTGATAAGATATCAATTAAATTATAATTTAATTATATCAATCATGTATCTAATTAAATTAAAAAGTAGCAAACGGGTTTTTCATTGAAAAACTTTTTTTTTATCTTACCTTCATGCATCGACAAAAGTGTGTCTGTAAGTTGTGAAGTGTCAACCTTTTTCATTTCGTTACGTTATCATTCCCTAAAAAATTTCAATTAACACACAAATCTTTTCTGATACCTTTTTAAATGCCAAGGCCCGTATTAAAACTATGCAACCCATCATCACACGGTTATCCTTCCTATACGCGGTTCTCTGAACAAGCACACAAGCTGGAATATATATGTATCACACCATACCATACCATAGGGGTAAGTGGTGTACCTTGGACGTATGTGTACCTCGAACCTATGATGATTCTAGCTCGATTAGCTTAGATATTGAAACAACACCACATGCAGTTAAAGTATTTGCTACCAGGGATCTCAGTGAAGTTCTATCTGTTTGTTTAAAAGGCCAATTTATTAAAGAGGTTTCGAAAAACTAAATTCACAGTTCAAAAGTAAATTTTTGTCAGATTCTTTAGTGTAATTTTTTACTCAAACAGTAGTGTTTATTCAGAAACGATGGTTATGCAATATAAAGCAAAGTCTTAGCTATAAACAGTGTGCTTGAAATTAAGTTAAGTCTAACCTTAACTTGGTGATTAACTATTTTGTTTTTAATATCCAAGTGGTGTACCTCGAACCTAATACAAGTGGTGTACCTTGGACTGGTCCAAGGTACACTACTATAGGTCTTATGTGCTTCAGATTGCTGAAAACCCTTTTTAAAATTCAAGTAAATTCTTTCCTTTGAAAAATTAAGTATTTTAAGCTATTAATATGCAACCCTGATTTGTAAAATCTAGAAAAATGGAAATTTGTAAGAAATTTTGATATGATGTGATGAAGAATTTTTTTTGTAGTTAATTATTTAGATTTATGGAAGCCTATAAAATTTTAACCATATTGATATAATATAGAAAATAATTATTGCATGCTCATCTAAAAAGATATTTTTTTATAATAAATATCTAAGCAGGACATCCTTTTTAAGTTTAGGCCTAGTTGATTAAACATAGGGGGAAATATTTGAGTTTTTTTTTTCAAATTTAAGACAGAAAGATAGCCAAATGTTTTTTTATGGCATGAAATAACAGTTTAATTTTATGCTGCATTTTTACGAATTCACCCGAGAAAGATTGCATTGCAGCTGAAAAAGCCAAAAGAACACTAAAAAAAACTAAGGCAATAAAACCCCTTACTGAGCCAATTGACCTAACATAACCAATTACTACAATCTTGGCTAGAAATAAGAGTAGGTTGTAAAATGTATTTTTTAATTTTATGTGGCTAATAAATATTGTTTTTCGGACTGTAAATCGAGTATCTCTACCTGTTAATAATTGGTCCAAGGTACACTACCGGTTGGACCAAGGTACACCGCCGGTGGTGTACCTTGGTCCTAATTACAATTTTCTGTATTTATTTTTTTAATAGTTGAAAACATTTAAATAACATGTTAAAATAAATATATGTTGTATATAACAACATAAAGTATTCATTAAAAATATTTTTATTCACTTTTTGCTAGTAATTAAGAAAATAAAAATTGAAAAGTCAAAATAGGTCCAAGGTAACCCACCTTCCCCTACCATACCATACCATACCTTCCTATACGCAGTACTGCATTATACCTTCATGAGGAAGGTTAAATTAATCAATCCAATACCCTTAGCCTTTTGCGACCTGGCGTCCCCATTTAAGGACATTTTTTAAAACCTCCCCACAAACAATTAATACGTTAATTAACTCCGAAATTGACCTACTCCAAAAGAAGAAGACCCAACTATCAGTTTTCAGCCTTTGATTTCAGGTATCGGTCATTTATTTCTACAAAATGAAGATGAACGAGGGTCAATACGATATTAGGCTTTAAAAAAAATTCATACTTCTCAAAAAGTTCTTTAAGTTGTTTATTTTAAAGGCATTTTGCATTAAAAACAATGTTAAAATAATATGTTCGCTACAGATAGGTGATACGGCCTTTTTTGTTGCATTTATAGCACAAAATATGTGTGTTTCCAAAGTTTAAAGCGTGTCCCTAAGCAAACTATAAACATTTTTTTATTTCTTTGAAAAACATACTTTTTAGCATATATTTGTAGGAAAAGTTTGTTTAGATAAGAATATACGTGTAATATTTTGCTCGGGTCCTAAGAGGTTTATCAATTATGAACAGTATATAGATTTGAGATCCCGTCTAATTGTCAGGGTATGCATAGCATAGTACGGCTTTATAACGTTTGCAATGGTCAACCTATTTCAGCGTTTTAATCCAATTAGGTCATTGTAGCCCGCTAAAATTACATACAAGGAGACGTGAAATATACGACAGACTTAAGAAGAAATTACTTTGTCCTGTACGAATTATTCGGTCAACAGTCTTCATTTTTATTATCTTGTGTTAGTTTAGATAAACAAAACCTGAAAGCATATTTTCCCTCTGCAATTTATATTGCCTATTTGCTAACGAGTTAAGCTGAAGAAAATCAATTTTCTTTGTTACTAAAATTTTATTAATACTATCACTAAAACTTATAAAAGCATATTTTTCAAGGGAATGTCTGATATCCGTTTAATTCATTTTGAAAATTCATTTTGTATTTTATAAGTGCCTTGTTAAAAATTGATTGGTAAACACATATTTTCAGGCTTGTGTGCTTGGTCAGAGAACCGCTTATAAACCTTCGTCAAGTAAGACAGACACAACACACACACGCGACAGATGCTGTCATCTATTGCGCACCTCCTCCACAATTTAGACATGTCCCCGAAGGGGAGGAAAATAGTCTCCAGGGACTTGTACCTGTGGGAAACTGCTCAATGACCGCCCACAGGACTTTTGAACCCAACAGGTTTAACGAGCACGCACTCCGCATATACTCGACAAACACAAACATCCATGCCTTATCGGGATTCGAGTCCGGACCCAGAAGCTCCAAAGGCTAGAACCCTAACCATTGCGCCACCGGGTCGGCCTTGTTAGCATTGCAAAGCATTTTTTTTAATCAACTTAACTTCCAAAGTTCAAAATTGCGCAGTTTTTATTGTTTAATTGATGGAGTTTATGCATTAAAAGGTATATAAGAGTTTATTTGATGTTTCACAAACAAAATCTGTTGAAAGCAATATGTAAAGAAATTGATTTAAATACCTTTTACAACAAAAATTAAATTCTATTTTTATTAGGGGATTTGAAGAAAAAAGAAAAATTACACAGTGCCTCACAACTTAAAGAACTGGAGTGGTATAAACCAAATTGTACTTTGGGGTACAAAATAAATGGTAAGATTTTTTTGATAGTTGTCCTTTTTCATACGATATGATAGTCACGAAGTTTTTTTTAATTAATTTACTTAGTTAATGAAAACAATCTAACACATACTCAAAAAGAAGGAGGACGGATTTATTGTGGAACAGTATATTTTAATGAATTCAGAATACAGAATGAATGCGAATACGAGGGAGAATTTGTTTTAGATCAGCAACTACACCAAAACACACCTAAAGTTTGCAGCATTGAAATGTTCTAGGCCGAGGAAACGAGGTAAACAACGCCGCTGGCGCCGAGATTTTGCCTGCTCTGATTGGTCGCTGCTTTGCGATATGTTCACCCTGATATTCGTGCGCCCTGTGACGTCAAAATCGAAGGAAAAAATAATTAATATTTCATTCTAACTGAATCAAAAATATGTCTTGAAGTAACGAATAAATTGGTTTATTTAATGCGAAATACCTTTTTTAATTCGATTTTCGCACTCGAAAATTATAACTATTTACAATTTTTCTCGTAGAACATTTCTATACTGCAAACTTAATATGAGTTTTATGTAGGAAAAAAAATTCCCGAATTAATCTAAATATTTAAATATGTATAATATATAACGTATGTAAAAGAAAATATTGAATACTATACTTACTCCAGCTTATTTTATTAAATAAAACTTATTAATAAAATTGAAACTAACTTGTGTTAAGAGACAAAATTATTAATGCAATCGATATATAAAAAAAGATATATTAATGCCATAAATTTGTTAGAGTAAAAGAATTTACGAAATAAAATTATGACTTATAAGTTGATAAATTAATATATAAACTATAATAACATCAAATTTATATAATTAATATTTAAAACCAAATTTATTAAACTAAATTATGTAGGTAACAGTAGGTGTCATACACAACCGTTTCTACATAAAATGTATACACATTAGAATATTTATTATTAATAATTAATTTTCTATAGCAAATAAAATTAATATTAATTACCGTCCGCTTTATTTATTTGTAGTTCTACGAATATAATTAAATTTTTATTCATAACAAAAAAAAACATGAAACTACTCCAAAATGCACTTAAAAATAAGAAATGTAAATTAAAACTAATCAGGATTATATGCAAAAAAAATTGTTGTGCCACTTACTTAGTAAACAAATTTTAAACAATCAAATAATCACATTCCCGACGTCATTCCAAACTGATTTATAACTAAAATAAATTTTGCTTAAAATAATATTATTTTAAAATGAATAAAGCTTCTCATGCCATTGTTGAGTTGGCAACAGCGATTTAAATGACTCGAAATTGAATTTCAATGCTAATTCAATGGGAAATTCGTCGACAAATTGTAGTTTTATGTCCGTCCGATCGCACAGACAGACGAACAAAAAGTATTTAAGTTTGGTCTTTGAGGTCTTATACCTTTCTAACAAAAAAAAAAAAAGAATTTTTAAGATCGGATGGATAAAACCGATTTTGGAAAGGGGGTGCGGACGGTCAGACAGACGGACATCGACCGCATTTCAATGCCTACTTTTTCATTTTTAGAATTCTTTCAATTTAAAAAAAAAAAATAAAAGAAGGCTAAAAATGTACTTAACATATTTGACTGTGGCAGTTTATATTTTGCTCCTGCGTTTGTATAGGTATGTGGAACAACAAGCACATTCCCGAGGCAGTGCACGTGTGCTGCCACGTCTCGAACTCGAAGCAACTCTTGGCCGCCGGAGATAAGACGGGCTTCATCAGATTATTCCGCTACCCAAGTATTAGTGAGAAAGTAAGTGGAAGTGTTTTGATTGATTGTATTCAAATTAGAAAGGGAACACAGTTCAATCGGTCTTGAGTTTCCGGCCACGCATCGTAAAAACAGCCGAAGCCGATGCATCTTTCCATTTTCGCGTCTTGCGCACTCTCCCCGCTGGTCGGGATCTTTTAACTAAAATATCTTCCTGATTGTTCTAATTAATTTTTGCAGTATGAAATTAAAAATATTGAATTAGTAAACAGCGAATAAATCACCAATTCAGTTCTTTAAATTTTTTTTGTGAAGATTACACGCACTGAGCTAAAGGTGGTAACTAAATAAGATTAAGAGTTTGACGTCATCGCATCAACCAATAAAATCGTTTTCCGCTGATGATGAATAATTTATGTTTAATAAGCAGGAAGCATGTTTTATTCAATGCAGACTGTATAGATGAGCATTCCTGCATGACAGTATCCTCTGATTAGTCTTGCATGCTTGTTTGGGGAGCAAACAAAGAGGAATTGCGTAGCAACTCTAAGGGGTTGGCGAGAAGGGGGCGAAGCCCCCTACCGGACGAGAAGCGGCTGATGGAATTGCGCAGCAATTCCGGGGGTTGGCGAGCGATAGTGAGCAGGGGGAGGAGCCCCCTAGTATTTAATAAGTATTTAAAAAATTATGAACTAGAAAGTGATATTTAAATAAGTGTTGATAATTATATTTGTTTTTTTTACTCCCTTCCAGGCCGCCTACTACGAAGAGAAGCAGTGCAGCACGGATGTGAACGTAATCCAGTTCCTGCACGATGACACCCACCTCGTCTCGACGGGGGGGCCGGACGGGGCCATCTTCGTGTGGAAGCTTGTCACGCCGACCGGCGAATAACGAGCGCCCGTTGTCGCCAAATACAGGGTGGTTATAAAATAACGCTCGCTATTCGGAGTGGTCTGTAGCTTGAATGAATAATCCGAATGCATCAAACATTGAGACACTTACTAATCAAGATAAGGGGGGAAAAGAATGGAATCATAAAAAAAAAATACTCGTCTCTTGACCAGGGTTCTAAATTACGAGGCGTAATTGGATGTGTTGGCCGTAATTAGCCGTAATTGACAATGCCTCGTAATTTAGAACCATGGTTAAGAGACGAGTTTCTTTTTTATGATGCCATTCATTTTCGAAAAAAAGAAACTCGTCTCTTGACCAGGGTTCTAAATTACGAGGCGTAATTAGCTGTGTTGGCCGTAAATGGCCATAATTGACGACGCCTCGTAATTTAGAACCCTTGTCGAGAGACGAGTTCCTTTTTTGTGATTATTCTTCGTTACGATTATTTTTCGGATTCTATCTTTTTTTATGATTCCTTTCTTTTTCCCCCTTCTTGATTAGTAAGTGTCTCAATTTCTGATGCATCTGCATTATTTATTCAAGCTACAGACCACTCCAAAGAGCGAGCGTTATTTTATAACCACCCTGTATAGTTAAACTCATAGTTTCCTTGCACAGAAGCCACGACCATGGGCGGAGCTATAAAACGCGAGGAGCAATCGGATGAAGAGAACATTTCACCCGTTTTATTTTGTCTTCATCTGATTGTTACGTGCATTTTATAGCTCCGCCAATGGTCGTGGCTTCTGTGCAAGGAAACTATGAGTTTGACTATAGTGAGAGATTTTGTTAAAACTGTTCAGAATTTATAGAAATTGTGTAATAAAATTTTTGGTAATTTATGGTAGTCTCTTCATTTGTGAATTTTTGACTATTTAAAGGGGTTTATTAACAGTTAGTTGCTATGATTAAGAAGATTATTTTCCGTAGCACCCTCAATATATTTTGCACATGCATACACGTATAGGTTTATGTGAGGTAATTCGAAAGAGTAAGGGAGACCGACCCTTTATTTTTTGAAGAAGCCAATTGACTCAAAACTTTGGGGGCAACATGACACATTACTATCACACAGTGTTATAATTATTCAAGTTCTATGGGGCATATTTTAAGTTTGTGGAGGCTTTTAAGCTAATATACATCCTGACTAAAGAAGATGCTGAATGTACTCGTACCGTTCTGGAACCGATCTCTTACTGTATTAGCATTCCTGATAGTAAAAAACTATCAGAATGAAACTAAGTGTCCTCATAGTTTTTATAATAACATATATTTTTTCAGAACAGTACGAGTTCATTCAGCAATTTTGAATCTAGAGCAAAAACATTTCATTACGGGCTCATACGATAAAAAAATAATTTGGTTTTTGGAATATTAAGCTTTATTTACAAAGGTTGGATCACGCTTTTCCACAAGGCATTTTTGGAAATCTTGCGACGTGAAATTTGTGACTTATGACTTCTTTGGTGGGGGGCAAGCTCGCCGAGCACTGCGACCTTAGGTCTATTGTATTCAACCCCAAGAAATGATACAGTCACAAGAGACACACAAAGAAAGAGACGACACAAACACATAGACAAATAACAACATTTATTGACGGTCACAAACATCCATGCCTGACCGGGATTCGAACCCGACCTCAGCAGCTCCAAAGGCTAGAATCCTAACGAGTGTGCCACCGAGGCGGCGACGTGAAATTTAGGAAAACATACCCCGTCGTCATAAATTACATATTATTCGTTTGACATAAAATTTCAAATAAAAAAGTCTTTGAAAAGATCTATACATACACTCTAAAAAATGAATGCTCAAAGACGACGAAATTTTCCTTAATTTTGACGATTCCTTTACTGGCAAATGTTCCGAGTTTTCGTTTCCTCAAAGTGAGGAAATTGGAATAGTCATTTTTATGAGGATATGAATGTCGTCTATTCTAAAGAAATATTTCGTCATTTTTGAGCATGTTAGTACAACAATGAGATTCAGTTTCCTCAAAATCAAGATACAGAAAAGTCAAATCACGATCGTAAATGTGAGGATTCGCGTTTACTCAAAAGTCACGTGATAGTTTGACGAAACGAATCTTCAAAATTAACGAAATGAGGCTTGAGGATTCATGAATCGTCAAAAATGAAAGTGTAATTTCTGAGAGTGTAGAAGTAAAGAAAGTTTAAAATAAGACGTGTACCAGTTAATGGTACACATAGCTTTATATAATTGTCTCTTTAGTTTAGACATCTCAAACAGGCTTCAAAATGTCAGTTTAGAGCCATAAACAATAAAAATTAAAAATACTTTTACAATAAAATTCAGGGACACATTTAAAATATTCTAAAAAAGCTTAAAATGTGGGAGTAATTTTGCTGAACATTTTATTCACTATTGGTGTCAAAAATTACTTTGAAAAATTAACTAGAACTAGTATCATTCATTAGTATATCATTCATTAGTATATCAATAGAACTAGTATATCATTAACTTAACTTTAGTATCATTCATTTACAAAGATATTATTATTAACCATCATGACAGATCACACAAAAAAAACATTTCAAAGCATTTTCAACATGCACCTGTGATTAAAATAGTTATGTATGCAACAAGTGTGAAAAGTAACTCTTTTTAAAACTAGTGGATTTTATTTCACGAGCGAGTGAAATAATGACACGTGTTTTAAAAAGTTTACTTTTTGCACGTGTTGCATACAATATTTTTTATAATTGTGTGAAAACAAATTTCATTGGTACAAAAATATTTCACGCGCATTTATACCTTTAAATAAAAGCAGATTTATAAAAATCTGGATTTTATTAATAGTATGAAATACATATTTATGCAACTAGTGCGAAAAGTAATGCTTTTTAAAACAAGTGGATTTTATTTCACGAGCGAGGTACGAGCGAGTGAAATAAAGACACGTGTTTTATAAAAAAGTTTACTTTTCGCACGTGTTTCATACACTATTTTTTATAATTGCGTGAAAAAAATCAAATCTCATTGGTTCAAAAATAATTCACGTGCTAATTAGACTAAAATAGACTAAGAGATGTCAAGGAAAACAACCAATGATCTCGCAGTTCGGAGCGCGTGACGCTATAAAAAACCAATAAGCGTGTTTCAACATTTTGTCAAAGAAAGCAACCAATGAACTCGCAGTTCGAAGGGCGTGACTTAAGAAATATTCCCATCGCGAGAAAAAAAATTCATTGATTCAAAAATAATTCACGCGCATAATATTTTTAAATACAGCAGATCGATAAATCTTTGGATTTTATGAGTATTATCAAATCGAAATTTTACTTGAAATGTTGGCATCTTATAAAAAGAGTGCGACAAAGTCTTTTTTTCACTGCTTTTGGGTGAAAAATAGATATTTATGCAACTAGTGCGTAAAGTAATGCTTTTTAAAACAAGTGGATTTTATTTCACGAGCGAGGTACGAGCGAGTGAAATAAAGCCACGTGTTTTAAAAAGTTTACTTTTCGCACGTGTTTCATACACTATTTTTTATAATTGCGTGAAAAAATCAAATCTCATTGGTTCAAAAATAATTCACGTGCTAATTAGACTAAAATAGACTAAGAGATGTCAAGGAAAACAACCAATGAACTCGCAGTTCGGAGCGCGTGACGCTATAAAAAACCAATAAGCGTGTTTCAACATTTTGTCAAAGAAAGCAACCAATGAACTCGCAGTTCGAAGGGCGTGACTTAAGAAATATTCCCATCACGAGAAAAAAAATTCATTGATTCAAAAATAATTCACGCGCATAATATTTTTAAATACAGCAGATCGATAAATCTTTGGATTTTATGAGTATTATCAAATCGAAATTTTATTTGAAATGTTGGCATCTTATAAAAAGAGTGCGACAAAGTCTTTTTTTATAATTGCGTGAAAAAAAGCCGACTTTTACATTATAATTTCAATATCAGACGCGTGCACAAAGCTAGACTTTTTGAAACAGTGACACAAAGTACTTTTTTTCACCCAAAAGCAGTGAAGAAAAGACTTTGTCGCACTCTTTTTATAAGATGCCAACATTTCAAGTAAAATTTCGATTTGATAATACTCATAAAATCCAAAGATTTATCGATCTGCTGTATTTAAAAATATTATGCGCGTGAATTATTTTTGAATCAATGATTTTTTTTTCTCGCGATGGGAATATTTCTTAAGTCACGCCCTTCGAACTGCGAGTTCATTGGTTGCTTTCTTTGACAAAATGTTGAAACACGCTTATTGGTTTTTTATAGCGTCACGAGCTCCGAACTGCGAGTTCATTGGTTGTTTTCCTTGACATCTCTTAGTCTATTTTAGTCTAATTAGCACGTGAATTATTTTTGAACCAATGACATTTGATTTTTTTCACGCAATTATAAAAAATAGTGTATGAAACACGTGCGAAAAGTAAACTTTTTAAAACACGTGTCTTTATTTCACTCGCTCGTACCTCGCTCGTGAAATAAAATCCACTTGTTTTAAAAAGCATTACTTTTCGCACTAGTTGCATAAATATCTATTTTTTCACTGCTTTTGGGTGAAAAAAAGTACTTTTTTTCACTGTTTCAAAAAGTCTAGCTTTGTGCACGCGTCTGATATTGAAATTATAATGTAAAAGTCGGCTTTTTTCACGCAATTATAAAATAGAAATTTTAGCTTGAAATGTTGGCATCTTATGTGTGGAAATAGTGAAAAAAAAAGTCTTTTTTCACTGCTTTTGGGTGAAAAAAAGTACTTTTTTTTCACTGTTTCAAAAAGTCTAACTTTTTGCACGCATCTGATATTGAAATTATAATGTAAAAGTTGGATTTTTTTCACGCCATTATAAAAACACATTTTAAGTTTTATTTACGATATCTAGTTCTGTAAAACTAGTTTCTTTATGCATGTAGTTTTGTTGCAGTAAAAACTTCATTCAGGGTGAAATAAATTTCGCACTTATCATTAGGCAAAGAGTTTTGTGTTGAGATTTAAAATATCTGCAGAACTGTGTGCATGTTTCTCTCTAGAACATATTAAAGGCAGCACAATGGTTAGGGAGCTTGCCTTTGGAGGCTCTGGGTTCAGGTTCGAATCCCGAATCTCCAAAGCAATTCCCACGGGTACAGGTTCCTGGAGACTAAATCTTATTCTACGTTTAAACTATACTGATCATCAAAATTCTACTTTGAACACTACGTTTGCACAACATATAATATTAATATTGTCCTCACTTTTTAATTACTAAACACAGAAAAATACTACTAATAAAAAGTTTATAATTACTTGTCAATGTTGTTCATATCCACTAATCTGAAGATAAAAGTTTTTTAAGTGCGCAAGATGTAATTGAAAAGATTAAACAAAGAGGATCGTTAGAAAATCTTTTGTTAAAACATTATCACCTTTCTGCGCATGCTCACAATCTCACAACTATTATTACACAATATATGAAATTATTATTAATATATTAATTATGTATATTAAAGTCCAAAATAGATTGTACAGTGTCTCTAAAAAATCGTAACCCAACAAGAATCAATAAAAAACCTCACTATTCAAATACACATACAAATACAAAAAATT
Source organism: Hylyphantes graminicola (assembly GCA_023701765.1). NCBI lineage: Eukaryota > Metazoa > Arthropoda > Arachnida > Araneae > Linyphiidae > Hylyphantes > Hylyphantes graminicola. The sequence goes on from CM043114.1 coordinate 10,145,697, forward strand.
TTCGACCAACAACAGTCCAGAGGCAAAGCAAGGTTGGTCCAAAATATATCTAATTCCTTACCAGTTTCCAATAGTAATAGAGATTCTTCCTAAAATCTTTCACTCTCTTCGAATACACAACATACTCTGGTAAAGAATTCCACTCATTGACGACTCTATTGTAAAAATATGGTTTTTTTAGCTCCCTTCTAAAGCATGATTTCATTTTGAAAATCGTTTGTTACTCCTAGGGAAAACATTCGCAAGTCAATTATCTCCACAATTAATGAAAGGTGACGATTCTTTTTGTATCATTTTAAGGAACGAAAGGAGTAGATTTCATAAAACGAATTTGTTTTGTGAAAATCGCATATTTAGTATTTTTTAAAAAAAAATTTACGTTAGTAAAATATGGATTACGCATTAAGTTCTAACTTAAAAAAAACTTATTAAAAATACTAAATATGTGTGATTTTCAAAAAACAAATTAGATTTATGAAATCTGCTCCTTTCGTTCTTTACAATGATACGAGAAACTAGTAACCTTTTAATAAAATTGTGGCGGTAATTGACTTGCGAATATTCTCCATATTAATAACGTTACGATTTTCAAGATGTGAGATTCCCAAGAGAGTCCTCTTAAGGTAAAACCTGAGCCCTCCATGTCTCCCTGTTTTATGAACTTGAATAACTGAATTGGATCACCCTTCTTCTCCTATTTTCCAGAGAATACATATGTTTAAAGATTTTAATCTTATATTGTTAGTCATTCTAAACTTTTATTTTGACACGAAAAATTTTTTGATAGCATATTTAAACAATTCTTAACGAAGCAGTATAGAATTTTTTTCGAATTACAATTTAAATTATTCTTTAAAAATAAACAATTAATAAAATGGTACAAAAAGACGACACAAAAGTGATCGTACACTTTAGAAACTATCACTAAATTTAAAAATTTCAAATTTTTTATAATTGTTTAGTATCTAGTAGGATTTATTATTTATAACAGCTTTTAAGAGTGTGGGCATAGATTTAAGTTTTTGTAATTTCTGCAACGATCTTGTTCCATTCTTCGATCTTTACTGATTTCTTCTGAATTTTTGATTTGATGGTGATGACTTCTTTATTAGGAACGCTAATTCTTTAAAAATATGTAAAATAGGTTTTTGATCCAATGATTGAGGTAGAATTTTACGAGTTTGAGGTTAGTAATAGAATAGCCGGTCGTATGTTTAGGATATCGTCGTCTTGGTATACTACACTTGTTTAAAATACCCAAATTTTGTGCTGACACTTTTAAAATGTTGTTGAGAATCGTCAGATAAAACATGTGATCTAGCAATTCCTCTAAGTGATTTTCTAGCCTTTAAAATTACAAAAAAAACTATTTAAAATGAATTATAATTAATTTTCGAATGTCTATACTCGTTTCTTTACGAATGCCCTTTATGTCTAAAAATAAAGTAAATATAGAATAAATAATGGCGAAATTAAATGCTAAAATCAAACGAATTTAATGTATTTTTCAGTTAGAATTTTTAAATAAAAGCTGCAAACGATATTTTTATAATTAATTTAAAGTAATGTTTTGGTGTACGAAGACTTTTGTGTGCTAGTTTAGTTACATTTTTTATTCATTTATTTTTCAGAAAAATAATACTTGCTTTCGTTAAAAAAAAATATTGCTCGTTTTTATTTAGCACTATTAAAAGATACTATTTAAAAATATCCTCTTGATAAAATTGTTTACAACGAAGTATAGCACAATTTCTACACATTTCTTTGGTGTACGAACACATTCGAGGGACACTGTATTTCTATGGCGGCTTCAGTGAGATGTAAGTGGCTTCTGCAAAAATGCTCCAAGTTTTTAATTACAGATGATTTTCGCAGCATAATGGAAAATGGAGAAGAAACCTATTCTAAAGGAACGTGGAAGGTACATTTTTATTTTCTAAAAGTCATTTTAAAAAAAGGCATCACGTAGCTTTTAATATCAATTAAATTGTCGAACTCTTCCATTAATATTAATTTTTTTTTTACCTTACTAGTCATATTCTGGAGAAAATAAAGATCTTATTTTGTCATATCTGGAAACGGATCACTTCCTTTTAACAAAACAAGATGTTATATTGGTAGGTATATTCTGTTGATAAGTATTTTATTTTAGTGCTTTAAGTGAAATACATAAAAGTCAGAACTGTCCGCGATAGGTATGCAGCGAATGGTGCCTCATAGTCGCACTAATAAGAAAGCTGAATTATTACTTTTTTAAACAATTTGATTTGCAATGTAATTTAATTTTCAAACATATTTCAATATGTACTAAAAAGTCCGTTAATTCATTTTATTTCAAATCAAATTTCCATACCAAAAAAACCGCACAAAATTATAAAAGTATTTTTCAACTAATATTTCAATATATAAATTGGTAATGTTTTCGAACTAAATTGTACCCATCAATTTCATCTATTCTATATAGTAAACTACCTCTCTTTTGCAATTTATTTCAGGAGAGCTTTTCCCTGCCTTGCAGCAAAGCCTGCCTCTCAGGTGAAGCCAAGTCCGACAGCCTACTCATGTCTTGCCAGCTTCAGGTAATATAACAGGTACATAATTATACCTTGTCTATTTACTATGCGAGCTTCGAAAAGACTTCCTTTCCCCATCCTTCGCTTGGTTTTCTAGGAAACGGGGAGGAGCATCATTTTTCTAAACCTAACGCGTTTGAGGTTCTATTGTGAGGTAAACAATCCGAACAGTTCAAACCCAAGTGGGGTGTGGAAAAAACACGCTCACGCCGTTTCGAAGAAAATCACATGCGGGATGGAGGAGGGAAATGCTTTCGAAGCTCGCATTTACGATAGACAAGGTATAGGCTTCTCGGCTTCTCTACGGGAATATTTCTTATGATGTCACGCTCTTCATAGTGCGATGCAATTGGTTGTTTTGTTTTCTTTGACGAAGTGTTGAAACCAAACTCATTGGTTTATTATAACTTCACGCGCTCCGAACTGCCATTTCATTGGTTGTTTTGTTTTGGGGGGCAAAGTGTTGAAACGAAACAACCCCATTGTGGCTGCTGAAAACTCGATTTTTGGACTAGTCTAAATAAAAAAAGGTAGAAGCACGTATGAAATAAAGTTGGTAACAGTCTTCCAATTGCAACTAGTCTCATGCGCTCTGCCAAATTTTCAAATTCTACATATATTATAAAAGGAAAAGTCCTGACTGACTGACGTCTCAATGCCTAGCCAAAACCACAGGAGGTACAGCTACCAAATTTTAGGAAAATATTTTTTTTATGTCGTAGGCGTCATTTAAGAAGCGAATTCTAGAAACTCGAACCCAAACGGGTGTAGGAGTGCAAAACGTGAGCCGATTTCCACATATGAATAGCCAATGTAAGTGTTATATATTATCCTGATGAGATGGAGTATACCAGTGGAGAGGGGATCAATTGGCATAAAATAAAAGTTTACATAAAAAACCCCCAACTAATTTGGGTTTATAAAAGGTACACCCGTGCAACGCCGGGTTTATAAAGCCAGTGCTATAATAATTTCTCGTGTTTATCAATCAACGTACGACCTTTTATCACACTAATATCTAAAAATACATATCAAAGGAGCCCAATGTAAATGTTTCACGTCTTGAGGGGCAACAGTTCCAGCGTTACAACTTTCATATTTGGTCCTTCTGAGTTGCATATGTTTCGGTGATAATTTTATCTAATTATTTCGATTCAATAAAAAATATATATATATATCAGAATTGCAAAGTAATTATGGACGGTGATTGTTTTCATAGCAATTTTCTTTCTGCTGTGTAATTTATTGTACTGTAACCTGTAAAACTGTACAAATACAAAAACTGTCGACCAACAACAGGAAAGAGGCACAGCAAGGTTGGTCAAAAAATATATAATTCCTTTACAGTTTTCAATAGCTATCGAGATTCTTCTTAAAATCTTCCGCTTTCTTCGAATACACAACGTATTCTAGTAAAACATTCCACTCATTGACAATTCTATTGTAAAAACAATGTTTCCTTGCCTCCCTTCTAAAGCATGATTTATTCAATTTCTGATCACGTCCTCTGGTCCGGCTATTTAAGGTAAAACCTAAGCCCTCCATGTCTCCCTGTTTTATGAACTTGAATAACTGAATTAAATCACCCCTTGTTCTCCTATTTTAAAGGGAATACATGTTTAAAGATCTTAATCTATTATCATAATCGATACCTGATAAACTCTAAATCATTTTCTATCTAAAATCTAAACATTAAAAAAGAAACTAAATATGTAATATCCTAAACTAAACATTCTCGGTTATACCGCGCATCATCGAAAGGGGAACTGAAACAACCAATGATATCACGGTGAATCATCAGCGCAAGGTTGAAAACTACACTCCGTGTCAACCTAACTTGGGTACAAACAAGGAATAAAATGGCAAAGGGAAAAGCGCGATTGGTCCGTTAGTTGGAAACTCTAGTAAGGTAATATTTACATACAAAATGATCTGAATACAATGCAACCAAAATACACTTTTCATTCTAATAAAATTGCCAAATTTTTTCAAATGATATTCAAATCTGTTAGACCTTAAACGAAATTAATGTTTTAAACATGTTTTCTGGATGGTTTCACAATAATTAATTAAACTCTTTACATACGTGGAAGGATTGTCTCCATAGCATATTTCTATTTACCCAACCAAGGTTGGCAAGGAGTGTAGAAACTTACTAGGAAAAAAAGTAGAACATTTCGAATTCAGAAATGAATTATAAATAGAAAATAGACTACCTTGTTCGGATTCCTATCCTCAAAAGAATGGGGACGCCTGGATATTGGTGATATTATTCCGGCGTTGCGACAACATTGCAATGGTGGCATATCAATAAGTATTTTGTGTTTGAAGAATTCACCCTAATTTTTTTAATGTCCTATTTATAGCAACATCTATATCTCATTATGAAATAATAATAAAAAATTGAATTTCCAAACCTGCTTTGAAAAAAAAATCAGACAATACATTTTATGCGGAAATCCGTAAAAAGTTAAAACATCCGGAATTACCGGGTTAAATTGGACTTCTAACCATTTAAGTTTTCCGCCAAAATATGTCAGCTTCTATTTCTTAAAAAGCATTTGCATAATTATTATTTCAAAAAAACTTTTGCACATGCCTTTGATAAAACCATAGAGCAATAACAATAACTCTATGCATTAAATAATCATATAACAAAACTATTATTTATTTGAAGTGGCATTTTTGGCACAATAAAATAAAATGTTCTTTTTAATGGGTTGTTCCACGAAGGATCTGGTAATAGTTCCGCGCCCCGCAGTCTTGTTTTTCTTTCTCTTGAATTACTTGTTTTGGTAAGATTGGTCGGTTGGCAGACCTATATTCAGGCTAGTGTGCTTGGTCAGAACACAAACCTGATTATTTCTACCAAACAACCAAATCAAAAGTAATTCGAGAGAAAGGAAAACAAGACCGCGGAACTATTGCCAGATCCTCAGTGGAACAACCAAATTGGTGTTACAGAAGAAAAGCTTTTATTTTGTATTTTATTAGGATGGCAATGTTCGACGGTTCCGAATACATTTTGATGAATACAATGGATTTGATGGAGTACAAAACAGAAAACAATGCACTAATATGCTACGAAAATTTATTAGAATACTGGATTATGATGAACAAAATGATCCTAGTACCAAAGAAAATGAACTGGCTAAGATTGATAAAGTGAGATATTAAAAAATACTTATTAGTTATATTTATTAATCCTTTTAATTGGTTTATTTCGTTAAGAGTACTGACAAAAAAAAAACAGGGCAAAGTTACCCTAATAAGTTTAAATTACCAAATTTGACCAAAAAAGAAAGAAAAGCTTATTTTTAATGTAATTACTATCAAGTAATAGTAATAAACTGTTCATTTTAAACGAACATATTTTTTATATTCTTTAATAAATACAAAAAAAAAATAGTTATGCTTTAGAAAACTTGAATCCTGCAAATCCCTAGAAAACTACAACAATATAAGTAGCTAATTCTTTTCAGGAGGACAAAACTTTTTAATTTGGATTTCTTAATAAATTTAAAGGTTATAAAAGCCCTTAAACAAACAAACAAAAATAATAAATTCAGCATCAGGAGGAGTATGAACCCTGTAGGAAAAAACAATTTATTTTTTGTGAAGAAATGTTTTAAGTTAAAACAGGATATATTTTAAGGCCATTGGTTATTAATAAGTTGTTTTTAAACATTATATATAATCATCTTTTACCCTCTTCTTGCATACAGAGCTTACTGGACAAGATGAAATGTAGAAAGGCATATGCAGTAAATATCCCGAAAGAAAACATGAAAGAAATAATAACTCTTTGTCTAACTGATAACACTTTTCCAGCATTCGTGGCTGAAGTTGATAATGTGCTGGCACAAATGGGCAAAGTATAGGAACACTAAAGTTTAAAAGAAACAAAAAAAAATCTCTCCAGACATTGTACTCTAGAAATTTTACAGGAAATACCTTGATGAAATGTTAAACCTTTGCTGCACATAAAAAAAAATATTACTACACAAAGGTTCTTGTGTTTTAATGAGTAATTTTTTGCTTGTCTGTGATTGCTTAATATTCAATAATTAGATTAATTATGGTTATGTAATTTGTAAAAATAAAAAAAAACATGTCATATTTATGAAAACAGAAAGGTAGAGGAAGAAAATATTAACTAAATTTTTGTAATATATTACTACTGATAAATTAAAACAATTTGATTTAAAAGTAACAATGTCTTTATTTACAAAATGGAAATAAATAAAATCACTTTCTAAGGAATTTGGCAGACCTTCTACATTTAGCTCTTTCTTTAATATGTGCTTTTCTCTCTTCATCTCTTTTACTATGCTTTTCTTCTGTTTTCTACAAAAATCCCATAAAAATAACTTATTTAATGAGAAAAAAAATCAAATAAAAGGCAGATAGGATATAAAATCTGTTATTTAATAATTTGAAAAGTTTAAACTTTTACACTTTTAAAATGAAACATTTTCTTTACAATTAAATATTAGATTAGAAAATTGTGTAAATATTTTTTATAATACAGGAATCATTTCTTTCCAGAATTTAAATTATTACTTTAGGCAATAGAAAGTATTACAATTACAAAATAGCCTGAATTATATTAAAAATAATTGATGCTAAGTCATTTCTATTTATTTCGTTGCAAAATTATTAAAAAACTTATTTTCATGTAATATAGCAAGGCTAAAAGAAAATTGTATTTATTTTCGCCTAATAATCAGTTCAACGTATATAAATTGAAGGCTCTGGTTGAAAAAGTATAATTAAATTATTATAAAGTCTGACCCATTCATTGATGACTTCATCCAATGGAATTTAAGATCGTCAAAACTCTCCAATGAATGAAAAAGACTTCATTTAGGGTGTCTACCAGATTTGTCAAATTAATTTCTTGACCTTTTCGGAACCTTTTTAGAAATTTCTTGACCTTTTTCAGAAACTTTTACAACCGTTTAAATGATTAATTAGTTTAAAAAAATTAAAAAGACAAACCATAAAATAATACTTGATACAATACAGAGCAAATTCAAGCCGATAATGCATAATACACTTATTAGGGGGGAAAATTCTAACACTTTTCAAGGACTTTTCCAGAAAAATTAAGGATTACAAAATACCAACAATATAAATTCTTGGGAAAATTCGTCTTTTGTGACAATTTTTTTTAAATTTTCGTTGACCGGTAGACACCCTGACATCTCTTAGTTGAACTCTGGGGAATGTTATTACGTAAACTATAAATTTCTATTAGTAATGTATCTACCTTTTTTAAAGACCATGTGACCGTTTTATTTCCAGCCACTGAACTCATTTCTTTCATAGAAGACTGTGATCTCTTCAGTCTTTGCTCAATCGGAATTCTGAAAAAATAAAAAATTAGGATATGCAGAATGAAAGCAACAACAAAATTTCTAAGTTTAAATGCCATTTTTAAACCAAAATGCTTGGAATTTTATTTTCTTTGGAAGTCGAAAGTTGAATAACAGAAAAAGGAAATATATGCTTTGGGGTTTAAATTATATAAAAATAATTAAATTAGGCAAACAGCCATTAACTTCCTATACTTTTTTGTGGTTCAAATAATGAAAAATATACATTAAAAATAGTATTTGACATAAACACTTTAGCATGCCATACCAAAAATAGTTTTAAACCCAAAATATTACATCAAAATATTGCAAATCATTATGAAATGAAGGTTTTTATAGAAAAGTATTGCACTAAATATACAAGTTATAAATAAATTATTAATTTTTTTTCGAAAATGGAAAGAAATGCTGCTCACAGTTTGATGATTGAATCTTGCTGAGAAACAAATAACCATGCTTAAATGTGCCAAAAAACCCTATTATTTTACAATTCGAATTGGAAACATTGTATTCGCCATGGCATTTATTTGTATAAATATTTGAAGAGAACAGAGGAAGAACCGCTTTATTTCGTAGAAGGCTTTCCTTAATAGCCCTTTTTGGGGATGATAGCGAGAAATCGCCTAAACTTGCATAAAGAAACCGGTTACTTGCTTTGTTTATCTTTCGTGGTAACCCCGATTTACGCCAGAGATCAGTGAAACGAGTCAGGCGTTTGTACTGCTAATGAAGAACCAAGAGAAAAAACGGTTTCTGGTTGCCAATGTCCGCCAAGCAGACACAATTACAGAAAGACTAAAGAAATCAAGCAGTTCTTCCCCTGTACTCTTCATTTGTTTATGCCCTCAGCAGCCATGGTGTGAGGTCCTCACTTCACCGGCGTATAACACAATCCATATTGTAATTATGGACCTTTTTAGGCAAAAACTAGGGCAATTTACAAGATAAAATATTTAGTTTTTTAGACCTTGTACAGTTTCAAAATTTCGCAATTGTTTTTAGATTAGTTTTAACAATTTAAAACCCAAACATAACTTATTTAATAAACAAAAATAAACATGAAATAAGCTTACGAAGTATCTGTCTCTTTCTTTTCTTTTTTCAATAAGCTGAAGTTATCAGGATCAAAAGCAACAAATGTGTTCTTTTTCTTCTTCTGGAATTGCTCCTTTTTATGTGTTTCATCATCAGATTCCTCGCTTGATTCATAATCAGAGGAAGAACCATAATCTTCAGATCCACCTTCTTCATCCTACAAATAATATACACTTTTATCTAAAAACAGTAGAGTAACGGTTATACGAAATTCGGCTTAACCGAAAGGCTCCGGATTTTTTTTTATTTTGCTAAAATATGAAATGCATAAGCATAAATAAAGAAATACACAAAAAATAAATACGTACCACTTACAAAGTTGGATTTATTTCTCAAAATATCCAGTAATTTTTTATTTTTTGCAGCTTAATTTTGGTTCATTTTAAAGCAGCCCTGTCCCGCCATCTTTTAAACCAGAGATTGTCTTAAGTAGTGACTTCATCTTGCGCTTCTATAAATCTAAATGGCCTGATCTAAGATTTTTTCCTTTTGGCCAATGGAATGAAGCGAACACTCTGACTTCTAATGTCCTTTCTCCAATGTTTTTGTAGGCGTTAAGTGGATGATTCTCGATTGTCCAAAAATTCCTATATATCTTGATTAACCGAAAGCGTTTTAGTCCCGTACCTTTCAGATAAGCGGGACTCTACTGTACCAGCAATAACTGAATAACTTGCAATTATTAAAACTGTTTTATAAGCGTAAGAAGATATTAGATGTCATCAATAGATTGACAAAAGTTTTTTTTTCTCACATGGTTGCCCTGAAAGCTTTCTTGGGCATGTATTATAATTTTTGTTTTAGACATCTTCCAAGACAAAAATTTAAAACTTCAAATTAATGTCTCAATTAATATCTTAATAACTTTTTTAGTCGAAATATTATAACTAGGAAACTAATCTATGTACTGTATGTTGAAGAGGAGGTAGGAAGTGTTTACTTATGTGATCCACTTGTTTAACATTTCACTCAACATTTTGAAAGGGTACCTAATGATTTAATATTTTGCAACCTGGCGTCCGCATTTTTGGACACTTTTCAAAACCTTCCCACAAACAATTAACGCGTTAATTAGTTCCGAAATTGACCTGGTCGGATAGAAGATCCAAATTTTAGTTTTCGTTAGTCAGACTTTAATTACAAGTATCAGTTACTTATTTCCATAAAAAAAATTAAATTGAACAAGGGTCAATACAATACTACGGAGATCTTAAAAAAATTATTAAGATTTTTTCCCCCAAACTTCTCATTAAGTTCTTTGGGTAGTTAATTTTAAAGGCAATTTGCATTAAAAACAATGTTAAAATAATCTGTTAACAACTATTAAGTAATAAGCCTCTTTTGTTGAATTTATAGCATAAAAAATATGCATTTTTAGAGTTTAAAGACCCAAGTGACAATAAACATAATTTTTTTTTTAAATTCTTCCAAAAACATACTTTTTAGCATATATTTGTATGAAAAGTATATTTAGTTTAAGAATATGCATATAGGATTTTGCTTGGGTCTTAAGAGGTTAAGATATTAACATTCTAAAAAATATAACATACCTCATACATATCGACCGGTTCTTCTTCTTCTGGAACAAGAGTAACTTTTTTCTTATTCGTTCTTTCAAAAGTTGCCTTGGCTCGGGCATATTCATCGTCGGTCTCTTTAATCTCAAAGTCTGGATTGGTGAACATATCCTTAAACCTCTCGTCTTCAAACGGTGTGGGCAGCTGAAAACAAAGTTTGGATTCAAAAATTATAAATAACAATTTAGTGTTAATTTAGTTAAAAAGAATAAGCAAAAAAATGTAGTAAGAGAATGATGTTAGGGGGAAAAAAATTTACTAACTTGTTTTTCGTCATTGGCCTTCTTTTCCAAAAGTTTGCGGGCAAATTCTCGGTTAACACTTGGTAATTGCTGCAATAAAAAACAGCAATTTAAAAAAATTCTACTTGAAGAATCTTATAAACAGGTTTTCATTTTTCTAAAACAGTTAAACATTTTAGGAAAAATCAATGAATAAAAAAAATTATACATCTTCCAAATATATAAAATAGGTAATCACTCAGTTTCTTTACAAAATATCATTAAATGAAAAATGTAGAGTGACTTTAACTAAAGTAAAACATTTGTAAACAAGAGAAATAAGAAAACACAACAATTAATATGGTCTAAAATTATTGTGTCCTTTTTTAAAAAAAAAAAAGTAAACCAAAGAACTTCTACAAATGCCTTATTAAAACTGAAAAATTACAATTCATAAAGAAGTCAATAATTTTAAGTTTTAAAAAAATCTCTGGAAATTGTGGGGGCCCAGTAAGTCATAGAGGCCATCATAAGGTTTAGTTTAGTTTGAATTATTGTCGCATTAAAGCTACATGAGGGCTATTGGTGACAGGCATCATATTTTAGAACCACAGTCAGGTGACGAGCCGACACCCGAGTAGGCACCCAACACAACTATTAAGGGCGACATCGTGCACAGCATTGGAACTTTGGAGCATATGTAATATGCACTCCTTCTACACGGAGTATTATACATTGGACATTTTTGGTTGCAGGGGCCGTTTATTGGTCGGCAGTTATTTTGGCGATGCCCGGACCCGAACCTGTGACCTTTCGCATGCTAGGCGAGTGCCTAACCGACTGGGCTCCCCAGCTCCCAGGCCATCATAAGGGAAACATAGAAATTAATCATTACACAGAAAACAAACTTAACATATTTTGATTCTTTAGTAACATTATCAGATGCAATAGAACAATCTTAAGAGAATCCAACGAAATGCCTCACCTTAACAACAATTTGTTTAATGTTTCTCTCCTGCTCGATTTTATTCTGGACCATTTTCTTCTTGAGTTCTTTATAAGCTTCAGGCTGTACAATTGTTTTGGCCTGCAAAGGGAGCAAAGTAAATAAGAACAATTAAATTCAAAAACATAAAACTTCGTAGGAATATTAAGAAATAATATTTTAGAAAATACCTTATTGTATAATCTTATATCCATGAAGTAACCATGCATATAAGCCCTAAGCAGGTTGGTTCCTTTCAAATGGTCCAAGTGCAATTGATCAAGTTCTTTATCGGTTACAAACTTGTAATCATCATAAACTGAAATATATTGATAATAATTATTTTATAACAGTTAAAGTGTATATTATTTTATAACATTTAAGTATAACAGTTAAAGTGCAATTAAAAAAGCAGCTTTACTTTCACTTCCACAGAAAATTTAGGTAATTAATACAACTATAAAATATATTAATACCAACTATGATATGCTGATGTAATGCCAAATATTAGTATAAAGAACATAACTAGAAATAAAACAGCCTATATATTATATTCTAAGAAATTAAATGATTTTTAAATGAATTAAGACATTTCTTAATGAAGTGGGTAAATAGAAATCAAATTGGGCTGACTTTTCCGAGCTTTTAGTCTGTCGTTGGCCATCAAAGTTAGTTTATGAATTTAAGTTTTATTTATATAAAAACTACATGAAATAACTAAAAAATCAAACAAGTTTCTTGTGTTTTAATCTTTTTTTACTTTGTTAGAAGCTCTTAATAGTAATAGTTAAATCACAACCAAATTTAACGTTGTGATAGCCACTAAACTTAGGTAAACACTTATAAGAATTGTATGAATTCTTGTACAGCTGATAAAAACAAACGAGATGTTGTAAATAAAGATAACATAATTTAAATGATAATACACATATAATAACTAGAACTGTACTTCACATGTTTCAATCTTCTGTGAATCCAAAAGATAAACATCCCCATACATGTAAATTATAAAAATATTGTATACCTGTATCTTGTTTGGATTCTTGTAATTCTTCGGTGATACTATCTAAGAAGCAACACCATTTAGGAGCAGGCCCTATACTCTAAAAACAAAAAGTTATTTTAAAATACTTTTGATTTAATGTTTCAAATACAATTTATGAAAATAGATTATTAATCATGCCCAAAATAGTTTTAAAATTATCTCATGCTCTTAAATACACACAAAAAAAAAGCTGTAAAGATGGCAGAATTTATTTCACATGAATAATAATCATAACTATAATATTTTCAGGGAAAAAAACAACAACTTTATGATCTAAAAAATTTTTAACTCAGTTCAAGTATTATTTATTGACTTATTTCCTTAAAGTAAAGGGTCAACAAAATTAATACTTAAATTAACTTTTTTTTAAATGAATAAATCTTTTTTTTTATTTTACTCACTGGTATAAAATATGAGAGGATTTTTCTGTCTTCATTTGCCAAGAATAAAAGTCCTGAAAATAATGGAAAAATTATTTGTTAAGAAAAATTAATAAATGTGAAAAAAAAATATATAAAATTAAAAATATATATATTATAACATTGAACATTTTATTTACCTGATTTAGGTACAAAACACATATCATTTAGGAAAGGTGTTGATGTTATTTGAGTATAAGATTTTCCCTGCAATAAATAGTAAAATTATCTGTAGTAAATAGTTACGAAGAAAAGAACATGACTGTTATACCTAACAATGTAATATCTCTTCTAATAGTATTACGATTTTTATAACATAAATATAGCATCATATATAGCAGTAAATCTTATTTTAATTGAAACAGATCTTAAAAATGTTAAAGTAAACAAAAAATGATCATTAAATGTTAGAAATACTTACAGTGTTCTGCTTCCAAAATTTAACACATTTTGGATCTAATGACGCCACAAGTTCTTCACTTTCAATGAATTCAATATTTTTAATAGGTAAACCTAAAGCATGATCTTTTACCAGGAATGGCTTATTAGATCTTAGGTCAAACAGTAAGACCTGCAAGAAAAATAAAAATATATTATTTATTGTACATGCATAACTATCAGTGAGATCAAAAACCCATGAAATAAACTTCTTCTCAAATATGAGAGGCAAAATTTTTTTAATGAAAGCAACTTAATAAATGTTGAAAAAAAAAAGCATGCAATAACTGTATATTAAACTCTTTAGATTTCATACAGAAAAAGCTATTAACTGGTTAGAGCATTCATTCAAAAGCAAACAAGTCAAAGATAGTATTCATAAAAACGAGAAAAAGCAATTAAAAGATAACAAACTATTATTAACATTCTAATGAATACTTTTGCCATACGGCAACAAGTAACATAATCCACTTTATTCTATTAAAGTAGAGCTCCCTCTAGACAAATCGGTGTTTTTTCATCTATTACATGCCATTTTGAAGTTTTAGTTACTAATAGCCCTCATAGATGACAGTAGTAAAAGTGTGTTCAAAATTGAAGTTATTAACTGTTGAGAAATTACGTCTTTGGCAGTATTCAAGGTTTAATAATATTAGTACTAAATATAAATAAATTGTTTTGAAAAAATAATTAGAGTTTCAAGAGGGTTATTTTAAAATATATTTAGTAGTTTTCTAGTCATTCTTATCAAAATTGGAATTTTGTAGTTGGTTTTTACCATATGGCAAAAAAATTTAAAAATTGAAATTATTTAAATTCCAATGCAGTTAATTTTTCCTTTGATATTTTTCCCGTAATGTACGAGTAATTACGATACAAATATATTTTTACGGGATGAAAAAAAATTAATAAGTTACAGGTTTAACTAATTTATATTCAATTGTAATAAATGCAAATAAAAACATTTAAATCCTCATTACTTGTCCTGTGAATGTTCCAGCAGCCATTGTGAGGTCCCCTTTAAATGACAAAGATGTGATGGAAGGAAAACCATTTACACTGGAAGAATACCAAAATAGTTTACTTAATGTATTATACATACAAAAATAACTATTAATACACATAAAATTTGACGGTTCTGGGACTTTTATGCAATGTGTGTGACAATAAAACTGGTGTTGAAAGATTCGGTTATTATTTTGATAATAAAATCTATAAGTTCGCATACACACAAACTTTTAACTTTTTTTTCAATTGCAATCCTTTTTGGGTAAAACTGATTGCAATTGAAAATTATTGAAGTTGAACACAACTGAAAACACTTAAACTACTTTCCAAAGACAGTGAAAACTTCAAATTTTTTTTTAGATTACCTACTTTTTTTTATAACAGAGATAACCTTGGTAAAAATTTTTGCTACTGCTTAGAAAAAACATTAAGATAACTTATTAGGACTTTTCTATTATTTTTTCAGCATAAGTTCTAAATAATCTATTTTTTAGAAAGTGAAGAAAATATGTACATTTGCATACTGTCCTTAAAAAGTTGGCTAAAACAAAAAGCCTCCCAGAAATAGTAGACACCTTAAAAACTTAAATATTAAGTAGTATAATTTTTACAAGCAATTACATACTTTTATTTTTTTTTCAACAATGTGTAATAAAATTTCATTAATATCTTTGAACACCATAAAACTACTTACATTGCACTGTCATTCATACAAGATAGTGCACAATCTAATATTGAAATCCTTTCCCTCATTCGTGGATCAAAAGCTTCAACTTTACCCTAAAGATCAAATTAAGTTAGAAACATTTACCAAGAAACTTCATTGAGTGTTATAAATAATATGTGAACTATATTATATAAGCTTGACAAAATTCTAGTGCAGCGGTTCCCAACTTGGGGGAGATCGCCCTCCAAATGCGATATTTGTGTTATCAAGGAGGTAAAAAATACTTGAGGGGCGATGAGTATTCAAAGGGGGGAAATTAAAATAATGTTGTACCTTTGTACAGTAAAAACATTCTTCAACCATGCGGAGCGATGAGTATTCAAAGGGGGGAAATTAAAATAATGTTGTACCTTTGTACAGTAAAAACATTCTTCAACCATAACCAAACCAGCAAATTTTTACTTCCAACTCTTAAACTTTCTAGAAACCAGTAAAAATATCTTAGTTAATTATTTCACTTTTGTTCGTTAAAAATATGTGTTTTATGTTCTTTCTATTTAATTTAAAAGTGACCAGATAATGTTTCTTTGGCAGTTTTATAAACGGTATTAAGTGTTATAAAACTGTTTCATCACTTTCACTCAAATTATGATCAGACATAACATGAAAATTAAAAGGGGTGATGGATGTTAATCAACCTAAAGAACAAGGCGATGGATGTTAATCAACCTAAAGAACAAGGCGATGGATGCTAATCAACCTAAAGAATGAGGTGATGGATGTTAATCAACCTAAAGAACAAGGCGATGGATGTTAATCAACCTAAAGAACGAGGCGATGGATGTTAATCAACCTAAAGAACGAGGCGATGGATGTTAATCAACCTAAAGAACGAGGCGATGGATGTTAGTCAACCTAAAGAACGAGGGGATGGTCCAAAAAAGATAGGGAACTACTGTCCTAGTGTAATTTGACTCACCTCCATAGTCCCACAGGCAATAATGTCGAAGCCCTCATGAATTGCAATCTTGTTCAATGAGCTAAAACAATAACATTACTTTACTAAAATATTTCAATTAAATAAAATTCTAAAAGAAAAATGCTTAATTTTCATACCTTGCATTCGTTGTGTATGGACTAAGAAACCTTCCTTGTTCTAGATTAAGACGGTAGATTTCGGAGCTAAAATTTAAAAACAAAAAAAATATATTCAGGCTTTTACTCAACTCTTAGAAAAATAAATGTAACAGTTAAATAGACACATTTATTTAAATTATATTGCTTTTAATCGAGTTATTTTTGTATTAAAATAGGAAAAAAATATAGTAGTACTTTTCTTTTACTACATTGCTAATATTGTTTCTGGTGGAAATTGTTAAAAAAAAATCAAAGAATTTACACTCCTTGCCAACCTAACTTGGGTAAAAACAAAGAGTAAAATGGCAGGGGGGAAAGCGTGGTTGGTCCGTTAGCTGGAAACTTTTGTAAGGTAATATTTACATATACAAAATGATCGCTGAATTCAATTTTACCAAAATACACATTTCATTTTGATAAAATTGCCAAATTTCTCAAATAATATTCAAATCCATTAGACCTTAAAAGAAATTAATGATTTAAACATGCTTTTTGGATGGATTCACAAATACTTTATGGAACTCTTTACATACGCGGAAGGATCTTCTCCATAGCATATTTCTATTGACACAACTTAGGTTGCAAGGTGTGTAGACAGTTTAATTACTTAACAGCTATTTTTAGGGAAGTCAGAAGGGGCATTTAATTGAGAAACAATGTTCGCCAACAATACCTAGCTCCAACAACTAACAAGTCACAGGATTCTCGATGATAGGTCATATCTCTGCCAAACTTTGGAACTCTAGTTTTGTAATAACTTCCATATTGCACATGAAGTTCTATAGTTCTGTTACATTGAAGCAGGGCAAACTGCAAGAAGAAAAAAAAACATTAAAAAATAGAAAAAAAACCATTTTATCAGCTTTAATCAGTATAATTACAAAGAGATGAAATTGTTCTGAGCAACAAAGTGAAAAGAAATGTCAAGAACCATATAGTATCTTAAAACCTGAGCAAAATCCTAAGTGTATATTCTTAAACTAAACATACTTTTCATACAGATACATGCTAAAAAGTATGTTTTGCAAAGAAATTTGAAAATAAATTATGTTCAATTGTTACTTAGGGACACGCCTTAAGCTGAAAAAAATTATGCTACAAATGCAGCAAAAAAAAGCTGTATCCCTTATTTGTAGTTAACAGATTATTTTAACATTGTTTTTAATGCAAAATGTCTTTAAAATGAACTACTAAAAAGAACTTATTGAAAAGTTTTTAAAAAAATGAATAATTTTTTTAAAAGCTACAATATCGTATTGACCCTTGTTAAACTTCATTTTTTATCGAAATAAATGACTGATA
Organism: Hylyphantes graminicola; assembly: GCA_023701765.1. Lineage (NCBI taxonomy): Eukaryota > Metazoa > Arthropoda > Arachnida > Araneae > Linyphiidae > Hylyphantes > Hylyphantes graminicola. The sequence goes on from CM043114.1 coordinate 10,163,542, forward strand.
CCAGTAATCAAAGGCTGAAAATGATATTTGAATGTTCTTCTAACAGGCCAAGTCAATTTCGGAAAAAATTAAGATGTTAATTGCTTGAAGGGCGGTTTAAAAAAATTTCCCCAGATGGGGACGCCAGGTCGCAAGAGGATAGAGTAATTGACCCCTTGGTATTAATGTGCGAGAAATAGAAACCAAAGCAGTTTCAGAATAAAATTCTATGTCATTTCAATTGAATGAAAAGTGGCCAAGATGGTGTAGTGGTCAGCACACCCAACTCTTGCACTGTCAACTCGTGTTCAGATACAGGTTGGGTAGCTTATGTTTTCACTCAGCCCTTCATCCATCCTGGATCGAAAAATGAGTATAAAGCTTACTTGGGTTAGATTAAGCATTAGGTTTGAATTATGGTAGCACTAGATAAACACGAGGGCTATTATTGATTGGCTTTATATTTTAGAACAATAGTCAAGTGATGAGCCAACATCTGAATAGGCACCCAACGCAACCATTAAGGATGATATTGTATGCGGCGTTGGGACTTTGAAGGATATTTAATGTACACTGTCTCACACGGGGTATTATTCGTCGGACATTTTTGGCTGCACGGGCCGTTTATAGGTCGGCAGTTATTTTGGCGATGCCCGGACCTGAAACTGGGACCTTTTGCATGCTAGACAACTGTTTAACCTCAAAGCTTGCTTGGGATGTTAACTGAGTGTTCATTGTTGAAGTAGACACTAGGCATAAACAATTGTTAGTTTGAACACCTCACTTGAGAACAAGGTCACAGGACAACAACTCAACAGGTCACTAGCCTGGCAACTAAACATCCAATAAACTAACTGATTAGAATATTTGCTAATGTGCATCTTGGTCCTATAAGAAGGGCAATAGAAGGACTTAGTCCTCATGGGGCTAATAGGAAATTAAGTATGTGTTTACAATATGTTCTGAATGAAAATTTGAAAAATTGTAAGCACAACAAAGTCTTACCTTTGTATAATCGTCAGACAACATTGTAAACTGAACAGCCTCGGCATCAAAACACCTTTCGAATTTCATAGACAGGTTATTTACATCATAACAACGTATTCTTGGTTTATAAACACCGGTAGCGAAGATAAAGTTTCCATCTCCTGACATTTTGACACCAGTGCTCACTCCTGGCATTTCAAAGTCTTGAATAAGTTCGATTCGTTTTCTTACGTCGATGTCCTTTTTTTGCAACATGCGCCTTTTTCTTTCCGAAAGCCATTCTGGCAAAGATTTACCACAACTGAGATTGTATATATTTACGTTGTCTACAGTTTTAACTTCCATTGTGGAAAAATAGCGATCAAATCACCAATCTCACGAAATTCAAGTTCAAAAACACCAAAACATGCTGCGCAAAGAGCGAAAGTGAGCAGGAGCAAATCAAAATATTGAGTTGAGTTGATGTAAATTAAAAACAAGAATTCAAGTTAAAACTCCGGAATATTAGTTTAAAACTTTTAAATGAAATAGTTTTAAAGAAATTGTCACTTAAATTTAACGAAATGAAGACTAGATACTTTTATTTTACAGATTTAGAAATAATAAAGCCTGTTTGATATCTGTTTTAAAAAAATATTTGAATAACTGCAGCCTGTTACAAACTAGTAAACAAACTTGCCGATGTTCCATGACGATGGAAGTACCCCACGTGCAAAATTAATAAAATTAAATATTTATTTTAATGTAAATTTAGTAATTTATAAAAACAAAAATTATGCCTGTAGAAAGCATGGATCGCACAGTGAAATTGAAAGTAAAATTATTGTCGGGTGCTAGTGTTGTCAAAATAAGGCCACTATTTTCATATGATTCCAAGTAAGTAATCAAAATAAAAGAATTACATTAGTTCGTGTTCTAGTATTTTTTTTCAATTCAATTCTTGTTTATTATAGACAAACAAATAGTTTAAACTCCGAATTTCCGTAAATTTGTTTACATGCTATCTATCTTCAATTAGTTTGGAACATCTATGATATAATGGTCTCCATTTGAGTTATGTTGTCAACCAACGAAAATTCTCAAATGTAAACATTCCACTTCAGATTTCATTCACTCGATAGGTATAGCAACCCTATGTTAATTTTTCAAGTTATCTAAATGTCGGTAATAAACATACCACCCTTTACATCAAAGCCAGGAGTTTTTACGTAGTAACTTTTTTAAATGTCACTCCGTTCTAATGCATGTTTATGCCTTTAACCAATGAGGATTGTTTTTTTCTTATGGTTAATAGCCTAAGATGATATAATCTGAATATTTTAAAGTTTAATCCTTGGAAATTGGTATTCACTAGCTGTTGATCTCTGAATTATTCTAAACTCCTCAGAACAAAACCCTGTTAGTAGGCCAAGGCCTGCCATGCCCACTTCAGCTTACTTTACCAAGGGCGCTGGGATGCAATTAATAGGGATACATTCTCTGAATTACACTAGATATTTTGTAGTACACTGCACAAAGTATTCACCATGGATTTGTGCATCAAATAGTGGTGATGAATAAGTTTTTTTTTTAAATATGGTACTTTTTTATACATCTCGTAGCATAATTTAATATATTTATTTTATTTTAAGGTGCCTTATTGTAGCCAGTGGATTTGATGTCAAAGTTTACAATATACAGAGTGGAGTCTGTTTACACACCCTAAGACATCACAAGAAACAAATTGTCGGTCTTCAACAAAATAAGAATAACAGTGTGCAGGTAATGTATAGAAAAAGCACAACACTAATGTCTCTAAAACGACTTAGTATATTTCTTTAAGAAATAAAAAGAACATGTAGAATCTGGTAATTTCTAATGAGTTATTGAATTATTTCTATGAGTTGTTTGAAAATTAAAAAAATATTAACCATAACAGGCAGTGGCCGACCCAAATTTTCATTTAACATGTTTATTTAGGAAGTTGTGATGATTTCTCCTATTCTTTGGAGAGGCCAGTCGGTTAGGCACTAGCCTAGCATGCGAATGGTCCAAGGTTCGGGTCCGGGCATCGCCCAAACAACGGCAGACCAATGTCTGGCCAAAAATACCCGGTGTAAAGGAGTGCACATTAAATATCCTTCAAAGTTCGCTAAGAACAGTGTCGCCCTTAACGGTTGAATTGGTTGCCTATTCAGATGTCTCCTCGTCACTTGACTGTGGTTCTTAAAAAACAACGCCCGTCCCCGATAGCCCTTGTGTAGCACGATAATTCATACCTAACCCAACCCCTAGTTAATAAATTTAGAGTGTAAGACTACCATTGTGTATTTCTTTAATTTTTAAAAAAATCTATGCATATATTTTTTATAATATAATGTTTTTGTAGATTTATAGTTGTTCTGAGGATGGTGTAATTGTTCGATGGGATTATGCAGAAGGAATAAATCTTCAGGTGAATTTTGATACTTTGTTTCTTAACTTGCAGAATAATTTCTCAATATTCTTTTTGAGATTACTTAATTTTGAGATTTTTGATGTATTTAAGTATTGCTTGAAAGTGCAGAATAAAGTATTACATGATTTGTCTCTGATATTATGAGATTTGGTAAATCAATTACATAAGTAATAGGTTTTTATATTCTAGGTGTATGACTTACAAATGCAAGTTGGGAGTTTTTACACCCCTTCTAGCACAAGTTGGTTTGCAACCAAGAAAATAGATAATAAAGGTATGTTTAAGCTTGCTTTCATGTTAAATTTATTTTTACCTGATTAAGTCAGACAAATGCCTCTTGTAGATGTAGAGGGAGTGCACGTTAAATATTGTATTGAAGTGACTTTCTCACAAGAATATTTTTCTTTATTACTGACTTTTATAATCGAATTGAAGAATGTATAAAATTGGTGTTGCCTTGGCAACAGATTTGTCAGAACTTGCTGAGAATGTGACTGTTTATTATCGTTTGTAGTAGATCTTACAGAGTTCTACCGTTTTAACTTGTACATATGTGTTGTCCTAAATAAAGATATGTCTCATCCTAAGAGCAATTCTTCATGCACAAAATAGTACAATATGCTCGGTGACGCCTCTAAAGTTGGTGGTTATGGCGACGTTTTTAAGAGTTGTGTTGGCTTGGTCAAGGTCGGCTCCTCACTTGATTGTAGGTCTAAATTACAACACCCATTGTCAATAGCCCTCGTGTAGCTGTAGGGTGACAATGATTGTAGCCTTAACTTGCCTAACCAAGTTCACAACCTTATTGGCATCCTAATATCAGCTCTTTTAACCCTTTCAGTCCCAGTGATTCCATTGGCATCATCATGTTTCTGATCAAATTTTTTTTAAAAATTATAGGGCTGACATCTATTGGGATAAATAAAAAATATTTTTGATTAAAAAAGTTTGAAAAATTGAATGATGTGCTTTTTGATATCATAAATAGCTACAGACGATCAGAATATATTTTTCTTCTTAAATTATACCAAATTGTCATTAGGACTGAAAGGGTTAACCCAGCCACAACTTAGCAAACAATTATTTGCTTATCTTGTATCACAAACTGTAACTAAGATTTAGGTTCCTTTTCTTTTTTGTAGCGACTTCCTCTACATGAATTTACAATTATTATTGAATTTAGCTTTCATCGAACTTACCCCTATATCTTTGTTATAATTTGTAGAATGTGAGTTTGCAGCTACATCCTTCATGTGTTAGTATTTGTCATTACAGTGTGTTATAATTATTAATCCAAATTTTATTTTACAGATGTGTTTCGACTGTATTCCTTCACACCAAAAGCTTCAAAATTGACTTCCATCAAAGTAGTTCTGCAATCTGTTATTCCTAGAGACAATACTATTGCTTTTGGAAATGAGGTAAGGAACTTTACCTGCATATTGCAATCTACCACACGATACTTCTACTAAAGCAGGGTCATTTTTAAAAAGACAATGATACTGTAAAGGTGCTCTAAACTTACCAAAGTACAATGTAAGCTTATGAGAAATATCTTCAACCTACATGTTTCTTTGTTGAATCCCTATACCTTGTCTATCTTGAGCTTGAAGGCATTTTCCTCCCCTTTCCCATGTGGTTTTCTTCGAAACGGAGTGAGCGTGTTTTTTCCCTACCCTACTTGGGTTTGAACTCTTTTGATTGTTGACCTCACAACAAAACCTCAAACGCACTTGGTTTAGAAAAGCAATGCTCCCCCTGTCTCCTAGAAAACCAAACGAATAGATGGGGAATTCCTTTTCGAGGCTTGCATAGTAAATAGACAAGGTATAGTGCTGTTGAAGTTGAAGCAATGATATTTAGATTTCTTTTTAATTAAAAAAATTTTATGTATAACCATTGTAATGGTGTTTCTTTGGAAGTAATTTTTTGGAAGTTTGTTTTTAAAATTAATACTTAAATTAGAAGGAATATGTGTATTTCCAAACGAATTTTTAATGCCAATATGTCTCTCCAATCATTTAAATATCTATCGTTAAGAAATTTTATTGTTTTAGGGTGCTTATGTTGCTGCTGTTCATGAAAACATATTGAATGTTTATGATAATGATACTAAAAAAACAATCAGGTAAGTTTATATTAACCAACTTAAAACTAAAAATATATTATTTATCTACATTAAGTTTAATTTTGAACAAAAATGCTCACTTTGACCTTAGTGCAGTAAAATGTTAGATTTAGAACATTTTATGTCAACAAAATAAAAGATATGGTTAACTTTTTTCTGTTTATTTTGCAGGCACTTCATAGCACAGCGTAATTTTACTTGTATTGCATGGCATCCAACAGACATTATTGTTGCAACTGGAGATAATCAAGGACGTGTTCTTGTTTGGTAAACAATTTATTTCAATGCTTAAAAAATAAAAATTATTTTTTAAAAATTTAAATCGCACCATAATTAAGTCTTATCATAGTTTTGTTTTTAAATGCAGTGACATTAGTCATTTAGAAATGGTGTGAAACAAATAACTTACTTTTAAAATATTCTAGTAGAGTATTATGATCTTTTTAAGAAAAAGAAGTGGCTACGGATTCTGCCAATTTTGAAGTTTAGATTAATTCTGAAATATATTTTTATTTAAAAAAAATTAATTTGTTCTTGACTTATTCGATTACTGTAAATTTTGAAAAGCAATCAGCTAAAGGGTGTCTGTATTTCTTTTCAGGTCAAATCTTTTGGATACGCACCAGGTGATCAAGTCTATCAATCATTGGCACACATTACCTGTTGCTGATGTAGCCTTTTCTACTGAAGGTATTACTTAAATGTCCTTGCAATGTTCCTTACAATATCTTTTCGGCATGTATCATTTGTAAGAAAAACTTATCTTTTTGAAAAACTCTGGGTAGTGTCAAGATTTAAACCTTGTTTAAAACTGTATTTTTTATGCTGACAGAAATTAAGTTTTCTCATCTTCATTTGTTACTTCTAGAAGTAAAAAGTATACTGTTGTGAACATGATTAATATTTTCTAAACTCGTTAAAGGAAAATGGGTTGCTGTTGAAATCTACTTTTAAAAAAATATGGTTTGTAGATTGGTTTGGTTCAAAATCAGACCCTTATATCAGTGAGCCTAGGCTTCACAGAAACTTAAACTTCCTATTTCAAGATGGCAGTAACTAAGGAAATTATTGAATGCAAAATTTATGTTTAGCTGCTGGGTGTTATGATTATCCTAAAATATGCAATGCAAACAGTGTTTTATTTACATTCTGGTTGAAGATGCATAATTTTCAAAATTTAATTATTTTTGTATTTGAAGTTTTAAAATTTATTTATTTTTGTAGAATTTTACCACTCAATAACATACATTACCAAAAATTTAAGTGTTCTAGCTAATATTTATACTTATCATTATTTTTTAAAATATTGTCACTTAAGTTCCCTTAGATCATTGTTCAGCAAAGATCAGATTTACTGTACAGTGACGCTTGGCACGATTTTTTTTTTTTTCGGATTTGGCGATAAATAAATTTTTGTGGCAACTGTCTGACTTTGACTTCGCAACGATGACGTCTTCCGGCAAACCTATCTGACCGTTATTTGCTCATTTCGGTTGGGTTTTCGAACGACTTTCGGCGTGATTTTGGCAAGTTCAGCAAGGGTAACCGTTGATTAAATTTCCACCTTTGCACAAAGTGAGATAGCACCTGAGGCAACTTAGGTGACAATATGTATATTTCTTACGTCAAAAGATAATCTGTAGATTTAAGAACCTTTGTATAAATAGTATGGTTAATATAAAGTTAAATTTTGTTTGCAGGTTGCTACCTCTACAGTGGAGGTGGAGAATCTGTCCTTGTCAAGTGGGGCTTGTTAAATCAGGAACAGAACTTCCTCCCAAGACTGGGCGCCCCTATTCAGCGGCTGAATGTTTCTCCCGACAATACGTGCTTGGTGTCTGCACAAGAAGATAACTGTAAGAATCATTACTATCTAAAATTAATGTATATATTGGGTCTATATAATAGGAAATTCACTTCATTACTATTTCTTTAAGCTGCTTTAGGTTTATATTGTTAATTATATTTATAAGGCTCTTTTTTTTATTAATATGGCCCAGTGGGTTTGGCACCAGCCTAGCATGCGAAAGGTCCCAGGTTCGGATCCGGGCATCGCCAAAATAACTGCTGACCTACAAACGGCCTGTGCCTTGCAGCCAAAAATGTCCGACAAATAATACCCCATGTGTGGGAGTGCGCATGAAATATCCTTGCTGGGTATGATGTTGCCCTTAACGGTTGCATTGGGTGCCTATTCAGGTGTCAGCTCGTCACTTGACTATGGTTCTAAAATATGATGCCCGTCGCCAATAGCCCTAGTGCAACGATAATTCAAACATAACCTAACCTACTGTTTCTTTAAAGCTGCTTTAGTTTTATATTTTTTATTTACAATCATAAGGTTTTTATTAAAATGCTATTATTTTTCTTTCAGTTTGTTTAGTTTAAGTTTTAAAGAATGTTAATTGGTGATACTCCTTGAGTTTAGAAACTGTTATGTGCTTCAAAGGACAAAAAAAGTTTTATTTTATTATGGTTTATTTTAATGGGATATCCAGTTTGCAGTTATTTATATAAAAAATTCAGGAAACCAGTAAAGACCGGATTTGATTGCTAGCTTCTTTTTTTTTAAAAAATATGTAAATTATACTTTAAGATACTTTTGTTAAATAGATTCTTAGCACTTGATTGCTGTCCTAAAGAAACTTCGAAGTAAAGAAAGAAATACTTAATTGTTTGCAATGGTAAAAGAAAGTTAGTCTGTATCTCATAGATGCAAAGACCAAAATCAATTGTTAGTGTAAATATAATTTAAAAGTTTAATCTTCATTTGGGGTGCCATTTATTTTGTAACTTAAATTATAGTATACTATAGTTTATTAATAGTTTTTTTACTAATAGTTAAATTTCTGGACAGCAACTAAAGCAGTTATGTCTTTTTTTATACAGCACTACAGATCATCAACTCCCAGAGAGTGGTTGTCCAAGTTATCCAAGCATTGACACAAAGCCACTTCCAAGGTGCCAAAGACAAGCCCCTCTTACCCACTGGGTTGTTGTACGACCCTGTATCCAAATCACTGGTGCTGAATGGTAGACCGGGGCATCTTCAATTTTACAGTGTCCATGAAGATAAACAATTGTTTAATGTAAGTTTGAAACCTTTTTTCTTGTAGTTCTGTTTCACTATAAAATACCTCGTATACTTGTTGGATTAAAATATTTCAGTGATGCATTGTGGTGTGTCACAATTTTCTTAGCTCATTCCTAAACAACTACACTCTCTGACACTTAAAGGTGGGTAAATAGAAATATGTTATGGAGAAAATCCTTCAGCGGATGTAAAGAGTTCCATAAATTATTTGTGAATCCATCCAGAAAACGTTTTTAACACATTAATTTCATTAAAGGTCAAACAGATTTCAATATTATTTGAGAAAATTTGGCAATTTTATCAGAATGTGTATTTTGGTTTAATTGCTATTCAGATCATTTTGTATGTAAATATTACTTTACAAGAGATTCCAACTAACTGAACAATCGTGCTTTTCCCTCAGCCTTTTTACTCTTAGTTTTTACCCAAATTAGGTTGGTACGGAGTGTAATAATTGTAACTCTAAAAAAAAATGTCATTTTTGATGTCCTCATTTTTTATTTATCTATACTAGAGAATATTTGGAGAAATGAAATTTGAATATTCTGAATTTGTAACAAAGGACCTTTGCTACTGATACAGTTTTTTATGCTCTAAATTAATTTACTTGTCTCAAAAATTTAGGTTTGAGCTGATTTGCACAAATTGTTTTTCAAAATTAACACTGTTTACTAAAATTAATATTCCTCCTTTGAAAATTATATATCCTGAAAACATATATTTTATTGTTGTAACTATGGAGGGGGTAAGGATGAAAAAATGAATATTGGAAAGAAATTATGAAATTGTTTTCTGTGATCCATTTACTAGACCACACTCTTGTGACTTAATCAAGAATCATCAGACTAAAACTTTGACAAATTAAAAGCTTTAACTTTTAGCTTCCACATTACGTTTATAACATAAAAAGTGGAAGGTTTTATAATCATTCAGTTCTTCGATCCGTCACCCACTTTCACAGAGCGAACCAAAAGTTCCACAAACAAGTGGGATACGTTTTACAATTTTAAAGCAAATATATTGGGCTAGGTTACATCCCAAATTTCATTAAAAAAATTTAATTAGAAGTATATTTAAAATTTAAATAACTAAAAATTTAATCTATACATTGAAATAATGCAAATTCCATTTTCATTCAATATTTTTACTGTTGCCATTTCCTCAAATGTACGAAAAACTTTATTGAAAATAAAAATAAAACCTTTGAAAGAACATTTTATGTGTTATAATTCGGTTTGGATTGTTGTAATAACACAGAGTTCTTTTGATGGTTCATTATATATGGATGAAGAAAGAATTTTTAAAGCATCAATTTTACTAATTATACATCTTTCAAACTGTAAATTAAATTGTGACGACTAAAAGATATTTATTAAAAAAATTGCATCATTCTGGGAATTTCAAACAAATTTAGCAAACGATAACGAGTAATTTTTAATTTGTGAAAGAATATTAATGTGAATAGTTAATTTTGATGTTTGAAATTTTGAATCAGAAGTCCCTGTTTGCGAATTTCTTTCTGAGGTCTAAAAATAAGATGTTTATTGTGAGCATAAATATTGTGTGGAAGCGGTTTAAGTGACAGATTCTGTAACAAACCCACTTGTTATTATAACCCGGTTTGACTTTTTGTCATTTCTTTTCCAGTTGGATATAGCATGTCGAAACTATGTTAGCGGAGAAAGAGAGTCCACCGTCCTAAATACGGATGTGCAAAAAGCTGCCGTCCATGATAAAGGCTCTTGGCTTGCAGCAGTGGAGTACTGGCATGACGAGCAGTTCAGTGCTCAAATCTGGCTGAAATTCTGGGAGTTTGATGTTTCTAAACAAACGTAGGTATATTTTGTGTTTAGACCATTGGTTCCCAATCTTTTTGCACACTTGACTTTTTGATAAATTTTGGCGTACCACCAGACCCAAATATATTAATAAGCGTATAGTATTTTATATTTTTATAAAAGTTTTCAAAGGCTTTTTGAATAAGTTCATGAGAAAACTTCACATTTAACGATAAAGCAAAAAATTAGTCATCATACAAAATATACTTTTATAGTCGTTAGTGCAAAACTTTTTTTTGTTTGCATTTTATTAAAATATCCTCATTTTTAATAGTTTAACTTATACCCACTCTTAAGTTCTCATTGATTCTGCTTCTATGGTTTTTTTTATGTACAAGACTTCAGAAAATCAACTCTCACACAAGTAACTTGTAACAAATGGATTAAAAATAGCAGAGCTTTCCAGAAGATCAAATGGCATTAGGTTTTGCATCCGATCCAGAAGTAAATTAACGATTTCTCTTTAAAATAATGATAATGTTTTTAATAATGAATAATATGTTTGCTACTGATAGTGCTAACAGAAGCTATTAATATCATTATGTTGCTCACATCACTCACGCATACCACCTGAAATATTACCGCGTACCACCGGTTGGGAACCCCTGGTTTAGACAATCCTATAGTAAAAAATATATTTTTTAAAAAAATTCCTTCTCTTTTTCAGAGTTAATGTATTTTATATCTGGTTAAATATACTTTTTTCTAATTCTTTCCATTTCTGTTGAGTAAAAAATAATTCTGTATCTAAATATTGAACTTTATTTTTTCGTTAAATGTTAACAGAAAAAAAATTTTATGACTACCAACAGCACAAGTTTAGACTTTTTGCCAAATTATTTTTGTACTTTATAACTTTGCAAACATTAGCAAGCATTAAAAATATTTCTGGCTAAAAAAAAAATTCTTATAGGCATTTTAGTTTTTAAGTTAAAACTTTACCTCCAATGCTGTACAATTGCAAAATTACAATATATATATATATATATATATATATATATATATATATATATATATATATATATATATATATATATATATATATATATTAATGTCGACAGTTACTAGCTAATTTACTTGATGTATTATTTCTTTAAATACTTCCTCACTGCTTGACTTAATTTGAGTAAAATATCTATTTTCAGCTATGTACTAAACACAAATGTTACTCTACCACACACCAAAGAAATCAACTGTGTTATATTTCGACCTACTGCATCCTCTGACGATTTGCCTTTAGCAGTAACTACAAGCAAAGATTGTCAGTTTAAAGTTTGGGTTTTAAAAGAAGATGAATATTTTGGTGAGTAATTGAGTTAGGAATTTTGTGCATGCATTTACGTATATAAGGCTTTTAGTTTATTTAATATCCCTTTTTTGATATATACGGTGATAGAAATAATATATGTACTTAACCGATAAAAGGGAAAATACATTCCTGGAACTTCTGTATTTATATACACATATTTATAAAATATTTGTCAGGTTTACATCCAAAGATATTTTTATTAAATTCTAACTCTTGTAATTTCTTTCCTCCTTTACATCCTCCCTGTATTTTTCTCCTTCTGGTGTCTAACTTAGTCCTATTCTGGTTGGATTGAACCTTTTCGTAAAATTGTTGCACATTTTAGAAAATGCGTTTTCTTTAATAATTTTCTTCTAACAGTAACCAGTGTAGCAGCTATATTTTCTTACAGTTCTGTTTTAATTATGAAATGTTTTCTAAATTTACTAGACATGTTAAAACGCAATTATATAAATTTATTTCATCTAAAGAAAGTGGCTAAGAGGTCACACGTGTCTGCCTCAGAAACCCAAGATCATGGGTTTGGGCCCCGGCTGAGTCATCGGATTTTCTGGGTGGGAAAATCTTGGGCAAGAATGTCATATGATTATGCATCATGTAAAATATCCCTATTTGGCTTGGGTTCTCCTGTCAATATTTAAATATCGGCATACTTTAACATCTACATAGAGTTTAGATTCCTTGTAATCTGAGCGTCAATGTTGGTAGCGAAAGTCACCTAGATGGTGCCGTAAAAAAATAGCTCTTAGTTCTGGGTAATACTCAGAGTCTTGCCCGCCAATATTGCAGCCCGATTAGAGAAAAAAAAGATACTTTGTCTACATTAAGTATTTTCTAAAATTCAGTTTTTGAAAATTTATATTTTTCTCTCACTTTGCAGTGGACAAACTAAGTTGGACTTGTAAGTCAATGGGTTGCTACAGAGACCTGCCCCCTGGGGATGCCTGCTTCTCTGAAGACGGTTCTTTGCTTGCGGTCGCCTTTGAGAAAGTTGCAACCCTATGGACTGTAGATGACAACTTGACCTTGAAGAAAGTGCTTGTAGACACTAGAAATCTTAAGAGCAAAAATGACATCAAGTGAGTATTAATTTAGAAAATTTATAGAATTAATTTAGAATATTTTTTGGAAAAAATAATTGTTTTATTTAGGATTGAAAGGATCTAATTTTTTTTCTGAATTATATTATCAAACTAAAAATTTTACTTATGTTTAATCTGCACATTTTGCCTGTAAAAAAATATTAAAAAGAAATCTTAAAAACAAATACATCATGATAGAGCTAATGGAAATTATAGAATTTCTTTTTCTTATTCTCTCTCTTTCTCCTATTTGCTTTAGGAAATATGACTTTGAAAAAAAATAAAATTATCTTTAATCCTTAATTTGGTTTTGGTTCTATTACTACTTTAAGAAGCCACCAAATGTTTGAGAGTATGCATTTTAGTTTTTATTACATATCAATTTCAACACATTAGGACATTTATGAAGTAAATTTAAAAATGTGACTACATTAATTTGTAATTTTTTTAAAGACAGATGGTGTTTGGACATCAATCTTGCTCGCATCTATTAATTTGTCAAGATGGAAGTTCTATTACAGTGTGGAATCTTTTATCACTTTCAAGTAAGTAGTCAGTTAAGCTCAATCAATTTGTTCAGAAACCCCATAAGTCACAATGGGGTTGTTTCACAGAGGATCTGGCAATAGGTATACAGTCTTGTTTTCCTTACTCTCTAACCATGTCTCTAACAACTCTCGAAATGTCTCTGGTCTCTATTTATTTTTGTTTTGGTTAGTAGTTGGTTGGTAGAGATAATCAGGTTTGTGTGCTGACCAAGCACACTAACCTGAATATAGGTCTACCAACCATCCAAATTAACCAAAACAAAAGTAATTAGAGAGTAGGAAAAACAACGTTGTGTAGCTATTACCAGATCCTCCATGAAACAACCCCATTTTATCAAATTTTAGTTTTAATGTTAATCAATTCGTCTTGTGTAAATACACATTTTTGTGAAATCCTGTTAATCCAGTGATTTGCACAGACATTCTAAGCAACCAGATATAGCATTTTAGGATAAAACTTTTTTTTTTTAATTTCATGAACTTAGGTTTCTGAATAAAATGACTAAATTACAATAACAAATTATATCTAGGGTGGTTGTAATAACAGTGGTCTCCTTCAGACCCCTCCTTCAATATTTTTTGCTTATCAGATCTTTAATTTTTTACTTATCATATTTTGTTGTGATCTGAGGTTTAAAAATACAGTTTAATTTTTAGCCTTGGAATTTGCAGTCTATAAACCCCAACATATCCAGTTTTCTCTTTGCATAGATAAAATGTATAAGTAAAAGTTAACTATAGAAAAAAGTTTAACCTATAAGCATACTAGTACTTCTTAATATAAATTGTCCCCAATGTATTAAAAAATATTATACTTCTTTATAATATTCTTAATATTTTGGAGATATTATTATTATTTAATGAAATATTCTTTTTTAATTGCAGTAATGTGGATTATCCATACAGGAGTAAATTTCGTAGTTTCCGATATCCTCTCTGACATGGTGGCTGTATTCTGCCAAGACCAAACTTGTAAGTTTTATTTGCCAAAGTGCAGTATTAATCTTCTTTTTGTAAAATTATGTTTATATATATATATATTACTTAATAACCTCTTCATAACTCCAAAACTGAAATTTGGTACTGATAAAAAAAATTACAACTTAAAATTTGTGTTCTTTTTCAAAATTCTAATGTAAAACACTCAGAAATAGCCTTCTCCCAAAAATGTAGGAATTTGTTTTTTTCAATACGTTTGGTTCGCTTTACTGATATTACAGTTTGTTTAGTCAAAATTGAGTTACCATATTATATACTTGTGTATAAGCCGAGAAATTTTGGACAAATTTAGTGCCATAAAAATTTGGGTCAGCTTGTACACGACACATCAAATTTCAAAAAAAAAAAATCCCCTATCCTCAAACCTGAAACTAAATTTCAATAAAATTTACAGTTAAGATACTATCTATTAAAATTAAAGACACAAAAGCAGTTAAATTCTGAAGATGAAATAAGATTGGTGTCTATTTACAGAATCTAACATAATGATTCTTGATTGTTAGTTTTCTGCTTGATGTGTATATTGCACGTGTAGCTGTAGTACATGCCACTTTAGTCAAGCAGTATACAAGGGCAGGGTTTGTACAATCCTTAAAAAACCTTAAAACCCCCTTAAAATATGATTATTTTTTTAAAAATGGGGAAAAGTTCTTAATACCCCTTAAATTTTGGTAAAGTTATTTTTATTTTTGTTAAAATAATCTTTTACTTGTGTGCTATTGATATTATATAAATTTTAAAATGTATCATATTCTGATTGCTAGACAAACTAAATATTTAAATGTAAATGCTCATTAACTACATGTTTAGTTAAATTTTCGATGTATATTTCTAAAATAATAATCTTTTTACTAAAGAATTGTCTTTCTAAGCTATCATTCCTATTTTTGTTGACAAACAACAACTGTTAAAGCCGCATTGAAAGCCCTTCTGTTCTTAAAAATCATAGAAATTTTCTTTAAAAGTCCTTAAAACCCCTTAATTTTTATGTCAGGAAAGTTGTATGAACCCTGCTGTGTATAAAGAAAACAATGTTGGGTGCTGGGTCATTCCACGTGAAATCACCCAAATTTAAGAAAATTTGTTGCCGACTAGTCACCGATTTTTTTCAAAAAATTACCACTTAAACTTATTGTGGAGAAACCCTCAAATATCAATTTTTAGCGCATTTTGTCGATTATTTGCTGAGATACGGACTTTTGAAAAATGGTCATTTTTGACGAATTTCGGCCATCTTGGATTTAACACTGTGCACTAAAACTTCGATAACTTGAGAATTAATTGGCCAAATTTAACAATTTTGGTGTCCATTTGAAGCTATTTATATGAGAAACATAAATCTAGCGTTTAAAAGAAGTTTTAAAAATTTTTTACTAAAGTTTTAGAAGGAAAATTAAAAAAATCAGTGTCAAAATTTTAAAAATTTCAATTGGCTGTAAAAAAAAATAGGTATATTTTTTTTTCTTCGAAACTTGGTGAAAACATTAATCAATTTGTGTTCTTTAAGTACAAAAAAAATTGGAGAGGTAAAATTCCTTAAAAGCTAGAAAAGATTTTTTTGTAACCCGTGATATTGAGCGCTACAGCTGCAATAAATTGAGAAATAATTCTTGAAATGTCACAATTTTTGTGTTGTTTTGAAGCTAATTGTATGAGAAACATAAATCCAGTGTTTAAACAAGGTTAAAAAATATTTTATTATACTTTTAGAAGGAAATTGTAAAAAAAACTCCGTTAAAATTTTTCTAAATTCAATATGCTTAAAAAATATGTACCCATTTTTTCCCACCTGAAAATTGGTGAAAACATTAATCAATATGTGTACTTTAAGTAGAAAAAAAATCAGAGAGGTAAAATTTCTTAAAAACTAGAAAAGAATTTTTTTTGTAACTCATGATATTGAGTTACAAAACTCACAGATGTAGGAATATATGACACTTAAAAGTTTCTAAAAAATAATTTTTAGAACTGGCAAATGAGATCTAGGTACATACCATTTTTAACATTGAGAAGAAATAATTTATTCCTCCCTGAAGTTTGCAAACAAGTGTTCAATTGACTTGGTTTCATCAGGGGTGATAATGTATGTTCTCAATATTTAACAATCTAACAAAGGAGAGCTAAATAATAGTGTGTAATATAGTTTCAGAATTTTCACAGTTGGCAAAGCAGTTTAGTGACAAATAGTATATCAAAAGAGTTAGAAGTGCCTCTTAGAAAAAACAAACTTCATTTCTGCATAACTTAATATAAACAATTCCTGCACCTTTTGTCTATGGATTGTTTGTTTTTATTACTGAAAAATGACATGGTTTCGTGATGACTTTTTTCGATTTTTGAGGTTTTGTTGAATGATTTAATTTCCTGTGGTCATAGGTTTTGAAGAAATTAGGCAGATGTTCAAAGCTTTTTCCTTAATAACTTACCATGTGGATTAAAGACTTTATTCTACTTCATGCAAAACACATGGTAAGGGAAATGAAAACTTATAGGACAGGAATGTGAGATTCAATTTATGTAAAATTATTGGATCGAATTACACTTTTAGTATTATAAAAACCTTTTTAGTGCTTAAAATCAAGTTAACTTAACATGATAATGAAAATTTTACTTTTTAGAAACATTTTCATTGGCATATTCCTACATCTGTGAGTTTTGTAGCTCAATATCATGGGTTACAAAAAATTCTTTTCTAGTTTTTAAGAAATTTTACCTCTCTGATTTTTTTTCTACTTAAAGTACACATATTGATTAATGTTTTCACCAATTTTCAGGTGGGAAAAAATGGGTAGATATTTTTTTAAGCATATTGAATTTAGAAAAATTTTAACAGAGTTTTTTTTTTACAATTTCCTTCTAAAAGTATAATAAAATATTTTTTAACCTTTTTTAAACACTGGATTTATGTTTCTCATATAATTAGCTTCAAAACGACACAAAAATTGTGACATTTCAAGAATTATTTCTCAATTTATTGCAGCCGTAGCGCTCAATATCACGGGTTACAAAAAAAATCTTTTCTAGCTTTTAAGGAATTTTACCTCTCCAATTTTTTTTGTACTTAAAGAACACAAATTGATAAATGTTTTCACCAAGTTTCGAAGAAAAAAAAATATACCTATTTTTTTTACAGCCAATTGAAATTTTTAAAATTTTGACACTGATTTTTTTAATTTTCCTTCTAAAACTTTAGTAAAAAATTTTTAAAACTTCTTTTAAACGCTAGATTTATGTTTCTCATATAAATAGCTTCAAATGGACACCAAAATTGTTAAATTTGGCCAATTAATTCTCAAGTTATCGAAGTTTTAGTGCACAGTGTTAAATCCAAGATGGCCGAAATTCGTCAAAAATGACCATTTTTCAAAAGTCCGTATCTCAGCAAATAATCGACAAAATGCGCTAAAAATTGATATTTGAGGGTTTCTCCACAACAAGTTTAAGTGGTAATTTTTTGAAAAAAATCGGTGACTAGTCGGCAACACTCATTGGGTGATTTCACGTGGAATGACCCTGCTGTCGAGTGGTCTTCATGCTCCACTGAACATAGCATCTGCTTAGCTTCTCTTTTCAGGGTCAGCAGTGTAAAAAACAATCAAAGCCAAAACCTGTTATTATTTTTATTGGGGTTTGAAATTTTGCTTGGAAAATAAAAAAAATACGATCTGTCATGAATCGATTTTAATTCTTATTTTCTGTCGATGGCTCTTAGCTTGTTTACTACCTCGACCAATGGCAATACACATGTTACCGATTTCGGAATTATTGATATTTGGTTTAAAAATGGGTGGTCAACTTATACATGGAGTCTGATTATACACGAGTATATATGGTATTTTGCTTTGAAATGAACAAAATAGTTATGTCACGGCATACATTAAAGATTTTTGGTTTATGTGTTTAGTTGATCTTTCACTTTTTAGTGGTTGTTTTCAAGCCAGACTGTCCTGAACCAATCCATTCTGTTGAAATCGATTGCAGCAGTCCAATAATTGCCGCCATTTTTGTACCAACCAAGAATTCTTCCCAAGGAACTTTCACTGAAACGTCTCAACTCTTCTTCTATGATGCAAATCAGGTATTGAAATGTTTGGTATTGAATTTTAATTTTTTTTTTTAATATCTGTTGTAAAAACAAAATTCCCATGAAACAGGGTTCGTACGCCTCCTGAAATTCCTGAAAAACTCCTGAATTTAATTTTTCTTCTATGGGGCCCTTATAACTACTCATCTCCTGATATTTTCCCCTCTCTTGAAAAATTAACAATGCGGCTAGTTTTTCTCCTTTCTCTGACGTTTTTCGCCTATACTTTATTTGGAACAAGTCTACTGCTCATGCCCAGTAAAAAATTGAACAGAGTTCAGGCATTGTGAAAAAAGTTAGTGTCCCAAAATGCATTGTATAACTCTTAAGAAGATTTTTTCCCCCTTCATGATTCATGATTTGAAGTTCAGTGAAGATAGGACTAAAATACGGAATAAAAACATTCCATTTTATTCCTCGTTACCTCCTGAATGCTACACTCCTTAGAAACTCCTGAATTTCACTATCATAGATAGAGTATGAACCCTGATGACAGCAGCCTAGCATTTTCAGAAACATAAAAAAAATCCATGTAACTTTTTGCCTGGCAATGTTGGCTATTAAAATGCTTAATGTGTCTGTCTATAGTGTATTGCTTAACCCTGCATTCAAGAAAGTGTTTTTTTGCTTATTTTTTTATGAGAATAATTTAATTTTGTTTTCTCTTAGAATCTGCTCACTCTTACTGGAGAAGAAGTAGAGGAAGATATTGTCAAAGTGCAGAAAGTAATTATCTTTTAAAGTATACAATTTAGTCATTTAAAAGGCTTGAATGTCCTTGTTGATGGGTCTCGACTTATAATTAATCTCATCAACTTTATTTTGAAGACTAATACAAACATTCATGTTCAAAATTATTGTTACAATATTTTTTCTGCTTTGTCAAAACTACTTGGAACTATAAAAATTATTTTTACGCCTTATGAGACCTGCCTCAAAGACATGTTGTTGTGCATGAATGTATATATTTGCTGTAGAAATATGTAACATAAAATTATACATAGGAACAGTTTTTATTGACATTTTTTTGTTTTATAGGTTAATCAACATTTGCCCATTACGCCATTTGGAAAGCTACAAGCACAAAATCAAGTTTCAAGTATAAAGGTCTTGGAGCAAGTACAAATGGACATTCCCACAGTAACCAGTGTAAGTTTGAGTACATTTGGCCTAGTTTATTTTTTAGCTTTGTAGTGTTATGCAACAAAAATACTGAAACCAGTGATAAAATATAGAAGTACTTGAAGGCCTCCATTGCAATAGGGTACTTGACTATAAAAAAATCATTGCCTCAAAATATTCTTATGACAAAAACATTAGATCGGTATTTTTTCTTTTTTTTTCAAATACCCCATAAAAAGGGGGAGGGGGATGAATTTTAAATGAGGACGACAAAACATGCTCGAAAACGATTATGACATGACTAGTATAGTAACTATATATAAATAAACTTTGAAACACCAGTTAGGATTCTACTTAAACCAAATTTGAAAATCCGCTTCTGTAAATATTTTAATTGAAAGTTAGATTAAATCCAGTTTTATTACATACTAATGACATCAGCCAAATCAACATGTTTGTGATCATGTGACGTACCAATGAAAAAAAAAAGCCATTTGAAAATGATTTTGATTAATTATTTAAAGATTTATTGGTCAGTCACATGGTATTTATGACGTGACTTGTATAGTAACTAAGTAACTATATATAAATAAACTTTGAAACACCAGTTAGGATTCTACTTTAAGCAAATTTGAAATATCCGCTTCTGTAAATATTTTAATTGAAAGTTAGATTAAATCCAGTTTTATTACATACTAATGACGTCAGCCAAATCAACATGTTTGTGATCATGTGACGTACCAGTGAAAAAAAAAGCCATTTGAAAATGATTTTGATTAATTATTTAAAGATTTATTTTGCAAAAAATAGATACATTTGTTATACTTGGGTTCAAACTATAATTTAAGATTGGAAGGCATACAGTCAAGTACCCTACTTAATGTAATTACTTTAGGCTGTGGTACCTTTTAACGTTATTGATAGCACACAATTAAAGGAAAAGTATTATAGTAAATATTTTGAGCATTAGGTTGCAGTTGAAGAGTACAGGAAGGAAAAGAACCCCTTTATCGCATGGGAATCTGTCTGCTTGTTGAAAATAGTGAGTCATTGCCTAAACTGGTGTGAAGAAACCAGTTTAGCCTTGGTTCTTATCATGTATGATTGAGACTCGCGTCAGACAATAGTCTGACATTGGAACTGCGGAAGAACCAAGGAAGAAACCAGTTTCCGATTCCCACTTCTCGCCAAGCGGACCAATACGGACAGATTCTTTGGGGTTTTTCCCCATGTGCTCCTCAATTGTGTGTGATGGGGCTTCTATCTCCCATTAAGGTAGGCGAATACCCAAAATTTCCCAAAATTCTAAAATTTTTACTATTGCTTTAATCTTTTCCAAATTTGGCATAGTGATTTCAAATATAATGAATAATACTATTTAGGCTTTTGTTTTTATTTAAATATAATTTATTTATTTTAAACGGTGTTTTTCTACTAAAAAAAGAGGTTTACGCCAACAAGTCTACCACATTGAATTTTCATCCTATGAACATTTATTATGTGTTAAATTCTTCGTTTTGAACTGATACATGCAATGACCCTCTAGAGTTACATACAAATTACAAGAAAAAAAGTTATAAATTAACGACAAAAAAAGGATTTTTTTCGATTAACTTACATTTGGACATTTTTTTAAAAAAAAAACTTGCATACTTACACCAGATGTTGGAGGTTCATGGCACAGATATATATTGAAATAGCATCTGTGAAAAATTTCAGGTAAATTAATGTAAAACTTTTTATGCTAGAAGTGTTGGCGTAAACCCCTTTTTTTAGTTGAAAAACGCCGTTTAAAATATATCAATTATATTTAAATAAAAAAAATGCCCAAAAAGCATTGTTCATTATATTTGAAATCACTATGTAAAATTTGGAAAAGATTAAAGTAAATAGCAAAAATTCTAGAATTTTGGGTATTCGCCTACCTTAATTGTTAAATTACCTTAGAATGTACATTTTCAAAAAAAAATTTGATGGGAAACTTGAGCATTTGTGTTTTTAAATTAAATTAAATAAATCTCATCCTTGAATGTTTGGGACTCAATAAAGAAGATCTTCTGAAGTGACCATTATTGGTTATTGATTTCTTGAGAGTGTGCAATATCATAGACGAAGTCTGGCTCTGCTGGGCAACAGGGATCAGCAACAACAACAAATAAATTACAATGCTATTTGAAATTCATTGACGTAGAGCCCCATTATTGTTTAAGCTAATGTTTGTCTAATAATAATCTTTATTTTGCTATTGTTGATCTTGGAACTATTTTTTGTTTCCCTCGCATTTTAAATTTAAAAGATATCCAATGTAAATAAATGTTTTATCTAAATTAAAATAATATTATTGTTATTACAGCAAGAGCTTGAAATTTCCTGGCCAACTCAAATGGATCCAGTTGCACTGTGTTCTAAAGTTTTAAGATCTTTATTAATTAAGAAAAGGTGAGTGAAAAAGCAAAATACAGTAGACTCCCTCTTAACCGGCTTAAACGGGACCGAGGGTAGGCCGATTAAACGAAAATCCGATTAAACGGGAGAAATTAAATAAATTGAAATTTAGATGTTTATTTGATTGCACTTTTGTTTATTGATGATATTTGCCTCATGAAATGCATGTACAATTGAAATAAGATGTCATTTTACAGGTTATTTTATATATTATTATTAGTATTTTACATTTTTGATACATACCTTAAAAAAATCTGAACTTTTTTGTCGAAGTTTAGAAATTCGACAACTTGACGGTTGATCCCCACAGCCTTCCAATGTCAACAAGTGCCCCCCTCCCCCATTCTCCCCAACAAACCACGCGTTTGAAACATGTGCGACACTGAAAACCGATTGAAATAACCAAAAACTTGTATTTTTTTAGCTATTTTTAACAATTTAAGGGTGGAAATTTTCAGCCCGGTTAAAGCGAAGATCCGGTTAAACGAAGGCCGGTTAAGTGGGAGTCTACTGTATAATTTTTAATTATTATAGTTGCATATTTCTAACTTTCATTTGAAGAGCTTAGTGGAACAACGTGCTAAGTGACATTTTTTTAAAAATTGAGATTTCTGTGTCAATGAACAGGTTACTCATTTCTTTAACCATAAAAAGTTTCTTCTTTTTCGTAAACTTTAAGTTGAGTATATTTTTTACAGTTTGTAAGTACCGGTTTTCAACAGATCCAAGTGGAAACGAAAAACTTTAAACCTCATTTTCTCGTTTTCACCGTTTTGTCACTTAGCTCGTTCTTCCACTAAGCTCTTCAATTTCTTACTTTCACTTACTAGATTAAAAATTAATGTTCTGTTGAAATAACTTGGTTTTGATAAATTTTAAAATTAAATTTATTATTTCAGTATAAACTCATTTGATAAAAAGGCATCATTTCTAATTTCAGATGTTCTTATGAAAAATCATTTTATAACCTAGATTTGTTGACCTTCTAATGCCTTTATAGATCGGATGTTTGACTAAGCCCGGAATCATTACTCTAGAGCCTACATCTTTATTTCTGCTGAAGCACACACTTTCAAAGTGTTTTACACTGGATATGAACTGCATACTTCATCAGGCTATTTTGGAAAATAATTTTGTATATATTTGTACAAAGTACTTTGTAAATAAAATATTTCAAATTTTTATTAGATGAGTTTTATTTATCCTTCTTTTTTGAACTTCATATCTATTTATTGTCTTTTGGTATTGGGTTTAGGGGCGCAATTCGGTTGTCTTAAGCTATGATAACTTGATAGAGAAAAACCGAATTTATCATTTGCAAGTTTTCAACCGGGAAGCAGAAAAGGCGATTAAAAAAAATTTCACTCACTCTAAGTAACCCTGAAAAAAAGTTGCAAGCTCTCATGCCACTCTATTTCCCCTGAACGAATTCACATAGTGAACAATGGCTGCCAAGCTAATGGATGGCTCTGATCGTTGGTCGTGCCTCTTCCTTAAAGATTGTAAAACAGTGCGCCATCTATCGTGGTGCGATCTACCCTACTAAAGAACTTTCCCTTTGGTAATATCATCCTGCCCCTTATGCAAGAGTATAATTACTAATTCCGTTACATTTTTTAAAATTTGATTAGACATTTCTACTCTTCTATCGAATGCAAATTTTAATCAAAGAAACCATCTTGAAAATATTGCAATTTTAGAATAATTCTGTAAAAAGAAGACTCCATTAAATATGAAGTCAGTCAATCGAGGATATTTAAAGATTAGTACACAGCTTCCAACAAATAGGGAAAAAAAATTATGATGTCACGCTCACCATACTGCACTGTCTTTTTTCAATTAGTTTGTAGGGAGGGGAGCAGAAGGAAATCTGTCCTGATTTAGCACAATATCAATAAGCCTAATCCATCTACCCTTACAGCGATCAAAATCTAGAACCAGTCTAGGTTACGTTAGGTTTGAATTATCGTCGCACTAGAGGGCTATTGGCGTCATATTTTGGAACCACAGTCAGGTGACGAGCCAACACCTGAATAGGCACCCAACGCAACCCTTAAGGGCGACATCGTACGCAGCGTTAGGACTTAGAAGGATATTTAACGTGCACTCCCTTACACGGGGTATTATTCGTCGGACATTTTTGGCTGCACGGGCCGTTCATAGGTCGGCAGCAATTTTGGCTATACCCGAACCTGGGACCTTCCGCATGCTAAGCGAGTGCTTAACCGACTGGACTCCCCAGCCCCGAACCAGTCTCGGACAAGCCTACTCCCAAGAAGGGACCCAATTCAATTTTTAAGGGCGACATTCGGACTTAGAAGCATACTTAATATGCACTTCCACTACACAGGGTATTTGTTGAACTTTCTGGCTCGTTTATAGCGTTAGGTTGAAGTATTTTAAACTAAAGCTAGATGAGAGCTATTGGTGACAAGCGTAAGAGATTTAGAGCCACAAGCCAACCTAGGTCAGCATAAATACTAAAAGATCGAAAACAAGAATTTTAATGCATCGAATGCTAACAACTGCAGCCACATTTCTTTCAGGGTTGTCGGATATATATTTTTGAAAACTATTTGTTATTCACACACTATTAAAACAAAATTCTTTGGAAGTAAAACAAATTATTCGAAGATTGCATAGGAATTTTATTATGTTCCAACAAAAAGTACACAATGAAAGCAATAAAATAGTTACAATGAAAAAAAAACTTTAAAAAGCCTAGGGAACTATATCGCATCAAGTATTTTTAATCAAATTAATCATGAACCTTATATCGTATACAAATCCTCACAGATATACGAAACATAGTAGAGGAATATTAAAAAAAAAGAGAATGTTAAAAAAATGCAAGGTCCTACCTTTTTCTAATAAAAGTTATTGATTTCTTTTACCTCTCTGATCTCTAATAAAATATCTATAGAGTCGTTCTTCTGTGAGAAATTTTAGATAATTGCTTTAAAATATTTCTTGCTTTAAAACTAATTTTAATTGTCTGGATAAATAGGTAAACTTTATATTTAAATTTTTAATAATTAAAAATGGCACTGGTGAAAAGAGCACAAAAGAAAGCATGTTATGGCTGGTAGGATGTAAATAACAATACTAAACAATAATAGCAGTTTTCAATGCCATTTAAAAAAACCTAACACATGACAAGAATTTATTCAAATGGCTACATTTTACAAATATTTAGTGAAGTTTTTTTGCAGACAGAACACTGTTACTAATTTTGAATTTCTTAAATGTAACACAAAAAATCATTAACCAAACAAGTAATGTATTCTGATAAAATAATAACAAAAATGGCTCACAATAACTACAATCTATTGGCTTTCAAAAGTAAATACAAGCAACATAATTAAATTTTGAAACAAAATAACATTCACGCAGATGCTTTCAAGCTACAGATGAGAGTTTGATTTAAGTTGAAATGAGCCAGGATGATCGTAAAAAGCGGCAACCCTTTTGCTCAACTGGTAGTCGAATCATCTGTTGAGGAAGCGTACTGGGCCTTGTTACGAGTGAGAAAATCGGCCAGGAACTGGATGGGATCGGCAGGTCTGCAATAAAAGATTTATTATTAAGAAAGAAAATCCATAAAATTACTTTATTTCTTTATCACAAATACAAGATCTAAATCCAAATATTAAACTATCTAATATCCTTCTTAATATTTTAATAATAATAATCTGTATTATTTCAAACACAAAAAATAAACAGATAACCAATGAAAAACATGGTATGCCAAGGGGGAAAAATTTCCTGTAGAGGCGAACATAAATATAAATAGTTAAAATTAAACAGTGAAATACTAAGTATCAACACAAGATACACTAAATACAAGCGGGGTTTGAAATTCACTGTCGTTTGTCACAAAATACAACCAAATCTTACAATTTCTTTTGATTGTAAAATTAATTCACTCATAGTTATCACGCCTAGTTTTCTTAGATAAAACCATTTTTTTTAAACTTCCAACGATGTTGAAGAAACTAATAACCTTACAATTGTAAATCCCGAAAGCAAAAGATATAATTTGCCAGATAATAGTTTAGTAAAAAGTTTAATTACAGAATAACACTAAAAATAATGTTAAAAAACACTGTTAAAATGTAGTGTTACATTGTTGTATCAAGAGAAGCATGTAATTCCCCCCCCCCCCCCAAAAAAAAAAATAATAATAATTCAAATACAAATGTCTTTAGCCAAGGGTGTTGTTTATATCATATGAAATCATCCAACCAATACAGGTTATTATTTAACAAATACCTTCACCAAAACAACATAAAATTATTCACCAAAAAAACTAATGAATAATACCCTGTATTATAAGTTTTGGCTCACAGACCATTTACAGGTCATGGCAATGCCAAGACCTAGGTTTATTGGCGGCCAAGAATTTGCAGACTCCGAATTTTTCCCAGAACCGAGAGCCATCTTTTTATGGTACCATCTTGCTCAGATAATGAATCTGAGCTGTCTGTGGATGTTAAAACATGCTAAAAGAACCCAAGCTAAATGGGTAATCAATGGGTTTTAATACATCACAATATATTTTTTATCCTCCAAATAAGGCGGACACCCCATTACATAGAGGTACATGTGCAAAAAGGATGTTACCTTTCCCTGGCCAGGGCCGAAAGGGCTTGCAGCAAGATGGGAACGACAGTAGCATCCAGATAGGGGCGAGTGGACATCATGGAATAGTCCACCTTGCCCTTCTTGGCGGCACTCTCGCTCGTTGGCTCCTTTTCTGCTGGTTTCTGGAATGCAAGAATCGGAAAAGTTATGATCTTCCATTAGGTGGCACCGAACAATTGGAGGTCTTTTTCTATGCAGTCGAGGCAGCTGGCCATTATATTATAGGTTATCTCAAATTTGGATCAGATTTACTGTACGGTAACCATTGGCTTGGTTTTTTCGGATTAAGCGATAAATAATTTTTTTGTAGCAACCTGTCTGATGATTCGAATCACTTGACTTCGCAACGATGACATATTCCGGTAACTGTATCTGACCGTTATTTGCTCATATCGGTTGGGTTTCAGTTCTGGTAAGTGGCCAGAATACAAACTTTTGGCGCGATTTCGGAAAATTCGCCAATAAATACAGTACAGTAAATTTCACCGCCTATGGGAAAGCCCTCGAAACTCTTAGAAGGGCTTGCTACAATCGGACTGGGAGGAATTTTTACTACACTGATGGCGTGCTGAGGGACAAAACCTAACCAAAATAGTCTGTAATCAAAGGAAAACAAAATTGCCTGGTGCTCCAAAACAGTGTTTAGGTTGTCAATGGGCCCTTAGGCTACACTACTGCTCCTTGTTGGATACTGATGTTTTTTTTAAAAAGAAAACAAAATTATTCGGAGCCTGAAACGAGTGTGTACTGGATTGCCAGATTACAGTGAGTATGGTTGTTTTGTAAAAAAAGCAGCTCTAGTATCCTAGCGCTTACAACCAATTGGACGAAACTAGGGGTAATGCATCGGTGTGAAGGAATCTGGCAAAGGAGACACATACAAGCATTGTTAAGTTGGCAGGTTTTTGGAGTAGAGATGTACTGTACGGCGCCCCCTTGGCAAACTTTCAAAAATCGCACAAAAAGTCCGTATTTTGGCTACTTTTTTTAAACTACAGTTCAAAGAAAAGATCTTGTGGGAATATTTCATGGAATTCGAATTATAGTCAAAGACAGACAGGTTGCCAGAAAAAATTATTTATCGCCAAATCTGAAAAAAAAAATCGCTGAAAAGGGGGACCCTACAGTGATTAAAGCGAAAGTAAATCTGATCCCGTTTTGGTTAAACACTCCAAGCAGCTTGGTAGGATTAAAATGTACAAAAGTAATTAAGTAACTAATGGTTTTTTTTAATAACTTTCCAACCTCTGGTATGAAGATTTATTCCCAATTCTCAGTGCTTTCTTTTTGTCGAGATTAACACTTTTTAAAATTTAAAAATCTCTTCTAATAGTTTAATAACAAAATTAAAATGATTCTTTTTTAAATTAAAGGCATACTCTTGGATAAATTTAATTTTAGAAATATAATTCTAGTTACTTTTTGTGTTTCTTCACTCGGTGTCTCTTTTGCGACAGCTTCCGATGTGGTCTCTACTGGAGCTGCTGTAAAAGAGAAAAATTTAAATATTAAAGGAATGGCATTCAAAAAGAAAATTTAAGTTCTTGCATAATCTTTACTTAAACATTTCATTAATAAGTATTCCAGATATGCATCATCTAAAATGTAAATGGCGAACAGCCACCAACATGTACACGATTAACGTTCACTATTTAGGATGAACCAATCATGCAAGAATTTCATTTATGATTGAAACTCTACATACCTTCTTCCATTTCTAGAAAAACAGGAGGAATTGCACAGAAAAAGAAAGTTTAAAGAAATTTTTTAGATAAATTTATGAAAAAAAACTTCCACAAACTTCAATTTCAAGCAATGAAAATGATGAATTGTGATGCCATTGAACAGAAAAAAAGTTTGCCGGCTTTTCCTAAAATACCGAAGAATAAACAAACGGTTAAAAAAAGCCAATTGAACGTTTGAAAAACTCAAATAGTGTTTTAAAGTTTAAATTAACATTTAAAGTGCAAAATATGTCTTCATAATATTATTTTTTAGTTCTTAATTCAAAATAATGTTGGTTCTTGACATTCTTTTTTTGATAATGGCAATAATGTCTTCGTAAACAAAACAAAAGAGAGAGAAGGAGTTGTTGCAGTTTTTGTTTCGAATTATAATAACAAATAATCACAAAACTTGTTACTTAACGCCAGAATGTCGCATTTATTCGAGGATCGCTGGAAGCTAATTCAACGGGTACTAATTCTGGATCCTTAAAGTCTTGTAAAAGTTTAATCTACCTTACTGAAAAAGTTTTTTTGTTTTATACCTAAACCGTCATAATTAAAACTATTTTAAGTGTGCTTCTAAAAAAAACCCCAAATAGTAAAAATTGTATTATAATTTCTGCTTAAAATCATTAATTAACTTTCCTTTGTAGCTTTCTCTTCTGGCATATGTCCACAGAGGCGAAGAATCAAAAGACCTATACAAAGCCATGATCTGTGCTAAGATCCTGAAAGGTTTCTATGATGACTGTCAAAAACCAGACCATGTTGATGCAGCAAGGGTAAAAGACGCATTTTAAAAGCTTACTTTTTATTCAATTTAACTCATAGTAATTTTTATTTAATTTGCTTTTTTAAAGAAAAAGCTTGTCTGAAACACCCAAACTTGTTCCACTCATAATGTTATTGGGTAAATTTCCAGGATTTGGTGCAGCTTGGCGCTTGTCGAAAAACAACAAATTCTTGGCGAAATTCGCGAGCTTTATCATTGCCAGATTCCTTTACGCCGATGCAACCCTAGTTTCTTTCATCGATCTCTAAGGTTAATGGATCGCGAAAAGCTACGGGAGAGTTGGAAGTCATTTTTTTCTCCCAGGTTAAACCCAAACATCCAGTCTAGTTGATGTCATCCAGTCAATAGAGCTGCACGATTGGCAATCCACTTTGGTTTGAAATAACGCCGTACTAAAGCTACACAAGTGGCTATCCATGCTAACTCTATGGGCTATCCCATACTCAGTTTAGTTTCGTTTTAATTTTCGTCGCTTTAGAGCTACGCGAGTGGCAATCCAGTACGCACCCGTTTGGGGCCCCGGGCAATTTTTTTTCTCTAAAAAAACATCAGTATCCATCATCGGGCAGTATTGTATGGCCCATTGAAAGCCTAAATACCCGTTTGGGGCCCCGGGCAATTTTTTTTTCTCTAAAAAAACATCAGTATCCAACATCGGGCAGTATTGTAGGGCCCATTGAAAGCCTAAATACCCGTTTGGGGCCCCGGGCAATTTTTTTTTCTCTAAAAAAACATCAGTATCGAACATCGGGCAGTATTGTATGGCCCATTGAAAGCCTAAATACCCGTTTGGGGCCCCGGGCAATTTTTTTTTCTCTAAAAAAACATCAGTATCGAACATCGGGCAGTATTGTAGGGCCCATTGAAAGCCTAAATACCCGTTTGGGGCCCCGGGCAATTTTTTTTTCTCTAGAAAAAAACATCAGTATCCAACATCAGGCAGTATTGAAGAGTCTGTTGAAAGCATAAAATTTTGTTTGGGGCCCCCGGCAGCTAGCAGACCGGCCCTCTTCGAATCGACAAAATATTCAGAATAAAAAATAACCGAAATATAACCAAAACCAGATATTCATAGTTAACTGTAACCGCGATTACGATGCGCGCGCAACTTTACCCACAATTCATCGTTCGCAAGTATCAACAGCGTCGTTGGTTGGACGAAAAAATAAATTAAGAACAAAATAATTCCATTGTGCGCGCACATCATCCGGGCTTCTTACCCACAATTCCGTGCAAGTATTACCAGCGCCGACAATTGGACGAAAAGATTTTTTGCCGTATCACCAAATAAAATTGTTTATCGCTTGCTACAAAAAACGCCAAATTCCTTGGCGACAAATGCACCAGATGGTGGAAATTAACCTGTTATTGTAATGTGCCTTCAGGCCCAGCCTGTAAAGCAAGTTGAGGGTTGCAATAGCATTCGTTGGCACAAGGCTTTGAGTACCCATGAAAGGGTGGATGTCTGACTTCTACTCCAAGATGGCGCTACCTCCTCAATTTAGGCATGTCGCTGGAGGAGAGGGTCAATTTTCTCCTGACAACCTGCACCCATTGTAAACTGTGCTATGATTGACAACAGAACTTTGGACCTTAAGATTTAACGAGCACATTCTCCGCATGTACTTATGACAGCACAAATACCAGGGATTGGAAAGTTACTTTTAAAAAGTAACTCTGTTACAGTTACTTGAGTAAAAAAGTAACTCTGTTACCGTTACAGTTACTTAATATGAAAATTAACACGTTACAGTTACTTTTACAAAAAGTAACGAATCACAGTTACTTTTTGAAATTCCAAGTTATAAGAAAAAATGAAATTTATCAATTATCTTAAAATCAGGGGGGGGAGCGACATGGTTAATCAAAACTAAAAATTAGTTATGATAAATAAAAGAATCAAGGGCTTATTAATTAATTAAAATTTCTCATTAATTATAATTTATCATATGAAAGGACACATTAATTATTATTAATTAAAATTAATTTTTAAAATAGATTAATTCATTCATTAAAAAAATCAAATTTAATTCCTCCTAATGATTTAAAACTATTAACTTAAACGTAACTATTAATAAACAATTAAACTCCGTTTAATTAAATTTAATTTATTATATTAGCGAACACAAATTTTGCGAGTCTTGGGGAAATCTAAGGAGACCAATTTAAATAAATGTAAATTAATAAATATAAGCCTAACGTTATATTAGTCACTGCAAATAACATTACACAATGGATAACTATAAACAAAATAAATGAATAACATAAAACGAAAAAAAAATAACATAAAAGATGACAAATCATCACTTACATTTTATTTCTTGAAGACTTTCGTAATTCAAGGTACGTAATTCTGTTTTGCAAAATTTAGTAATTTGGTTATTAGAGAAACCAAAATTTATTTTTGAATCAAAATATCATGGATTTGATACCAAAACAATAAGGAAATTAAATTACAAATACAGGGCAGGGGTTTTAATCATCAAGTGCGAGAAAGAATGAGACTGTATTATTGTATAGTGATTTATGTTTCCTTTCGTGAAAAAGCCACGGACCACGCACTGTGCTGCACGTGGACTTACTTGTAGATGAGGTTGTCAACAGCAGAAGGGGGGGGGATAGATAAGGGATAGATAAGGAGCCGAGGGGTCCGTCAAGATCAGCGGGTACATTCCTCTAGACGACACCGGAAATGAAACAAAATCTCTCTTCTTGGTCTCCCTTGCTCGACAAAAATTCTTGTCTACTCACAGATTTTTTTTTAAGTAAAGGTTTTCATTCATTTTACGAGTCAACTAAAATGTGATAACCGGACATCCTTTAATGAGATTTATTGTATAAAAAAATTACTATTTTTAGAGCACTAATGTTTGGTGTATACACTACACAATACCCATTTGACAAATCAAAAGTAATATATTACAGAAAATAAGTTTTTTAAGTTCAGTTTTTCAGTTTTATTCTTATTATATTCACATCTCCAAAGGTGAAAAATAAAATGGAAGCAGTGTGGTTAATAAAAAGGTGTTTTTTTAGAAGCTGTTATATCTTGTAGTTTTTTTGGTTTTTTTTTACTTTGTTTATATTTTTGTAATTAAAAAAGTAGTATCCTTTTTGGGTTTATTTCTCTTTAACACAATTTTTATTTCAAACTCAATTGTTTTCAATAAACGCTTATAAAGGACCCGTGTTTAAATATTAGTATGTCGGTAAAATAATGTAATAACATAATTAAATTACCGTAACATTGAATCTTTATACAATCTTTTTTCAATAAGCATATAATAAGTATTTTTTTATTCAATAAGCTCAATTGGACGGTATTTTTTATATTAATTAATAAAAAATATTTTTTTTAATATTTAATCAATCATTTAGTATGCAGACGAAATAGATGCCATAAAAGTACTATGTTCTCAGCTAAAAATAAATAAATTCAATAGCTACTAGCCATTAACTCTGATATAAAAACATCTAAAAAAGCGTAATTTTAGTACATTTTCATTCTACGTAACCTGTCGAGCAGCGTGGCGAAGAAAATGTGGCTGATAGTACTGATCCTCGATACTCTTACTCTACTGATTTCTCGATCGTGAAATGCAAACTTTTAGTGGTAAGATAATCATAATAGACATTCAAAAATCACTGTCTCCGGCTGATATTTACTTCCTACAGTACCCAAACCCTTAGAGATAAAAGTAACCAGTTTTTCTTATCTTATTATGGGTCATAAATTCCTCTTCCCCAGATGTGTATATAAGTAGCAAACCTCGGAACGGGTAATTCGACACCAGGTTCGGGGAAAAGAGTTCGGCACCCTTCACCATCGTCCCGTTCGAGAGGTAAGGGGGTTAATTTCTCCCCCGACCTTCCTTCTGTCCGGGAATGCGAAATTTTCCCTTCTTAGGAGTGGAGTTTCAAAATTGGCATCAGACAGCCTTCAGAAAGTAACGGAAAAGTAACAACATTTTCCGTTACTTCGTTACCGCTAAAAGTAACTAAGTTACAGTTTCTTTCTGAAAAATCTAACGGCGTTACTCATCGTTACCAAAAAAAGTAACTGTTACAAGTAACGGCGTTACAAGTAACGCGTTACTCCAATCCCTGACAAATACCCATGCCTTACCCAGGATTCAAACCCGGGTCCATTCGCTTTTGCAAGCAATAAAGCATAATAAAGCTGCTATTACCCCATGTGAGCAACCTTCAAACCTTTTTGTCTCAAAAGCCAGTTTTTCTCAGTTTTTAATGTGCCTGCATCAACCTGTAAAAATTCAATATATTGTTCATGTTTATCCAAAAGTAGTTGATTTTGAAGTTGATGTTGTAGTTGATTTGAGTTTAGTTTTTCTATTCAAACTGTATAAGTTACATTATGAAATCTTATGATGCCTCTGCAAAAGAGTCTATTCACTCTAGAAAGGCCACAGTTTGAGCCATAGAGAAAACAGTGAAGGCTACGAAGGCCACAGAGAAATTGTAGGCCACAGTTTTTTTTACCTGCAGTTTTAATATACTGTGTCATTTTGCTATTAAATTAGAAAAAGATTTTCTTAGCCATTTTGTATTTTAGTTAGTGAAACAGCATAACTACTGCACACTAAAGCTTTAATTTGTAATTTCCCAATTTTCTTTATAGTGAAATGAATTATAGATTTGAGTATTATGCCTCACTTTAATTTGCTGTTCACAGTTTTTTGCATGGGAATGAATTGTTTATTTCAGGTATGTTTGCATGTTACTTGTTTCGTAGTTTGGTGTGTTTTGCATGTGCTTTTTTTGTGGGTTAATAAAATGTGTTAATAGCTTTCTTTCCATAAACCCTTTGTTTCTTCCTTATAACTCTTTGTGTTGCACAAAATTTGTGATTTCTTTAAAGAAACAATAACTTATATTTTAAATGTCTATATTTTTCTCTAATTTTAACAGTACACCTTCATTCGCTTATTTTTTCACTTAAGTTTGCTCTATTTTATGTCTAATTTTTACGGTGGGATGCAGGGCCTCCATATGGCCTATTAGGCCAGGGCCTAGGGCCCCCAAGTTTTAGAGGCTCCTAAAATTTACTTTCTATTATGCTAATTGCTGTAAATCCCCAGAATATCAGTAAACTAAAAAAAATACTGATGTGCCACTTTGTTTTGCGCTCAATTTTGAATAAGAAATTGATCAAACATGATTGCTTTCATCTATGTTTTATAAGGAAGCATAAAAAATTGTATCACAAATTTGATAAATAGGTCATTTCACATCATTACTGGTAATCATTAAAAAAAAATCCATAAAGGGTCCCCCTAAATAGGTTATGCCTATATTCTGAGATTTTCTAGAAAAGGCCCTGGTGGAATGCATAATCTTGTTTTTAAGATTCATGCAGTGGCAGAAAACATTTAGAAATCCCTTGGAAAAATAAATTTTAGACTTATGATTAAAAAACTTTCTGGACTTCCTCATATGTAAAAAGGCTTGGGGATGAGCCTTAAAGTCATAGGCAAGAAGCTTTAATAACTGTCCATAGATTTACTATGGTTAGTGAAGGAAGGTCAGCATGTAGGACTTTCCCTAGGTTTACAGTGGTAGTATACATTGTTTTACAATGGAAATTGATTCTTAATGCACTACTAGTGAAGTAAAAAAATATTCTTAATGCATAAAAGCACTTGTTCACGAGCGTTTAATTCAAAGGTAATGGGCTATGGCAATTGAAGAGCTTAGTGGAAGAACGTGATAAGTGACAAAAAGGTGAAAAAGAGTATAAATGTTTAAAGTTAGTCATTTGCATTAAAATCTGTTAAAAACGGTACTTGTAAAGTGTAAAAAATACAGTAAAATTAAAGCTTATGTAAAAGGGAAAACTTGAAATTGTTAAAGTAGTTAGTGATATGTTCATTGACACAAAAATATAAATTTTTTCAAAAATGTCACTAAGCATGTTCTTCCACCAAGCTCTTCAATTGTCCCCATAGATTTACCATGGTTAGTCAAAAGGATATGTAGGAATAACTCTTAAATTAAAATGTTTAAGTTTATTATTTTACAGTAGGGTCCTTATTTTGATTAAATTGATTCTTAAATCTACTGTTGAATTCACTTAGCAATTTTAAATAGTTAAAAAATAACTTGGCAGGATGTTTAAAAATCCTTAAAATTAAATTTCATTTCAGGAAGAAACCATTGTAGCAATTGCACAGTACGTGA
The DNA here is from genome assembly GCA_023701765.1 of Hylyphantes graminicola. Classification (NCBI taxonomy): domain Eukaryota; kingdom Metazoa; phylum Arthropoda; class Arachnida; order Araneae; family Linyphiidae; genus Hylyphantes; species Hylyphantes graminicola. The sequence continues at coordinate 10,198,956 of CM043114.1, forward strand.
AGGATCATCCCCGTGCATCTGAACGAGAGCTACAGAAAGAAGTAGAAAAGCAGATAGCTCTGTTTGTGGAAAAAATACAATAATTTGCGCTTAAATCAAAAGACAATGAATAGTTTCATTGAATTCTTTATTTGAAAATTACAAATTTAAAAACCTAGTGTTTTGTTGGAGATTATAATTTTTTTAAATAAAGTTTAATTCTAAGCTTTATCAACAATCCTGTTATGTTTATCTTTTGGCAGGTTACTTAAAAGATTGTTTTTGTTAATTAAAAATTGAATTTTATTTTGGCTTGTTTTATTATTTTCTAAAAAGATTTTTTTTAATTGTTTTTATAATTAAAAAGCTTATATTTTAATTAATACGCATGCAAGCTACATTAGTTAAGTTGTTGGTATTATTTGTCAGTATTTATTATTTTATTTTTGTACTATTTCCTAAAATTGAGCTATAAGTTATCTTAGTGGAGGAACATGCTGATTAACAAAAAGTTGAAAACAAGAAAATGAGCTTTTAAGTTAAAGTATTTAATTTGTACTTAAGTCCATTAAAAAAGGTATTTGCAAACGACAAAAAGTATACTTAACTTAATGTTTATGGAAAAGATTAAACTTGTTTTCTTTAAAGGATGGAATATGTTCATTTACACAAAAATCCCATTTTTAAAAAAAAAATATCACTTAGCATGATTTTCTACTAAGCTATTCTTGTAGTATCTAAGGAAGACTTTGTAATGTAGTGTATACAAATTATTGAAGGAATTTTTTTTTCTTAGAATATTTTCCCTTTGTAAATACATTTTTTATTCTGATTATATTATTTGAGTTATATATTATCAACATATTAAAATGTTCTTGCTATCTTTATCCGATTCTTTTATATCATTTTATATAAAGAGTGTTTGTGCTCTTAAGCTATATGCAAAATGTTTTCAATGAATTTTGTGTACTTAATATTATGGAACAATAAAGACTATTGTTTGCTAAGTTGTTCAATATATCATAGGTGGTTTTGCATTTACAGGGATCATAGTGGAGATGTATTTAAAAAAAAGTTCTGACTTGGGTAGTTAAGGTTGACTAACCGAGAAAACACATGACATATATTTAAAACATAATGAAATTGAAAAATAGAATTGTAGCCACGGTATTTAAAAAAAAAACACATTTAAACTATTTTGTCAATAGCAGTCAAGTATCTGCTATTTAAACACATAAATTGCTTAGCCCAAATTTTTAAAACGAAATTTTTTGAGCTAATTATTGTTAACGAAAATGTAGTTAATTTCATGGTTATAGATGAAAAAAATATATTGCTGCTCTATTTCAAGCTGCTACATAGAGATTTGGTTCAAGATTCATTAGAGTTTTGATCTGTTACTTGGCTTATATAAAGTTTAAGGTAGGTACGTATATATTCTGTGACTTATGTGCTTGATGAGAGACCCGCTTATAAGCCTTCGTCAAGTAAGACAGATACAGGAAGTGTTTTTACTGTCACAGAGAAAGGAAGTACATCCAGGGCGAAGGCAGGAATCGAACCCGCACCCATTACAGCATGCAGACTGCTGGCCTGCAATCCTAACCACTTGGTCATCCAAGCCCCTTATATGAAGCTATACTATAACTTAATGCACTTATGAAACCTGGAAGGTTTAAGAAAAAACTTCAATAAAGAATATAAATCATTGAAGAAATAATTTTAGCATAATTTGGCAGAGTTAACTTTTATCATAAATATATTTCCAATGCAGATTAAAAAAATACTATATCCTCTATAATGTACATAATTTAATTTTATTCCAAAGGGGTTTAGATAATTTTAGCTTATATGTTTAAGGATGAAAAACAATTATTGCTGCATTATTTTAAGCTTCAACAAATAGAAATTAAAATTAACTAGAAAAGATTCATCAAAAGTTAGAATGTTAACCAGTTGCTTGGCTTATATGAGGTCATTTTAACTTAAACCTTCCATCTTTCAAAATGCATTAAGAAGGAACTTTAAGAATGTTTTTTTTTTTTTTCGTAATTAAAGAGCTTAGTGGAAAAAATGTACTAAATAAAAACGTTATATTTTTGGAAAACATGAGATTTTTGTATCAATGGACATATTTTTCCATACTTTAACCCTTTCTGACCAGGCTCGTACGATCGTGCGGGTATTAGAGAGAATGTTCAAGCTCTTCAAAAATATCGATACCGAAGCAGCTGACTTGTACCATTCGTTTATTTGTATAAAAAACTTTTGTTTTTAAGGAGTAGCACTGGCATTGATGCTGTTTTAACGCATCTTTCATAAAACTCCAAATTTAGTCTCATAATTTTAAATCAGCGCCACCTGACCTTCGGTTGAAAAGGTTTATAGACATAACAAGTCTCATCTTTTTCATAAACCTCAAGTTAAGGTATATTTTGTAAAATTTTAACAGATGTAAGTGCAACTTTACAGCTCAATTTCACCATTTTGTCACTTAGCAAGTTCTTCCACTAAGCACTTCCATTATCCTATATATTTCGATTTCCAAAACAAATACAGAACAACTATATCCAGTGTAATAATTTAAATTATTTACAATTTTTATTTTAAAGAATAACAATAATTTTTTTACAAAAGATAACAATACAGTATCCAGCATACGAATGCCTAACTCATAGGTTTTCCAGTATCTCTACACACACTAAGTAGCAGTTCACGGCGGATTTCTGGCGTTACAAACTGATGGGTGTGAACTTTTAACAGTTTCATCAACTCTTTCTGTTGCTCCAGAGAGATGTCATTCTTGTAAATCTGTACAAATGCAAGCAGGCACTGGTGCCACAGTAACGGAAGTTCTCTTTCTTCATCATTAAACCTAAATTTAGGAATATGATTATTTGAATACAGAATAAATAATGATGTAGCAACAAGAAAAACTATTAACTGTGTATGAATGAGTTAATTACTCCATGAGAAGTGCCGTTTTTTATATGATGAAGAATATAAAGGGTTTTAAGAGGAATGGATAGATAAAGGTAGTTAGGCTTGAATTATCCTTGCACTTTGCACTAGAGCTACACGAGGACTAATGGCGATGGGCATTGTGATTTAGAAACACAGTCAAGTGACGAGCCGACAACTGAATCGACATTCAACGCAACCGTTAAGGGCTACATCCTGCACAGCGTTTGGTACTTTGGAGCATGCTCCCCTACACAGGTTATTATTTGTCAGACATTTTTGGCTGCAAAGGCCGTTTATAGGTCGGCAGTATTTTGGCGATGCCCCAACTCGAACCTCGGACCTATGCTAGGTGAATGCCTAACCGACTGGGCTCCCCAGCCCCGGATAGATAAAGGATATACTAAAAAACATAACACTTTTGCTGTGAATAATGCATTAACAATTTGATAATCTTTGATCTAATCTGCAAAATGTAAAAGTTTTATGTGGTGTCTTTTAAAGCTTCGAGATTAAAAGTATTAAAAACGTTTTTAAATAAAAAAAATATGAAGCCAGTTATCTTAAACTTTAGCTTTATTTTCCTTTTATACTCAGAGTAACATTATATATACACTAGGGGGCAAAGCCCCCTGCTCGCTACTGCTCACCAACCCCCGGGAATTGCTACACAATTCCTATTTGTTTGCTCCGCAAACAAACATGCAAGACTAATATGAGGATACTGCCAATGCAGGAATGTTCATCGATACAATCTGGCTAGTTTCCGTGGGACTGCTCCAGGGAATCACTTAGCTCTAAGCAACGATCTCCACCAAAGCCACGGGACACATTGAAGCAGCCTTAGCACAAAACAAGCACACCGCCACACTTTTAGTGTTTCTGATTGGCTGAAGCTGTGTCAGACAATTAAAATTTCATATAGAGATATTTTAAATGCACATTTTATAAATAAACTTATTATTTTAAAAGAACTACAATATTTTAGTTAGTTTTAATATTAAACCATTAAATTTACCCAAGGAAGTGCTCCATAACACCATCAATGACTCGAAAAGGCAGCGCATATTTCTTCTCGATAAGGACTCTCATAAATATGCTATTCGCGCCATTGTAGTCCATCTTAGCTATGAGCAATAGCGCTGCACTGGAATGCAGAATTGGGATGGAGAGCTTTGATAAAACGCTGCCGAATATGGTAGCCTCACGCAGTGTGCAGGACCCAGACTAGAATAAAATATAAGTAAAATCACTTGCTCTTCCTTTTTGGATTATACATAAACAATAAATCAAAAATTAAAATAAGAACTGATTCACATTGAAAAAGTTTTAATAAAGCCAAAATTAAAATTTCGTCACTTAAGTTCCCACAGTTGTGTAACGATCAGATTTAATGTACGGTAACTCTTGGCGTGATTTTTTTTCGGATTTGGAGATAAATAATTTTTTGTGGCAACTGTCTGACTTTGACTGATGATTCCAATGCTTTGACTTTGCAACGATGAAGTTTTTTGGCAAACCTATCTGACCGTTATTTGCTCATTTCAGTTGGGTTTTCGGCCAACTTTTGGTGAGATTTTGGAAAGTTTCCCAAGGGTTACCGTTCAGTAAATTTCTACCGTTGTGTAAAGTGAGATATGCACAGGTGGGAACTTAAGTGACGATTTAAAACAGCTTTGTTTGGAAACTTCTGTTTATTATTGATGACACAAAAAAAGAAAACTCAACCAAGTTATCTCTAAGCAAAAAATTAAGGACTTTTCAAGGTTGATAATGTTCATCAAGCACTTTCAAGACCTTGAAAATCGATGTATTTTTCCCAAGCATTTTTCAAGGACCGTGGCAACCCTGTTAATAGCATATTAAAAATTAATTGTTAAAACTTGAATTATGTCTACCCGAAAAGCAATTCCTAAAATCAGAAAAATAATGAGCCTATAATACAAAAAATAAAATTATCCTTAAGTAACATTAATATCACCATTTTTAAATACTAAACTGACACAGATCTTATGCCATACACAGTACCAACTGAGTTTATATTTGCAGCATAGTCAAGCAAATTCAGAAAAATAGTTGCATCAAATTTAAATCGTGTAAGTACAATAAAAAAAATATAGGATTAATAATAAGTTTTAAAATACATTGGATCTTTTTTAATAAAAAGCTAAAAATAACTTAGCCTTGAAATTTAAAAAGCAGCCAATAATGTGCTCAAACACTTTTAAAAAATAATTTGCAAAAACTATTTTCCCTAGTAAAATATCATCATAGCCGACTCTGTAGCACAACGTTTAGGGAGCTAGCCTTGGTTGCATAAGGGTACGTCTTCGAATCCTGGTAAGGCATGGATGCTTGTGTCTGACAATAATTGTTGTTATTTGTCTATGTGTTTGTGTCTTCTCTTTCTCTGTGTGTCTCTTGTACCTGTGTCATTTCTGGGGTCGAGTACAATGGACTTGAGGTCGCACTGCTTGGTGAACTTGCCCCCACCAAAAAAGTCTTCAGACAAAGTCATATTAAAATATCAAACAGAAAATCACAATACTATTGGCTTAAATATAGAACATAGTTATTTTTATTCGTTTTACTAATTTATCGTTGGGTGGAAGAATCATCTCTTTTGAGGATGTAAATAATGTTTGTTTTAATCAAATGAAAATATGAAAACACGGTAAAATAAAATTCACTCTCCAAAAAATTTATGAAATAAATTTTCCCTAAATTCTTCACACTTGCATTCTCAGATGTTTAAAAATTGATTTTAACTCTTTTTTGCAAATAAAAATTTGAAAAAATTATTGTTACAATTTATTCTTAATTTTTGATTCCAATTTTCCCCCCTTTAATTTTAGTTAAAAAAATTTATATTTTTCCACCTGTTTTTTACCATTTCATTCTAGAAGCATAATGAATCTATTTCACAAATTTTAGAATGAAAAACAAAACGCTGAAACTGAAAAAGTTAACAAAAGTAAGTAGTTTTAAATTGCAAAATTAAACTCACCTCACATAGTGGAAGAATAATTCCTCTGAAAAAGGCAGCTGGTTTGAAAAGCGCCTTTTTTAATGCCTAAAAAGTACCAAAGTAAAACAATGAATGCTTTATACTAACTTATTTTTTTTTGAACGATTTAGTTTTTAAGAATTCAGTCAAAAGTGTGAGTTACATGATAATAGTCTCAACACATGGGACCTTTTGCATGCTAGGCAATTGCCTAACTAAACAACTGGGCTTCCCAGCCCTCCTTTGTTAAAAGAAACATTGAACTTGTATTATATTAATAATGTAAAAGATTTAATAAGCTCATATAATGAGTAATTCTTTAAAACTTACAAAATATATAAAAATTATAAACATAATTAAATAACAAAATGGTTATTAAAAAAAGTTGCACCATAAACTCCCCAAAAAGAAAGTATTGGAGTTTTAATATGAAAAAGTATTTAAGACGGTATCAATAACATTCTGAAATATTTTTTTTAATTTCTGAAATATTTTTTAAAATTACAAACAAAGACAGAAATGTGTGTTTCTTACATAAAACACGTTCATAGCACAGTTATTACTTTTTGATAATTACTCTTTAATACCATTCATTGCAATTGAATCATTTAAAATAATTTGAAAATTAGTTGCATTAATTATTACACACCTCATATAAATGATAATTTAACTTTTTACATTCAGCTATATCATCTCTCAGTCGTGGAAGAAGTACCAAATTATAAAACCTAAAACAAAAGGCATATTTTAGTGAATCACCTGTTGCATAGCCATACAAGTACAACTTCAAAACATAGTACTACCTCTAATATACTATGTTTTATACACTTATTAGGGGGGGGGGGGGAAAGTTAAGCACTCTCTAAGTACTGTTCTAGGACTTTACCAGAAAAAAAAAATCAGTGATGTTATGTTGTGGAAAATTTGACTGAATTTCTAGGTCTATACATTACATGCATACATGTGGTATTTATTAAAGAGAATGCCTAGATATACGAGTTAATTATCTTTTGAAATTCAAGCACTTTTCAGAGAAAACCATGTATACTACAGTTTTTTAATGAATAAATGTAAATTTTAGATACATAAACCATGCAGCAATTAAGAACTATTTTATTATGCAGTATGAACACAGGTAACTAAATAGACTGCAATAACCCTTTAAGACCAGCTCCCAGATGGCACCATTTAAACGTTATGAGACTAAATATGGAGTTTTATCGGGGGGGGGGGGGGAATGCATTAAAAAGCATCAATATCAGCTACTCCTTTAAACAAAATTATTTTTATACAAATAACGAATGGTTCAAGCCAGCTTCGTTGGTATTGATATTTTTGAAGAGCTTGAACATTCTTATTCCCGCACGATCGTGATTGCTCCTTCGGAAAAGGATATGAAACACTCTTTTTTGAACAAACCAACTTCAATTAAATAATAAACCCACCTTTGTGCCATGTTGTCTTTCAAATTAGAGGCGAACAACCTAGTGGCCTGATACATTGCTGCAGCTGACCATTTATCAGGTTCCGTGAGGTACAAAATCTGTTCCCAATTGGTAAACTTGGGGATGGCCTTGAAAGCCTTGGGGAGTTTGCCACTGCGATAACGAGAAAGCAAGGCACCAACACCTTTATACAAGCCGGAGATTTTTTCCAGGTCTTCAGGTTTCATACTGCCAACATCTGAAGGTAAAAAAAAGGGAATGTTTGAAAGCTTTAATAAATTAAATTTTAAATAATTATAAAAAAATTAAAATTTAATTAAAATTAAAATTTAATTAAAATTAAAATTTAATTACTTTATACTAATATATGATATTATTACAAATTTATAATTAATAATATTTTTAGCATTTAATAATTAATATATATTTAAAAATAAGTTAATACTTATTTTATCTATAATTTAACAAGATAAAAATACAATATATGTTTCAAACTACAAACTTATACATGTAAAAAAAAGGAATGTTTAACAGTATTTCTACTCTAATATTTATAATTAAAACACCCTTTACGTTTCATGCTGCCACCCTCTGCACGTAAAAGCAAGTAGGTTTGTAACATAATCTGTCACTTAATCCGCCTAAACACAACAGTTGTATTTAACAGGTAAAAAGGAGCCAAACACAGCATTAGGATGGATAGATGTTTGGGTTTTATGGCGCAAGGGCATCTAAGGCCATACTGCGCCAAACACTAGGTTTCACTTCTAAAACAGGTTTTTAAAAAACAACCATAAAACACAATACATTAAACAAAACAGTTAGACATCTAAAATCAAATACATGGTTTATGTAATAAAAAGTTTCAAATGATTATTAAAAGCAGCACCTAACATATAAGAACAGTGACACATTCAAATCAAAGAATGAAAGCCAATATCAACCAAAAAGGAAAACAAGGCATGATATGGGGGATGAGTTAAAATCTGATGGATATATGGGTTTAAAACGTTAAAATGTTTAAGTCTGCTTAGTGTGAAAGCCGGACAGTCTATTAAGATGTGGTGTAAAACACAGCATTAGTTCTATATTAAACATTCACATGCTGTGATTGACATACATTACATACATGTTGTGATATTAAACACTTACATGCTTAACAAAGAGCTGTTTATTGCAAGAAAGTTCTCATGAAAGTACCTGAAAAAATGGTGTGAAGTTCTGTCTGCTTCTCAGTCAATTTCTCTTTCATTATGTCTGCAAGGGTAGCTCTTTGTACAGGGTCTTTTGGCATGAAATTCGCCAAAGCCTTTTCATCTTCTTCGCTAATTTTCTAAAAGAATAATAATTGAATAATTTCAAACAATCAGCATCAAAATATATTTCAATATAACCTAAACAAAAGCTCAATGTATTTTTTAAAAAAAGCACAAATCATCTATTTAAGAACATGTATAACAGCTTGATATAGCAAACTTTGAAACATAGAACTTTATTTTCTGTAACACGACTCAATTTGAAAGTAAGAAATTCGGAAGTTTTCGAAGTCAGTTTAATATTATTGGATCTATGACTATGAGAAAAGTAGTAAGTACACACATAAAAAAAAGGGTAAAAAAGGGAGACTAATGCTAGTTTTGTGTTTTTTTAATGATTATTATGCCATCTAAGATAAAATCCTTGTTGTCCTTTCGGAATTCGGATATTTTCTAAATTAGAGTTATCTAGGAGAATTATAATTTGCATGTAATCATTATCATGAAATCGTGGGCATTTGTCATGAAATCATGGCAATGAAATTAGGACTCCTTGGAATAAATTATGATATTTTGGCATTAAACACTTACAATCTCTTCCATGAAGTCTTCCCCAGTAAAAGCTGGGAAATCTTCTTCGTCGAATAAAGCATCTTCCTGCAACTGTTGCCCATCAAGATTAGAAGTTTCGAGACGTTTACTCAACCTGCAATGAAGTTAAGGATAAATAACATAGTAATATTTATTTAACACCCAGGGTTGAGAAATGTAGCAATCTAGCCCCTTCTTCCCTTTTTCATTGAATAAACCCATCCTGTGTAACAGTTGCTCCAGCTGGGTTGTTCTAAATGGTATGATGTTTAAATGAACATATTAATCATGACGGACCTTCTATGTATGTAACCGTTTTTGATTTAGTTTCTTCAATTATGTGATGTCTAAATAAAGTGTATGCCTGTGCAATAATTATGGACATACAGGAAAAACTGACATAGTTCCCTTTTTTTCAGATTTAACCAACAAACTTATAGCATTTCACTTAAAAATGCATTCAAAACTTCAATATTTCTTTATTACGAAAATATATCTTAAATTCAATTTTTGGCTGGTTTGTTATATAACAAAAAGTAGGTTACTGTTTAGATTTATTTATTTCATCAATGTGATAAAAGGATATGGTTTTTATTTTCAATAAAGCAATGTAAACAAGAGATGTTCAAGAAATACAACTCACCCAGTTAATCCTATCTCTTCTTCCAATTCTTCTTGTTGCTGCCTAGCTTGCAACAAAATCTTTTTGGTTGCCTTGTCATCCACAAACTGAAAAAAAAACAATAAAAATAATTTTAAAAAAAAAATGCAAAATCCACTGAAACGAATGAGTTTGACAAACAGTATGTTTCCCATATGAAATATTATTCACATAATACAAGTAATTTCCGCTTAAGCGGGAGCAATTTTGAAATAAAGATATAAATCTAGGGCGGGGTGTAACACTACAAGACTTTGAATATTACCACTCAATAAATCACTATATTTAAAGGTAATTTCAATAATTGTCTAATAACAACAACCCGTTGAGCATGCACACTTTTTTCTCCAAAATCTTATTATGAAGTCTAACATGTACTAGGAAACTAAACTCCACGGGGCAACAACCCATTAGTAGGCCAAGGCAAGCCATGCTCATTTCAGCTTTCGTGACCTAGGGCTCTGAGGCATATGTCCTGTTAAGGTGGTCAGCCTCACACAAATCCCCCAGTGTTTAGTTCACGAGCATGCTTGGTACCCATTTTATTGACCCACTGAAGGGATGAAAGGATAGGTTAACCTCGGCCAATCCGGGATTCAATCCACTGTGGCGTGGCAACAAGAAGCAATACCACAAAGCCACTGGGCCTCTCGTACTAGGAAATGGTGAACCAAATTTGTATTAAAATTAGTAATTCAAATCATATTCTAAACTAAGCAGAGTAAGTGACTGAAAAGAAGACACGACACACCATGTTCGAAAGACAACACGAAACTGTTTTAATAAAATCAACAAACCAACCACGCAGCCACTTGAGTCAGTTCACTTCAGTTCTCTTTCGTTTAACACACTGATTTATATTATTTATATTTCAACACTTCCCCTTGTTAAATGAAAGAACAGTTAAAACATTATTTATACTTAAACAATCAAAACTCTCTGAAACAAACAAAATAACTTAATTAAGTCCTATTTCTGAACATAAAGTCAAAAGCCTGGGCTTGAAGACCGGTTTAGTCATCATATCTGCGATTTGATGTTCCGTAGACACCTGCTGAATCAGCAACTCCTTTTCCAAGACTTTTTCTCTGATGAAGAAGTGTTTTATATTTATGTGCTTAGTGCGGCGATGAAATTCTGGATTTTCAGCCAGTCGAATAGCAGCTGTGTTATCAACCTGGAGAGTTGGTGTTCCATTTAGCTTGGTAATGGACAGAAAAAGGCGCTTTAACCAAATCACTTCCCTAGCACATTCATTAGCAGCAATGATTTCCGCTTCTGTTGTTGAAGTTGCGACTACAGTTTGCCTTTGACTAAACCATGAAATAGCACCACCACTGTATAAAATCATCACTCCACTGGTTGATCTTCCCGACTCTCTACATCCTCCAAAATCAGCATCGCTGTAGCATTCTAATATGCCGGGTTTGTGATTGCACTTGTAGATAATACCCTTATCAAACGAACCAACGAGATATCTAAAAACTCGCTTCACTCTTTGCCAGTCTTCTTTTGAAGGTTTTTCGAGATGACGAGACAAAACACCAACACTGTAAGCCAAATCTGGCCTGGTTCCCACCATCAGGTACATTAGGGCACCCACTGCTTCTCTGTATGGAAACTCTTCGTTGCTTTCCTCATCGGTTTTATCTGCACTTTCTTTGATCATCGGAGTGGAAACTGGATTGCTCTTCTCCATATTAAATCTTTCGAGAACTCTTTTCGAATAAGCCTGCTGATTGATTTTTATACTTCCATCTTCAAAACGTTGGATTTCTAGACCAAGGAAAAAACTTGCCTGTTTTGTGGTGATTTTGAATTTTGACTTCAAATCATTTATGAACTCTTCAGACTCTTGCAAATCAGTGGCAGCAACAAGCCCATCATCCACATATAAACAAACAACTAATTTCTTAGCACCTTTGTCTCGAATAAACAAGCACGGATCTGCCTCACTGGTCTTGAATCCCAGTTCTGAAAGTTTCTCTCCAAAACACTTATTCCAAACGCGAGAAGCCTGTTTTAATCCATAAAGACTACGAATTAACTTGCAAACCCTGTTGGTTCCATCACAGTAACCTTCTGGCTGCTCCATGTAGATAGTCTCGTCTAGTTTTCCATACAAGAAGGCCGAGCAGACATCAAATTGGGTTAGATGCATCTTCTCGTTAGCTGCTATACTTAGTACTGATCGAACAGTTGCCATCTTTGTAACAGGACTGTAGGTCTGGTCGAAATCGATGCCGTAACGTTGGGTAAATCCCTTAGCCACAAGTCGAGCCTTGTATTTGTCAACGGTGCCATCAGGATTTCTTTTAACTTTATCTACCCATTTACAAGGAATTGCTTTGGAGTTTTTCGGTAAATCTTCTAGCTTCCATGTTTCATTTTCGGCTAATGATGACATCTCAGCATCCATCGCTTTTCTCCAGTGTCTACTCTGTCTGCTTGTCACAGCATCTTCAAACGTTGTAGGCTCTACATCTTCTGTAACAAAAGCTTCAGCTAAAGTAATACAGTCCTGATATCGTATTGGCTTTCTCAATTTTGACCTGTCTCTCAAGACTCTCGGTTCAGGCTTTTCAAACTCATCTTTCCTATTCTCATCTTTTTCAGATTCATGTTGGTTGTTTTCATCTTCTTCAGATTCATCTGTTTTGTTTTTATCTTCCTCAGATTCATCTGTCTTGTTTTTATCTTGAAGGGAAAACTCAACTGTTCTTCTGCAGTTCAATACCTTTTCGCAGAACTTTACATCTCTAGAGCATATCACGGTGTTCGATTCTTGAACCCACAGACGGTACTTTTCGTCTCCATCATAGCCTACAAGATAAGCCTTAGTCGCCTTGTTATCCATCTTCCTTCTTCTTTGTTTAGGAACATGTGCATAACAAGTAGAACCAATGATTCTCATGTGCTTGATTCTAGGCTTGTTTCCAACCCACAACTCATAAGGACTTTTATCCTTGATTGAAGATTTTCCAGTTCTGTTTAGAATGTATGTTGCAGTGTTGACAAGTTCAGCCCACATTGATGGTGGAAAGTCTATATTAGGATTGGAGTTCTTCAAAGTTCTGGCCATTTCAACTATGGTCCGATTCTCTCTTTCACTTCCATTTTGCCGAGGTGTATAGGGGGCAGTAAATCGTTGAATAATCCCTTTCTGTCTCAGGAACTGCCTGACTTCTTTATTTTCAAACTCACCACCATTATCGCTGATAAACTCTTTCACAGAATGTCCTAGATTCTCACTAAAAGCTACAAAGTCTTTAATAGCTCTTGAGACTTCAGACTTCTGTCTTAAAAAATAAACACTCCTAAACTTTGTATACTGGTCCTTAAAAACAGCAAAATATCTGTATTTCTTGTGAGAGTTTTCAAAAGGTCCACAAATGTCTGCAAAAACTAACTCGCCAGGTGCTGAGGAACTTCTTCTTGACCCAAAGCTTAATCTGTGAGACTTTCCATAAATGCATGCTTCACACAATTCATCTTCAACATTGACTTTAATATTCAGTTCTGAATTTAGAAGAGACTTTACGTGTTGCTTATCTTGATGGCCCCAGCGTTCATGATATAGTTGCAGTCTCGAAACATCTGGCATAGCAATGTTGACTTCAATAGGAATTCTTGGAAGTACGACCTTCATCTTGGCCTTGAAAAGCCCTTTGCCTTTACTTCTTGTTCCTTCTAGAACACAAGTGCCATCTATCTTCAGCCAACAATGTGTTGCAGTTGATTCGAAACGACTATTCACATTTCTGTCATGAGTGGCCAACACTGAAAATAAGTTCTTGCTAATTTCTGGAACGTACCACACGTCTTTCAATTCTTTGAATTGTTTCTTCCCATTAACCAATGTGAAAATCTGAAGTGTTCCTTTACCGAGTGCAGGAAGGACTTTTCCATTGGCTGCTGTAATCCCATGTGGAGACTCGAACTCTTCAAAAGTGGCAAAACTTTTGCCGTCCATGGTGATGTGTCTTGAAGCTCCGTTGTCGATATACCAGCTATCAAATGCAGAGCTATCGGAGACCAGGACTTCATCATCAACTGACATCAAACTTATATTGGTTGCTTCATATGATGATCTACTACTTCTACCTGGGTCTGTAGCCGCAGTCTGCTTTGGAGGTCTTCCGTCAGCTATCCACCTGCTGCAATTCCTCAGCCAATGCCCTCTTTGGTGACAATAGTGGCAGTTACCTTTGCTTCCTGGCTTCTTCTTCAACAGAACATTCTTGAATTTTCTATCCTTGACTGTTAGAGCTGCTTCATTTTCAAGGGATAGGCTTTTACCTTGACTCGTGAACTCTCGTTCATATGAGCACAGCTGTGTTGTTAGCTCTTCCACGGTTCTCTTGGAGTCCCCCAGCATCAACCAGCTTGACTTGAAAGAGTTAAACTCTGCAGGTAAAATGTCCAAAATCTTGCAGTTCAACAGAAGCTCAGGTAGCTTAGTTTCACTCTTGTTGACTAGACCAGAATTAAACTCGTTCCAAAGGTTCTTCAGCTTCGAAAGATGATCTGATACACCTTCGCTAGGATCCCACTTGAATTGGAAAAACTGCATGCAGATACTATAAAGCTGATTCTCTGATGAAGCCTCGTAGAGTTTAGTTAATTCAGTCCAAACCTCGTGTGCATTCTGGAATCTCATTACCCTCTGGAGCGCTTCTTCAGTCATAGAATTAGTCAGTATGACCATGGCATTAGTATTCCCTTTTCGAAATTCTGCTAATTCGCTCTCATATTTCCGTCTTTCAGCATCTGTTGCTTCAGCCCCAAGACTTGCTGGCTCTTTCAGAATTCCTTGGACGACATCTAAAGCTCCAGGGTGACCGTTCAAAACAAATTTCATACGATATTTCCAAACTTGCCAGTCACTCTCGCCAGACAGGGGTTTCACTTGAACTCTTAAAGGGTCCATATTATTCTTGAACAGGGTAATATCCTCCAGAAAATAAAGGTTCCAAAAACTATTGCGTTGTCAGGTGAAACGCCTCCCGTTACGCCGACGAAAAGTTTCTAATTCGAACTGCCGCGAACTCTTTCATTCAATAAATAAACAATTTCCAAGTCATACTTTCGCGCGGGGGAAACGTTTTAGTTCCCATAACCTATTAAAATTAGTAATTCAAATCATATTCTAAACTAAGCAGAGTAAGTGACTGAAAAGAAGACACGACACACCATGTTCGAAAGACAACACGAAACTGTTTTAATAAAATCAACAAACCAACCACGCAGCCACTTGAGTCAGTTCACTTCAGTTCTCTTTCGTTTAACACACTGATTTATATTATTTATATTTCAACAATTTGAAGTTAATAGCTCTTTTAGTTCAGGTTGTAGAGGGGTTTCAGACGGACGGACCAATGCACAAAAACTACTTTCCTGGAACACCAAATCTCCATTTATGATTTTTAACTGCAATTGCAATACTTTATTTTACATTAAGTAATTGTTTGGATTCAGTAAGGATTGAAGTTGGGATTGAGTAATTGTTCATTGACATTCGGAAGTTTGACATTAATTTAAAAAAAAAAAAAACATGATTCCTTTCTCTTTCTTCCTTTCAAAAATCAAATTTGTTTTGAAATGTTCTTTTTTTTTATATTAATGAGGCATCTTCTGTATTTTGTAAGCTTCTAGGTCAATTGTACATTTAAACATCTTATTTTTAAGGAAGATGTCAAGACAATGTATTTTTTTTAACTTTTACCTGGAATTAATTTTACGAAACTCAATCCAGCAAAGTGCTAAAGGTGAAAGTTAGAGGTGGACAGTAGCCTGGTAGCGACTTAATTTTCAAAAGTGCCGTCTAAAATTCTTTACTACAGTCGATACTCTGATCAGCAAGGAAAGCAATTCCGCCAAAAGGGGAAAATCAACGATGGCCAGTTGCCATTAATTTTTTAAGAGCTTTTGCAAAGAATAAACTATTAAACAATTCACTTTAGGTGATGAGTCTGAGTCAGATGTATTTAATAAAAAACTTTTATTGGCTTCCTTATAATATCTATCATCATACTATTAATTTACATGATAAGTCCGAGTTAACCTAAAAACGAATTGTGGTCTTAAAATTCTTTAAGTAAACAAAATAAGTACAAAAATTCTGGGAATGGGAATCAACAACATTTAGCATAAAAAAAACTACTACTACTTAAGGATGCTTAGGCCTAAAAGGCCTTATGCACAGAATAGCATGATCAGTCAAAAAAGGTATCCCCCTCCCAATCAATGGTGCTGAATAGCTCGTCGTTCAAAAGTTTCGATTTGGATTGATTTACAATGATCTTAAAAATCAATTTTGACCAGGAGAGAATATGCTCTAAAAAGGATATTTACTTTATTTGAATGTTTATTGCTTTTTGACTATTTTGTTTTTAAATCAGTGTCTCTTCATATGCGTAACATTTGTTATTGATTGATAAGTTTTGGATGTACAGGGGGGGAATGCTTTGTAGATTCATACAAACAATTTGAAATTTGGCCACTGGAGTTTGCAATTCTAATAGTTTTATTTCTAATTTTAACAAGTTTTGAAAATAATAGTTATTGGTAATGATGTATCATGTGTTATTACCTGTAAATAAAAAGTAAAGAGTCAGAAAAAAGATATTAAAATAATATACTCAGGGCTGCCAGTGCCAGAAAGCTTTGAAAATAGTTGCTTTAGTAGCCTCAGATGTTAAAAAATAGTAGCCCAAATAGTATCCTCTTTTACGTAACTAAATAAATAACTTTTATGTTAGATACCATAAGAGTAATTTTTTTTAATATTTGCAATGAATGTTATCTGAAATTAAATAAAATTTCCAAAAAGTGATAAATTAGTTTAATATGCTTAGATGCAAAAATCTAAAAACTAAAACATAAGACTTATATCAGCGCAAATCTTAGAATTGTAGCACCAACACTCAGTTAAAAGGATTAATAAAACTGCCAATAGTTTTTCGGAGGTATTGCAACAGAAAATTTCATGTTAAATTATTAAACCAATTTATATATAACTGTTATAGAACATAAATTAGGACAACATATTTTAAATCTACTTATTTGTATTGGAATTTAATAAGCAATTGCATAAAAAATTTCAAAAAACAAAAACATTCTATTAACAATTGGATAAGAAACAGCCATAAAGATAAAATTGCCTTTTTTATCCTTCAAAAATATATATGTATGCCATATATATTTAACTATTTTTAATATTTGATTATTTTTTAGCTTAAAAATCTAGGAAAAACCAACATTCATCTAGAAAAAACCTGTCATTTCACAGAAGCGAGTAGGAAGAAGCAAGTTGAAATGCTAAATTGTGCAAAAAAAATTTAAGACCACAACTTAAATTTACAAATTGCAACACCAACTTTCAAATGAAAGGATTGAACTGCCGATAAAATTTACTTGAGAATAAATGTAATTTAAAAATATATAATAAAATAAAAACAAATTTATTTTAAATAGTTATCGGTTATTCAAGAAACATAAGGATCAATACTAATAAATGTAAATATGTTTCACTGAAATATCTCGCAGCTTTAAAATACAAGGATGGCTAAATTAAAACTATTAAATATAAGTATTCTTATTTAACACGATCCAGAATCATCAAAATACATGAGTAGCTTATTACTTTTTTTTTTTTAAACATATTTTGATACAATTCTTTTAGATACTGTCAAATTACCTAATACAAAAATAAAAACTTCAAAATAAAGCAAATAAAGCAACAAACAGACAGATGTAAATCCTATCCCCAAATGCAGTTTAAATCTCCAACAAAGCATAAAAAATCAAAGTTTTAGTTTCTATAAACTTTACATAGTCTGCTAAAAAAAAAAATCAAAAGTCAAGTGCTATTTCAAAAACACATGGTTTTGCTTTTGTTTTGTTCAAAACGAAAGCAAAACTTGATGAGAACTTTTGATTTGAGAACTAAACGAAAACTAAAGGCATCATCTGCACTTCACGTTTTCGCATCGATAGTATCCTGGTGGCGCCATCTATGTAAAAATTATATAACTAAAAATAGTCGCCCGGGACTGAAAATAGTTGAAGGTTTTGCTTAAAATAGTCGTTTTGGACCCTTTTTGGTCTTAAATAGTTGCCATAGTCGCCTAGACGCTAAAATAGTCGCTTTAGTAGCCTTTTAAGTCGCCACTGGCAGCCCTGTATACTAGAAATTTTTTTTACAAAAATTCAATCAGAAATAAATGTTAAATTTAAAAGTAAATTTATCCCTTGATTATTACAATTAAAACCTAAAAAGATTATAAAAATTCACCAAACTTGCTAACTTGTAATATTCAAAATATGCATTTTTTTGCACTTGGGGATCAGGAAAAACTGGTGCAACTTATAACTGTACACTTAAAAATAACACTAAAACACAAGTTCATCAACACAAACAACATTTTATTCAAGTAGAAATTGAACAACATCCAATTCAAAACGCCAAACAATTTAGCTTAAGGTTTAGGAGCAACGCGTATACCAGTCAACAAATAGCCTCCACTTCCCGACATATTATAAAAAGGATGGGTACGATTCGGCAAAACCTGGTATTGCCTCAGCCACGTTTCGGTAATATTCAGCGAAATAACATCTCCTCGGGACTTCAACTTTACATAGCAATCCACAAGCGGTTGCTGATACATGGAGAAAATACAGAAAGGCCTTGAATAAGCAAGAAAGTCCAAGAGGTGCAATGCATTAGCCGGATGATTTTTTGTTGCAACCAGCAGGCTGTCCATGTTCTTATGCATCAAGATTTCTTTTGTTTTCTGTATGTGGTCTTTTTTCTCCGACTTGGAGATCTTCGTTTCGGATTTCTTGGGGTCATCGGCGGAATCGATTGACATTGATTCTTCAGGGTTGACATTTGTATTCAGTTCAGTTGTAGAACCAAGTTTGATATTGTCTTCATCTATAGAATCGATGGTCATATGTTCTTCAGGGTTGTCATTTGTATTCTGGTCAGTTGTAGAACTAAGTTTGACATTGTCGTTGACTATAGAATCAATGGCCTCAGGGTTGTCGTTTGCTGTTTTTTCAACCCCAGAGCTCTCGGTCTCTGTGTCCTTACCAACGGGTGGTGTGTCTTCGGGGACACTTTCGGACAGGAGAGAAATGGCACTTTTGAAGTCGATGTTGTAAAGAATGGACGCCAGCTGGGGCGTGGGCAAGTTGAGGGCCTTGATGACCTGCTGGTTGGGGTGGATGGAGAAAGGACCCAGGTGCAACTGAACGGCACAACCACCCAACCCGAGACGTTCGACAACGGCGGCCGTCAACAAACCCAGTGCAGTGTCCACAATCATGTATTTGCCGCCCGACATCACATTGCAGAAGGCAAGCATCTGAGACAGAGAATCAATCCTCAGGTTGCAGATCTTCAGGGGGCCCTGCATGTAGTACATTTCGGCCAGCAGTCGAATGTTGGGCTTGAGAATCTGGACGAAGTTCAGGTACTTCTTCTGCTTCTTCCTCAGGTACTTCTCCTTGGCGAAGGCGGTCTTCTCGTTGAAGGTGTTGCTGTTCTCCACGATCTTCTTGACCATGTCCTGGCCGGACATGCCGGACTTCTTGAAGGCCTCGATGTCGCTGGTGGTGAGCCTCTGCGAGTCGCCGGTGTCGATCAAGTCCCGGTTGTCCTTGGCGTCCTCGGAACCGTCGCCGACCTTCATGAGTAGGTTCAGGGACTCCTCCGGATTGTCCAACTTCGCCAACGAGCCGTTGCCTTTGATTTCGAAAAAAGTCCCATATGGATGTCCCATCGCCGCGAAGAAGAGCGCCTTTCGCTTGCCCAAAAACTGCGGCTTGTTTTTCTTAAGCTCCACTAATCTCATTGTACTTTCCGTTTTCACAATAACGTAGTCACCGTCTTTAATAACTTCCGTAGCCATATTTTCAGAATGGGTCGAAAGTTTAAATATAAATATTTACAGTGTTTATAAGAGAGCGTGAAAACACGTGTTTCAATGGCCGATGCACTTACCTTGTCATCATCTTCTTCTTGACGGCTCCGCACTTTAACGCGGGTGGAAGGCTTCGGAAATCTAGCGTCGTTTATTTGCTGATCTAGAGGATATGGATTTACACCCTTTTGTTTCTTAGATTTATCAGTTTTTCCCATTTTTAAATGTAAAAGTAATATAAAAGCAAATGTTTTTCTACGTTCTTGTTTTTAATTTTTTTTAATGAAAGTCACAGTTAGAGCTTTGGTTACGTTACATTTTTAGTAATTCCTGTGGGGAAAATATCAACTTACTTACAAGAACATTGACAAGAACTATCTAGTACTTATGTATCTAAAAAACGAGTATTAAAACATGAATACATTGTTTTTTTTCTGGCTAGTGCACGCTATATCTAATCTTAATTTATTATTCCCGCATCCGATTCAACTCGCAGTCGCGTTTGGTTTAGTTGATATCATATCACCTTGCACTCGACACAAATGGGAACGGACTCGAAATGACATCGTTATTTTCTAACTCGGGTCAAGCAGGGCCATCTAGGTCAAGTGACAAGCTGAAAATATGCAGCTTATCCATGATTTCTTGATATATTTACCTGTTCGACCGTGGTATTATAAATTACTGTATAAAGTACTTGGATAAAGGGAAAATCAGCGTTTCGTTTGCATTTCGATGTAACGCGTTTTGCCGATTTCTGATTAATAGTATAGGAATCCTCATAGTTCAACATTAGAATTTTATACATGTATCTTTTCTTCATTGCAAAGTTAAGATGGTACATCTCATACAACGTAAATGTAAGGAGAAAAGCTTAAAATGTTTTTTTTTTTTTAATGTAAATCTATGCTAGTTCTTCCACTACAGATACAAGTCAACTACAATATACTACATTTTTTGTTTTTTAGCGAATGACTTACAATGAATTAAACCCAATGATTTAAAAAAAGAATTCATTTTTCAGATAACTACCAAGTTATTGGTATATTAAGTCCCCCAGTTCGTCTTTTTTTTTTAAATACTTCCTGTGTCATTTAGTAAAATTAGTTTTATCCCTAGCATTAGAAATTGACAAAAGTTAGATCTGGTCCCTCTGCTTCTTCTTAGTGTGAGAACATCAGACAAAGAAATCTGGACAACTCGGAAATTCCTAGGAAAACCTACTTCACACAAACCTTTAATGTTTGTAGAACTAAACTTGTGAACGCTACACTCTTAACACCATTGCATTAGTGTTCACCCTGTGTTAGTGTTTGCACAAGTTAACTCACTATTGGGCTGGCCTTCAATAAAAAGTGTAACAGAATTCAAACGACTAATCAGACTTATTTCATTACTTTATCTATATTATTTGAGTACATAACTTTGTCAAGGGCAGAAAAAAAAAGTCTCAACCTAAATAAAGGTTGAGTTTATAGGTGTGGAATATTAATTTGTCTTGTAAAACATTTGTTACTCAGTGTTACAGTTGCTAGACCAGCACACAAAGAAATGTTGTTGAAAATTATTGAAGACAATAAAGGACCGATTGTGTCCTGCATTTAAGGACTGCCTAAGTGTGCTAGACTTACTTCCTTTGCTACAACTAGTCTAGTCCTGAAGCTAAAACTAAAAAACATTTGGGTCATTCCATGTGAAATCAACCAATGGTCTGGACCTTGACCTCTTGGATTTCAATAATTTTTGGTATATAGTTTGTACTAATAGAGTATATGAAAAATCCAAAATTTTAAATTTTTTGACCCAACCGATATTTTTTTACGGAATTTTAAAAATCGTAAAAAGTGACAAATTTACCGTGACTACTATATACAAAATTGTTAATATCTCACAAACTAATCATGCTAGAAAGTTATCTTATATGTCTTTTTAAAGCTAATGTTAAGGGCTTTAATATGATATGCAACATTAATATATAAATAATATTGTAAAATTGTCACAAAACAATTTATTTTTTAAATTTAAAAATTTCAAAATCGGAAATTTTAATTTTTTTGAAAAAAATATAAAAAAATATTTTAGGACACATGTATATTACTTTAATTTTACATTTCATTTTAAAAAAATTACTTTTCCATATTAACAACATAAATATTATTACATAAATGAACCATATATAGCCTGAAAGAAAACTAAAATAATGTACTTAATCTTACCTTTACAATATAAATCCATTATTTTTCTTTTAAAAATCACGAAATTAGGCATTATCCAGTACAACAAAGTCATTTGAGAAATTAATTCATTTAAAAAAAAATCTCTAATGTCTTGTTAGTGTTCAAAATGACATATTTAAATCTTTGTCTGTTAAATGGCACAAATAGAAAAATCTGCTTATTGATTTGGTGTGACGTACAAACACATACAGAGTTGGCCTGATTTCAGCAAATTTTGAGAACCCGATTTGCACCTCTGGGTAGCTTGATTTAAAAAGCTTGTACACTTCTCTTAAGTTTCCTAAAATTAATTGCTTTTGAACATGAATAAGCTTGCCTTCACTATCATTGTCCATAGAAACATAATCCTTTTTGCCAGGCATTTGTCTGCTCACATCATCATTACAATAAAACTCTTTAACTAACAAGGCTGTTTTTTCGGACAATGAATGTCCAGCCTTGGGATCAGGAGTAGATAATATACCCTTTTCTTCCACTAATTTTTTACTTTTTCTTGCAATGTAATTACTTACACCAAACTCTTTTTCTATGCGTGCACAAGAACAACTTTTTGGTAGTGAAGTCAACACTAAAAACTTTTCGTTCTTACTTGAAATGCTAAATTTTTCTTTAAACTGATCAATCATTTCTGTTTGCGCATCATCACAATCACATAATTTGGGGTTCACAGTTGCTTCTCCATGAAAAAATGATGGAGCATTCCAAGGAAAGTGGTCCTGGAGTGCCAAAAAATTAAAGTGCAAATAAAATTCTGAAAAAGTTGTCACATGTAGTTAAAGGTTTATATTTCAAATAAATCATACTGATTTTCGAATCTGAATTCAATTTTAGTGTGAAAAAATGCAATAAACTAGTCCGATTTCGAAATGGATCTTTCAAGTGAAATAATTGCCAGATGTATGATAAACTTTTAATGGCTAAAAAATATGTAAAATGAATTTTTTCATGCATATTGTTGCAAATGCATCTTTTCTGAGTATCTTAGGCGGATATTTTATACAACGCTTTTTTTAAAAAAAATTACTGGGTATAATATGAATTACTTGATGCTCAATGTAACACACGGAACGAAAACCTATAACTTTTTATATAAAAACTGTAAAAAAAGCTTAACAAAGCTTATTTTTTTAATTATAAGCTAGTTACACATGGGGAATATATAGAAAAAAATTCAAAACATATTTGTAAAAATTAAGCAAGAATTGGGCAATTTATATGTTGAAACACACGGAACGATTTCGGCAATAATGAAGGAAACTGGAGTTGGAGTTGACATGTAGTATAAAAAAAAGTCCTGATTGAAGAATTTAAATCCTGAAAGATTGATCCTGAGAAATACATTTATTGAAATGCGTGCTCATAAAAGCATGTATGTATATACGTAAAAAAAACATAAAACAAAGAAATACTTTACAAAAAAAATTAAAAGCAATTGCAAAACTTTAGACCTTGAATAGAAATTTATAGTATAACCTATTATTTTGTTTACAGTTATAAAGTTTATTCTTTGTAGTAAAGTTTTTTTTTAAACGGTGATTGGTCATTTACGCTATGAAAGTTTCAACCACCTGCTCTGGCAGATGTACACATTTGAGGATACATTGGATGTTTACATTGGAGATCATTAATAGTTCAATTATAGAGTGCTTCAGACGTTATTTCGTTTTTCCTATAGTGACCATTGTCTTTAGAAAAGGTATGTGTTGAAATCATTCCTTCAAATTAAGCATTTTATTGATAGTAGCAATTAACAAAATTAATTTTAACAAAAGTGAATTGTTTAATTATTTTTCAATATAACTCAGAAATAACAGGTTTTTTTAGGATTAATTAAAAATTTGTACTTGTTAATTTACATACTTGTTTGTTAAAAATAAAGGTAATTTTATTTACATCAATAGCTGTGCATCAGCTTTAACTAAAAATATATGTACATATTTTAATTTAATGATTGTTAATTGATATAAAATTTATTAATTTCACTTTAGAGTAATTCAAGCATGGTAAATTAATATGCCCTTAATTTTAAAATAAGTTAATGTGGAAACAGATTTTTGTTCTTAAAAAGTATCAAAATTTAAAACGGTGTTTCAAGAAATTTATTTTAAATTGTCTCGAAATTTTTTTTCTCATGGATGTTATCCTTTTTTTAACACATTGATCTTTTTATCATTATAATAGTTGTTTTTAAACACTAATAAAGTTTGATTTGCTTAGGTGTACTAAAATGGAAAGTGCATCATCTACATCTTCAAAATCAAAGCCACCACCTTTGACACAAACTGAAAGAAAAAGGCGATACCGGGCCAAAAAGAAGTTGAATGATCCAAATTATCAAATTAACGAAAATAAAAGAATTGAAAAGCTGCGAAAAAGAAAAGTAGAAGCCATGAACGCTGCGCAACGAAAACTTTACAGACAAGCTGTGAACAAACGAGTGCAAAAATGTCGGTCTATGCAAAAAGAGCTATCTGCAAGTAAGATGGAAGTATCTGCTTCAGATATTCCTAAAAAAATGTATACAAATCCTCAATCCTTAGGTAAGGCTATACGAAAAACAATGATCTCACTTCCAGAATCTCCACGCAAAAAACTAGAAGTTGTCTCTGGAGTTGCTAAGCAAGTTGATTTAGAAATAAATGTTCCCCAACCCATGGGTGACTTCGGTTCCGATACCGGGAATTCGAAAAATTCACCATGTTAAATGCGACTCTAAGGGTAACATTGAACTGTTCAATACCGCTATATGAAAATTGTGCTTGGTTATGTTTGTGTAACTTGCAATGTGGTTGGAATTACTTTTCACTAGTCAAAAATGCAAGAGTAATATTTAAAATTATTAATGGAACTTTTATATTTATTATAAAAAATTAAGTAACAAAAATGTGCTTTATAAAGTTAAATAATAAATAATTGTGTATTTAAATATGTCACTAAACTCCTATATTTATTTATTTGCTAACCAAAGTGTTTATCATTAAAAATATTAGGATTTTAAAAACTGAACTGCAAATCAATTCGCACGCTGTAACACACGGAACGTTGAGTGCAACACACGTGACGGCGCTATTTATTTTATTGTAGTCTGACTATTTGTAACTCAGATTTCCAAAGCCACTTTTTTAAAGCTTGTTTACTTAGCTTGCTATTGATATTTTTTATTTTCATGAGTATTTGCATAATTCGCAGAATTATGCAAATAATAGAAGAAGAAAAGAAAATAACCCTGTTAAATGGAAACACACGTGACGCGAAATGAAAAAATTATATCTGCGTAACTTTTTAGTTTAAAAAGATTCCGATTAGCTTAATAAGATCATTAAACATCTGAGAAAAGATATAAGTTGTCATCTTATTTGTTTTATACTGCTTTCAAACCAAAAATGTAACAAATATACTGAAAATGTGGTCCGAATGTAACACACGGAACGCTGGAATGCTCCTGATTCATTTAGTTTGCATTTAATTTTTTCAACCATGTCTTGGCAATATGTTGTTGTTATTCCAAGCACTCAAAAAAACACAAACTGAAATCACTCTGACAGAAACACAAACTGAAATCACACTGACAAAAACACAAACTCAAACCACACTGCTCAAATACAAACCAAAACTTTTTTAAGTTTCAGTTTGAGTTCAGCCTTACTCAGGTAGTAAAAAGTTTCAGTTTGTGTTTTATATATAATACTTTCAATGGTGAACCTTACAATGTATAAAAACTAGTCTAAGTTTTGTTGCTATCACTTTAAAAGCTACTTGAATTGTCTAGTAAAAATACTTTTGCGGACAAAACAAAATTTATAAATACATACTTTTTTTTAATATTCAATCGCTCAAATTACATTATTAAATGATGGCAGCTAAATCAATGTATACTTTTTTTTAATGGTCAATTGCTCAAATTACATTATTAAATGATAGCAGCTAAATCAGTGTTAAAAAAAAGATTGGATACATAATACAAAAGTAAGATGCACTACAACCAGTTTTGATTTTATTCGGATAATTTTTTATAGTATAATATTTCTGTTTTTAACATAGAAAAACAAAAATTTAAATCTAGAAATTTAAAAATGTAAAACACATTGCTACTTTTAAAATATTCTGCTATATAATATAATTACTATTAAAATTTAATTTTTTAAAATTTTAATGCTTATTGCCAAAGTGATGAATGTTGTACTTAACAGAACATTGTAATTTATTTTAATATGATCCCATAGGAATACCATCTTGAAATTTGGTACACATGTTAACAAATTGTGTAGGAATAACATATATTTTTTTCAAAAAAATTAAAATTTCCGATTTTGAAATTTTTAAATTTAAAAAATAAATTGTTTTGTGAAAATTTTACAATATTATTTATATATTAATGTTGCATATCATATTAAAGCCCTTAACATTAGCTTTAAAAAGACATATAAGATAACTTTCTAGCATGATTAGTTTGTGAGATATTAACAATTTTGTATATAGTCACGGTAAATTTGTCACTTTTTACGATTTTTAAAATTCCGTAAAAAAATATCGGTTGGGTTAAAAAATTTAAAATTTTGGATTTTTCATATACTCCATTAGTACAAACTATATACCAAAAATTATTGAAATCCAAGAGGTCAAGGTCCAAAATTGTTATTTAATTGGTTGATTTGACATGGAATGACCCATTTTTGTTTTGTTGTTTTCCGTACTTGGCAGAAATTTATACTGGAAGAAAATGCCACTTTATAGAGCAAAACTCATAGACCCCTAAGCTTTATATGCAATGTAGAAACTTTGATTACTTAGAACGACAAAATCTTTTATTTCAACCTGGGTGTTATTTCAATTTGAAAAACAAGTTTATTATACTTTATTACAAAAATACATATTTCAAACAAGCATGAAATCAAGAAACATCCTTGTTCCAGATTAGCTGTCTTTTGAAAACTACTAAAACTCTTTTATACAAACGAAACTGCACTTAAAGCACACCACTAAAATAGTTGATCTGGCTTTTGTTTAGGTTTTGTCTGTCTGAGTACCATTGAGTGCCTCTTAGAGGGAGAATCACTAATACTTTGGCTGAGAGAAGCGTTGGAAATGAAAGAAAGGTTAGAGGCATTTAACTGTGACTGCAACCTAAAAAAGAAAAACAGGATGAGTATTGTGATTTAATTAATGCAATGAAACATAGATTTAGAAAGTAGCAGATCTGCCCCTAGGAGGGAAGGTGAAGCCTTTTGTGAACCAGTATCCCCTAAGGCAGTTTGAAAGCCCTAGCACATGGCATGCCATACGCCACCAGATGGCACCATTAGAGAATTCGACTAATAAAATATATATATTTAATATTAACTACTTAAAACTTTTTAGCAGTTTTGCTAACATAAGTTTATAGCTGGATATGTATGTATTGATAATTTCTTGCAGACATGAGGTATATATTCATAAAAGTATATTAAAAATGCAGTTTTTATTGCACTCTTCGCAAAAGCATTTTTTTGTGAACCAGTATCCCGTGATGAATTGGCGAAAACGGTGAAATTTGGATTCATCACACAATCACGCGGTTTGTATTACGTTGTACGGGATTGCACAATAGATAGATTTAGAAAGTAGCAGATATGCCAAAGTAATGAAATGTGTATAGAAATTTGAATTTTTTTTGTACAGTAGGCTGTTTATAGATAAAAAATATTGAAATCCAAAGTTAGAGAGTAAAAAAATTACCATTGAAGATCAGAACAATTTAAAAACCAGTTTTATTTAATTTGATTTCAAACTTACTTAGATTTCCTAACCGCTGTTTTCTTTTTCACGGAGGACACTCGCTTCTGTTTCGGCACAGCCAGTGTCTTCTCAGCAATGATGCCTTCCAGAATGGGATCCACAGGGGGAGCAGGGGGTGTAGTGGGTCTAGCAAAAGAAGCTTCGGACGTCACGGAATAGAACGATCCCTCCATTGTTTCGTCCATCTTTTTCTTCCTGAGACGACCCCTTGTCAAGGGGGGAGAGAAGAGGAAGGAGGGGAGGGGCACCTCAGGGGTGTTGGCCAGTGCCTCTAGAACTAGAAGAATGCTTGTGAATAATGTGGTTTATGCATGTTTCATTTTAATAAAACCAATGACATTTTCATTTAAGGAACAAATTCCTAAAAAAAATCATCTCAAAAATAAAAGTGTGTGGATTTTACACAAGTGTTATTGATAGCCTCATTGTAATCCTTCCAATTCCAACCCAAGCTTTGAAAGCTCTTTCTTGAAATGTGTGGCTTTTCAGGAAACCGCATGAGCACCGTTGTTTTCCACACCTTACTTAACTTGGATTTGGAAAGCTATTGTGTCACTAATTTGAAATGATAACAAACCCTGGCACTTGCAAAGATGGTTGCCATCTCGAAATGACCACCCTACTTGGGTTTGAACTATTAACCTCAGAACAGAACCTCAAACGCGTATGTTGCCAACTCGCCAAGCTGGCGACCGAATTTGGTAAATATACCAGCACTGCGAATAAACGTTCCGATTCTCTCACATGCTTGTAGTTTGAAGTTACTCTCAAAAGACTAGGTAATAAATTAATATTTAAAGTAATTAAGAAACTAAAATAAGTAATCTAAAAAATATTCTACTATTCTATTCTAGAAGCAGAGACTTACTTTCAGGAGTTGCTGGTGAAGTGGGCTCCGCAAAAGAAAATTCTAACTTTTGAGATTTTTTTCCTATGCAAGAGAATAATGATAATTAGTACTAAAATTAGATGCCGATAGAGGAAGTTTAATAGCTTAACAAAAAAAAATAAATAAATGCTTCATATTAATAATGGTAAATTTATTAAAAGGTTATTCAGTGAAACAATCTAATATAGTAAATAAAAAGTTTTGCAGTTCTTTCTCCCAAGTGAATATAAGTTAAGTCAAATTGAACTGAGGTCGCTACTTAACGAACACAACTAAAAAGTATTGGAAAGGTGAAGTTGGAAGTTAGAAGTGAAGAAGTAAAATAGTTAAGTTTACAGGGTTCATACACATTTAGAAAAAAAAATCCCAGAAGGTTTTCCCAGGAGTTACTAAAAATTTTCCAGGAGGTACAGAAAACACAAAATGACGACAAAACGACTAATTCACTGCCATTTTTAACTACAAACACACACTTCAAAAGGAATGACTTTCAACAATAAACCCACTTTAATAATTAACAAATTGAAAAATTATAGTTCTTTAGTCCCCCAGACTTTCCTTTTAACATCGCCTCAATTGTACTAGGAAGAGTCTGCTTTTCAGAAGCACTACAGCGACATGCGTTTGATTTTGAAATCAAAGGCAGATCACCTTTCTTCTCCCCCTCGTCTGCAAATTGTACCAATGACTTTGTCAGTTCACTTTACACTTTACTTTAAAAGTTTTTTTTTTTTTAAAAAGGAGTTTTTTAAATATTTTCAAATTTCCAGGAGTCCCAGTAAAATTCAAGGAGTTTTCCAGGGTCATGGAAAAAATGATAATTTCCAGGAGTTTTCCAGGAATTCCAGGAGGCGTACAAACCCTGAGTTTATGCTAACAGTTTTTGACTTGAATAATAATTCATTAAACCAAAGTCTATGCAATGCATTTGACATGAACCTCAGCAAAAAAAAAAAAAATATTAAAATAAACTACCTTTGCTTTTGATGAGGCCTGGTGTTGTTCCGACACCTTTACTAACTTTTTCTTTGCGTTGCTTTTTCTTAGTTGCTAAAATTTAAAAGTTGACAATTGATAACATTTAAAGCAAAAATAGAAGAAAAATGCAAGAACTTGGTGATACAGACAAATACAGTTGCAACAGCAATAACGTTTATGATGCCATAAATGTTCAAACATTTGAAATGCTAATCCTTAGTGTTATAATAATTTTTAAGGAAATCAAAAATGTTTTCTTAAAAAAAAAAGAGTTTTGACCATTTAAATTTTAATTCCCCCAAATAATGCAAAAAAAATGCTAAATTCGAAATTTATATCCTGTCTAAGTTTTGTTTTTAAGCAAAGGACAAATTTTACTACTAAGTACTACTAATAGCAAATAGGGTTAAAAATTATCCAAACGATGTCATTTTATAACATTAATTTACAATACGAGTACTTAATAATAATTTTACTTGATTTACAACACTAAATATTTCGGCCTAGTTTAAAACTTTACTCGTTTATAACTTCATAAACATCACAGTCCCTTGAAGCTAGGTTAGGTTTGAATTATAGTCGCACAAAAGGTTCACGAGGGCTATTGGCGACGGGCGTCACATTTTAGAACCTCAGTCAAGTGACCAGTCGACACCTGAATAGGCACCCAATGCAGCCGTTAAGGGCGACATTGTATGCAGCGTTAGGACTTTGAAGGATATTTAATGTGTACTCCCTCTACACGGGGTATTATATGTCTGACATTTTGGCTGCACAGCCGTTTATAGGTTGGCAGTTATTTTGGCGATGCCCGAACCTGGGACCTTCCGCATGCTAGGCGAGTGCTTAACCGACTGGGCTCCCCAGCCCCATCATAGTGCCATGACTGATGCATAACCGGGTAGTACTGAAGTTTTCAATTTTAAAAGTTACAATTATAAAAAGCACCATTTGTAAAAGCTACAAGAATTAATGCATTAATAAAATTATAACCCACCTTTTGGTTTCTTTGTGCTCACTGTTGTTATTGGAGATGAAGTTTCCAATTGTGTAGATTCAACTGGAGAATCTGCATGCGGACTGCTCAAAGCCTGAAAAATAATAAAATAATTTAAGTTGCAATTTTAATGTGACAAGTTTTCGAAATTAGTGGCCACTTGACGCATAATACGACCAAATACAACAATTTTCTGATTACAAAATAAATTCAGTCCCAGTTATGGTGCCTTTTTTTATGTCACTCATTTTTTTAAGGTGGTTTTGCCAAAAATAATCTAAAATCGTGATACTCCCATGATCGCAAATTCTAGAAATTCTGGCAATATTAATTTGATTCCTCTTCCCTTTAGACTTTTTAGAACTCTCAGCTCTTAGAAAATTGAGAAACTCTGGCGAGTTTATTTATACACAACAACAGCCATCTTAAAAATAATACAGTGTCAATGCAGACTTCCTGAGTTTGCGGATAAATTATATAAAAAAAGCACTTTTTCAATAAATATTTCTCAAAAACGCTTCCCTATAATGTTTATTTGGACTCTGTTCCATAAGATAGTAGTACAGATCGCTCCTAAATATTTTCATCCGATTTCTAATATTGAATGCAATACAACACTTCTTTTTTCTTCCTAAGTTATAAGCACTGCTATAGTTTCAAGTTACTTCGTAAAGGAATTACATTTTAACTAAAAGTTTATGAATAAAATAAAATGTAACATAAATAAATTTTTTCTCCTCTATTATAAAATTATGTAACAATTTCTAATCACATAGTTAAAAAATCGTTTCACTTTTTTCATGTAATACATAAATGTACATGGTAAAAGTTAGCAAACATTAATGCTTTCAAATACATATATAAAAAGAATTAATATACCTTTCCTTCAAGTTGCATCAACCCTTCTCTAGAGCTTTCTGAAAAAGGGAGAAATAAGTTATGCACTAAGATTACTAATTACTTTTTAATTACTACTACTATTTAAAGATTAAGTACAAAGCTACATTTGAATATATGAGAATAGGACATAGCCTCTTTTGATTATCATGCAGAAATCTTAATTGTTAATTCAAAAATAAAAAAGCAATAAAATTTTTTAAAAGGAAGAATTCGGTAGCAGTCTGCTCTTTCAAACTGTTGTTCAACCCCAAATATTTCATAGTTAAAAAAATTTACATAATATTCTGAAATTAATTTAAAATTATAGTAGCAACTTATTTAAAAATGAGGAAGTTGGAAGTTTGTTTCTTGAAATAATTACAAATGTATTTTAATTACAGTTGCATATTTAGACCTATATCATCACTTAAGTTCCCACGTGTGCTATCTAACTTTGCAAAAGGGTAGAAATTTACTAAACAGTAACCCTTGGCAAACTTTCCAATATCGCCCCAAAAGTTGGTCGAAAACCCAACCGAAATGATAGGTTAGGTTTGAATTATCGTCGCATTAGAGCTACACGAGGGACAGCCAGAAAACATGTTTGTTCATTTAACACCGGCGTGTTCCGAAAACGTCATCGTTGCGAAGTCAAAGAATTCGAATCATCAGTCAAAGTCAGACAGTTGCCACAATAAATTATTTATCGCCGAATCCTGAAAAATCAAGCCAACGGTTACCGTACAGTAAATCTGATCCCTTCACAACAATTAGATAGCACATTAGGTAACTTAAGTGACGATAAAAGCAAAAAAATAATAAAACGTTTGCATTTAAATAATCCTAAACTACCACAAATATTAAACATTCAAAATCATATCTACTTTGCTTTAAAGAACCAGAAAATTCTTCATAAGTTTCAGCATCTATCTTCATAAATTCCAATTTTTCTTTTGAGCTTTTTTCGGAAGATTCTGTTTCGTTTGTTTGAAAGGATTTACTTTCTGGTAAAGGCACTCTTTTGGAAAATGTAAAAGTCTTCCGAGATGGTCTTAACTTAACTTCCGACTGAAAACTAAAAGAACTAACATTTGAAGTTTCAATATTTACTTCTTTTTCAGTTTCAGAAGGACCACATTCCGTAATTTTCTTAGAAAAGTTAAATGTTTTACGGGATGGTCGTCTGGCAACTTCTGATTGGTTGCTAAAAGAACTAACTTCTGAAGTTTGAACATTTACTTCCTTTTCAGTTTCGCATTCGGTTATTTTCTTAGAAAAATTAAATTTTTTATTGGATGGTTTCGACTCAACTTCTGATTGGCTATTGAAAGAAACAACCTCTGCAGTGGGAGGGCTCACTTCAGACCGACTTTTAATTTCTTTTTCAGTTTCCGACAAACTGGGCTCCGCAGTCCTTTTCGAAAACACAAAAGTTCTTCGAGTAGGTTTCGACTTTACTTCTGACTGGGAGAAAATAGAGCTAATATCTGAAGATGGCGCAAGGGTTACTCTTTCCACTACAATCTGAGTCGACTTTGGTTCACTAAATGTAAATTCATAAGTAGGAACATTATCTTTGTCTGTTTCTCCGGCATCCAAGCCAGGTTCCAAATCGTTTTCATTTAGATCATGACAGACAGTTGAATTTTTCTTTGTAGCAATTTCTGTTCGAATAATAGGAGATGGAACATCAATTTCTTCCATTGTTGAAATAGATTTGTTATGCGAAACATTGGGTTCAACATCGTTCGTACTTTTTTCCTGAAGCTTGGTGTTGGTAAAACTCTTTCCAAAAAGAAAAGTTCTGGATTTTTTGGTTGATTTACTGACTGGCAAAGGAGTTTTAAATTCAAAATCTATATCTTCAATAACTTTATCATCACAGGTCGTTTCAGAAATTGTGTTTTCTATTTCATTATCACACTCTGTTTCAATGTCGTCTGCAACAGAATCCGGCTTTGAGAAACTAAACGTTTCCCTAGAAGGTTTAGGTTTGTTATCCGAAGTGTCCATATTTTCGACATGTAGAGTCACATCTTTTTTAAACGACACACTCTCCGGAAGTGCACTGCCATCGAAGGAAGGTTCACTAAAAAAGTAGGAAACGTCCTTGTTCGCTTCATTTGAGTTTTCTACGAATTGATAGTCAGCTTCTATGAAATCAAGTTGCTGCTTGTCTTCATAAGGAGCTTCTTGGGTCGAATTTGAATCACCAGATTCTGGAAAAAGATTGACGGGTTGTGAAAATGAGTATTGATGGGGCTCATGGTTTGCATTATCAGCAGCAGGGGAAAAGAACATCTCATCATCAGAGGCTTCTTCCTCCATTGTTTCAAGAGCTTGGTTGTCATCTGGAGTAAGAGGGACATCTTTTTCGTTGGTTGCAGGGGAATTTGCAACATTAGTTTCTTTTGAATCTGAAAAACAGTATAACTTTGTTATATAAATTAAAAAAAATATAAGGAATATAAACAGTTGTAAAATTGGAAATATGCTAAACAATATTTTAACGTTTTATTGCTGATAATGGAATCTTGATGGTTAAAAAAAAACTAAACACTTTGGCGCAATAGCCTGGGCCAAGGTCTGTAAATGTTTTGCACTGTAATATGCATAAGCATTCTTTCCACAAAGTATTTTTGCTAAATAATTATTTACAGCTTAACCCTCTGTGGATAAGGAAATTGAATGCTTAGCTTGATTTTACTGCATAAGATCAGAATTTTTAATTTTTTTTATTTTAAATTATATTTCTGTATGAGATAATTACACGACACATTTTAAATTTGAAAATTTATTAAAAGTATAAAATTTATGTATTAAACAGCTTTTCGGATATGCATGAAACAATTTTTGAATGTAAAATATCTTAAATAAATGGTTATGTAACAATATACCTGCATGAAGAGTCACACTTTCTTTAACAGGAGATGTTGTCTTTGAGCTGTCCTGTTTAGAAGGTAAGGGACTCAAAAAAGATGACCTAAAATAAACAGAAAAAAATTATATAAAAATATTACAATTAGTAGTTATAGTTAGGGATTAGAATAGTGGTAAATTACAAAAAGTGAGTAAATTACTATTACTAAACTTGGGTCCCAATTTCTTGTAAAATTTATTTTAATCACTTCCACCAACAGTTTAATTCAACAAGAGATTATAGCTTACAGCTTTATGTTAAAAGGCTTTAAAGTCTACAAATTAAACACTGTAGAATGATCAAGAATCATAAAATAAACATATATGAATTAGAAATTACTCTGATTAATATAGAAAGCTGTATAGAATTAAGATACAGTCGAACCTCGTTAACATGAACTTGCTCAACACAAAATTTTGCTTAAGGTAAACTGAAAGCATTTCGTCGGCCTATAAAGCTTTGAGCTAATGCTAAAAAATCTCTAAACGCGAAATCTCGCTTAAACCGAACAAAAAAATTGAGATTTTTTTTTTAGTGATTCAAAGTTTTGAAGAACAAATTAAACGAAACATTAAAAAATTCTGAGAAAATCAGAAGATCTCCCATGATTCGTCAGTATTAACCCCTTCTCAAATAATTTTTAGTACTAAAAAGTACTAGACAAATGAACTTTATTTATTGAATTACTAAGTCAATACAGTGTGTGTATTACATTGTAAAATTAGAAAATAGTTAAAAAAAAATATTCATTGAATTAATGTAAAAAATTTCCTGATGGTTAACACGAATTGTTGGTATTAATCCAATTGCAGTTCCTTAAAGCATTTCTAGTTCTAAAAAGTACTAGTCCAAATGACCTTTATTAATTGAATTACTAAGTCTATTCAGTGTAATGCATTGTAAAATTAGAATAATTTTTAGATATTATTAAAAAAAAATATTCGCTGAATTAATGTAAAAAAAATATTCAATTAATTAATATAAAAAATATTCACTGAATTAATGTAAAAAATATTCACTGAATTAATGTAAAAAAATATTCACTAAATTAATTAAAAAAAAAAACATAAACTGAATTAATGTAAAAAAAAATATTCACTGAATTAATGTAAAAAAAAATTCCTGAGGGTAAATTTGAAATTCGGTAAACACAAAACATTTCGGTGTTCCCTTTATTGGGGTACGACTGTAATTTTTAAAAATTCCCACCTTTGAAGCAATCTTCCAAACAATGATGTAGCAGGGGAGGCAGCATCAACTGTTTCAGAACTTGAGGCTTTTGGATCAGGTCCTTTATCAACAGACTTGGCAGGAGATTTTTTCGAGGAGGTCTCCCCACGATCTGGCGTATAGCGGACTGTTGGATAGCTATGCTGGTATATGGAGGAGACTATCATGGGAACCTTTGCGATTTTTTCCACTTCCATTACAGCACCTTGTTTGGGGAACATATATTTATTATGATAAACATTAAAACACACAGTGTTCAAAATTGGATAAAGAAATTTAGGAGTAGTCTGTGCTTAAAAAACTAGGAGTTGGGAGCTTGTAGAATCAAGGGTTCACGATTTTATAGAATCACAATTTACTACCACCACTTTCATTTCCGATTCCATTACGGCACCTTGTTTGGGAAACATATTTGTTACAATGCACATTAAAAGACAAAAAAAAAAAAAAAAGAGAGAGAGAAACAGTTCATACCAGCGTGCGAAATTGGATAAAGAAATTTAGGAGTAGCCTTAAAGAACTAGGAGCAAATGCATATTGCATAGAAGCATTAAAAAATACTTCATACTCTTTGGAGCCTACAGTGCAAAACTGAACGATTAAGATCACCAGAGTTGGGAGCTTGTAGAATCAAAAGTTTATGATTTTATAAAATCACATTTACTACAGAGATAGTTTCTGACTAAAGTATGAGATTTTTAAGTTTTAGGATTGCCAGAGTTTCTATATTTTAAAATTACTGCAATGGCTTTTATGAAGTTTCATAATTTATGCGATCGGTGGAGTTATCTGATTTTAGGGCTGATGAATTTTTGTGGTTAAATGATCACAGCAATAGTTGAACAAATTTAGGATCAGAGAAGATTTGTGATTTCAAGATAATTTTTTTTTTTTGACCAGATCCTTGGAAACCATGGTAAAGTTAGTATTGACGATCATGAAAAACTATTTGCGATAACTGGGACTAAACTGATTTTGAAAGATGTAGTCAGATTGTGCCTAGCGACCATTAATTTTGAACCCATAAATCATACTATATATTTTAAATAGAAACTTAAGAAACCATATATGTAAATGAAACACACCAACTTATGGATGATCTATTTATATCAGGCATGAAAGTGCAAGCTAATTAAAGAGGCAGAACTACGAATAAAAAAAACACTATCAGTATCACAGCGTGCAAGCAAATAAAAAAATTTAGTTATAATATTAGTTTCTCTAAAACGTACACATAGGAAAATGCATCAATTTTAGAAACAGCCAAAATGAGATTAAAAAAGGCAGATTTTTGTCAAAAAGCAGGAAACTTTCATGCCTGTTAAATACATTAGAGCTGGGGTTCCCAACCTTTTTGCAGCTGCGTACCATTTAAGTTTTTGAGAAATTCTGCCATACCACCAAACCTAAATACTTTAATAAATGTATCATATTTACTCTTCTAAAAGTGTTCAAAATGAGTCCTTTCCAACACCTATTTTGGTTCTATGTTTATTTTTTTATGTACAATAGTTCTGAAAAACCACTCTCACATAAGTAGCAAGTAACAATAATGCTCACATAATTCACAAATATGCTCACATCACTAACGCATACCATCTGATTTTTTCCTGCGTACCAGCGGTTGGAAACCCCTGCATTAGATATAAATATAATATTTCTTACCTTTTTGAGGGCTTGTTTCATCTTCGTAGATGGAGACTTCCTTTTTCCTGCCACCCAGAGGTTCTCTAGTAAGATTGAGATTTAGTCTGACATCGTCCTGTGTGACATAGCTTTGAGACTTATTTAAATCATAGTTGAATGATTCAGAAAGAGTTGCATCTTTGGTTTGATCTTCAGACACTTTGGAATATGTTATTGGTGTGGGGTCACTGAAAATAGGCATATAAGGTAAGGATATTATTTTCCTGCCATATAGACAAGTAATGCCATGCTGATGCTTTAACTTGCCTAACAAACAAAGAGACCAAAATAGGCTAATGCACACTGCTTAACGTATGTAAACCAGTGTCAACAAAAAAGACAGTCCATTTTGTCTGAAAACATCAATTTTAGGTATTAATTCTACCTTCTTGGTTGGAGTGTTTAAGTGTTTAAAACAATGGTCTAAGTTATTTTTGTAAACATAGTAGTTAAACAGCCAACAGCAGCATACTGTTAAGCATTTTTCTTCCTTAATGTGTAGTGGATTTCGCATAAGGAATAAAACAACAATATATCAATAACAACAAAATATTCAGTATTTTCTTCACATTTTTAATTCCTTGTAGTATTTTTATAACAATATTGTGGCAATTAATTGAGCAATGCATTTTTTTCGTGGTACCCAAACATCTGCTCAAAAAGATGTCCTGGGGTTGTGTAAGCATTTTGGGGATATAATCTCTCGTTCCCGTAGAGGGAATGACGAACAGTGCCAGTTCCAAAGTCATATTGACTCGAAAAGTGCTTCTAACCATGGCTGAACTGTGGCCGAATGGAGATTGCATTTTCCAACAGGACAGCGCGTCATGTCACAATTTAAAGTATCTGTTTAATAAACCCCATCTTACTATACTAGATTGGCTGGCAATCTACCAGACTTGCAATCCCATAGAAAATTTGTGGGCTAGTGTCAAACAACGGCTTCAGAAATGTGACTGCATGACGATGGAAAAGCTAATTTTGGCCGTTATTGACATACGGCTTAGAGACATTAAAATTAAAACTATTTGTGCTAGTCTAGTACATTCCACGCCAAAAAGTGTCTGCGATTAGTATAGTCTGCCAAAAGTGTGTTTTAAAATATTGTGGAGGTCATATAACTCTACCTGCTTTTCTCAATTAATTGCCACAATACTGTAGTTCATGTTAGTTAATAACTAACATGAACCGAAGAATCGTTTACTGAAAATCCATTAATAAAGCATTAAACGTATTAGAAATATACACAATAAAAAGTCACTTATTAAACATGTATCTCACCTGTCAGGAGAGTCCGGAAGATCAAATCGAATTTGCCGTGAAGGGGTTTCAACTGAAGTAATTAAAAAAAATTATCACTTACAAAATATTAAAATATTTCAAAAAGGGATACATAAGAGGAGGAAGTGGGAAATCATACCATCCAGGTCTTTTTCGTCTATATTCATCACTTCTTCCGAACTTTCCTCTAGAAACAGTCATATTATGTTGGATTAGTTTTATAAAGTAAATTATATGTATGCAATGCATCTTATAAAGTTGAAGAATTTTTGTAGTCAAGGCATTAAAATTATAATTAATTTTTTAAAAAAAATAAATGTTCCAACACAAGTAAATAGCTTGAAAACTAAGAGAAGATAAAAATGTGCCACAATATCTTCATTTTAGATACTTAGCTAGATTAAAACGTTTTATTTTGGAGCCAACATCGTAATTTGGTTCATTCACTAATTATCTAAGAAAAGTAAAGTTTTTTTTATGTGTGTTTGAAACTGTTTCATAATTTAATACCATATTTTCTCTGCCACGTTACTCAGACTGTATGGAATATTTTACAAACAGATTTTTTATATAATAAATGTAGCTGACTTACAGAACCCAACAATCCCACTTTTTGAAATTGGTTTGAATATTTTTTAAAATTTTCAATAAATAATTTTACAAAAAGTATTCGAAGCAATTTTTAAAGTATAAGTGCACATGTGCACTCATGCTAAACTGTAACCATACGTAATAGTATTCTATAGAAAAATTAGCTAAAATTGTTTCAAGCTTGCCCTTTTTACCTAAACCTGTTTGAAAACACAATTTTCCCATAAACCATAATGCTAAATAAGCAAGAGTTCGGCTTTTCGATTTTAAAAAAAATCATAGCATTCTAATACTCGAAATTTGAAAAATACGGGTCGAATAAATTTGTAGATACTGCTTGGAAAAAAATCTCCATCGAATCCTGGGACATGAAGATTTTAATCTGGGTGACTTGACGTGGAATGAATCGGCTACTTTAAAGTTCTTGAGGGGAGTTAGATGGTTCTATCTTGCCCATGTTTATTTTACTAACTTTAGGAAATTTTTTTCTCATGAACTATACGAGGTATCATTTGAATTTTTTTTAATAGTTTGTTCCTTACATATAGCTCTTTGATTTAAACTGACGATACATTTTATAGTATAAAAAAATACTTTAAGACATTTTTTAAAAAAATATATATTACAAAAAAAAAAAAACTGATTTAAAGATATTTATATACCGTATATACTCGTGTATAACCCGAGAAATTTTGGTCAAATTTAGTGCCATAAAAAACGGGGTCGACTTATACACGAGACATCAAATTTCCGGGAGGGGAAAAATCCCTAATTCTTAAACTAAAACTAAATTTCAATCAAACTTAAGGTTTAACTATTAACTATTAAAAATAAAGACACGAAAGCAGTTAAATTGTGAAGATGAAATAAGATTTTTATCTATTCACAATCTCTACCATAAAGATGTTTAAATTGTTAGTTCTTGGCGTGAAGCGTATTTGCGCGTGTAGGTCTGGCACAGGACAGTTCAGTCAACCAGTCTTCAAGAGGTGTAAAGAAACGTTGTCAGTCCGTGACCTTGGCAGCGGGATCTTCACGCTTCACTGTACAGAGTTTAAACCTAGCTTCTCCATTCAGGGTCAGCAATGTCAAGGACATCAAAGCGGAAACCTGTTTTTATTGGGGTTGAAATTTTGCTTGCAAGTAAAAAAAAATATGGTCGCCTCATGAGCCGGTTTCTTCTAATATTTTCTTCAGAAGGCTCTAGCTTATTTTCTACCTCGACTTATACACGGGTTACCGATTTTGGAAGGATATTTGGTTAAAAAAAGGGGGGTCGGGTTATACACGGAGTCGGGTTATACACAAGTATATACGGTAACCTTTTTTTAGCAGATATATTTAAAATTAATCAGTTTAAATCAAAGAGTTACTCATGGGAAAGAAACAATAATAATAAAAATATGTTGATATCTTTTATAGTTCTAGAGAAAAATGTCCCTAATAGTTAAAAAACCTTACATTTCAGAAATGCAAAAGAAAAGCAAAGTATGTATAAATAAAAACTGATATACAAAATTTCTAAAAAATGCTTATAAAAAGAAAACTACTAAACAGAAATTGATAATCTTGGTCTAATTTAAAGATATTGATTAATTATAAAACAGAAAATTGACATTTTTGACCCAAACACCTAGCTGACTCCCGTTAAGGCCAGTTAGAACCTCACAACAAGACATTAGCCACATGAAAAGTACAGGGTCTTTATTTCGAAGGCTTTCCTTAATAGCCTCTTTGGGGATGATAGAGAGAAATCGTCGAAACTGATGTAAAGAAACCGGTTACTCGCTTTGTTTATCTTTCGCAGCAACCCTGATTCACGCCACATATCAGTGGATAAGAGTCAAACATTTATACCGCGAATGAAGAACCGAAAGAAAAACCGGTTTCTGGTCACCAATGTCTGCCAAGCAGACATAATTACGGAAAGACTCTAAAGAAATCAAACGCAGGGTTCGTACTCTATCTATGATAGTGAAATTCAGGAGTGTCTAAGGAGTTTTTGAGGAGTGCAGTAATGGAAATTCAGGAGGTATCACAAAATAAATTTGAATAGGTGTGTTAATAATTGTATTGGTCTAGTGACATAGACCGAGAATGAAGGAAACAAGGAGTGTAAAAGTTGTAGAAAATTGGTGGCTTCCGTGTAAAAGCTAACCCCCCCTTTTTTTTGCGGAAAAAATCAATTTTTTTTTGTGATTTTTTAAATTTTCGTAACCTTTGTTTTTAATTTCATGACTTTTTTGACCAGTAGACATCCTGATAAAGTACCCTCCTTTTTTTTTTGGGAAAAAATCCATTTTTTTTGGTGATTTTTTAAATTTTCGTAACCTTTGTTTTTAATTTCATGACTTTTTTGACCAATAGACATCCTGATAAAGTACAAGAGAAAACCGACTGAAAAAAAAAGAGAAAAAATTATTCATGTCATCAATTTTTTCAGGAGAGGGGGGAAAATATCAGGAAATGATACAAATTTCAGGAGTTATAAGGGGAATTAAAAAATAAAAATGAAATTCAGGAGTTTTTCAGGAATTTCAGGAGCCGTACGAACCCTGCAAGCGGTTCTTTCCCTGTACTCTTCACATCTTACCTTCAGAGACCAGGGGTGGAGTAACTGCCAAGTGCAGAACCGTCGTCACTTTCTTCTTGGTGTCGGTCTTCTTTTTCAAGATGGACTGGGGTGTGATTGTGGGGGTACTTTGGGATCCACTGCTCCTAATGTTGGAGGTTCGACGGTGGATAGGAGGGGTTTGAAGGAGGGTTACGATGTCACTGGACATACTTTTCGAGGTTTTTCTATGGGGAACACAAGGGGTATTGTAAATCACAATCTTACAATCAAGACAAAAAGCATCAGATATTTAATCTCATAACTCCAGAGGAACACATATGAAAAGTACAGGCGAAAACCCCCTTCATTGTATAGGAATCTGCTTGCACCAGACCTCTTTGGAGGGAATAGCGAGTCATCGCCTAAACTGGTGTAAAGAAACTGGTTTCTCACTTTGTTCTTTCACAGCAACCCCGATTCACGTCAGACATAATGCCCAAATCGAGGGAGAAACTGTTTCCTGTCGCCAATGCCCACCAAACTGATCTTATTACAGGAAGATTTCTGTGCAATCAAGAGGTTCTTCCATTGGACTCTTTGTAAAATTCTGTTCATGACTTCATTTTACCATTTTTACTTAATAGACTAACTTTAAATGTTCAAACACTTCAAAGATACCAATTTAAATGGTTTATTAAATGTATTTAAAAAATGACGTAGCTAGATGGTCAAGCAGATTCTGGAGGTCTTGGGAAAAACTTTTTTCAGCGATAAATTTATAAGACGTTTTGGATTATAACAGATTGTCACGTATGTTCCCACATGTGCTATCTAACTTTGCAGAACGGATCAGATTTACTGTACGGTAACCCTTGGCGAACTTTCCAAAATCG
Organism: Hylyphantes graminicola; assembly: GCA_023701765.1. Taxonomy (NCBI): domain Eukaryota; kingdom Metazoa; phylum Arthropoda; class Arachnida; order Araneae; family Linyphiidae; genus Hylyphantes; species Hylyphantes graminicola. Next base: position 10,241,695 of record CM043114.1, read on the forward strand.
TGCCAAATGTTCGTATTCTGGCGACTTTTGACGTCACGCTCTGTATACTGCGCTAATAAATAATGGTCAGTTAGGGTTGCCGGAAAACGTTGTCGTTGCAAAGTCAAATAATTTGAATAAGTGGAAGTCAGACAGGTTTCCACAAAAATCAGTTATTGCCCAATCCGAAAAAATCGCGCCAAGGGTTATCGTCCAGTAAATCCGACCTGTTCTGCAAAGTTAGATAGCACATGTGGGAACATACATGACGAGATGCTATAATGAACTATTATAAAAAAACTTGGCAAGGCTTGTTTGTTCATTCATAGCACTAAGAAAAGGGGTATTTTTACAGCTCAAAACCTCCAATTACACGAACTTGAAGTGAGTCAATTTAAATGTAAAATATCTCACAATTACTTGCAACGCATACTTTTAAATACATATTTGCCTGAAAATATGTTTAAAGAATATTCAAGGATTTTTTTTTTTTTGGGGGGGGGGGGGGGGGGGGGTCGAAGAGGTAAGGTTTAGACAGTTTGCTAAATCTTGAAATAGAATCTTGTGTCTGGGTGAATTCTAGAAGGATTTTACGAGCCTTTAAATATACCTTGAAGCCAAATCTATTAATTTAATAATTCTTTTTAAAATTTTATCTTCAATAAATAAGTCAGTTTAGAGTATTAAGTGGAAATGAATGTAATAACTCGCACAAAATACACTTTTTAAAAAAAGAAAACTAGTATTTTTAATTAGAGAATTAACAAACAGGGAGAAAACAATTATTAATAAGACACATAAAAAAATTGCAAGTTTATAAACAAGCAAAAGGATAAATAGAACACTTCTTACCTTTTTGTTAATGGTGAGGCCACAAATGGTGCTGTATCCAACAATCGTGATCTTTTTGCCGGAGAAGATATTTCGGTAGGGCTGTTTGACAGCCGACTTCGTTTAGTCATTGCGCTACTTCCACTTTTTATATTAAACGGTTGCCTAAAAATAAAAATTATAAATTTTTGTAAAGTTATATTTATTTTATTTTTAGTTATGATGAATCTTTTATAGTTAAATAATAAAAATAAAAAGCACAGAAAGCACTTTTCGAAAATCAGTTATTTTTTTTATTAATGTTAGTTGAACTAAAGTTCGAATAACATACCTAACACATTCAGGAGTAACAGGGGGTCCAAGAAAAGGTAAATCTTGATATAAAGAACTGCAAAAAATATTAAATTAGTCATCCAAGTCTGAGCTGTAATTTCTTTATAAATAGTTTCTGGCTGATTCTTACAGGCAAGTGTGAAACGACAAAAAATTCACAGGATGTCTACCAGATTTGCCGAATCTAAATTCTTGTCTTTTTCTTGACCTTTTTAGAACATTTCTTGACATTTTCAGAAACTTTTACAGCCGTTTAAATGTATAATCCGTTAAAGAAAAAATTACAAAGACCAACCATAAAATAGTACTTGATGCAATACAAAGCAAATTCAAGCCGCATTGCATCACACACTTATTGTGGAAAAAAATTCTAACACTTTTCAAGGACTTTCCTAAAAAATTAAGGACTAGAAAATACTAACACTAACATCTGGGGAAAATATGTCTTTTATGAATTTTTTTTAAATTTTCGAGACCTTCGCTCGAATTTCATGACTTTTTGAAGACTTTTCTGACTGTTTTTTTTTTTTTTGATTTCCTGACTTTCTTGACCGGTAGACACCCTGATTCAACACATTAAAATGGGAAGACATTGAAAATCTCAGGAAAAAAAATCATATTCGAAGTGCTTTAATTATTAAAAAAAAAATTGCAAAATTTCTCAAAAACTCACTTTAAAATTCTCTCATGTAAAAATTCTCTCTTCTTTAATAGCTCATTTAAAAACCATTAGAAGCCATTTTTATTGAATTAAATCATCCTTGCCATTTGCAACAATCACTCTATAAACTTTAAATCTCTTAAATAGTAAATTAAAAGAAATTTATTTTCGTGACATCAATCAGTTATAAAAGAAGTCAAATATATTTCACTAAAAGATTCTTTGTATGTTGATAGGAAATGTTTTGGTTCTATTTTTTAAGAGAAGAAAATTACATATTTATTCATAGAAATATAAATTAATTTTTGAAAATGATAATTATTGAATTTAACAAGAAACAATTATTGAAGTTTTGAAATAAAAATGAAACTAGCCAAGTTTAGTGTGTAAATGTTCATAATAGAATAAATATTATGTTTGTCGTCTTTTTTCCTGTTGAACATGTGTGCACGCTGGCTGAGTGACATTCAGTTACAAACATACTTTTTTTTATTCAGGGGCTATTCCCAGCAATTATGTTAAATTTCGTGACAGCAACAAATTTAAATAAAGAGGCTTACCTTGACTTGGTGTTTGATGGAGTACCAGGCGTTCTCCCACTAGGGGAATTAAAATTTCGTTTCAAAAGAGCATCGATGATTTCGTAACTGGTGAAAGCTTTAGCTGCACTACTTTTCACTGACACCGACAACGGCTGAGGCGATGCTTCAAAAACTGGAAATGCAAAAAGGAATGATTTTTATTAAATAGGGTTATAATCCCACTTTGTTAGTTTCTAAACTATCTTTGTCCAATGTAGACAAATAATATGGTGGTTTAATTTCTAACCAAAATGTAATCATGGTAATAAAAACTAGTGGACTGTATAAAGCTCAAATATTTATTAAACAATTTAAAAGGTAAAATGGACAATAAACTAACGTCAATTGAAAACAACAGAAAGACAAGACTTGTGACTAAACAAGGCAAATATACTAATGTAAACAAGTATAATCAGATTTAAAGTTTCAGGAACTAAATTTTATAAAATATTTTTTCAATTAAAAGCCTTATTTTAGATTAACTCAAGCTAATTTTTCGAAACGTGAGATTTCTCAGGATTTAGCATTAGGTTTGGAAACAAGTTTTATTTGAAGCAGACACTTAAAAGCTTAGCTTTAGGCAAGTTACAACTATTAATTTAAGCAGCAGTTATCCATATTGATAGAAATTCCTCAGTTAACTAAACCGTTATGGCTTTATGAGGCGGATCCTTCGATCCTAGAAATCGGCAAAGGAAAATTGATACTAAACATTAAAAATTGAACGTTACACTTGAAACTGAAGATGTAAAATTAAATTAACTATGAACTTTGAACAATAAAAATGAATTAACAATGAATTGACACTGATGATTAAAATTGGAACTAAGGCTTTAAAACCAACACTTTGAACTAGACACTGAACATTGCCTGTTGAGCTTATATATCTGGCTAGCAGACTTGGTGGCCGCCAACAGAATATGTAATTCGACAACAAGCGCTTAAAATTGCCAACATAATGATTGTGTTGCTGTAGGATGGGGAATAATTCTTTTCCTTTCTAATAATGATTCTTTTAAAGCATAACCAGACAGGAATTGAATAACAATAACAATTAATACAAGTAAATTTAAAAATGAGTTTTTGAAGAAAAATAATTCTGCATTCAACGAAAAACCCATTTTGAAAAATTGATTGTCCAAGATTAGTTATTCCCATAATAATGAGCTACTTTGTTACACAAAACTGTGAACAAACTTGCAACAAATTTAATGGAAACATATCAATGACCCTATCGTTAATGACTACAAGTTAGATGTGCATGCTGAAAAAAAAATTTACTATCCCTTTTTAGTTCAATTAAACTCAAATTAGCGGATTTCTATTATACTTTTAAGTTCAATATAACAAGAAAATTAAAACAAAAGTTTTGTATATATGTAGTAGATGAAATTAAAAACCTTATTTTAGATTAACTCAAGCTAATTTTTCGAAGCGTCAGTTTTCCCAGGATTTAGCATTAGGTCTGGAAACATAAGTTTTATTTGAAACAGGCCCTTAAAAGCTTAGCTTAGGCAGAATTAGCCTCGCACTAGAGCTGCAGGAGGAACCCTTGAAATAAGAGAGAGGGAGACAAATATCTTAAAATAAAACTATACCAACCATTCGATCTTAATGATCCAGATGGGTATTGCTTCATTTCTTCAAATAGACATCTTTCCGGCCTAGAAATAGACGCCATTAGGCCTTCCACAAGAGCATCTCGATCCACAGTCCGCTCGTATGTGGTGGCCTCATAGATGGAAGCTAATTTATTCTACAAAATAAAATGCCAAATATGTATACTTTTAACGCTATACATGGAAAACTACATTAAACCTTAAACAAAACAATAAAAATACACTTCGTGCCAACCAAACTTGGGTAAAAACAAATAGTAAAAAGGCATGGGGAAAAGAGCGAATGGTCAGTTGGTTGGAAACTCTTGTAAGGTAATATTTACATACAAAATGATATAAATACAATTTAACCCAAAATACACTTTTCATTCAGATAAAATTGCAAAATTTTCTCAAATAATATTCAAATCTGTTAAACCTTAATGTTTTAAACATGTTTTCTGAATGGATTCAACAATAACTTATATGACTCTTTACATCCGCAGAAGGATCTTCTTCATAGCATATTTCTATTTATCCAACTTAGGTTGGCAAGGAGTGTAGTAAGCCCACTATTGTGTGGCACAGAATAAAAGTGCCAAAAGGAAAAATTCAGGCATTGAGGAATTTTAACAGTGGCCTCTAGACTAGTTGAACTTCAATGTTTATTCTTTTATTCTTGAGAACAAAAGTTTAAAAGAAAAAAAAAAGAGGAGGGGACTGGATACTGAGCTAAAGAAGTTTAGTAGTCACGTTAGAAAATTCAGGCCCTATTTTGCAACTGGCCACCGCTAATTTTCACCTTTGTCTGAGGACATAATGAATGTTCTTACATTACAATGACACTGCATTTGTGTGTGGAGAATAAACTCACAGGACAAATTTATAGGAGTATCAAAGAGTTATATTTAAATCATGAAATCTCTTGGATACAAAAGGTGTGGATTTAATGCAACTTCTATAACAGAAAGCTAGTGCAGATCACAAGTTTCATTAACTAAATTTTACAAAATATTTTTTCAATTAGGTACAATATAACTCAAATAAAAAAAATAAAGAGATAAATTCCTTAATTTTAAATGATTAACTTTTCAACACTCAAAACCATATTCAATAAATTTAATGCAAACCATTAGTACTCTTGATAGTTTTTCATTGACTTTGTCGGCTTGAAAGAAATTGCAGCGAAGAAGATGATAGATGACGAGGGATTCCTGGGCTTTGGGATCCTCACTCTCAGAGAGGAACTTTATTAATTCTGCCGACTCAAAACTATTTAAGGGCAAGTACATGAGATCCTTCAATTTCTGAGCTGTAAAAAACAAATAAAAATGTTGGTTTTAATTCTATAAATATAAAAACAAATATCAAATCCTGAATCTAAAATCGACGAGACCTCACAGGTGTCTACCAGATTTCTCAAACCTAATTTCTTGACCTTTTTAGAACATTTCTTGACCTTTTTCAGAAACTTTTACTACTGCTTAAATGATTAATTGGTAAAAGAAAAAATTACAAAGACATACCATAAATACTTGATGCAATACAGAGCAAATTCAAGCCGCTATTGCATCATACACTTATTAGAGGAAACAATTCTAACACTTTTCAAGGACTTTCCCAGAAAAATTAACGACAAGAAAATACTAACAATAAAAAATCTAGAAGAAATTCATCTTTTTTGACATTTTTCAAATTTTCGTGACTTTTAGGGGACATGACTTTTTGGGGACTTTCTTGACTGTTTTTTGATTTCCTGACTTTCTTGACTAGCAGAAACCCTGCCTCAGTGATTCGAGATATGGTATTTTCTTTTATTATGTATAGTTTTCACATTTTATCTTCTTAAAAAGCACAATGAATTTTAATTCAGTTACATAAAAAAAGACAGTTCGCTGAAGTTAAATCCCTTTGGTGATAATTTCCAAAGCAGGGATCTGTCCAGGAAATTTTTACAGGGTCCCTTTTTTGTGAATTTTTTTTTTTAAATTTTGAACATATGCTAATTTTGTGAAATTTTTTAAATATAGGGTAATTTTGTGAAAATTAAGAACAAAAGCTCTCGTTCAACAAGAAACCTTTAAAATACAAAAACAATTTGATTTTCTTATTTTATCATACTTGCTTTCCCTACAAAAATTTGCATATTTTGAAGGTTTCCTGTTAAACAGGACTCTTTAGTAGACAAAAGTTTTTCAAAATGCGAAATTACATTTTATTATCGTATTTAATTACCTGAATACAAATTTCCACAATATTAGAGAACACATTTACTTTAAAAAAAAAAAAGTTGGGTAGATAAAATACAAATGAAACATTTACAACTTTATCCTTCTGGCACCATTAGATTTAAAAATATCAATAATGCAAGAACATTGATCATCGGTCAAATTATCCGGGCCATTCAAAACGATTCTCAAATGTCTATCTAAAGTGTCTTGTTTCAATTTACTTCTCAATTCAGAACAAATGAGGTTCATTCGGGAAAAAAGCCTCTCAACAGAAGCTGTACTTGAAGGTATAATAGTTGCCAAAGTTAGTAATTTCAAACAATTCGGGATTGAAATAAATGTTTTTCTTTTGACGTTCTACTTTGATTTTTTTTTGTTTTTTTGTTTAGGGCAGGAATTTTGTGAAACATCCATTTTCACTTATTTTAATTTTGTGAAGGGTCCCTTTTCCCCCATTTGCATTTTGTGAAGGGTCCCTTTTCCCCCTTTTGAATTTTGTGAAGGGTCCATTTTTGCAGAATTGAATTTTGTGAAGGGTCTGAAAACGGACCCAATTTTCTTCTGGACAGACCCCTGCAAAGTAGTAAAAAATCATGGTGAAAACATTTAATTGATTAACATATTATTATTGATAGACCTAAAAATGCAACCTTTTGGACTTTCAAGAATCTAAATAAAAACTTAGTATTTGAGAATCTGAAATTTAGCATATTTTTTTGCCAAAAAAAAAAAAAGATAATAGTCTTAATAATTTTTGCTGATAAAAAATAATTTAAATTACGTTTTCATTCTAATCTTCTTACATGCAGGGTTCAGTCTCTATCTATGATAGTGAAATTCAGGAGTTTCTAAAGATTTTTTTAAGAGTGCAGCAATGTAAACTCAGGAGGCAATGGGGAATTAAATTGAATATGTTTGTTTGTTATTGTATTAGTCTAGTGACTTCACTGCACTTTAAATGAACAGAAGAAAAAAATATTCTAAAGACTTGTGCAGTGCATACTTAGACATTAACTCTTATCATGATGTCCAAACTATTTTTCTGCTGTGCATGGGTAGAATTATTCCGAATAAAGTACAGGAGAAAAACGGTGTTTAACGAAGAAAAAATTATTCATGACTTCATTTTTTTCAGAAGTGGGGGAAATAATATCAGGGGATGAAATACAAATTTCAAGAGTTATAAGGGCCCTTAGAAAAAAAAATGAAATTCATGAGTTTTTCATGAATTTCAGGAGGTGTACGAAAACTGTAAATGGCAAATCAATAGTATGTTTAAAATAGATTGAGATAAATAATTTTTTAATGTATAAACTTACTCTCTTGGCACCCAAGAAACAAATGATTCAACAATTCATTTCCGTAGCCAACTGGTATAAGCTTTTGCTTTTTCCTTTGGTATTCATAAGCTTGAGTAATGGCACTAAAAATGATTTTAAAAATGCATCAAATTTAAAATAATATCCATTACACATGGTAGGGCTTGGCCAATGGAGTACAAAATTGTAGATGGTAAACAATTTTTAGTTTTTTTTTATCAATAGGTAGTAGAGGTCTCTAGAAATTTTTAAAAACTTTTAAGTTATTTGCAAATTGAGATAAATAATAACGACTCTTTTGGTGTTATGGAAAAAGTATCTACTCTGATTCACTCCAAAGCTAACATTCAGATTAAATCTTATTTAAAAATTAAGCCTTTAAATCTTTGCTGCTAATCATTTTTTATGTAAATAAATTATCAAAAGTCTATATTGGTCTGAAGACTTATTGTATTTGACATATTTAACAAGCAAACCTAATTATCATATAGATTGTTTAATACACCACATGTCTTCAGATCCAAGTAAGTGTTTAATTAGTATAATTGAAATCTCACTAGATCTAGACTAGAGTTATTGGAGACTGGCAGCATAATTCAGAAGCATCGTTAAATGAAGTTGTAGATGTCGAATAAGTTTATTTACATCTGTTTCATTTGCTTTTGATAACTGGCCTTGAGTGAGCAGACACATTCTTTTTACCTATTTTGTAATTTTTTAAAAATTGAATCTGTGCTTAACTGATAACCCAAGAAATTTTGTTCTAATACACCTTATTTGTTGCCTTTCAATCCTTAAGATAATCCAGCCAGAATTAAACTTATTTTTGTTTTGTTTTTTGATGATGCACATTAACTAAAACTCTAAATTGAAAAACGGTCAATTAATTAAAAAAAATATTTTGTTATAAAATAATATTTAACAGAGTACTTCAAAGCAATGTTCATATCAGACAGACTTAAAAAGTTTTTCTTACCCACAGGCCAGCAACACTGACAAATGAAGCTTCATGTCTTCAATATTTGATTGAGGTGGTTCCATGTGCTGAACATATTTTAAAGCTTTTTGAGGCTCTCTCCAATACAGAAAAGACTTAACAATTCTTTGGTGTTGCCAAGGTTGGATATCTGCCAATCGAACTGCTGGATGCAAGAGTTTCTTAATTGCATTCTGTAAAAATAAAAAATAAATAGTTTGCAAGTATAAATGTTTAACCTTTTGTTAGGATTTCCTCTCAAATATTTTAGTTAACTTTAGGGTCTTTTTAGTTTTCTGAGGACCTATAAATTGTTTCAGGGGTCTATATAAACATATTCATGACATGATGATGCCGAATTGTATCACTGGGACTGAAAAGGCCAAACACCAAAATTAACTATTTTCAATAATTTTCAGATTTAACAGACAATCTTTATCGTTTGTAAAACATGTTCGAAGTTCCAAGAATAATGATGCAATATTCTTGCTGTAAAAATGAAAGTAAAACTTATCATAATATCATTTAACATTACATTATTTTGAAAATTTGCTTCAACATGCTTGTTTGAGCAAACTTGTGGGTCGTTTTGTGAAAGTGGGCGATGGTCGGACAGACAGATGGGGACTAAACGATTATAATACAGGGTGGTTACAAAATTCTAGCAAAAAAAGTTCCTTGATATTTCCATGATTTCCCTGATATTTTCACAAAAAAAATCCCCGATTTTACAATTACCTAAAAAAACTGCAATACATATAATTCAATGAATTACAGAAAATTTAATCGAGACATCACAGGAATTAAGACTTTCCTGATTGGGATAGCCAACCTAACTTTTCTATATTTCTGAAAATCTGAATAGGTTTAGAGGAATCATGTGATCAGAAAATCATGTTATAACATGATTCATGAGAGAGATTGCTCCTTCCATCAAGATTGGTCCTTTAGGCAAATTGGAATGTTTTTTTTAAAACAAATGTCTGTTAGTAGTGATCATAAGAACCTAAACCTGCTGTTTAAGTAATCCAAAATGGAAAAAATTCCCTGATATTTTCCAGAATGAAAAAGTTCCCTGAGAATTCCCTAATTTCCAGGTTTTCCAGGTTCTATTACCACCCTGTAATACCATCCACTTTTTACGTTATACACGCAGTGTGGAAGTTAAAAATCAGCTTACCTCTGAATCCTTCCGGTCCAAAAACCAAAAGGCCTTCACCAGCTTCACCACACCTTTAGAAATCCCGAATATGACCGGAAACTTTTTAAGTTCTGCCCTGAAATGGTTCTCCGCATTCATATTCTGGAGGTCCAACAAGAGGTACAGCATAAGGGCATGCTTCGAGGCTAGACTGATGCCATCAAGAAGGTAACACCCGAGCGCTGCATATATGCTAGGGGGAGGGTACAGGCCTGTTCCGTTCTTCTCCAGCCACGAGCTTCCGATGCCAGATTCGGCCACCATTCCGTCGATGAGGAAGACGTCGTTGGTTTCTAAGGAACTGTTCAAATATAAAACTGATTACTTATGATTTTATTTTCGTATGTTTTTTTAAAAATTAATAGCGATATTGAGTGCATGTTACTGGATTTAATCCTCATTTTAAGATCGTAAATGTTTTGGGTTGATGAAAACTATTGTGTTGTAATTCTAGAAATATTTAGAGCTTACATTTAAAACGGATAAAGACTTTTTAATTTGTAAAAAGGAATTACAGTAAACTCCCGATTATCCGCGGTTGGATTATCCGCTTTGCGGATTATCCGCGGGCCACTATCCCTCTCCAATTTTACAGTTCAAATATAAAAATTAAAAAAAAAAGCGCGATAAATGAATTTTATTTCTTTCAAAACTTTTTGGAAGAATGCTTTTCAAGAACAACGAATTCCTTTCTAGAACTACGAACACATTCAAAGAACGACGAATACATTTAACAAGAACTACGAATGCATTAAAATAATAAGAATGACTATATTAAACCTGGTGTTCAGCTATGTGCACATCACGAACAGGTTTTTGTCAAAAAGCGTCACTTGTATAATAAACTGCCCGCTATTTTAATTGAATTGCTTTGTGATTTTGATACTAGCGAAATGCGTGAGAAAATAAAAAAAAAAGGTTGTCTTGACAATTCAAGACGAACTACAACTCATTTAAAAGATGGAAAGCGAATCCCCTAAAAATCAAATGTGCTGGCAGTATGGCATAGGAGAAACGACAGTTATAGACATTTTGAAGTAAGTAAATTTGTACATGCTATGCTATATACGTTTACTGTAATTTACTTTAATAAAACCCAAAAAGAAATTTTGTTTATAGGCCTTTTCTTCAATTTTGCGGATTATCCGCGAATTCGCTTATCCGCGGAAGCCGTGCCACCCAATTGCGCGGATAATCGGGAGTTTACTGTAGTTTCATTGGATTTGCATCTTCAAAATAACAAAATAATTTGAGTCAGTATATTACTACTATAGTAAAAAAATTACTATTGCAAACAATTTCTTTAGGCTTAAATTAATATATTATATAAGGAAAAAACAATATTGCTCAAACAAGTTTTTTTTTGCAGATAAAAAAAGTTTTCTATTTAACAACTAGACATAAATAAAAGTGCCAAAATTCTAATTTAGTTTAATTCTGAGAATTATGACTAAAGTTCTTTAAATGGATAACATTAAAACCAATATGTAGTATACACTCTTATAATATCAAATACCATTAACAACATAAATAATAAGTGACATAATAATAACCATTAATAATAAGTGACCACTAATAATAAGTGACATAAAATGTAACCAGTTTTTTCAACAATTTCTAATACAATGCAATATTCTATAGACTGTACATTTACTAAGCTAGCCTCGAAAAGACTCCCCCCCCCCATCATTTAGCTTAGCTTTCTAGGAAAGAGGGGAGCATCGCTTTTCTAAACCTAACGCGTTTGAGGTTCTGTTGCGAGGTTAACAATCTCAAACAGTTGTTCAAACCCAAGTAGGGTGGGGAAAAACACGCTCACACCATTTTAAAGAAAACCACATGCAAGGATGGGAAAGGAGAGTGCTTTCGAGGCTCACATTCTGGATCGACCTACTATAGTCAATATCTACCTATGCAGTTGCTTCAGTCTTGAACGGCGTACAGAAAAGGAATCTTCTAAGTGACCCAAACGATACACCACCGATTTTGCAGTGGCTTCTTCTTCACACACTTCAGGCAGAACCTGGGCTGACCGGAGCCACAGGAGAACACGCAAGTACATGTTGATGTAGTTGATCACTTCTTTGCGCATCCTAAGCTCATGGGTGCCTGAAAGTAGGATAATGGCAAACTTAGAATATTTTAGCTACCAATTTATTGATAGTAAGGGGACACGGTACCATTAATTTTTTTTTTTTACATATTCACTATAAAATTTACGTTTTATTAGTCCAATCTATATTTAAAAACAATATATAACAAAAAAAAATTAAAAATTTGATTATTCTTTGAAAAATGTAATTTTTTAATTTCCAAATTATTTTAGCATATTTGAAAACTTTCAACTTTAATATTTATAAAAAAAGTATCAATTTTGAAAACAATTTTAATACCAATTCTTAATGTTAACGTATTTGACAGACTGCATACAAAATTCCTTAAACTTCTATAAGTAATTTAAAAAAGCCTTAGCGTTTTGAAGAACTTGTCATCAAGGAAATATAAACACAGAGAAAAAAACTTTTAATGTTTTCATTCGTTTGTATTTTTATCATACCTTCCAGAATAAAAGCGGAATAACTTTCCTGAGTATAAATGATTCGGGGACATCAAAGGTTGATAAAAATAAGTTCTCTTTCTCCAACCATTTAAAAAATACAGTAAACTCTCAATTATCCATGGAATTTAGTGGCGCGGCATCCGCGGATAATCCACAAAAGTGAAAAAAATATCAACAAAAATGCTTCTGGGTTTTATAAAAGGAAATTACAGTAATCGTAGTATTATAAGAGTAAACAAACCGTAACAGGTATGAAATATGAAGATATACAATTTTACAAAAAAACAGTTTTTGTTTTTTAGCCTTGCAACTTCACATTTTTAATTGTGATTTTTTTTTAAGAATCAATTTGTCGCAAAGGGAGGCATCATAGTGCTCCTCTATGTATGAAATCAATTTGCTTATGTTAAAAAGAGATTTTTCATGACTTATTTTAAAATTCAATGCTTTCTGGCTCCTCCTCATCACTATTTAATCAGTTCCTATTTCTCTCTTATGATTTTTTCGTCTATAAATCTTTCATAGCTTGGATCACAGTCACTCTTATTTTAACGCATTCTTTGTTCTTGCATTCTTCGTCCTTTAAATGTATTAGTCGTTCTTTAAATGTATTCGTCGTTCTTTAAATGTATTCGTCGTTCTTTAAATCTATTTGTCGTTCTTTAAATGTATTCGTTGTTCTTTAAATGTATTCGTCCTTCTTTAAATGTATTCGTCGTTCTTTCGTCGTACTTTAAATGTATTCGTTGTACTTTAAATGTATTCGTAGTTCTTTAAATGTATTCGTAGTTCTTTAAATGTATTCGTCGTACTTTAAATGTATTCATCCTTTTTTAAAGGAATTTGTCGTTCTTAGAATGCAGCCTTCCAACAAGTTTTAAAACAGATCAATTTTTCATGTTTCTGCAATTTGCTAAAATATAATTTTTGCAGGGGAAAAAGGGGAGATTGTGGCTCGCGGATAATATACAAAGCTTATAATCCATCCGTGGATAATCGGGAGCTTACTGTACATCCATAATGAAGACAAAGATATTCTTAGTAACATTTCGCTCCTTACCATGTTCAGTTGTTGGAGTCACATATTTTTGATATCCTTCGAAAATGCTCTCTATGAGTGTAAGCTGTCTTCTAAAGCTGTAAAGTTGTTTTAATGAAGCCTTATCAATGTCCGACCCTGAACAGTTGAACAGTGGCACACCTTAAATAGCAATTAAAAATAATAAGAAATGGCTGTAATTCACAATTTTAATTGCTAATTAAGTGAAATGCTAATCTATGGAAGAAAGTTTAAAAAAAATATTTTTGATCATTTACTACACATTGAGGAGTCTTAAATATTTATTTTGGGCTTTAAAATATGCAAAGACATGCAAAGGAAATAAGTTTTTCAAAACTAATAAAGAATTGAACCTTTAAATCAAACATTTTGTAATCCAAATACACTGCTCAAAACAATTAAGGGAGCATTTTGCATACTTTTATTACCTTCCAGTTTCAACTTTTTATTCCAAAAGTCTTAGAAATATATTCATTATGCACCCAGAATGAAATGGTAAAAAACAGGGAGAGGGAGAAAACTTAGCTTTTTTTAAACTAAAATTGAAAGGAAAAAAATTTGAATCGTAACTTTTGAATAAATAATATATTTTTTCCTTCAAAACTTTACATTTTTAAAAAAAGTTAAAATCTATTTTTAAAATTCTAAAAAAATGCAAGCATGTAGAATTTAGGGTCAATTTGCTAAAATTGTTTCAGAGTGAATTTCATTTTACCAAGTTTTTCATATTTTCATTTAATTAAAACACACATTATTTAATTCGTCAACAAAGAAATGATTCTCCCATCTAACGATACATAAGTGCGAACTTAACCGAGTCAGGAAAAAAAAATGCCAGCTGATGATTCCAAATGGAATCATTGGGGGTGAAAGAGTTTAAACTATGTGCTCCCCTAATTGTTGTGAGCAGTTTAGTAATCATTAGAATTTTTTTGCGATATTTTTTTATCCAATTTAAGTCAATAGATAAAATAAAATTTAGATCTTGCATAAAAGTCATGTCACAAAATAAGTGTGTGATTAGTACAACAAAAAGAATACTCTTACTAAGCTGGTTAATGGACTGCTTAATTTGTACAACTTTTTCCCAAGCCCAGCTTAATATTGATGATGAAGTACAGCCTTCATGAATAGATTCTAAAAAATAAAAATATAAATGAGAAAAAAAAAAAGAAAACTTATAATTAAATTTTAGATATAAGGAATGGAAAAGCAAAAGGAAAACTGAATTTAATTATCTTTTTTCTCAATTAGAATGGACTGTGTTACTTTTCCATTTAATCTACATTGGATAAGAAGATAAATTCCCTCAATAACTTAACAAAGGAATTGAAAAACTGAGCACTTCTATTTTTCCAATGCACTTGAAATGTGAACTTCGTTCACATTTCAAAAGGCCAAGGAATAGAAATTCAAATTATAAGTAACATAATGTACAGTATAGTTTATTAAATTCGAAGCTCAAATATATTTTGGTTTAATTATTAAAAAAAAATTCTACAACATTTACACACAGTTTTTTAAGTGCTAAATTAAGAGTTTTTACATATGTTTTTGCTGAGTTTACTGAAGAATTTTTTTTAAAAAAAATCCGTTTATGGAGACAAGCAAAACCACAATATAATGAATTAATTGATAATTATACTTTTGATGTATTGATGTGCAAAACAATTTTTTTTTTAAACTAAAGCATAGTATGTATTTGAAAGATAAAACTAAATCATTTATATGTAATAATTCAACTACTTAAAAAAAAGAAAAACAAATATTAGAAAGGACTTATTAATAACCATAAACATTGCACATTATTGCTAATGTTATACTATTTCACTCATTTTCTTGTAAAAAATTCATCTACAGTAAGCTACTTTTTCTTGTTAAAACCTGTTTTTCGTCAAACATCAAAGAATGAAAGATGATTAACTGTATCTTACCAATAATACAATCAATTTTAAGGAAAGTGCATATTAAAAAAAAGGATGAAAAATCGGCAGACTTGATACAAGGTGCGATATATCCCAATGTGCTATGCAACGAGGCACAATATAGCGAGGGGTTACTGCATTATTATAGCTAGCACAATAAAATGATACGAAATCTGAAAAACCTACCACAATATTGCCATTCTTTCAAGCATTTCATAAAGAAAAATGGTAAATAATACTCCAAGGCAAGTTGAAGAATAGCTTCTTTCTGGACTTTCTGCAAGAAATTAATCAAAAACTTTTAAATAGAGAAGAGGTGAAAGCAGTTGTAATTTTTTGTGACATCATAAAGTTTTTAATCAAATCACTTTTCAGTGGAGCCCTAAAACACAACGCTTTTAAAGTTTTTGTGATTACTATAGTGTTATGGCAACATCACTTAAAGAGTTTGAGTGTGTCTTCTACTGCAAACATATAGCATAAAATGGGATTTGACCATGAATATTTTTAGACTGGCTTACCTAGTCAATTTAATTAATTTTATTTTTGAACGAGTACCTGATCAAAACTATCAGCAAAATTTAAGATTTCCAAGGCCACATAATTCAAATTCAAGGTAAACAAAAAATTAGGCTATATACAAGAGCATCATTCACAAAGAACAAAGATAGCGAAAAATAAAGACTAGTGATCTACTTTCCAAGTTTCAAAACCCAGATGATGGATAGTTTACAAAATCTAGGTTTAGACATGTGACTAAAGTAGTATTTACTTTTTTCTAAAAACACAGTTGAACTTATTTTTTGTGGGTTTTATTTATAAAAACATAGTGCCTTTTAGAGGATATTTAAGGGCTTTTTCGGACATCAAAACACCTTTTTTAACTTAAGGTTTTAAAGGCTAAGGTAAGGTTAAGAAGATTTTCAAGACATGTGAGAATCCTGTTTTAGGGATGAATAGTCTTAACATAAAAAATTTGGACTTTGAAGAGGGCTATTGAGAATCAATATTAGATACAGCACACTTTTATGACTTATTTTAATTAAAAAGAATAGAGAAACTCAATAACTTACCAAAGGAGTTCTGTCTACACCTCCGTGCAAATCACCACGAACAAGTCCACTTTTAATAAGCTTGGAGTAGATTGTTTTAGGGTTTAGTAGCACTTTTGGGCCTAATTCAGCAATTTCAAAGAGCAGCTACAAATTCGAGCAGAAATAAAATGCATGAGAACAATCTAAAAACTTGTTCTATTTATTAGGTTATTCAATTTTTAGAAACCAATTGAAAAAATAACAAAGTGTTTATCAAAATTGAAAATCAGTGGCATCTTTTTTTGATTTAAATTAAAATTGTAGTAGAACAATAGAAGGGCTATTTCACTATAATTGAAGAGCTTAGCGGAAGAACGTGCTAAGTGACAAAAAGGTCAAAACGAGAAAATAGGCTTTCAAGTTTTTCTTTGCACTCAGATGCGTTGAAAACGGTACTTGTAAATCGTAACAAATATACAAAATTTAAATTTTATGAAAAAAGGAAAACTTTTCATCATTATAGAAGTTAGTAATATGTCCATTGGTAGAGAAATCTAAATTTTTTTAAAATGTCACTTAGCACGTTTTTCCACTAAGCTCTTCAATTTAGTCGACTGTCCAGCTTTCACACTGAGCAGGCTAAAGCACTTTAACATATTAAACCCAACTATCCATCACATTTTATCTCATCTTCCATGGCCATATCATGCTTTATTTTCCTCTTTATAGTCCAGTAACCAGGTAGTCAAAAGGGGGTGTTTTAGGAAAAAAATACAGAAATTGTTTTCTCAACGGTTTTATATGTTTTCGAGGGTGCTGAATCCGAATATCAACTTTGTTAACAAATTCGGGAATGGGAACATTAAAAAAAAAATCGAAAAAATTCCAAAATTTTACCCCTTTTTTTTGTTTTTTTCCTTCTAGCAGGAAAAGTATTAATTTCTCAACTAAACAGTCAATACAAAAGTTAAAGATCTTTAAACAAGCTAAATAAAAGTCAATTACGCTATTTATGTCAGATTAAAAGTTTAGTTACTACAGCGCGCTGAAAATCGGGCAATTCCTCCTGAATGTGAAAAGTCCGAAATTTTCACTTTCAGCACGCAAATTAGTACTGTCGAAATAGAGTTAGCGGTGGAACTAATTGGAACACAAACTAATTTTGTTGCAAATGGTAGAAAACATGCTTCTAATGAACATACTAAAAATCACAACCCGAACTGTCGCTCAAAATACGTTTTTTAGCCGCAATCTTGAAATAACAATTTTTATTTTTAAAAATTACAATAAACCATAATAAGTCAAGTTTGGTATCAAATTAAAAGAAATTTTACGCTGACAAAGAATATACTATTGGTTTTAAAACCTTAATATTTACAAAGATGATTTTAGAAGGAAATGATGAGAAAACGAGCGAAAAATTTCCATAAAACGGTCAAAAAATATTGAACAAACCCTCATGAAATGTACGAAAAGAATTTAGAAAGAATGGCTGAAGGTCAACATGGAACATGGTTTTAAATCATTTGAAATGCAGTGAAATAACTTATGCAATGAGTTTGTTGACCAGTGTTTTCCGTTAATCTAACTCATGTAAGAATGGTGAAAGATTTTGTAGATCTAAACAAAAGTAATGCAAACAATGTGCTCCATATATGTTATGTTTGGTTTTTCATATCCACATCAAACACTATTATAATTTTTCCATAAATTCTGTTGACATTGTACAAGTACTTCCTTGTGACATCCCCAAATGTTGTACAAATGTTCCAGAGCAATTAATGCACCGTTATCAAGCACGTAGGAAATACTTTGCTGGGCACAAGGAGTCTATTGAATTTTACTGTTATAAATGGAATCTGATGAGTTTGCAATATATTTGTCCGTTTTATTCATTCGCCGATTGCTATGGTCAATAAATGAAGTTGGTAACGTTTAGATCGCTCGTAATTGAATTTTTCGTACTGTTCTTTATTATCCAAGCAGATGTAACATGTAAGCTCGCATCCTGTATGTTAAAAGACTTGAATTTATT
Source organism: Hylyphantes graminicola (assembly GCA_023701765.1). NCBI lineage: Eukaryota > Metazoa > Arthropoda > Arachnida > Araneae > Linyphiidae > Hylyphantes > Hylyphantes graminicola. The sequence goes on from CM043114.1 coordinate 10,260,019, forward strand.
CGATGAGTTTCACCAGAAAGGACTAGTTATTACTACTCCTTTTCCATAGTTTTATGGTTGCTGCTTAGTCCTTTTTTCTAAGTTCCATCTCTAAAAGGTATGGTAGACTAGTTTATTTTAAATATCGCTTCAAATCATGTCACGTTAGCCTTGTCTGCAATATATATTATTCCATCAACAAAATTCTACAAAGCACATGAAAAATCAGTGAATGGATTGCCCACACACACACACATTGCGGCCTATAAAAGTATTACCTTGTTTAGATCTACAAAATCTTTCGTCCTTCTTGCTTGAGTTCGATTAACGAAAACACTGGTCAGCAAACTCATTGCATAAGTTATTTCACTGCATTTCAAATGATTTAAAACCAAGTTCCATGTTGACTTTGTCATTCTTTCTCAATTTTTTTTTTTTACATTTAATGAGGGTTTGTTCAATATTGCTTATGTTTGGGGACTCCATGTTTGTTATTCACTGAAGCATGGCTCTGGGTCGCAAACTTTTGTTTGATATCATAATAATGACAAGGAGTGCCGTGGCTTGCAGTGAAATTTTTCGGCCGTTTTCTCATCGTTTCCTTCTGAAATCATCTTTCCAAATATTTAAGTTTAGAAACTAAGTGTATATTCTTTGTCAGCATAAAATTCCCTTTAATTTGATACCACACTTGACTTATTATGGTTTATTGTAATTTCAACAAAAAAAATTGACGTTTTTTTTTAAGATTGCGGCTAAAAAACTTATTTTGAGCGACAGTTCGGGTTGTGATTTTTAGTATGTTCATTAGAAGCATATTTCCTACCATTTGCAACAAGATTACTTTGTGTTCCAATTAATTCCACCCCTAACTCTATTTCGACAGTACTATTTTGCGTGCTGAAAGTGAAAATTTCGGACTTTTCACATTCTGGAGGAATTGCCCGATTTTCAGCGCGCTGTAGCAACTAAACTATTAATCTGACACAAATAGTGTAATTGACTTTTATTTAGCTTGTTTAAAGTTCTTTAAATTTTGCATTGACTTTTTGGTTGAGAAATTAATACTTTTCCTGCTAGAAGGAAAAAAACCAAAAAAGTGGTAAAATTTCGGGATTTTTTCAATTTTTTTTAATGTTCCCATGCCCGAATTTGTTAACAAAGTTGATATTCGGATTCAGCACCCTCGAAAACATATAAAACAGTTGAGAAAACAATTTCTGTATTTTTTTCCTGAAAAAACTACCTGGTTACTGGACTAGTAGTGGACATTGGATTTTATACTTTGATTTAGATGGTTTTTTAGATGTCACGTCTTATTTTTATGAACAATTTTTTACTTTTAAATCGAAGAACCTAGTGTTTTAATTAGAAATCCAATTGTTTTTAAACGTTCTTTGTACCATTTAGATCTTTAAATAGAAAACCTAGTGTATGGCGCAGTATGGCCTTTGATGCCCTTGCGCCATAAAACCTAAACATCCATCCATAGAAGGGCTATTCTTTTAAATAATGACATGAGTACTCATATAACCATCAGTTGTAGCTATAGCTGTAGCCAATAACATATAGCCAACAGCACAACAGAATATCATATTTATCATCGTCCCATGGAATGGTAGTACTTCTTTAAAAAATAACAATAAAAGGAAATATTAATACTTCAACTATTAAATTTAATTGCTTATAAACTATTTTTATAATGGAATAATACACCCAGTAATAAAAAAGTATGTGATGGTTTACGAATAAATTTTTATAGAGTTATGTACCTGTCTCTGAAATCCAAAATATGTAGCTTGGCATTGTCCGCTTTCAGAAAAACACATCAATTCTAAATTAATATATAAAAACAATTCAATATTTGAAAAATTAGATAGTATGAACTAAAATTCAATACTTTTATAACTGTGAATGATCAAAAAATGACATTAAATCTTCATTAATCCTTCAGATTTTAACTAAAAGTGTGTGTTAGTTCATATTAGCAACTATTCCTGATATTAATCCAATTGGCTTGAGTTTTTTTTTAAACATTAATGGTCCACAAACTAATAATAAATGATTTGATTATATACAAAAGGAATTGAAGACACAGGAATGTATTCAAACATTATGAGGAATGCATTTGCTTAGAATTTCAAACTTTCACTGTCATTAATCACTTATAATCATGTCCATATTTTTACACAATTAAATAAATGCTTAATTTTATAACCAAGAATTACAACTTCTTGCCAACCTAAGTTGAGTAAATAGAAAGGTGCTATGGAGAAGATCCTTCCGCAGATGTAAAGAGTTAAATAAATTATTTGTTAATCCATCCAGAAATCATATTTAAAGCATTAATTTCGTTTAAGGTCTAACAGATTTGAATATTATTTGAGAAAATTTGGCATTTTTACCAGAATGAAAAGTGTACTTAGGTTAAATTGTATTAGATCCATTTCGTATGTAAGTATTACCTTACAAGAGTTTCCAACTAACGGACCAACCACGCTTTCCCCTCCGCTTTTTTACTCTTTGTTTTTACCCAAGTTAGGTTGGCACGGAGTGTAGTTCAAGGCTTCATTGATTCACTTCACCCAAAAACCGGATAACATAGATAAAAATATATAAATGCAAAAGTTCCCTTACGAAAACCAAGTGACGATGGGTAGAAAAATTCTTCAGACACCAAGAGAGATTTGAATTTTTTCACACTTTGTGGAACGGTATACAAACCCTACAAATGATAAGAAAGGATAAGATTGTAGGCGAATACCAAAATTCTAAAATTTTTACTATTTCTTTAATCTTTTCTAAATTTGGCATAGGGATTTCAAATATAATGAACAGTTTTTCAACTAAAAAAAAGGGTTTACGCTAACACTAGTTTTTTTTACAGATGCTATTTTAATATATATCCGTGCTATAAACCTCTAACATCTGGTGCAAATATACTAGTTTTTTTTAAAAAAAGATGTCCAAGTGTAAGTTAATCGAAAAAAAATATTTTTTTAAATGAATTCATAAAGTTTTTGTTAATAACTTTTTTTCTTATAATTTGTATGTAATTCTAGAGGGGCATTGCATGTATAACTTCAAAACGAAGAATTTAACACATAATTAATGCTTCTAGGAGGAAAATTCAATGTGGTAGACTTGTTAGTTTAAACCTCTTTTTTTAATTGAAACACACTGTTTAAAAGAAATAAATAATATTTAAATAAGAAAAATGCCTAAATAGTATTTTTCATTATATTTAAAATCACTATGCTAAAAGATTAAAGTAATAGTAAAAATTTTAGAATTTTGGGTATTCGCCTGCCTTAAGAAAGCAATTTTAATTTTCATCATATGTATAAACAATTTGAATTGGGATGACAGGTTTGGTGTTTTAGGCATCTTCAATCACCACAGTAATGAAATATAAAAGTCATTCTTCAAATTCAAAGAATTTATGTGGCCTAGGATATCTGTTTGAATTCATTGTAAAATAAATAAACCTTACACCTTTTTTATTCATTTATTTTTTTAATTATTCCTTTAATTGTCAGTTTATTTCCCTTGATACTATGGCATAAAAAAAAGCTTTATCTATAAGTTACTGTGTTTGGTAACTTGATTTTGGCATTAGGGTTTCATAAAAAAATCACCAAAATTAATTCACTTATTTCATAAAAAGAGTAGAGGAAAGTTTATTTTTTTTTAACTATATCCTTAACATTCTAAATTACTCATATAATGACACTAGTTTATGAAGAATTTATTTAACATTCATGGAAATTATGTTTTTTTCAATGTTTATCATAGCTTTATTGAAAAAAAGAAACAAAATCCGAACAACTTACCATAACATCATTGTTGAATTTTCTAGATACTTCTTCCAAGGAAAATATTCCCAAGTAAGAATTAAGTTCATTGGGATTATGCCTGAAAATAGTAGTTCAAAGTATAAGTACAAGGTTGACCCATTTCAAAAATTTACATGCTTGTTTATGAATTATAATGAAAATATACAAACCCAATTTGAATAGCCCCGTGTAGCTCTAGTGCGACGATAATTCAAACCTAACCTAGCCTAACAAACCCAATTTAAGAGGGACTGTCAGTCCCATTAGGGCTAATGCATTTTGGCATTTTGAAATCACAACTTTTGCAAAAAAATTGCTTTGTCGTTATCACATTTTCACTAGGTGTGGGAATCATCATAACATCAATTTAAAACAAAATTGAAAATATCACCCTGTTATTTAATTATTAATCGATAAAGTTTTAATATAGTTCGTGCCGACATCTGCCTGGCATTTAAGGCATTTTAAAACTTAATAAGTATATAATTAAAAACTAAATATTATTATCGTTTCAAACTTGTTGCATTTTGATTTTATGTTGATTCCCATACCTGGAGAACAAAGGTTTAATATGGTAAAGGAATACTTCTGCGGAAGTTGAGATTCCAAAACTAATGCAAAAATGTAATGTAATGATAACGTTTGTTATTGTAGGGGAGGGGGGAGTCAAAAATATGGGTAAAATTGATAACATTATATGTGCACAGCTACCAAGGCAAGGCATGGGATTACTAAGTTGCTTACCTAAAGGAAAAAGGCATATGAGCTTGATACCATTGGTTTAAATCGAACACAGCAAGGTGATAGGACGGCGGCACGTTATCAGCATCAGGCCACACTTCCCAGCTCAAGAAACATACACTCATGTCCTCAGATGCAGATTCACCTAAAAAATAGAGTAAAGTTATACCAAAACACACCTTAAGTTTGCAGCATTAAAATGTTCTACGCGAAAGAAACACGCATAAACAAACGGAATTCTGCCCCTCTGATCGCCCTGTTACGTCAAAATCAAAGGAAAAATAGCTAATATCACACTCTAACAGAGGCAAAAACAAATAAAAAAATGTCTTGAAATAACGAATAAAGTTATTTATTGAATGTGAAAAACATTTTTTTATTCGAATCGTGCTCTCAGAAGTTAGAACTATTTCCTTTTTTCCCCCGTAGAACATTACTATACTGCATACATAAACTGTGGTGAGGTGTAGTTTGAATTATCGGCATGCCACATAACATTCAAGTGACAATACCAAACCTGAGCAGGCACCCAATCCAATGCAACTGAACTGTTAAGGGTGACATCGTCTGCAGCGTTAGGACTTTGAAGCATATTTAACGTGCACTCCCTCTACGGAGGGTATTATTTTTTGGCTGCATAAGGTGTATAGTATAGGTCAACAGTTATTCTGGCGATGCCCAGACCCGAACCTGGGACCTTTCACATGCAAGGCAAATGCCTAACTGACATGGCTCTCCAGCCCTTCCATTCTTAATATTTTTTTCTAATGGGGCTGATTTATTGGTGGCTAAGTATTTGCAGACTCAGCATATTGAAGAACTGAGAGACATTTTTTGTGGCACCATCTAGGTGACTCTCGCTACTAATTTTGATGCACAGATTACAATGAATCTGAGCTCTCTGTGGATGTTAGCGAATGACAAGATTTAATTTTTGCCGAGAAAACCCAAACTAAATGGGTTAACTCGAAGGATCTTTTACATGCGATAGGGATTATAAGGCATATTTACGGCATTGCATGTCCTTGATTTTAACTTTTTCACATCTAGAAAATCTGACGACTCAGTCAGGGTTCGCAAACCTCGGTTTACAAGCTGAACACATAAGTGAAATATTATTTCTGAAGGTAAAATAATTATTGTATCAAATGACAAAAAAATTGTTAGGAATTTCAAGCAATTTGTGCTGGGTTGTTTATTTTCATGATGTCATGATAGTAGGCTCGGTACGTCTGGACGTCAGGAGCAGTCCCGGAGAAATCGCCATCACGTGACCACGTTGTTGTTTAAGCTCATGGTGTGGTGGGCGTCTTTTTCCTACTATCTTGCCTTTTCGCACGCGGCGTTTGAAAGTTCGAATGGAACTTTATTAGTTTTTTTTTAGTTTAATTAAATATGAAGTAACTAAGTTTTTTTCTTCTTGCTCAATCACTCCCGCATTTTTTATTCATTTCTCCAAAGTAAGACTGTTATTGTTTATTTTGTCTGCATTTTTATCTGAAAAAGATTTTATTTTTCCAATCACTGCTATTTAAGGAGCAGTGAATAGAGCGGTAGAGCCCATTAAAAATATAATGCATAAACAATTCGCTAAAATTATACTTGGCAGCTGCTTCTATTCTGCTGAAAATTAAACAGGCAGGTTTGTAACATGGTAACAAAGGTTTCCACACAAAATTTTAATGTGACAAAACCAGAGTATAATTCTAATTAATTAAAAAATGCGTTTGGGATTTAACTTCTAAATATTATGTCAACTAAGGAAATAAATTTTTTTAGAAATAATGAAAACTTGAACATTAGCTTATTTTGATATTAGCTTCAAAACATTTTTTATATGAAAAGCTTGGAGGCAATTTGAGTTTACACTTATTCTGTGCTAGATATAAGTAATGTTGTGCCACTGCACAGCAAGTTAAATGTATGCCTGACCTAAAATTTTTGAGACACAAATTGATTAATTGGTAATTTAATTCCAAAATTACCAAAAATCAATATGTGTCTAAAATCCAAAATATTTAAATTGAATTGTTAATCTTCTCAAAAATTAGTTATTGAGGTCAGGCATACATTTAACTTGTTGTGTAGGGACACAATAGTAAAAATATCTTTGGCATTCAAAGTTAGAGCTGTTAAAGTGGGTGAATAAAAATGATTTTTACTGAATTAGCTTATAAACATAGATAAAATATACATGTTATTTAAACACCTACTTTCGTTGTGCAATGCTGTAGTCAACGAATGACCTGTGTCTTTCTGATTGACAACCTGGCAGCACAAAAGTCGTGTTCCGATGTTGGAACTTTTGTGAAAGGTTCCATTGCCCAAAGGGAGCTCGAAACGCTTGTTGCAAGTTTGGAGTTCCTAAAAGACAATATTTTAGAAGGTGAATGAAGAGTACAGGGGAAGAACCGCTTATGACTTATGACTTATGACATTGGAGGGGGGCTCTGTTAGAGCCAAGCACTGCGACCAGGGGTCTATTGTACTGTCCCCAAGAAATAAATCCCTCACTCCTATAGGAAGAGCCCCGTTGCCGAAGCAAAATTCAGCAAGGATCTGATTGGAATATCCTGGAGTTCCCAGGGCTCAAGCAAATGTTGCCCTAGATGCTCAAATCTGTGCGCTGCATAGTTTTCGCAATCACAGAGAATGTGAGTGACCGTTTCGTCCTTGTCCCTACAGCCCCTGCAGGTGGGGTCATCGAGGACCCTCATGAGGGTAAGATGCCTTTTAAGGGTGCAGTGACCAGTGAGTAAACCTACTGCCCTGCGTATACCGTTACGGTTAAGCCCGAGAAGCTCATTATGACGGGAGCTGGGGCAACCCGAGTTAAGTTCCCTGGCTTGTCTTTGATTGGTTAGTCTACGCCAATCGGTGTACTGTTGATCCCTGAAAATGGATAGGACAGTACCTCTGATAATGTCATTGGAAACACCCAGAACTGGCTCTGGACCGACAAATAAGGTACTGGAACCCGACTTGGCCAGTTCGTCAGCCATCTCGTTGCCTGGAATTCCTGAATGACCCGGAACCCAGAACAGTGTGACCTTGTTAGCGGTTGCAAGGCTACAGAGAAGAGTGTAGCATTCCCAAACCAAAGGTGAGGTGAATTTGGGTTTAAGCAGAGCTAAAAGAGCTGCTTGGCTATCAGAGCAAATTGAAATAGATCTATTGTGATAGCCCCTATGCAGACAAATGTGGCAGCACATGAGTATAGCAAAGATCTCAGCTTGGAAGACTGTTGAGTAGCTACCAAGGGGGTATGACAATTTTGTCCCGTCTGATGAACAGAAAACACCTGCGCCTGTGGAACTGCCCATCTTGGAGCCGTCCGTGTACCAGACAACACAGTTACTGGCACCGATGGGGTCATTGTTCCAATCACTCCGTGAGGGAAAGAGGACCTTGAAGGGTTTGTGAAAACCATTCCTCCCAAGCATGGAGTCGCTGGGCATAATGAGGAGATGATGCTCCGAGATGTTAGAGTTGAAGGAACCCCAGGAAAGATAGTTGGAGTAGTCTTTCCATTGACCCAATATTTTAAGTCTTTTTGCGCAAATAATGGCTTCAGCTTCAACACGCATGTGCAGTGGATGCAACCCAAGGAGTAGCTCTAAAGAGGCAGATGGAGTTGTTCTGATGCAGCCAGAAATAGCTACAATGACCATCCTTTGGATTTTTGCAAGATTTTGCTGACAAGTAGACAGCTTGGTCCTTGACCACCATACTATGGAACCATAGGTGAGTATAGGACAAATAATCATTGAATAGATCCAATGAAGAATTTTGGGTCTGAGACCCCATGTACGTCCAATAGCATTTCTACAGCTCCAAAATACTCTTTTGGCTTTGCAGATGCTATACTCGGAATGCTTAGACCAAGAACCGCTTTATTTTGTAGAAGGCTTTCCTTAATAGCCTCTCTGGGGATGATAGCGAGAAATCGGCTAAACCGGTGTAAAGAAACTGGTTACTCGCTTTGTTTATCTTTAGCAGCAACTCTGATTTACGCCAGAGAAAAGTGGAACGAGTCACACATTTGTATCGCGAATGAAGAACTGAAAGAAAAAAAACGGTTTCTGGTCGCCAATGTTCGCCAAGCTGACATAATTGAACCGGTGAGTGCAGAAACCACTTCAGTCAAAATATCCGAAAACTCGTTTTCAATGAAAATAAGCGTAGAAAGGCAAGATGCGTGTTGGGTGCATAAACTATGTTAGTCTGTTGAGTAGTTCCGTAAATACAGGATGTTTGTTTCGAGTGTTGAGTGCAGAAATAATGGAAGAGTTATTATTAGGGATAGACCGATGCATCGGCCTGGCCGATGCATCGGCGCCGATTGTTTGAAAATTTTACCATCGGCGTCCGATGGTAATTAAGTGAAAAAAATCGGCCATCGGCCTAAAAAAACATCGGACAACCGATGTAAGCCGATGGTTTTTGTTTCTTTTTTAAATCCATATCGCCGTAGTTTCGCGACTTGATCGCCGTAGTTTTGCAACTTTCGGATCCCCGTAGTTTCGTGACTTTCGGATCCACGTAGTTTCGCGACTTTCGGATCCCTGTAGTTTCGCGACTTTCGGATCCCCTTAGTTTCGCGACTTTCGGATCCCCGTAGTTTCACGATTTTCGAAACCCCGGAGTTCCGCGACTTGTTCGCCGTAGTTTCGCGACTTTCGGATCCCCGTAGTTTCGCGATTTTCGGAACCCCGGAGTTTCGCGATTTTCGGAACCCCGGAGTTTCGCGACTTGATCACCGTAGTTTCGCGACTTTCGGATCCCCAGAATTTTGCGACTTTCGGATCGCCGTAGTTTCGCGACTTTCGGATCCCCGGAGTTCCACGATTTTCGGATCCCCGGAGTTCCACGACTTTCGGATCTCCGGAGTTCCGCGACTTTCGGATCCCCGTAGTATCGCGACTTTCGGATCCCCGTAGTATCGTGACTTTCGAATCGCCGTAGTATCGCGACTTTCAGATCCCCGTAGTATCGCGACTTTCGGATCCCCGTAGTATCGCCACTTTCGAATCGTCGTAGTATCGCGACTTTCGGATCTCCGGAGTTCCGCGACTTTCGGATCCCCGAAATTTCGCATTTTGTTTTTTTCCATCGGCCATCGGCCGATGGAAGGCGGAAAACATCGGCCCATCTTCCGATTTAATTTTTGAACAATCGGTAAACAATCGGCATGGGCCCATCGGCCGAAATTCGCCATCGGTCTATCCCTAGTTATTATGTTTTTTTCTCCCTCCTGAAAAATTTGAAATTTGTGACTGACGTTGTTTCTGCACTCACCGATTCAATTACGGAAATACTCTAAAGAAATCAAGCAGTTCTTTCCCTGTACTCTTCAAATGGCATCTACCTAAGTACAAAGGTTCCATAAATAAACTCAGATAATAATAATAAGAAGGCATATCCACATTGGAAAACATAACTTACAGTGTATAAGGCACCAAACTCATCACGGTAGTCTCGATTGGAATATGTTAGGGAATACAAACTTGCCACAGATATTGCACCAGGCCTAAATGAGAATAAACAAAAAAAACATGAGAATAAGCAAAAATATAGTGAATGCATGGAATTTCTGACTTGGAAGACACAACTAAGTTATATCTCATACAGGTCTTTAAAATATTAAAGTAACACTCCAATGCTGTTTTGGGGATTAATTTTGATTGGATTCATTATATTATACAGAAGAACCTCCTGATCAGAACACTAAAGATACGAATTACTGCTGACGAATACAAACTTTATTGTGTTCTTTATTTTCTTGTAGTTACCAAAAATTTTATTGGTTAAGTTCAACTTTTAAGTTCTTGGAAATTCGAATTAGCAAACTTTGAATGTATGGAAATCTTTAACATCACTATATTCTGAATTCTTTTGATATCGCAAAAAAAAGTTTGAAAATGTCTGATATGCATAATAAATATTCTCATAATAGGCTATGTCGCCAATAGCCCTCGTGTAGCTCTAGTGCGACGATAATTCAAACCAAACCATAATAGGCTATTCTTAATTTTTATAAAATACCAATAATGAAGACAAAGACTTACAAATTGGCTTCGGTAACAGAATGTCCTTTAATGACCCATAAGTAACAGAAATTTCTAGGGTCATTTTCCGGCTCTTGAAAGGCAAAACTGACAACAGCCAATTCATGCTGATCATCACGAACAGTGAACCTAGAATGGAAAATTACTATTAGAGTTAATATATGAAAGGCCGACCCGGCCGCACAACGGTTAGGGAGCTTTTAGGTTCGGGTTCGAATCCCGATAAGGCATGGATGTTTTTGTTTGTCAATAAATGTTGTTGTTTGTCTATGTGTTTGTGTTGTTCTTTCTATGTGTGTCTCTTGTGTCATTTCTGGCGAGTGGTGTAATGGGCCATAAAGCCTTATAACTGCTCGGCTAAGTGAAACGAAATAAGAAAGAAGGGGTTGTATAAAAGTCTGTTGTTGTCAGTGATTCTGCACCATTTTTACAATGTGTTTTTAACCTGCTGTGTGTTTGTCATGTGAAATATTTAATCAATCTTTTAATCTCTATTAGTAGTTTTCACTTATGTGTGTCTGCAACTTAAATAAGAGAATTGCTTTAGAGCTATTTTACCAAGTCTTATTCTATTTACAACATGTTGAGAATTGGCATCAACATAGTCGTCGAGAAGTGATTCAAGAATACAGTCTAATTACGGTCCATGTGCTTTCAAGAAGTTGTCCTTTCTAGAGGGTGCATTCCAAGTTAATATCTGAAGTACAATGGTCACAAAAACTGATTTTTGCATATGCTTTTGATTTAACATAGGGATGGTAAACATATTATTTATTGATATTTTAAAACGTCTAACTTCCATCCCATTGTTTTATAAGTTCAAAATAAAAAGAAACTTTATTTAAGTTAGGAACACAGAGTACAATTCTGCAGAGGGCAGGTTAACTGTAGAAATCACAATAATGAATTGGACAATTTTCATTTGGAAAAATCAGTCTTTCTATTCTTTCTTATAGATTAGAGTTAGTGATTGCTTCCAACAGTGGCTCAAGTCACTAGCCTAAATATTGCTATTTACCTGCCCTTGGCAGAATTATGTTTTAAGCTTCAAAAACTAACAATAATTTATTCGTCATATTCACATTTCTTCAGGTTGCCATAACACAGATATTTCATATTCACTGGGATTCTTGCAATAGAGTCCTTGAATGCGATTGAATATTAAGTACCTGTTTTATGGCAACCTGCAGAAATTTTAATCTTAAAAATAAAGTATTATTTCCATAGATATCATAGTTGAAGTATTAGATTTAGCAGATAACGTGACCTCCAATGCTAACGACGGGATGCACATGGAGACCAGAATTGGAGGGTCATGGGGCCAGTGTTGCCACCACTTTAAGGAGAAAAGTACTATGAAAAAAATAATTATTTTTCGAACATAACAAAATAATACCATAAAAATTTTGGAATGCATTTGGCAAATTTTGGCATTTGCATTTTGGAATATTTTTAGTGACTTAAAAAAAAAAGGTAAAACACTTTTCGAGTTATTTTATACTTTTTTGTAATTTTAGAACTAAATAGTATTTTTTATAGTATCTTTCTCTTTTATGTGGTGGCAACACTGGCCCTCCAATTCTGGTCTCTATGCACTTCCCATCTTTAGCATTGGAGGTCACCTGATCTGCCAATCTAATACTTTAACTATGATATCCATGGTTATTTCATATGCAAAAAAATTTAATATGAAACTTACTGCAACATTAAGGAATGCAAATCCCACAGTTGAATTCCACCAAAGTTGAAACCAACAGCTAATGCACTGAGGCTCTGAACATATTTGATAGCTGTCACAGAAACAGCGCCTACAAAAAATCAAAATAGCATGGTACAATATCACAACCTCCCAAAAAATAGAACATAACTAAATGTTAGCGCTACACATACAAGTTTCTCAAAATATTACCATTGGGATATCTTCCTAATATACTACTGCGACTTTGGAACTCAAAACTGCCACCAGATGTACTTTCCTCTAAAATATAATAAAATATTAGTGTTTTGGCAGCAACAAAATTGCATCGTGATTTGTTTAGTACGTTTTTATTGTAGTAAACTTTAACTCTCAAGTTTCACAAAAAGATTTTTTACACAAAATAAATTCAACTTTGAAATAATTGAAAATGCAAACTGTGATACTTGGAACAAACAACATAACCAAATCATTACTTTAATAAATTTTTTTAAAAACAGTTTTAAGAAAATATATTTTATTTTCGGCTATTTTTTTAACTAGATAGATTTCTTGTTCTTTGGTCCATTTGCTTAGCATATCAGTAGGAATCAAGTGTTTGGTCAGTTGAAAAACCCGTTCTGTAGAATACTATTTCAGAACAGCAATAAATGACCACGACTGACACACTTAATTTTTTTCCAGAGGCCAACGCTAGGTAGAACGGATGGTTTTGAAGTTCCCTTGCAGATCCCCTGTCTAACTATAAAATTATGATGAAGGTCACATGAAAAAATTTGTATGATAAATCTAAATCTTACCATTCATATGAAGGAAAACATGCTGATTTTTGGAAATTGCTGATTCTCGTTTCTGTGCAGAGAAATCGTTCTTCTTGTAAACAGCAGTGATATTCGGCAGGAGTTCATCACAACCAAAATCCTCGTCGAGGCACAGGTCCAGGAAGAATACGTTTCCATGGAGGGTTCCCACGGCAACGATGCCAAACATGTACCGAAGACGCCTGCAGAGATTGTGAGTTTCGATACACACGCCTCCATTCCCACTCACTATGTCCAGGGATGTAATCTGTAAGAAATTTATTTAAATAACACTGATTTGGACATACAAGGGTACTCACAGAAGGATTGTTTTTAGTTAGATTTTAGAGACAACTTGCTAGTTAGCTAAATAAGTGTAAAAATACGATGACGTAAAGCAGTAATAGTTTCGTTAACTTTTCAACAGGTTCAGGGATCAACCTGGGTCAAAAAATACTGTAGCAAAAATGCTAAAACATAAAAAAAAGCTGTAGCAAAATGCTAAAAAAAATTAATTACTTATAAATCAACGTCACGGCAATTAAAACACTTGAATCTATACACAATTCAATCTTTGTGCAGCAGTTAATTTTGTTAAGCAGGTTTACTTAGCTTAACAATATATTGATAATTTTTTTTAACGACATGACAAATTTAAATAATTATATAAAACTATACTACTAAAAGTACTTTTAAAAAATTTTATAAACATTTGTAAATGAGTGCAAGTAAGTGGGTATTTACTTTGATTTATGGTGTTGGACTATCTTCAGATTTGTGTATGAACATGTTTTTGCTGTTCATTTGGTGTATTAAATCAAGTTTTGCTTGCCTGAAATTACCAACTTTTGGTCTAATACATATCTTTATTAAAATGGTTCAAACATTTGTTTAAAAAAAATCCAAGCACTTTTACAGAAAAATCCAAGGACTAGAAATTAACTTGCAACATAAAATTTAAGTAAAAAAAAACAAACAACCTAAATATTGTTTGAAATCAGAAACCCCAGTACAGGCGGAAGTAGAATAAAAGGTTCAAACGTGTACAAAAAGTATTTTAACATTCAATGTGATCACGACTCACGGACCATCGTGAATCGGACACTTGATCAGAAAATATATTCTGGTTGTCAGAGTTGGCCTGAACCGGAGCTACAAAAGTAACAAGATACTCTTCTAATCACAAAAAGCCAGACAACTGTCAATCATTCTCACGTAATGTGACATCATCGGTAGATTTCGTTAAAATTACTAAGCTGTAATATGAGTAAATCGGGAAGCACAATTGGACTTAAAATGGTAGGTTGCACTGGCTGGCCTAGTTTGAAGACATCTTAGTGTAATCTAATCTGAAATCATCTTATGATTTTGATTAATTTTTTTATTTTCATTATTAGAATCGGTTATTTGAACTTGTAGTTTATTAAAATTTAAGTTTAGTTTCACCGAATTACGTCGTCGCATTTTCGCGACGGAAAATAATATTTTTTTCGCATCTTCGTGCAACTCGTCGCATTTTGCGACAAATGCGACTGCAAATTGATCCCTGAACAGGTTGAGGAAAGTTCTTTTCATGTTCTCTGTGAATATGGCCACTGCTTTGCATAGAGATTAGAATAACTTGGGTAATTATTGTACCAATGCCTGGGAGGTTAATAACATACAAATCAGGGAAACGTTAAGGTTCATGTCATACTTTTTTAAAAATTTAAACAATGGTATTATTATAATAGAGAGACCATAAGAAACAAAGTCATAAGAAACAAGAGTGTTTGGCTCCTGCTACTAACTAGGTGTGTACACTATTTTGAAAGTGAAATTCAAGCATTTAAACTGAGTGCAGTTTAACCGGTTTCAACTGAACAAAAAACCTGTTTAACCTAAGCCAAAAAAAAAGGTTTTGTTTAAACATCTCAACGTTTTAGAATGGGTTTATTTTATTATTTATGGCGAGGATCCGACAAGGCTGAAAAAAT
The DNA here is from genome assembly GCA_023701765.1 of Hylyphantes graminicola. Taxonomy (NCBI): domain Eukaryota; kingdom Metazoa; phylum Arthropoda; class Arachnida; order Araneae; family Linyphiidae; genus Hylyphantes; species Hylyphantes graminicola. Next base: position 10,275,115 of record CM043114.1, read on the forward strand.
GTGCCGAACACAATTTTTTTTCTTCATAAATTGGAAATTCAAGGACTTTCCAGACTTCTTGTATGATTCGCTTATTTTTCCATACTTTTCAAGGCCTTGAAAATGAAATTTGAAATTCAAGCACTTTCAAGGCTTTCCAAACCGCGTACGCACCCTGTACTAAGCTTAGAATTATGCTTAATGGATTCCTTAAGAATTTGGTAAAAATAGGGCAGAAAATATACAGTTTCATTGAAACATTGATATTTTTTAATATTCGAACTTAACAAAGAGGAACTTGGCCTAGATCCATACATATTATTTAGTTTTTGAGTATTAACCAACATATTAATAACAAACATTCTTAAATACCCAACAAGATAATTATTAATTTCTAATGAAACACAATAGTAATTTAAGCAACCAGTGACAAAAATAACACTTTATTAAGCAAGTGGCTTTTATTTCACAAGACCATAGGTCAAGTGAAATAATGACAAGCTTAATGAAGTGTTATTTGGCACGCGCTTGCTTACAATATTTTTTATAATAGCATGCAAAAGCGTGAAATTTGTGTTCGTACTTTTGTCTTATTTAATTTCCTTTAATGATTTTTGAAGAACTTGTAGTTTCCATGGAGATATTAGAAAATGCAAAAGTAATGAACCCATAGAAATAAGTGAATTTCATGACCATTTTTAGTTTCCATGGAGATATTCATGACATTATTTTGTTTTTCTACCCATCAGATACTCTTATTTACTTTACCGCACTAGTGCCGAAAGTCCCATTTTCGGCAACTGTCTGTGTTGTAAGCACGTAAAGTGTCATTTTCGAAACGATTTATGAATGAATATCATTTAAAAAAGTGGACTTTTTTGCACATTGTTATAAAAAGTGTTTTAAGGGATTCCAAAGCAATTTTACAACCATATAATCGTTTCTTTTACAGGATTATTAGAGAGAGCACTTACACGTAAACTAAACCTCCACATACCTTATCAGGGACCAGTACAGCCTGAACTACTTTACACAAGCTCACATCAAACATGCACAGCAGGCTCTCGTGGTCCTGCTCCACGGCCAAAATAAGGCAAGGAAAAGAAATGTGCGCAGAAGAAAACTCCACTGCTGCCTTGATCCTGGCAGATGGATTCTTCAAGGAATCGGCAAAGGAGTGGCCCCCTTGCCACTTCCCAGTTTCGGCACAGTAGATGTTTATGATGGTGTCGTGCACTATGTACAGCCATAGTCCACCTAAAACGACCAAAACAATGCAATTAAGACATAATTTTTCAGTGATTTTTAAATAACTTGAAAATTTACAACTGAGGGATTTTGTTCATTTTAAGAGGTCCTGAGAAACCACTATGCATTTTGCAGACCCATACTTTAATCTAAACAAGTATGGAAAAAGAAGTAGATCTGTGACAGAAACTGTCACCTTGGCTTCCGTACAAAATTCATGCACCTAAAAAAGCAGTTAGTTTTATTGGACTTGTATGGATTTACAAGATGTTTTTCAAAACCTTTAAAACATACCTAAAATAGACACTCTAGAAAACAGTGCTTTAAACCAGCGTCAGATTAAGTGTTATTTGTATTCGATAAAAGTTTAGAGGCCAAAAATGCTTTTTTTTCGGACAAAAAGTATGGTTTTAAAAGGCTTTTCATAATCTTCAAAACATACCCAACATAGCCACCCTAGAAAACAGTGTTTTAAAACAGCATTGTATTACTTCAGGATCCATACATATTTCATAAAAGACAAATAGGAAAAAGACAAGGAATACTTGCTTTTACTGATACAACCATAAGTAGTCTGGATATTGTCATCAATGTGGGATGAATAGGTCGAAGGAGAGAATTTCAAGACGCTAGACACCTCCGAAGGCTCTACTTCACACCTCATTTCTAAGGCTAAAAAAAGAACATCAATGATATATAAGGAGAAAACTTTAAAAAAAAGGATAAAAATAAATAAAGACGTAGGGTAACAAGTACAGTGATTGGCCCCCGTTGACATTGATGCATATTTCTTTAGAATTTCTTATATTGCTTTTCCGATTGTTGGTGCACTGTTGCCAACATGACAAACATAAATTAATGTCAGGAATTTTAAAAACCTTTGTCACTTATTTTGGGCTTTAACATCTTATTATTTTCAATAATGAATGAGGGGGCCAATTACCGTGAGGGTAGCAATCATTGCACTCGTTACCCTAAATGATAAAAAAAATACCTATTACAGTTTTAATAAGAAAGTCTCATCAATATCATCCACCTATGGGTCAGAATGTGATCATGTCTGGAAAGTATAAAAGTACAGTGTCAAAGTTTTTCCTTTCAAAGGTGTCAAGAAAAGTTTGCAGGGTCCTGTTTTTGTAAAAAATTAACAATTGGGAAAATTGAAGCTTTACCAGATATTGCAAACTAAAAAGCTAATTAATTGCTATTATATAGCCTTTATACATGGATTTTATTTTCAGGATTCTTTGATTGAGAAGTTGCTACATCTTTATTCTCTAGTTCCATACTACTACTACTAAGATGTTTGATTAAAATGCATGCAAAAAATTTGAATTTGCAGTAGTAGTTAGGCAAAGAATGAAAAATACAGTTAGAAACTAATTAAAAAAACAAACTACATATTTTCTGCACTTAAAATAGGTCAACCATAAAAAAATAAATAGCAAAAACAATCGCAATAAAAGATTAAGGATATTTTTTAAATAAAGATTTGGATTTTGCTCTATTATTAAAAAAAAAATTGGGACTATGCAAGCACAAGGCCAAGATTGGCTCTAAAAGATATAAAATAAAAAGTAAGACACAAGGGTAGTCTGTTAATTGTTTAAACAGTCAGTGGGGTTATGAATAAACGGTTGAATCGCATATATAAACAAAAAAAAAGTAATAAAAATATTAAAGCTGACAGAATCTTGAAAAGAATACAAATCTAGATTGCTTGGTTAAATTCGGAGAGCTGGGGGTCTGATCTTACAAAATGACATGGCATCCTGAAGTATGTACTTCAGTTATATAGGGGAGAGTATTGTACCTTGGGACACTGACAATTTCTAAGAATCTATTGGCAATATTCATACATTGTTTATTTCTAATAATAGCCTTAACCAACCGACATCACCAAAATAAAATGTAACACTAGCATCATGGAATTGATGACAAAAAATAATATTTCATTACCCTAAAGTAAATATTTTTCTCATTCTAATATAATTTTTTACCTTTGTACTTTTACAAAAAGTCAACTGCATTTTATTTTCTTCATAAAAGAGAAGATTTTAAAATACTTTGGTTAAGAGAAAATACTGATAATGCATTTAGATTGGCCACTATCTTGCTTTTATTTAAACCATGTAGTGTGTTGTACCTTGGGACAGTAAAGCATATTGTATCATCATATAATGTTAAATAATTTAAATTATTCTTAAATTATGAAGTTTCATTTGTGTATTTCCTTGAAAAAACAATAAAGTTTTGTTTACTGACACAAATTATTTCAAGTGTATGACTATTGACTGAATTATAAGGTATGTCCCAAGGTACAACACCATGTTGTACCTTGGGACAGTTTATCCTCTCTTCTTTAAATGAGTGGCAATTTTTTAATTTCAAGCTGCCAGAATTTAAAAAAATATATTACAGAGGAATATATTGGTGTGTTGAAATGCTGCTTTTACATTTTTAGTTTGACTAAAATTATCGAAGAAAAAAATAATAAAATGTAAAAATTGTCCCAAGGTACAACACTCTCCCCTAATTTAACTTGTTTCCCTTGTTTTAGTTTGTGTACATGGTTGTAAAAAAAGTTACTTATTGCCCTTTAAAACAAAATCTGAAACTTAGTCGCCAGGCCAGCGATTAGGATTTTACAAATTAAAGTGTAAAATTCATCGTATTTTTTTTAAGGAAGTGAAATTAAAGTAACCTTAAATATAGGTAGTTGTCAATCATAGACTTATTAAAGATCATCAATGCTTAATGCTATGATTATTCTAAGTATATCAATCCGTTTCAATGGATTTAAATAATTTTTAGGGTTTTAAGAGCAAATTATCTGGAAATGAAAATCTAAAAAAGTTAAAAGATAAAGTAACAATAGTGCAATAAAACCACCACACACGGCCAGGCATGGATATCAACTTACATTTTGAAAAATAATATAGTTCTGTAATCTAAATAAATACCCTTGCGAATTCTAAATTAACTTTTGGTTTAATAAGAGCACTTTAAATCATTTAAAATAAACAAAATGAGCATATTAAAGATGAGAATACATCATTATTTACTTATTTACATCGCACAAATCACATTTTTCAAAATCTTTGAATGGCATGACAGTTACAGTTATATAAGACAACGGATGAGTTTTTAAGTTTGGTTTTGTTAAAAATCCCTCTCTAGGGAAAATTGCGGTAGCGAAAACGTACCTGCTTCGTAGGTAGTAACGATTTCACGCCACCTCTGCATGTAGGGTCACATGGGGGAATTATGGGTCACTTTCTTCCCGGGGTAAATAATGGTCACTAACTAAGTTTTAAGAATTAAAAATGGTTTTTACAAAACAAATAAATTACTGCAAGTCATCCTTATACATTCTGTTTTCTTATATCAAGTTCAAGTTCAAAAACAATGTAACTCTGCAGCAAAAAATAGAAAAAAAAACTTTTTACACCACTATAAAATCATCTTCAAAACTGATAGTCTGAAAAACATGATTTTTAAAGAATTAAATTAATTTACTTTTGACATGCATTACTTTAAAAAAGAGGGTGACCCATATTTACCAAATGTGTGACCCATAATTGCCCAAATCCAGGTCACTCAATAATCAAAATAAAATTAATAATAATGAAATTTTAGGTAAAGTTATTATTTCAAAAAATTATTAATTATTTTAACCTACTCTATACCAAATTAAAACTTTTTATCTTTCATACTTTAGGAAAAAAAAAGGATGTTGTTGTATTTTGACCCATAATTCCCCCATATGACCCTATTGCGGTTTGTTGATGAACGGAATATTTAGTGTCAGTTACTCAGCCATTAAATTGTCAGTCGTATTGGAAGCAATTGTTTTAGAAGGCTAAAATGCATATAAAGCAGAGAGTATGCTTTTGTTTACTAAATTTATGTTAATTTTTCATTATATTGTGTTTTCATATTGCAAAACATTTTAATCATTCCTTTGAAAATATTTATTCTTAAGATGCCAGGCAGGAATTTTTTTTATTATTAATCCCTTTTTTTCAGAATTTTTGGTTAAAACTAAAAAAAACCTATTAACTCAATTTAAACAAAAATATAATTCATTACTTCATATGCTTATAATTTTTAGCAAAACAGTTGAAATTTTTTTCGAATAAATTTAGATTTTAGCTTTTTTAGAAAAGCTTTAGTGCCCCAGGTGTCCTAATTAAGGTTGTCCTAAGGTATAGGTGTCCTTCAAAGGAAGCTAAGCATGTTGGGAAACACGACGTATGCCCTAAGGGAGCGATGCATTCTAAGTCATATTCAGATTCGAAACAAACGGTTTTTTTTTTGTGTTGTATTCCTTCGATATATTTACTATAGTTTGACTTTATGGCGCTATAAATTGAAGTTAAAAACAAACTGGAAGAGAGGGAAAATCTTTTTCCGTTAGCCTTTGTTTTAAATAAATCAAAAAGCATCTGAATAGAAAACTAAATACGACGCAACTACATCTTCGTACGTCGGTTTCGGAAGATTATCCATTTGCAACTTTATCGTTTTCAGATCGACCGAATATGGATCCATACCGTTTAACGGTAGAATTTAATTCATGTGTACCTTTTCCTTTTCTTTATACAAAATCAAGCTGAGACATCTTTAAAAGCCTAATATACGCCGATAATCATAAAATTGACGAAATCCGAGTGCAACGCTGTGCAATTATATAACCACTGTTGGTCCTTCAACGATCTGCTAAGAGCGTTGCTAGGGTTCTGAGGAGGAAATTTCGAAGTGTGGTACAACCCGTGTTGGGCAAACTTATATTGCAAAAAAATTAATGATTAACAATTAATCAATTGTTAATTGCGAAAACTGCAATTAACAATTAATCAATTGTAATTGCGAAAAACTGCAATTAATTGTTAATTGTGAAATAAATTAACACAATTAACAATTAATTGTGAATTAATTGTTAATTGTGAAAAACTGCAATTAACAATTAATTGTAAACTGTTACTACTGCAATTAACAATTAATTTATGTAAACTCGGACCAACAACGGCAGCCCCAACGACCAATCAAGTCTGACTTGACAAGACCGACCAAGGCCGACAACCGGACTGACTGACCAATGATCGACACCTGACCGACCGGCTGACTAACCGATTAACGTCCGACCAGACCGTCAACCTGAAAGACCGACCACCCGACTGCTGACCGACAACCCGAAGTCCGACCGGACCGTTCCCCGACAATCTGACGATCCGATTACCGACAAAGGTCGGCAACCCGATCGACCGACAAACCTACTAACTTCCAAGTCCGACAATCCGACCGACCGACCAAGACCGACTTTTCGAGTGACCGACCAAGACCGACATACTGACTGACCAAGACCGACCGACCGACCAATATCGACTGTCCGACCGACAATCCGACTTCCCTAACGACCGATACCCGTCTACCGACTAAGATCAACCACCCGACCGACCGACGCGTACTAAAAACGACTGACATCTTGACCGACTGACCAATACCGAAAACCCGACCAAGACCGACCTCCCGACTGACCAAGACCGACCTCCCGACCGACCATGACCGACTCCCCGACCGACTGACCAATACCGAAAACCCGACCAAGACCGACAGCCCGATCATGACCGGCTGTCCGACCGACAATCCGACCGGTCGACCATGCAACCAACCAAACCAAAGAAGTCACAAGCAACCATCCAACCAAATCAACCAAATAAAACCAAATAAGCCAACCAACTAACCGATTGACCAACCAAACCAATCCAACCAACCTACTATAACAACCCAACCAATCCAACCAACCAACTATAACAACCACACCAACCAACCAACTTATCAAACCAACCAAACTAAGGAAGCCAACCAAATATCCTACCAATTGACCAACCAACCAACAAAACCAAACAAGCCAACCAACTAACCAACCAACCAACCAACCAACCAAACAACTAACCAAACCAATCTCCCAACCAAAGCTCCTTCTACACCAAGTTAGGACACACCATACATTCGATCGGAGCCAAGGTTTTTCTCGCTAGAGGCGCTGCGATACGCTGAAGGCCAAAAATGACGAAAAAGCGTTATGTTCCGGGCTGCAAATGTGGATATAAAACTTAAATTAACTGTCGATTTTCCTTGTTTAAAGCACCTAATAATGAAGAGGATCTTAAATTACGGCACAAGAATATCCCTAGAAAGGATCGTCTGCTGAAAAGTACCGAAATGGTGATTTTTTTAGGGGAAGTCAAACACCTCCCCTCCCTTTTCACTTCCCTTGTTAAGTCTATGGGACAATTTTTAATGCTCACTGACTTTTTCCCGCTAGAGGCGCTGCGATACGCTGAAGGCCGAAAATGCACCGAACCAGTTGAGCCACTCTCTCCCATAGACATCCCGCGTCATTTCCCAACTTGGTGTAGAAGGAGCTTTGTCCCAACCAACCAAACCTACCAACCCAACAAACCAACTCGTTCCGTTTTAATATAAAGTTAATTGTTATTTTTAATTGTTTCATAAAACAACTTAAAGTTAATTGCATTTAAACTTTTAGTTGCAAAGTGCAATTGAAAATTTAATTGCAATTAATTTAACTGCAATTAAAAATTAAATTGCAAGGTGCAATTGAAAATTCAATTGCAATTACTTTTACAATTGACAATTGATCAATTGCATGCCCAACACTGGGTACAACATTGTTGTTAAAAACAAAAGTACAGTTATTGAAGGCCCAAGAATGAAAACCATATGTCTAGAACTGTTGCCATGAAATATATTGCTCATGCGATTTTTCTTTTTATATTTTTAATGACTTCTAGTTTTTATGTACATATTTTTTTAACAAATCTCATAATATCTATAGCGCTGTAACATTTGTAGTTTGGCTATGAAAGTGGGTGACGAACAGATCGGACGGACATAACCTTTATAAATGTTTCTACTTTTTATGTCATAATCATAGTGTGAAGAGAAGGTAAAAGACCTCATATATTGTAACCGTTTACCTTAATTGAAATGGCATATTTCTATACTTCTGAAATGTATCGAGAAATAAAATCTTTTTCCAGAAAGCATTGTATTTTAAATACAAAATAATTCAAATCAAATTACATGATTTCTTAAATAATCAATTCGGCCAACTTTCTTTTTTCTGTCAATAAGTTTTACAATAAAAAGCATAGGAACCAACACTTACATAAAAAAAACTCTTTCCCGCAAGATGTGCGTATTTATTTTGATATTTTCTGAAGTTATAGTGAATTTAAGGGGATTCCTATTTATTAAATTACTATTTTATTAGGATGAAAACACTTAGAATTTTATTAAATAAATAAAACATATACATATTTCTGTAACAGGTCGTTTATTAAACTATTCCATTAAAGAGAAATTTATTCGAAAAGTGTTAAATAATATTAAAGTTTGTTTATTGTTCGGTTATATTTCCCATAAATATTAAATTTGTTGGCAATTCACTTTTAATGTAAAATTTATTAGAAAACATTGGAAAACATAGATATTTTTTTTTATTATGACTACTATAAAAGTATTTTTTTTAAAGCAAAACAAATTTAAATAACAACGATTTAAAGAGATAAAAGACTGATATTTCATTGAATATTTTACTTTTATTGAATACAAATCTTGCATGGCGGCAGACTAGAAAATATTTAGAAATAGAACTTTGCACTATTAGAAATGTCTTTTCCAGAAGTAGATCGATGAATCGTAAATTTTCAGGGTACGATCAAGACAGTGGCTCGGCATTTTTAACGCTGTTCACATGTTCATTTTAAAAACAAAAATCTTTTTGGTGATAGGTGAATTTTAATCAGTTTTAAAGCTTTAATAAAAAACTATCTAAATCGAATTTCATGTTGTTTTCGGGATATGGACTAATGGTGCTTTGAACAGAGTTCTTGAAAACTGAAGCTTTTCGTGCAATGGACAATTCGAACAGAGCGGAGTGCGGAAAAGAAGCTAATGCTAACGTAACTATATGGCCTTATTGTAAGCAGGACCGTTCTAGTTTAGACGAATTAGCTGCGGGTGGTTTGTTTGGGGACAACAGTTGACGTCACTGCGGGCGTGGCCGTTCTAGTTGTGCATTCGGTCCATCACTATGACGAACTTCAATATTACAAAATCTTGTTTTTCTAATAGGGATTTCTTATATTACTGTTTAAAATTGATTGGTTTTGTTGAAAGATCTGAAAGGAAGTCGTCTACTCTTACCAGTTCAAAGATGTTCCTAGCCTTCTTGATAATTGCGTTTTTTTACATGGCGCTTAGGCCATATGCAAATGGATTTTCTAGTAGCTCATGGAAAATTTCCGTAGCTGCAACAGTTACGTATTCTTCAAGCATAGCGATTTGTTTCATTATGAATGGTAAAAGAAAATCATTGACGCTTCTGCTGTTACGAAGTCTAACTTTCACCAAACTTGGAGCAAGAAGGAAAGTTTTTAACGTTTTGTTCTGTGTCATCTGGATAGCGACTATCTTGAACTCATTGTGTCTGGCCTTAGTCTTTGCATCCGACGAAAGCATAGCGTTTTTCGCATACAAATTTATCATACACGATAAACGCGTGAGGGGCATTGTGAATTTTCTGCACATCTTTCTCCAGTCCATCATGTACCCTACTCTGAACCACCTGGTGACTCTGCTGTTTTGCAGACTCTGCCACCAATGCTGCGAAAATCTCAGGAAAGCGACCTACGCCATCCAGAAATGAAGAGTACACGGGAAAAACCGATTGATTTTTCAGAGAAGTTTCCTTAGCAGGCCACTTTGGCGATGAGAGCGAGTGATCGCCTAAACTCGTGTGAAGAAACCAGTTCCTACCATAGATATCGTAGTTAGAGTAATATAGTGGCAGATCACGTGACCTCCAATGCTAACGACGGGACGCGCAAGGAGCTCCCAGAAGAGCCCCAATGAAGTCAGGTCACGTGATAAGCCACTGTAGTAATTTAACTACTGCCTCTGTGGTTCCTAGCAACCAAGTTCAGGCGTTTGGCGATCCCGACGCTTGGACCAAGTGAAGAAGTAAGAGAGAAACCGGTTTTATGTCGCCAAGCAGACAATTGCGGGCGTCCGCCTAATGAATCAATCGCTTCTTCCCGTGTACTCTTCAAATGTCCACCTAAGAATTTTATTTATTCTGTTCAAATAGAATTGCTGAAATCGAAGGCAAAAGCTGTCAAATGTTTGAACAAGTTACAAGAGCTATTTTCCACGATATTGCTGATCTTGTGCATGTGCAGCTTTTTCGTCTTATTTGACTTATTGGGGATTTTAGTTGCTGGCGGCATGGATGCCATTAACATAGTCTTAGTAATTGAGATGCTGTTTACGGGATTGATGTCTACATTGGGCTTGACTTCTATCATTTGGATTTCTGGCCAAGTTCCCATTGAAATGACTGCATTTAAAAATGCTTTCATGAGAAAAATAGAATATCGCGTTTTACGCGGAATGGCACAAGATGGCGAGAAATTAGAGCGTCTCGCATGCGAAGGGTCTGATAAAGTTTTAACAGGTGGAAATGTTATCCATTTTAAAAGAAATTTGATCTTAACTTTTGTAGGAACCGTTCTTTCATATACCTTTCTTTTGGTTAGTGCAAATAATGCCTGTAACTAGCACCAACGTAGAAAAGTGCCTATAATTAGTATCACTGCACCAACAAGTTTGCCGTGGAGTACTATTTAAAAATAACATCATTGAAATTATCACAACTTCAAGGTGTTAAAAACTTTTCTACTCTGAAAAAATCTTTACCTTTGGATTACGGGAAAAGCTTAATAGTAGCACAGACACACAGTGTGAGGATAGTGCAATGGACGAAAACCAAAAAGTGACTTTTTGTTTGAGAAGTTCAGTAATTATATCATTGATCTGGGATAGTTTAAAGTTTCATAAAATGGTATTTTTAAGTCTAAAGTAATTATAAGAAAGTTACTGGAATGTCTGGAATCACCTAAAGTAAGATTTTATGGAGCTTCCGTATAAAAATCAGATATAAGCAATTTTAAGTGACGTTAAACGCTTCGACGCTGTCATTGGTCGCTGTGACATCATCAATCCAAATGTTATGTATAGTTAGTAGACAATGGCACAATGGGCTGAAAATATTGTCCTTACTGTTAAAAATGCTTTTTTGCAAGTTTCTAACTCATAGTAAATAGTTTTTGTTGAAATATATTGGGGAATGGTAAGACTAATAAGTTATTAAGGTTTCTTGAAGTCGAGTGCTGTATCAACCGCCATACTTGCAATATGTCACAGAAAGAGCCTCCATATGAATGTAGAGTAGTTCGTGATAGCAGATCGACGACGAAGTTACGATAACCCTTTAGGAAAGCTAAGCTTTACTCAAGGCTTTACATCAATCATTATGCTTTTTAAAATCTTCTAGAATTTGATTGGTAATTTTGTTCGTCCTTTCTTTATTCCTTAACTTTTAAAATCTAGATTATATTTTTAGTTTTGAAAACTATTAGAATATTGACAAAAACATGAATGCTTCCAACCAAGAGAACGTTGGATCTCTTCTCTTACACTTACTCAAAAGTACCTGCAAATATAAAACTAATATAATTGTAACGAACTTCTTTATAGTTTTACTTTTTATTTTCGAAACACAAAACAAACATAGTGAAGGGCACAATAAAATAGTACAAATACATAACTATATAAGGTCTTCACATTCAGATTACTTAGCTGTGCATGTGGCTTCTTTATACTCAATGACCTAAAGAAAAATAAAGTATATGCTGCATTATATGTAGTTACCATTCAATAAAAAAAAGAAAAAAAAATAACAGAATTTTTTTTATTGCATTCATTCCAATAAGGCAAATATTTTTTGGCGGTGCTGCCATCTATTAACAAGTTTAAAAACCTAAAACTAACCCGAGGTAAGCAATAACGGCATACAAATATCTAAACAAATATTTGTTTTAATTACACTAATTAATATCTTCAAAATTATACTTATTTATTATTTTAAGTTCAAAATAACTTTCTTCTGTATTTTTTGGTAAGTTTTCGTGAGTACATGTGGTATACTTTATTTTAAAAAGAGGGTCTAAAGTTTCCTAATTGGAATAGTACAGGGTGGTTTAAAATAACGCTCGCTATTCGGAGTGGTCTGTAGCTTCAATGAATAATCCAAATGCAACAAAAATTGAGACACTTACTAATCAAGAAGGGGAAAAAAAGAATGGAATCATAAGAAAGATAGAATCCCAAAAAATAATCATCAAAAAGAATAATCCTAAAAAAGAAAATCGTCTCTTGACCAGGGTTCTAAATTACGAGGCGTCGTCAATTATGGCCAATTACGGCCAACACAGCTAATTACACCACGTAATTTAGAACCCTGGTCAAGAGACGATTTTCTTTTTTTCAAAAAGAATGGAATCATAGAAAATAAACTCGTCTCTTGGCCAAGTTTCTAAATTCCGAGGCATAGCCAATTACGGCTAATTACGGCCAACACATCCAATTACGCCTCGTAATTAAAACCCTGGTCAAGTGACGAGTTTGCTTTTTTTTATGATACCATTCTTTTCCCTCCTTCTTGATTAGTAAGTGTCTCAAAGCTTTTTGCATTTGGATTATTCATTAAAGTTGCAGACCACTCCGAATAGCGAGCGTTATCTTATAACCACCCTGTAGGGTAGACTAACCAGAGAATGAACGTTTAAGACGTCACGTTCGCCAGTGAATGAACACCAGGATATAATGACCAGGACAACCAACCATTGTCAGATAGCTACCTACTACATGGGAGGAAGTCAGTGTTGCCAATCCATATAGTGGAATGGTTTTCAATCCTTATTTTTTAAATAAAATTTACCAAATGTTCATTCACTGGGGCCTGTTCACTCACTGGTCAGTCTACCCTATATAGAAATATGTTACCAATACCATGGCCATCTTACCCCATCGTCAAGCTCAGTCACTTCCTCTGCGTTGCACTCCAGGCCCGGCGAGCATGGGCACATGTACTTGTACTTGTGTACTCCTTCTCCGTCCTCTATCACATGGGAATCCGGGTCGGGAAAGCAGAATTCCCCTGTGCACAAAATAAATTGAAGGCATTATTAGTGACTAGCAGTATGTTCCCGCCTTACTGGGAACCCTTATTGTGGAGGTGGCGACAGATGGCAGCATCTGTCATTTGTGTTTGTGTGCGTCTTGTGTTGTCCTACTTGACGATGGTTTATAAGCGGGTCCTTGCGACCAAGCACACAAACCTGAAAATATATGTCAAACCAACCAACCAACCAACTGGGAACCCGTTAACTTCGCATTGCTTCCTTGTGAAATTACACTCAAAATCAAAACAAAATTAAATTCGTGTTGACGCATGAGCACTTAAAAAAGCAAACACTAATAGAGGATGAAGCAGCCTTAGGGCGAGCGCATATCTCAAACAAACTCAATCAATCAAACTAATAGAGGATGGCGTCAAGCCCTCCTTTCGGCCCGGTCCATGTATTTTCAAGCCCTGTTATGGTCCCGCAATCCCACGTGGATGACGTTTTTTTGGAACTAATTATATTAATTAAAAATCACAATCAAATATGAAAAAACTAAGCCTCAGGTGCACACGTAGGTATTAAAAGGAATCTATATTAAAAATTTCGAATTTTTTAGAGCAGTCTAAGTAGGTCTTTTGCGATCCACAGACATACACACAGGCAGACTCTTTCTTTTATTATTATAGATGTATCATTACGACGGGGCCCGGATGGCCGAGTGGTTTGGACCATAACGCTAGAAGTCTGAGTCCACTGATGCCAGAAATTGATAAAAACTATAATGGGATAATTTCACAAGCAGCATTCATTTATTACTTATGGGATACATTTGAAATATTCCAATTGGTTCTAGTGAATTCAGAATAATCAAATTGGTTTCTTCTGAAATAAATAATTTCAACAGAAGTTTTGTAACACGTCGATATTAACTAACAATTTGGGGCACGGATGACCGAGTGGTTTGGACCATAACGATGGCAGCCTGAGAGCTGTAACGGGTGCTGGTTCGATTCCCGCCTTCACCCTGGGTGTACTTTCCTTTCTCTGTGACAGTAAAAGTTCTTGGCTTTCAGTCTATAAGGTTTAAATAAGGCTTTAAGAGGTCATAGGAGTCTTAAAAATGTGCAAAGAAGGTACTACAAAGCACAGTTTGATCTTTCATGTAATTTTTTAACCACTCAATATATAAGTATAATTTTTTCTGTGTGATTCTATAAGGATTTATTAAATATAAAACAAATTTTAAAATTTATTAAACTTTAGCCAAAACTAAAATAAATGATATTAATCATAAAGCTATTTGGGATTGGGGTTAGGCTTGCACGGCAAATTTTGAGGTCAAAATTGAAAAAATGACCAAGAAAATAACTTTATATTGTACAAATATGTACAAACAAAGACTTATACCTAAATTCTAAGCTCAATTTTTTAGAAGTTTTTTTAAGAACTTTTTTCTAAATAAATTAATAAAAATTTTAAAATTTTGATTAAAATTTTTTTAAAAAATAATTTGTGGGTTTCTGACCACGCACAAAGCCCTGAAAATATATGTCAACCAACCTACCAAAAGCTAGATTCACTCCATTTTGTCTTGTACGTACTTCTTTTGTCACGTACAGAAATATGACATGAAGTAGTTTTTATACAAAGTACTCTGCGAATCCATTCAACACTCAAGCAATTTAGTGTTGTTCAAAGCTCTTGGATCCAATAGCGATCACTATTGTGTTAACGCGAACAATGATCTTGGTGAACGCGGGTTGTCCTGACATTTATATGTTAAAGTATAGCCAATATATCGTCACTTAAGTTCCCACATGTGCTATCTCACTTTGCACAACAGATCAAATTTATTGTACGGTAACCCTTGGCGAGATTGTTTTTATAATACGGTAACCCATGGCGGCGATTGTTCCAATAATATTTGCGACAACCCGTCTGCCTTTGAGTGATGATTCAAATTCTTTGACTTCGCAACAATGACGTTTTCCGGCAACCCTGTCTAACCATTATTTATTAGCGCAGTATAGAGAGCTTGACTTTAAAAGTCGCCGGAATACGGACTTTTGGGCGCGATTTTGGAAAGTTCGCCAAGGGTTTACCGTACAGTAAATCTGATCCGTTGTAGAAAGTGAGAGCACATGTCGGAACTTAAGCGACGATATGCACTCTTAAAACAAAAGAGTGAAATCCACTCCAGTAAGAGAAGTGCATTTTCGACACTGGAAAGGAGTGAATATTAACTCAGACTAAGTTAAAATCAGCCGGCCCACTGGCACAATGGTTAGTGTACTAGCCTTTGGAGCTGCTTGGCTAGGGTTCGAATCCCGGTAAAGGCATGGATGTTTGTGCTTGTCAATAAATGTTGTTATTTGTCTATGTGTTTGTGGCGTCCTTCTTTGTGTGTCTCTTGTGACTGTCTCTTCTGGCGAGCTGGGTAATGGGCTATAAAGCCTACACTTCCCTTCTAGAGGGCGCATTCACTGTCATCTGTCATTTGTCAAGTTAAAATCACTCGTTTGGAGTGATCCTGTCGGAGGTTTAACACACAAAGGATCCACTCCTATAGGAGAAGTGCATTTTCAACACAGTTGGAGTGAAAAATAACTCAGACTGAGTTAAAATCACTCGTTTGGTTTTAGAGTGTAGTGCCTGAATGTCTTAACTGACCTTCCCGTCTCATTAGTTTGCACCTGGAATGAGTGACACTGTGGACGTGCACGCAGCATTCGCCGTCGCCGCAGTCTTTTTCGGATTCGCAGACATCATTGACTCTAGCAGCCTGTAAAAAATGACCCAGTTGACATGGTTATTTATATAGCACACTGTAAAAAAGAATATGTTAATGTTATGGAAAAGAAATCATGTATTTACGGCAAATACTGTTGCTATCTTTTAACAGTTTTGTTCTGTAGATATCAAAGAGTTCTACAGTAGGGTAGAGACTGAACCTACCAACCGCACCATGGAACAACACAACACGGAGACAATATAGGGTGGCAGGCAAGACCAGATGGCCGAGTGGTTTGGATCGCAGGCCATAACGCTAGCAATCCACGCGCTGCGACGGGTGCGTGTTCGATTCCCGCCTTCGCCCTGGGTGTACTTCTATTCTCAGTATCAACATTATCAATTAATTAGCTTTTTTGCCACTCTATTCGGGCTCCGTAGTGAGCCATGGCTGTACGAACGAATCCGTAGTGAGCCATCAGTACGAATCGTTCCTCTACCCTACTTAAGAACTCTTTGGTAGGTATACAGGGTGGTTATAAAATAACGCTCGCTTTTCGGAGAGGTCTGTAGCTTGAATGAATAATCCAAATGCATAAAAATTGAGACACTTAGTAATCAAGAAGGGGGGGGGGGGGAAAGAATGGAATCATAAAAAAAGATAGAATCCTAAAAATAAGATAAGAAAAAAAGAAAACAAAAAAAAAAAAAAATCATAAAAACCAAACTCGTCTCTTGACCGGGGTTCTAAATTACGAGGCGTCGTCAATTATGGCCAATTTCTGCCAACACAGCTAATAACTCCTCGTAATTTAGAACCCTGGTCAAGAGACGAGTTTCTTTTTTCGAAAAAAGAATGGAATCATAAAAAAGAAACTCGTTTCTTGACCAAGGTTCTAAATTACGAGGCATAGCTAATTAAGGCCAACACATCCAATTACGCCTCGTAATTTAGAAACCTGGTCAAGAGACGAGTTTCTTTTTTATGATTCCATTCTCCCCCCCCCCCCCCCTTCTTGATAAGTAAGTGTCTCAAAGTTTTTTGCATTCGGATTATTCATTAAAGCTGCAGACCACTCCGAATAGCGAGCGTTATTTTATAACCACTCTGTATGTATCATACCATACCATACCATAGCGCCAGAGAAAGTGTTAAATAATAGACTTTTCAAACCGATTGGAGGCGGGGTTGGTTCGTCTGATAGACGGCAATGCTGTAACTGTGGATTTACTGTAGGATTTCTAGTTCTAGTTAAGACGAATCAGTTACAGGGTGGTTCATTTGTGGATGTGGGTGGATTTTAACCTCTTAAGACTCGAGCAAAATCCTACACGTATATTCTATATCTAAACATATTTTACAATCTTTTCATTCAAATATAAGCTAAAAATATGGTTTGCAAAGAATAAAAAAAAATTACGTTAATAGTTACTTAGGGACAAGCCCTAAACTCTAAAAATACACCTTTTTTGTGCTATCAATGCAACAAAAAAGCCGTGTTACTTATTTGTAGCTAACAGATTATTTTAACATTGTTTTTAATGCAAAATGCTTCTAAAATTAACTACTAAAAGAACTTTTTGAAAAGTTTCAATTATTTTTCATAAAATATTTTTTTAAGATCTCTAATATAGTATTGACCCTCATTCAACTTCATTTTTTATAGAAATAAATGACTGATACCTGTAATCAAAGCTGAAAACTGATATTTGGATCTTCTTCTATTGGGCCATGTCAATTTCGGAACTAATTAACGTGTTAATTGTTTGTAGAGAGGTTTTAAAAAAATGTTCCCAAATGGGGACGCCAGGTCGCAAGAGGTTAAGACAACGTTTGGCGTAGTTGTAAGATCACTGTAGGCGTGGCCATTTCCTTCGTCCATACACTCTTAAAACAAAAGAGTGAAATCCACTCCAGTTGGAGAAGTGCATTTTCGACACCGTAAAGGCCTGTATATTTACTCAGACTGAGTTAAAATCACTCGTTTGGAGTGATCCTGTCGGAGGTTTAACACACAAAGGATCCACTCCAAAAGGAGAAGTGCATTTTCCAGTCTGGAGGAGTGAAATCCACTCAGACTGAGTTAAATTAGGAGCGTTTGTTTTAAGAGTGTAGCTACAAAAAACACTTACCGTCAAATATATAAGGCTGCCGCACAAGATCAAAGCTAAGACCTGTTTCATTTTGAAAATTACTTTTTACGGAAACCCTGAGATAGAAACCGCCAGCTATTTGTACTTATGTCGTGGGAATGTGTAGGGGTGGACAAAACGACAGGTTAACATATTCAACTAAGACACAGGTGTTGGGAAAATCTATCTCACTTCTATAGTTCCCGCCACCCTTATTTGAAACACTTTAGGGATGGAAAACCGAAACCGGTTTTTTTTGCCCTCGGTTTTGACCGAAAACCGGTTTTTTCATGAGGCCGGTCTGAACCGGAAACCGGTTTTCTGCGGTGAAAACCGTCTAAAAACTGTAAATCGTTTTTTTTTCTTTCAAAAACGGCCTTCGGCCTTTTAAAACTATATTATAAAAAAAAGTTAGTTTTGCACTTTGGGAACGGCATAAATAGAAGATGTGAGGAATAAATTTTTTTTCTTAAAAAAGTAAAAAGAAATAGAGATGAAATAATACAAAGCTTAATGAAGAAAATATTCAAAACGTTTGAAAAAACCGGAATAAGGAAGAAAAGGAACATTTTAAATAATAAGAAAGTAAGAATTACGAACAAAAAGGAAAAGGAACATTTTAAATAATAAGAAAGTAAGAATTTGGAAGAAACCTGGAACTTAGTTTCCAACAAAACACTTTAAACATTTAAAATTGACTGTGTAATTCTTTTTGTGGGAAAGTGAAGTTTAAAAATTAATTGATTTTTTCAATTTATAAAAAAACTGAAAATATTTGAAAAAAAAACAACAAAAAAACACGGAACACCGTTTTTTTCATTGAAAAACCGGTTTCGTTGAAAACCGGTTTTATAAAAACGGTTTTTCCATTGAAAAATCGGTTTCGATGAAAACCGGTTTTATAAAAACGGTTTTTCCATTGAAAAATCGGTTTCGTTGAAAACCGGTTTTATAAAAACGGTTTTATAGGTTCGGTAAAACCGAAAAACCGGTTTTTGAACAACGATTGTTTCTAAAAAACCGCTATCCCTACCGTTTCTCATTTGGTTGGCGGCGAGTATAAGAAAATTTATCTAAAAGATTACTATCTAAACTTATCTCAACAGAAAGTAACTTTCAAACACCTTATCTTCAGAGAGGTGTGTTGGTTAAGTATATATTGGTAAATAAGAACATAGTGACACTAAAATAGATGGTGGTACACCCTGGGAAATATTGGTATTATAATTGGAAATAAAAAAAAACTCTTGTTTATTGTGTTTATTAATAAGGGTGGTAACAGAACCTGGAAATCAGGGAATTCTCAGGAAACTTTTTAATTCTGGAAATATCAAGGAATTTTTAAAATTTTGCAAAATATCAAGGAATTTTTTCCATATTGGATTACTCAAACAGCAGTTTTAGGTTCTTGTGTTCACTACTATAATGGTTACTTGATTTAGAAAAATAAAATATTCTGGCTTATCCGATTTACCTGAAGGACCAATCTTTTAGGAAGGATCAATCTCTCTCTCACGAATCATGTTCTACAGCATGATTCTCTGATCACATGATTCCTCTAAACTCAGATTTTCAGAAATTCC
The DNA here is from genome assembly GCA_023701765.1 of Hylyphantes graminicola. Taxonomy (NCBI): domain Eukaryota; kingdom Metazoa; phylum Arthropoda; class Arachnida; order Araneae; family Linyphiidae; genus Hylyphantes; species Hylyphantes graminicola. The sequence continues at coordinate 10,294,847 of CM043114.1, forward strand.
AGCGATGTCTGAGGATTTAATTTTCTGTACGGCATTGAATTGTGTGTATTGTATGTTTTTAAGGTAATTGTAAAATCAGGGAATTTTTTGTGAAAGTATCAGGGAAATCATGGAAATATCAAGGAACTTTTTTTCTATTATTTTGTAACCACCCTGTAACATAATATATACCTGGTTATAATTAAAATTTTTAATTAATAGGGGAAGACGGGATACAATGGACCACCCCCTATTATTTATTTTATTAATTTATTCTTATAATGTTTCATGTTGAGGTAAATAAGTGGCAGCAGAGCATTGAATAACATAAGCTTGCAAGTATGTGTTTAACTGGCAATTTGGACATTTTATTCTAGAAAGTTCATTGGTGACATACAGAAGTAAATATTTGCACCAAAGTATTTCTTCTTTTTTTTATTCAAGAATTGTGATTTGGAAGATTTCACTTGGCACATTAAAAAGATAAGATCATATATTGTTATAGTTTAGCTAAGTAAAACAATTTAATTAAGGGTTAGTTAGTGTTTTCGACACTTTTTTTTGTCTGACTTCCACACGGGATAAAATGGTCCTCCAGAAACTGGGGTACAATGTACAGCTGTGGAAATAAAAAAGTACCCACTTGAGGTTATTTCATCCGTTAGTCACCCTAAAGAATCGGACCTTTTTGAGATTGTGTACAATTAACATTCTGAGTTAATTGCACGATACAAAATTTGCATAAGGGGCCGTCTTCATATAAAAAATATTACGATCTTTGAAATTTCCAATAGCAACACCCAATTTTAATAACTTAGAAATGTTAAGCACTCCTGAAAACCCTTAAATCTAAGTTTTTGTTACATTTGGATGAATATTTGACGAGTTATTCAATCGAATCACTTGTGGACCTTTTGGGGACCATCTCTAAAATTACAAGCAAGCACGCATGCAAAGCCGTCTTTATTTATCAATTGCACACGTAATCTTATACACAGTCCCCTGAAGGGTGATTATAAAGTATTTTGTGATTTACTCAGCAAATTATGAATAAACATTTTTAAAAATTGGGATTTCGCTTAAACTTCTTGTCTTAAATTTATTTCTTTAAAAATATTAAGGGGTTTCTATTCTTATATTTTTAAAAAATTAATATAATAATTATTTAAAAATATAAAAATTGTTTTAAATACCCCAATATTGAATGCATTTTGTTTGGGTTATTATAATTTCTTTTCAGTAAAAAATTCGTTTCATTATCTTAATTATTTATAGATCGGGATAGTTTTTTATGTGCAACTCATTTAACATTATGGGACCTAAACTTTGCACGTCTCTAACTCCTCTAATAATGCTTAAAAATTAACAAAATTTGGCATTTCGTATTAACATAGGTCAGAGATTTGAAATATGGATTCAAAAAGGGGTGTTGCTATTGGAAATTTTAAAGTTAGTAACATTTTTAATATGAAGATGGCCCCTTATGCAAATTTTGTGTCATGCAATTAACTCAGAATGTTAATTGTTCACAATGTCAAAAAGGTCCGATTCTTTAGGATGAATAACGGAGGAAATAACCTCAAGTGGGTACTTTTTTATTTCCACAGCTGTATCATGGTCCAGTTCCCCAGTTCTGTTAATCATATTGTTTTCTAAATTGAAAGTAAGTGTGGAATCAAAACTAAATAAATTATTTTACTTTTAATGAGTGAGTAAATTGGTGTTTAATGTGGTTTACATATTTGAAGTGTTGTCAATGCATTACACTTAAAATTAAAAAAAAAAAGCCATTATTTAAAAAGTAAACGTATTTAACGTAGATTTAAGAAACTTTTTATTAAGGGGTCATAGGAGTCTTAAAAATGTGCAAAGAAGGTACTACAAAACATAGTTTGATCTTTCATGTCATTTTTGAACTACTGAATATATAAGCATAATATTTTTATATGTAATTCTACAAGATTTATTTAATATAAAACAAGTTTTAAAATTTATGAAACTTTAGCCAAAACTAAAATAAATGATATTAAACATGAAGGTACAGCTGTGGAAATAAAAAAGTACCCACTTGAGGTTATTTCGGCCGTTAATCATCCTATAGAATCGGACCTTTTTGACATTGTGAACAATTAACATTCTGAGTTAATTGCATGACACAAAATTTGCATAAGGGGTCATCTTCATATTAAAAAAGTTACTAACTTTTAAATTTCCAATAGCAACACCCCTTTTTGATTCCATATTTCAAATCTATAACCTATGTTAATACGAAATGCCAAATTTTGTTAGTTTTTAAGCATTATTAGAGGAGTTAGAGACGTGCTAAGTTTAGGTCCCATAATGTTAAATGAGTTGCACATAAAAAACTATCCCAATCTATAAATAATTAAGATAATGAAACGAATGTCTTACTGAAAAAAAATTATAATAACCCAAACAAAATGCATTCAATATTGGGGAATTTAAAACAATTTTTATATTTTTTAATAATTATTATATTAATTTTTTAAAAAAATATGAATAGAAACCCCTTAATATTTTTACAGAAATAAATTCAAGACAGGAAGTTAAAGCAAAATCCCAATTTTCAAAAAAATTTATTCATAATTTGCTGAGTAAATCACAAAATACTTTTTAATTACCCTTTAGGGGACTGTGTATAAGATTACGTGTGTAATTGATAAATAAAGACGGCCTTGCATGCATGCTTGCTTGTCATTTTAGAGATGCTCCCCAAAATGTCCACAAGTGATTCGATTGAATAACTTGTCAAATATTCATCCAAATGTAACAAAAACTTAGATTTAAGGGTTTTCAAGAGTGCTTAACATTTCTAAGTTATTAAAATTGGGTGTTGCTATTGGAAATTTCAAAGTTCGTAACATTTTTAATATGAAGACGGCCCCTTATGCAAATTTTGTATCGTGTAATTAACTCAGAATGTTAATTGTTCACAATCTCAAAAAGGTCCGATTCTTTAGGGTGACTAACGGATGAAATAACCTCAAGTGGGTACTTTTTTATTTCCACAGCTGTACTTGATCACACTGTGATTAGGCTTGCGCGGCAAATTGTGAGGTCAAAATTGAAAAAATGAATAAGAAAATGACTTTATATTGTACAAATATGTACAAACAAAGACTTATACCTAAATTCTCAGCTCAATTTTAATTAGAAATTATTTTTAAAAAAATGTAAAATCAAAATTTTTAAATTTTTATTAATTTTTTTAGAAAAAAGTTCTTAAAATAATTTCTAATTAAAATTGAGCTGAGAATTTAGGTATAAGTTTTAGTTTGTTCATATTTGTACAATATAAAGTCATTTTCTTGGTCATTTTTTTCAATTTTGACCTCACAATTTGCCGCGCAAGCCTAATCACAGTGTGTTCAAGTACCTTCATGTTTAATATCATTTATTTTAATTTTGGCTAAAGTTTCATAAATTTTAAAACTTGTTTTATAATAAATAAATCTTGTAGAATTACATATAAAAAAATTATACTCATTTATTGAGTAGTTAAAAAATTACAAGAGAGATCAAACTATGCTATGTAGTATCCTCTTTGCACATTTCTAAGACTCCTGTGACCCCTTAAGTCCTTATCTGTTCTTCGTTCGTTGCTGTCCGATTTCGAATCACTTTATCGTTTTCAAACCTTCCGTTATTTCGAATCAATCTCTTCGTTTTCAAACCGTCAGTCTGCGTACGTTGTTTTCGTTGGCGGCGTACACTCTTAAAACATACACTCCCAATTTACCTCAGTCTGAGTGGATTTCACTCCTCCAGACTGGAAAATGCACTTCTCCTTTTGGAGTGGATCCTTTGTGTGTTAAACCTCCGACAGGATCACTCCAAACGAGTGATTTTTTTAGGGTGTCGAAAATGCACTTCTCCAACTGGAGTGGATTTCACTCTTTTGTTTTAAGAGTGTATATGGATATTACTAGCAGTATGGTCCCGCGCCTTATTGGGAACCCGTTAACTTCACATTGCTTAATTTTAGAAGCGCTTACTGGTGAAAATGGAGGACATTCCCGGCCATATCCACCTGAGCTTCAATTCCAAATCGTTGTGGTAAAAAAAAGCGGTTACACAGGTTAGAGCAGTAGGAAAACATTAGCACGTGGTTCGAGAGCTGTATAAGATAACAAAAGCTCGTGTTTCGAGAGGTGTAGGATAACAAACCGCGTGACATCACATATATGCTCCCCATACACTCAATATCTAAAATAAAATCAATTCGTGTTGGCGCATGTGCAAGAAAAAGCAAATAATAACCGATAATGGTCTCAAGCACCTGTTACGGTCCATTTGGATTGGTTGGTTTGACTTATATTTTCAGGCTTGTGTGCTTGGTCGCAAGGACCCGCTTATAAACCATCGTCAAGTAGGACAACACAAGACGCATACATACACATATGACAGATGTTGCCATCTGTCGCCACCTCCACAATTTAGACATGTCCCTGAAGGGGAGGGAAATTTTCTCCAGGAACCTGTACCCATGGTGAACTGCGCAATGACCGACCACAGGACTTTCGGACCCAACAGATTTTACGAGCACGTACTCCGCATATACTCGGTAGGTCTTCAGTGGCGACCGGGTCTCGAACTCTCAACCTTCCGATCTCAAGCTCGAGATCCTTTGACCACTAGGCTCCCTACAGCCCCTGTTACGGTCCGGTCGTTGTGTTTTGAAAACCTGTTATGGTCTACCTACTTATTAAAATACACTCAAAATCAAAATAAAATTAAATTCGTGTTGGCGCATGCGCACTTTAAAAGCAAACACTAATAGAGGATGGCGTCAAGCCCCCGTTTCGGCCCGGTCCATGTATTTTCAAGCCCTGTTTATGGTCCCGCACTCCCACGTGGATGACGTTTTTTTAAAAAACTAATTATATTAATTAAAAATCACAATCAAATATGAAAAAACTAAGCCTCAGGTGCAAACGTTGGTAATAAAAGGAATCTATATTAAAAATTTCGAATTTTTTAGAGCAGTCTAAGTAGGTCTTTTGCTATCCACAGACATACACACAGACAGACAGACTTCTCCTTCTGGAGTGGATCCTTTGTGTGTTAAACCTCCGACAGGATCACTCCAAACGAGCGATTTTAACTCGGTCTGAGATAATATTCACTCTTTTCCAGCTTCGGAAATGCACTTCTCCTACTGAAGTGGATTTCACTCTTTAGTTTTAAGAGTGTAAAGAAGGAGGAAAATATATACACTCGTACTTTGCAACTTGAATTGTAATATGAAGCGATAAACAGCGCCAACCTGGCACTCCCGAGATCCTAAGTCATCCCAATTAGTATAGGGTATAGGAAAAGTGATCGATTCCTTTCACATCTTTGATCTTAACCCTAACAGACAATGAGAGCACATTTACATAAAGAGAGACTATTTTATCAAAAAAAAAATCTGTCACGTAAGTGTCTGAGTGTGGATGTTGTGTCATTCTTACTTGACGAAGCTTTATAAGCGGAAGCGGGTCTATCATAGGATTGCTGATGCTGGATAGTACCTTCGCACGGAGATAAAGGTACAGTACATGTACATAAAAGTACATCTGTTCAAGATCGATATGCGATGATTCTGATTTTCATAAAACCGTAAGTAAACCTTCCAGAAGGTATATTTTAAAACTTTTATTGTGAAGAAATTTTTTTTATTTGCAAAAATTTATTAATAATTTTCTTTCCTGTATAGAACGAAGAACATTTAAATACCTACTGTATATGTTCAATGTTAAGAAACTTGATTCTTCATACAATTTTAGTAGGAATTTTATACCTTAAGAGTCATGTAAATTTTTTTTGTAGTCCATAGTAATTTTATTATTTTATGTGAAAAAAGTAAAAAAATCTTTAGCAAAATGTGGGTCGAATTTCATAGAAAGTGTGAATTCGTTTATCCCCTCCTCACAGTATCACGAAGTCCATCAATTTTTCCTTTACCATGACTGAAGGCAAAAATGACCATGACTTTTGGCAGAGAATTACCACCCAAGGTTTTCGAACGGTTTAAGGATTGCAATAGAAGTGGATTACTTTTAATTAAAGTGTTGTCCGTAAAGTGGTTTATGCTTTAATTTTCTTTAAATTTTTTAAATTTATCCCATCTTAAAAACTTCCCTTTGCTCTCTTTTTTCTTTTAGCTGCTGGTATAGCCATCTTAAATCAAAATTATTAAAATATAAGAAATCTACAAATATTATAGCTAATCTAAAACATCTAGATCAAAGAGAAGTTGTGACTGACTCTACATCGTAACTGACACTACAAAGCTAAAATGTGTTATAAATAGAGAAAATGCTTTTTATTTTAAAATTAAAAAGGTGTAGAATTACACAGAGGTTACTATAGTAAGAAAATATCGTAAAAAATTTGAAGTAAAGCCTTATTTTAAAAAGTTATAGAAACTTTTACATCTTTTCGTGACTGACACTACAGTCAAAAAGGAGATTTTTATCTTCTTAATTAACTATCGTTTAGTTATAAATACCAATTAATAATGTGTTTTTAAGGTAGTTCTGATAGTGTATTTTAATAATTTTACCAAAAAATCTGATAAAATGTGTTTCTTACCTTAAAATTCTTTTGTTCAAAATGATGAAAAAACACGAGACCATGCTTTCAAAACAAAGCAGCCATTTTGAATCTGCTGTGTTGCCAAAGATGAAACAATAATAGTTGTTGATTAAAAAAAAATAAAATTCAAATCTTTCTAAAGCAAATATAAAAGTTACAACTGTTGATTTTTTTTTTTTTTTTTGCAGTCGTGGTCTCTTCTGACGTGGAATTACCCAGCAGCTCTGTGTTAAATTTAAAGTTATTCGAAAGACGCCAATTGTCAGACTGGCCATTATATCCTAACTGTACCACTATTCATTCAACTTCCGTCCAACAGAAACGAAATATGGATCCAACGGACATTCACAGTGCAGCTATGAAAGGCGACCTGCATAGGGTGAGGCAGCTCATCGAAGCGGGTGCGTCCGTGGACAGCCGCAACAGCAAAGGGCGCTCCCCTCTGCACCTGGCCGCTGACTGGGGTCATCATGCAGTGGTGGAATTCCTAATCAACTGCAAACTCAACCCCAATAATCATAAGCCCTCCATGTTGCTGAATATAGGTGGGGAGAGCGAGGGTGGTCTATTTCTAGAACAAGATGAGGGGAACCGCACCCTCCTCCATTGCGCTTCTATACATGGTTGGGCGGACATCGCACAAACCATCATCGGGAAAGGATCGCAGTCGGATATGGTGAATGCTGCAACAAAAGGCGGTGTCACGCCTCTCATGATGGCTGCAATACATGGGCACGAAGACGTCGCAGCACTCCTCCTTCGATCCGGGGCTGACGTCAATGGGAGAGACTTACGGGAGAGAACTGCCTTGCACTGGGCTGCTATGTTTCATCAACGCGGAATGCTCAAGCTGCTTCTCCAAGAGGAGGGACTGGATCTCATCCCTCAAGATGAATTGGGCTGGACACCCCTGCACTACGCTTGCTTGCAGGAGGGAGATACTGCAGAGGTTATAAAGCAGCTGTTGGTTGCGACTGCTCAAGCTAACTTAAGTAACAGAAACGGTGAAACTCCTCTTAGCATTTACTTAAAACTAATAAATCCCAGTCTGGAAATAATCAATTTATTTGTACAGCACGGTGCCTTTTTTCAGGACCGTAATTGTTCGAAAATATTGGAGAATCCTGTACTCAGAGAGAATGTTTTGAAGAATGTAGACCTTTGCACGCAATCTGTAACTAATAAGTTCAGCTATCAGACGTTACCTGCTTTGTACAGCAGTCCTTATTTTGCTAGCGTGCTTCCTCCTATGAATAATTTCATATTAAACACTTCCCAAAAAGATGAGCTGAAAAACTTTGTAAGGCGTGACATTCAACAAAATACATTCTGCAATGTTGTTAGAGTATGTCCAACAGCCTTAAGTGCACTCTGTATTCAATGTCTGGCCACTTACATTACCTGTCGTAAGTGAGACTTGTGTGAAAGTTGACAGTATGCATACATAGAGGGACGGGACCTGTGAATTATTGCCACTTTTCCTACAAGACGTTACCGAAAGCATTTTTATATGTCAGTGATTGGTTTGACGTGTCACATGGGCAGACCGAGCCGCGGTAGCTAAGTCGTGTGAAGCGTCGTGCTCGCATCGGATTATACATTAACAATCATTTTATTCAAACCTTTCCTTACTGAAACGGGTTAACAATAAAAACTTTAAACGCGTTTTTCTCATAACTTGATTTTTTGAACTCCGATGTACCTTTTCTCAAAAACTATGCTATGTTTTCTCGTAAACTTTTTTTATATGATGTAATACATAGTATAGATTAATCTGAGGTTATAAATTTTAATAAAACTAAAGTGAAAAAAATTTTATGGGGCAAAAAAAGTGAAAAATTTCATGATATTTTGGGTACTTAAAAGTACTTGTTTTAATTAAGAAAATCTAACATTTATTTACAAAAAACTTTTTACCTCAGATTAATATATAAGGTTGGTATAACACACACAGCAAATTTTAAGATGATCTGATCAGTAGTTATTGTGAAAAGGTACATTGCAATTGGCCAATTTAACATTACTGATATACAACATACCAAACCCCCTTAAAGGTATTAAAATACTCTATAGGGAATATAATTAGCTTTAACTGTATTGGTTTATTCAGTGGTAATTGAAAATAGTGTAGTGTTACACACCCCTAAAGATTTTACAAACAGTATGCCATATAAATTAAATATAACTACTGTAGAGTCCCGTTTATCCGCATTCCGGTTATCCGGAATTCCGGAAACACATTGGGAAAGGCAAGCCTAATCCCAATGTGTTCAAATAGCTTCATGTTTGATATTATTTATTTTAGTTTTGGCTAAAGTTTCATAAATTTTAAAATTTGTTTTAAATTAAATAAATCTTATAGAATTACATATAAAAAAATTATACTTATATAAGGAGTAGAGTTAAAAAATTACATGGAAGATCAAACTATGCTTTGTAGTACCTTCTTTGCACATTTTTAAGACTCCTATGACCCCTTAAGAAAGCCAAAAAGGGAGCCTTGGCATAAAAACATAAAAATTGTTTACAGCTCTGTAAATTCAGTTGACAAAAATAAGTCGAAAAAATATTTATGTCATTTTATGTATTAGTAACTCGGAGATGCGACTGTAGCTGAAGTTGGCACTGATACTACACGTTCCGTTTTAGTGTAATAGGTTTGACTCCTAACTGAACGAAGTAGGTTATTACCTCTTATAAAACTTTTTCAGTATCTATTAAGTGTTAAGGGGTCATAGGAGTCATAAAAATGTGCAAAGAAGGTAGTACAAAGCATTGTTTTCAATTTCATATAATTTTTTAACTACTCAATATCTAAGTATAATTTTTTTACATGTTATTATATAAGATTTATTTATTATAAAACACATTTTAAATCAAAATTTTAACATTTTTATTAATTTTCAAAAAAAAAAGAAAGTTTTTAAAATAATTTCTAATTAAAATTTAGCTTAGAATTTAGGTATAAGTCTTTGTTTGTACATATTTGTGCAATATAAAGTCTTTTTCTTGGTCATTTCTTCAATTTTGACCTCAAAATGCGGCGCCAAACCTAATCCCAATGTTTTTAAATTTTGTAAATAGTTTTATGTTTGTTATCATTTATTTTAGTTTTGTCTAAAGTTTCATAAATTTTAAAATTTGTTTTATAATAAATGAGTCTTATAGAATAACACGTAAAAAAATTATACATATATATTGAGTGGTTAAAAAAAGTATATGAAATTGAAAACTATGCTTTGTAGTATCTTCTTTGCACATTTTTAAGACTCCTATGACCCCTTAAAGCACCATTCAGTTTTCTTTTACGTCTCTCATTACTACTAATTTAACGATATTCTTTAATTTAAAGTGCCCACAATAAATGAAAATACTTGTATATCTGAAGACCTTAGTGGAAAGACGTGCTGAGTGACATTTTCGAAAAAATTGATATTTTTGTATCAAGGAACGTGTTACTCACTTTTTATTAACTATTACAAGTTTCCCCTCTTTCATAAACTTTGAGTTTAGTACACTGTTTACTCTTCACAAGTTCCGTTTTCAACGCATCTAAATGCAAACCAAAAACTTCAAAGCCCATTTTCTCGTTTTAAGGTTTTTGCCACTTAGCACGTCCTTCCACTAAACTCTTCAGCTATAACTTATCACATTATGATGAATTTCTTTATTTCTTCTTTCTAACTAAATTACACTGATCAACTTGCAGAGAAATTGTTTCGATTAAACATAAAATAAAATTTGAGTCTTTAAAGTTTTGAAACTGAGTACTATACCGCACCACAGATTAAGTTTGTTGTTGCGTCGTTAGACCCTATCCAATCAGAGCAGGCGACGAAATTTCGCCTGCTATGATTGGCTGCCCCTTAGAGATGCTCTGATATTCGTGCGCCTTGTTACGTCAAAATTGAAAGAAAAATAATTAATAGTACACTCTAACTGAAAAAAACTAAATAAAACTAATACAAATATGTCTTGAAATAACAAATGAAGTGGTTTATTGAGTGTGATATACCTTTTTTTATTCAATTCTCACACTCGAAAATGAAAAGTATTTACCCTTTTTCCCGTAGAACATTTCTATACTGCATACTTAAACTGTGGTGAGGTATAGATTAATAAAATATCCATTACCATAGATTTTCCTTAAACAAACAACAAAAAGTAAAGCAACGACTTTATAAGTGATAGTTTTATGTAGGGTCAGATGGTGTTAACCCTCTAATGCATACTGTTACCGTTTGGTAACAAGTAACATAATCCACTTTATTCTATTCAATTAGAGCTCCTCCAAGACAAATCTGTGTTTTTTTCATCGATTACATTTCATTTTAAAGTTTTAGTTACAAATAATCCTCATAGATGACAGTAGTAAAAACGTATTCAAAATTAAGGAGTGAGGTTATTAACTTTTGTGAAATTACGTTTTTGGCAGTATTCAAAGTATAATAATATTAGTACTAAATATACTAATAAATTGTTTTGAAAAATTAATCATAGTTAAAAAGGGGTATTTTGAAATATTTTTAGTAGTTTTCTAGTCATTATTATCAAAATTGGAATTTTCAGTTGGTTTATGTCATACGGAAATTTTTTAAAAATTGAAATTATTTAAATTCTAATGCAGTTAAATTTTTTTTAGTATTTTTCCCATAATGTGTGAGTATTAAAGATACATATATTTTTTTTGGATGAAAATAAAAATTCATGCATTTATGGGACTGTGGTGGAGATCGCGTCGGAGGTTTAACAAAACAAAAGAGTGAAATCCACTCCTATAGGGGAAGTGCATTTTCGACACTGAAAGGAGTGACAATTTACTCAGATTGAGTTAAAACCGCTCTTTTGTTTTAAGAGTGTGGGTAATGTAGATTGTTTGGATTTTGCAGATGCCTCTCGTACCTCTCTTGCCATTAATGAGCATTTTCCTAAACGTTGTTTTTATGGTGAACCTACAGTCGGGAACATGGATCAGACTCCTTATATGGATTGTTGTTGGTAAGTTATTTCAAAGTTTTAAGTTACCACATTTCATTTACAACGTAGCCTGAAAAGCCATGATCATAACTACCACTTTCACGGCAAACTCTAGCGACCTGAGTGTATTTTAATTTCTCTGGGACAGTAAAAATTCTTTTTGGGTCTGTCTTAATCGACGAAGGCTTATTTCAGCGGGTCTCATAGAGTTAGGAAAGAGAATACAGCTGCCCATGTATGTGCGCAGTAACGCACCAAAGAAGCTGAGTAGAGCGGTGCATCTTGGGATACCTCAGTACCAGTTTCGGTTACTAGGTTATCTGCGGTTACGGTAGCTAAAAAAAACGTTAAAGCGGTGCTTCTTGGGATACCTCAGTGCCGGTATGTTATGCGCAAAATCTCGAAAAACCTGACAGCCCTGCTTTAAAAAATTTGAACTGATAGAACCATCTACTTTTCCTTCCTCTCTATGGCGGCTCTCTGATGGCCCTCTCAAGCACACATGCCGGATTATATGTTTACCTACCCTATATTGTCCCTGTGTTGGTCCATGGTGCTGTTGCCAGGATCAATCTCTACCCTACTATAGAACTCTTTAGGCGCGTTTCAGGAGCCATCGAATCAATGGAATGCCAAAATCTACATTAGGGGAAAAAGAGGTCGAGCAGGATTTCTAACTCAAATGATAGTCTGTGGCCGAATCCATGGTTTGAAACATCAAACAATGCTTCATTCGAGGGTTTGCGAAACCCCCAATGATCCCCGCAATTCCGATACTGTCTGGGAGAAAATCCCTGAGAGAGAAAAATTGCTCAGTTTGCTCGTCAATCGATGGATTCGATGGCTCATGTAAAGGCGCCTTTTGAGACAGACTTTTAGTTTCATATGGCGAATTTTCTTGAAAATCTTCTGATTTAATTAAATTTATTCGAAGAATCGAAAAAATTTTGCTTACGTACATTAAAAACGCTTTTATAAATGTAGACTCAGTTATGCAACAGTTTCAATTAAAAGTTAAAAATTTAAAACATAATAAATAACGACTTGATTCGATCAGGATTTTAACTAGCATAATAATTGTTTTCTTGTTTTCAGGTTTATTTCTATATTTCTCTTACGGTTTAAGGCACAGCAAACAAGGGGATGCGGCCAGGGCCCTTGCCGAACAGACTTTGAAGACTACTACGACTTCTATTGCTACAGATAACAAGGACTTATAACAAGGATTTATTGAGCACTCATAAACTTAAATGAGGACAAACATGACAGTTACCATGAAAAATACGTGAAATTGACGCGATGACTGCGTGTTTTCCACGACCGGACATTGAAAATAATCATACAATTTCACAAAGAAAAACACATTTTAAGTTTATATAACTTTATTGCAACTTTACAAACACATGCCAAACACTTTTCAAAAGACAAATTCAACAGTTGAAAAGTTTAATTAAAGAAAATTTAGCCAATGGAACAGGACTTCTGAGAGAATAAAAAAAACCTTTTGAAACAAAATAAATAATCTTCTTAAAACAACCACAGTGACTTATTTAAAGCGAAAGTTCTTCCGAGTTCCGGAGTCGCCAGCGCCACCCGGTGGTCGAAGCGAAGAAGTGGACGAAGCCGAATCGCTGTCAGACGTATTTCCACCTGTTAAGTAAAATTGGTATAATGAGTAAAATACACGATTAAATCTATTAAGCAACTGATTTTGTCGAACTAATCAATGTAAACCTTAATCAGTGTTCAACTTATCAAAACAATTTATTAAATAATCGCCAGAATGAGCTATAGTTTAGCCCTAGTCTGACAATCTTGAGGGCGAATGAAATTGTATCCAATAAAAATATTGATTTTCTAGGCCACATTTCTACGGCTTTATTAAACGTTTTTACAAACGGTTTTTTTATGATAAATGTTCCACTTTTTGAAATTAGTTCAAATATTTTTGTTGTATATTCATTTATTGAAAAATTAAAAATATTCGAACTATGGAACCTATTTCAAAAAGTGGGGTTATAGAGATGTGTAAGTCTGCTATATTATCATATAAGGAAGCCGTTGGTAAAAATATTCAATAAAACCGGAGAAGTATGGCTGAGAAAATCCACCCCCCCCATTAGATAACCATACTCTGATTTGGAGATCAGCGGTCATTCGGTCTTATTTGCCGTTAAGGAAATCACTTTAAAGTTTAATTACGATGACCGTTTTTTTTGAACCTCCGATGAACTGTAACAAAAAGACGGGTCAAAATACAAAAAAGATTTTTTTTACCAAAAGTAATTTACGATAATGTTTATTTCTTCACATAATCACCTTGACGATTAAGGCATTTATCATAAATACAAACAAGCTTTGAAATACCCTCTTCATAAAATGTAGCCGCCAATTATTGGGACGCTTTCGTTTTAAAAAAGTAAATTTGGAAGATTCACATAATTTTTTCTGTCTTCCAAGCCACTGCTCTAGTCCATAATTCACTCATGGTGAACCTTTGAGTTTCCCTAAACACGTGGTCAACTCGCTGAACAAGACTTGCTTCCTTGATCCCCATCTTCATGAACATCAGTATTGTTCAGCGAGTTGATCAATTGTTTAGGGACCCTTGAAGGTATACCATTAGTGAATTATAGATAAGCATAGTGGCTTGGATTGTAGCGCTTCCAAGTTGACGTGGAGTTCAAAGAAACCGCCACAACTCCCTTAAAATTATTGGCTGCTACATTTTATGAAGAGGGTATTTCCAAAGCTTGTTTACAGGTGTGACAAATGCCTTAATCGTCAAGGTGATTTTTTTGGAGAAATAAGCAGTGTTTTACATCTTTTGGTAAAAATTTGTATTTTGACCCGTCTTTTTGTTACAGCCCATCGTAGGTTGAAACCAAAAACCAGATCTCGTTGTTTAGTGCATCAGAACAAATGTTAAAGTTTTTTATTTTTTTAAAAGCTAAAAAAAAAGAGAAAAAAGCAAAAAATTCTGATACAAAATTACCGAATACAATTACCTTTTGTGTGCATTTGGAAGATTTTTTCTGTCATGGATGACAAATAACCCAACTGTTTTGCAGGTATTGTTAAAGCGGCTTGTCCCTTTGGTAGCTCATTCGAGTGTGAGCCAAAGGAGCAGTTCAATAAAGTACACTGTAAAAAATTTCCTTAACTTTCCGTATATATACCATTAACTTTCCTGGCTTTTTCAAGTATCAATCGCTCCGTGATAGGTTCCTGGGATTTTCAGGTTTTCCCTTTCAAATCTGGCAACGTTTGCTATGAACCGCCGCCTCGCTCAAAATCAGTTGTTTTGTAACGTTGTTTATATAACTAAGTTCAGGAAAGGCCCGTCCGTGGCCGTGTGGTTAAGGCATCCGCCTCAGGATTCAGCCTTCTCAAGAGAGCAGGGGTTCGAATCACACCTACTGCCATCATTCATCCTCTAAATCGTATATCTGTACTGGGAAAGAGTAGAAAATACAATTCGTGATGGATGGGCTCGAGTACACGGGGACAGACGTCCTCGTTAAATCTGTGGAGTCCAAAGTCCCGACGGCGTCAGCGTACGATGTCGCTCGAAGTTCCGTTGGGCGGCCGCTCAGTTTCCAGAACGGTTCCATGTATTTTCTAGAAAGGTTCCTTTTATTTTTTAGAAAGATTCCAGTTATTTTCCAGAAAGGTTCCTGGTATTTCCCAGAGAAGTTACTGGCTCTAAGTGGGATTGTTTCTATGTTTTTGGTTAAGGCTACTGATATATTCCAGGAACATTACTGGTAAAAATTAGGCAGCTCAGCTGCCCATTATTTCCCAGTAACGTTCCTGAATTTTTTTGCAGTGTACTTACTCACGATTTGATAATGTGTTGGAGAAGAACATTGAATGGACTATTAACCATCAATCATGCAACAATGAGTATTCTAGTAAAGAAACTGTTTAAATATGTAATTTAAGATATAAAGAGTCATTAATTTAATAACGATTTAATTATATTGTATTTTTAAAACAACTTTTCTATGATCAAGTTGAATAAGAAAATGTTTCGATAAGAAAAGAAACTTTGTTGATAAAAATTCCCATTGCATTCTGTTAGATTCCACTTTTACTTTTCTCTACCTTTATACAACAAAGTACACAAAGAATCACACCAAAAAACATTGTATCTTGCATTTTTATTCTACAAAATAGCTTGTTACAGTTCAACTATTCTGGTATTTTATTTTTCATTTTAGGTCTTGGACACCTGTCCAAAACTCCAAACATCTATTCCCTATATCTATTAGAGACACTATATAGTAGTGATACTAGAGTACACAGAGTCGTAACAACCTTGGTGTTGTGGAAACTCGCATTCACCAATGGTCATTATACACTCTTAAAACAAAAGAGTGAAATCCACTCCAGTAGGAGAAGTGCACTTTCGACACTGGAAAGGAGTGAATATTAACTCAGACTGAGTTAAAATCATTTGTTTGGAGTGATCCTAAGCATTAGTGATCCTGTCGGAGGTTTAACACACAAAGGATCCACTCCTTTCGGGGAAGTGAAATATCAAGACTGGAGGTGTGAAAATTAACTCAGACAGAGTTAAAATCGCTCGTTTGTTTTAAGAGTGTAGTTTGGTTAATTATGGTGGATCGCTTTTGGCCTCAGGGGCACTGACTCCAAATTGCCTCGAAGGTGAACTGAAGCGTTTGCAACAGTAAGGTTGTCATGACTCTGTACGTATTCGTCGACATTGAGTGACGCATAGCTGTTGTAGCTACTATACCTTGTCTATCTAGAATGCGAACCTCAAAAGCATTTTCCTCCCCCATCCCCACTTGTGGTTTTCTTCGAAGCGACGTGAGCGTGTTTCCCCCCACCCTACTTGGGTTTGAACTATTAGGACTGTTAACCTCACAGCAGAACCTCAAACGCGTTAGGATTAGAAAAGCGATGCTTCCCCTGTTTCTTAGAAAACCAAGCGATGGGATGGGGGAAGGAAGACTTTTCGAGGCTCGCACAGTGAATAGACAAGGTATAGAATCTGAATTTCCAACAAGGTAGACAAGGGGAAAAACTGCTTTTTTTTTAACGGTGAATGCGCTATGTTCTTCGATTGGATTTGTCCAAAGAAGTGGATTTTCTTCAAAGAAATATGAATTATTTATAATAATTAAATAATATGAATTATACTGGGTATTGAACTGCACAAAATCAAAAACTGTAATACTATCTGATTAAATTTATTCTTGGAGTTGGGTTTTATCATAAATTGTTTAAGAAATAGCCAGTAAACGCATTTAGTGCACGGTTTGGTTCGATTTTTTTTTAATTTCAATAAATGATTTTGCACATAATGTTTCAACGAATTTCAAAATTTTTTAATATAGAGACCTTTAGGT
Organism: Hylyphantes graminicola; assembly: GCA_023701765.1. Taxonomy (NCBI): domain Eukaryota; kingdom Metazoa; phylum Arthropoda; class Arachnida; order Araneae; family Linyphiidae; genus Hylyphantes; species Hylyphantes graminicola. The sequence goes on from CM043114.1 coordinate 10,311,781, forward strand.
TAACTACATTTGTCAACTACATTTATCATTAAAAAAAAATATTCAATACAGGCAATACAGTTGAAGAAATAGGGCTTTTAAAACTTTTTTTCCCTCTTTCGAATAACACAGAAGCACATTGGTTTGAAGATCCGTGGTCAATCATGTTGGTCGATCCACTTGCCTTAACCCTTCTAGTCCCAGTGATGCCATTTGGAATCATCACTTTCAATATTTTTTTTCAAAATGTTTATGTTCCGTTATGATATCAAACAAACATCATTCGATTCTTCACAATTTGTTCTATTAGACAATCTTTTGCATTAATCTCAATTGAAGTCAGACCTACTATTTTTTTTTTATTTAGAAAATAGCTAACAAGTGTTTCACCTGATTTTTGAAAAGTTCACTTCAGTTCCACATGTATTTAAAACACAATTTAAACTATTTCGATTAAAATAATTATTAATTTTTTTTAATAATGTGGTCAGTTAACTTAAAATATATAACTCGAAGTGTTTTTAGGAAATATATATATTTTTATTTTGTTGTTTTCCACAGTTTCAAAAATTTTGGCATTATTTCAAAAACCATATAAAAATTTAAATGATTTTTTTTCTTGTGGAACTTGTATTTTTGACCTAAAATAAGCTTATTTTGTGAATATCAGATGTTTCTGTAGTGTAGTAAATTTTTGGGACTGAAAGGGTTAAAGAGGGATTGTCAGTTCGAGTCCCTTAGAGCTAGCGCATTAGTTTTGGAAACACAACTTCCACAGAAGTATTGCTTTGCACATGTTATACCTTGTCTATTTACTAGGCGAGCTTCGAAAACACTTTCTTAACCCATCCCTTCGCTTCGTTTTCTAAGAAACGGGGGGAGCATCGCTTTTCTAAACCTAACGCGTTTGTGGTTCTGCTGTGTGGTTAACAATTCAAACAGTTCGAACCCAAGTGGGCGGAAAACACGCTCACGCCGTTTCGAAGAAAACCACATGCGGGGTGGGGGAGGAAAATGCTTTCGAAGCTCGCTTTCAGGCTAGACAGGGTACAGCCCTATACAACCAGGTATGGAAATCAACATAACATTGAAATGAAACAAATTCGAAATGAAAATTTATCTGGTTAATTAATTATATATTTTTGAGGTTTTAAATTGACAAAAAATACACAGCAGATGGTGACACTATTTAGGAACTTGATCAATTAATAATTAAAAAAAACGGATGTTCTTTTCTTTTGAATTTTGTTTCAAATTGATGTTTTGTCCATATACCTAGTGAAAAAAGGCTAAAAAAGGTTCGAACCTGCAGACGGTAGATATAAAAAATAGCGCTATTCTATTACTGTTGTTAAAACCTGAAAATTCTATTACTGTTTATCAAAATTTACAATTCTCAAAGAATTTGTCGCAATGCTGTTTGACTACCTTGTTTTGAGAAAGCCAAAGAGAGCCTTGGGATAAGGATATAAAAATTATTTATAGTTCTGTAAATTCAGCTGACAAAAATAAGTCGAAGAAATCTTTATGTCATTTTATGCATTGGTATTTTGGAGATGCGACTGTAGCTGAAGTCGGTACTGATGCTATCCGCTTATATACCCGACTATACCCGTTTTATTGTAATAGATTTGACTCCTTACTAAACGAAGTAGGTAAATACCTCTTTTAAAATTTATTCAGTATCTATAATCAGTATCTTTAATCTATATGCATAAAAGGCGACTTCTGTTTGTCTGTATAAAACACGAAATCTGAAGAACCTACGCAACAGATCGTCATGAAATTTGGCACAAAAATTAATCTCATCTCTGGAACAGACATTGGCTAAGAATTTTTCAAATCAGAACATTCCTTCATCGTTTTCGAGCTTTTTTATTTGTCCATTTATCTATATACATAAAAGGCGACTTCTGTTTGTCTGTTAAAACACGAAATCTGAAGAACCACGCAACAGATCGTCACGAAATTTGGCACAAAAATTAATCTCATCTCTGGAACATACATAGGCTAAGAATTTTTCAAATCAGACCATTCCTTCTATCGTTTCGAGCTTTTTATGTGTCTATTTTTGGAAAAATTACACCACTTTCGCTCAAATCCGATCATTATTTTCCCTTTCGTGATGCCATTGGGCAGAAAAATTTAAATAAAACTTTTTAGAGAGCAATTGAAATTGAAAATGTTTAATTTGTTCATTGCCTTCAGAAACTAAATTAATTATTTGAAAAAGTAATTGATATCTTTCAAGTGACGTAATCCTACCAGTCTCCATTCTATTATTTTATTGTGCCTATATGATTTCTATTATGAATATTTAAAAGCATAGTTGAACTTGTACTGAACTATGTTGTTTTTGAAGGCCATCGCACAAGTGAGATGCATATTTGGGTTTTACGTCTTCCTTTTTTTCGCCAAATACTTTGCCAAACTCGCCAAGTTATTACAAAAAACGCGCCAAATGAGCTTTTTTTTATTAGCTGGTTGGTTGTGCGATGGTCATTGTGCCAGAGCTGAATGGGTGTGTTGGTAGCTATATATTTTCCTCGCCACATTTTTCAAAAACGCCAAATGAGCTAAAATGTTTTTATTCGGGAAATTATTATGGCATCTGTTAATTCAATAGCATTTTTTAAATTTTGTATTTTTAAGGTGGTATAAGTAACGGGATTCTGTACTTTATAACGAACGGGAAAAGTAACATAAGTTTATCTTAACATCCTATAACAGATTAAATGGTAGTATGGTACAAATACTTGGATCGGTTTGGTGTTTCTTTTTTTCCAAACCCGTGAAGCACCGGGTACATCAGCTAGTATATCGATAAAGTGATAAAGGATCATTCTGTTTTCTTTTACATCCCTGATTACTGTTAATTTAACGATATTCTTCAGTTTAAAGTGCCCCATTGTAAAGAGAGGTATAAAAAATATTTGTCACTCCCCTTTCACAGGTAAAATTTATTTAGTTCTGCATACTTTTAGCAATTGTGTTCTTTATCAACTATACTTTTTATCGGGGGAATTTATTCTAAAAGTTCTTTTATACTGAAGAATCATCTTCACTTCTTTTAAATTAATTTTTAATAAGGAGTCCACGTAATTCAATTCAATTATAACAGAGGTACAAAAGCATAGGAATAATCTGATATCGATTAAGATCATAAAAAACTAGCGATTCATCCTTGTTCTTTTCCAAGCTTCTTTATCATAGCATTAGATTGACGGCCTCATGTGTTCAGGTAGTTGTGGAAAAACTCGCCACATGGTAAACTCGCCACAGTCGAGACACAGTCATGTGACTGCGACATTTAGATGATGAGGACACTTTAGGTTTGCCAATGAGCAGTATCCATTCTATTTAATGTCTTTGTAAATTTGGCTAGTTTCATTTATTTTATTTCGAGAATTCAATTTTAAAAAATCATTCAAAAATTATTATCGTTTGCTAAAATGGTCGCCCAGTTCTATCGTTCCCACAGAACTTTGATGGATCCTCCGCCAAACACGTTGACATTTTAAAACCTTTTTTTTATAACAAAATCTTACCTCTGATTGGTCAGTGAAGAAGCGTTCGACATTCCTTGCCATATTTGTGGAGCACTTCGCAACGAACTATCTTCGTGTCGGACACTAAAATCTATCCTCTCCTGAAGCGTAGCTGATACAATAAAAGATTTAATTCTACACTCCTTGACAACCTACACTGAGAAAAAAATACTGTAAACATACAGAAATTTTTTTAATAATGTAAACAGAAATAACCAATTTTACAAAAAAAGTTTTTGTAATTCTGAACAGAAATCTTCATTTCTGCAGTTACAAAAAAAAAATTCTAGTATTGGCAATTGTTTCAAACCAATTGTGGTCTTCGATCGTGATTCGAGACCAATTGATTGTTTCAAATGAATTTCACTTATCATTTCCTGACGATCTGTGTGCCGAAATAGCACAGTTGGGAGAGCGTTAGACTGAACTGCTAAAGGTTCCTGGTTCGATCCCGGGTTTCGGCAGTCTGCTATTCCTCTGTAGTATAGTGGTCAGTACCTCCGCATGTCACGCGGAAGACCGGGGTTCGATTTTACTATTTTTAGTAATTATTTACTAGAAATTTTCTAGGAAAAGTTTTGTACACAATTTTTTCTTGTAATGGTTACAGATTTTTTTTCACAGTGTAACTTGGGTAAAAACAAATGCTGAAAAGGCAGAAGGAAAAGCCTTGGTCCTTCCGAAGGACGATTGGTCAGTTAGTTTTAAACTCTTGAAATGTAATATTTACATACAAAATAATCTGAATAAAATTAACTAAAATACACTTTTCATTCTGATAAAATTGCCAAATTATCTCAAATAATATTCATTTCTGTTAGACCTTAAACGAAATTAATGTTTTAAACATGTTTTCTGGAATTATTCACAAATAATTTTATGGAACTCTTTACATCCTTTGAAATATCTTCTCCAATGCATTTCTCTATTTACCCAATTTAGGTTAGCAAGGAGTGTATCTAAGTTTCCCTGTCGACTTATTATTACATGCATCGGTTGCATTACTTTTTCAGCAGATATGTTCTTCATTCCATCATCCTTACACAAGCTCGTGTCGAGCGTAACCAGGAAGAAATCAATGTTCACTGAAGATGTCTTGGAAACCAACCTGCGTCGCTGTCTGAGTACTTTGGATGTCACCCTGCTAGCGCTAGGATATACCGTTGGTTCTGGAATATACGTCCTGACAGCCACAGTTGCCAAGAACAAGGCCGGTCCAGGTATTTCAGAGATTTAAGAGCCATTTTTACGTCGTGACAGCCACAGTTGTCCATTCATACGTCCTCATTCATACGTTAAGAGCCATTCATACTTCCTGACAGCAACAGTTGCCAAGAACAAGGCCGGTACAGGTATTCCAGAGATTTAAGAGCCATTTTTTTAAAAACTGGGCCAAATTGAAAAGGGGCGTGATAGCTGATGTCTTCGATTTTCTTGAAACTTTCAGGGTATGTTAGTAGTACTATGATAAGAAAAAGTGAATTTCAGTTTTTCTTAAATCCGGACCTTGAGAGGAGGTCAAAGTTCGAGGTAATGGACCAATGGTGTACATTATATCATCCTTCTACTTCTAAAGCCATAAGTGTTAAACGATTTTTTTTTAAATATGGATACTACTTGATACTAGGTACATGTCAGCATAATAAGTTTGGGGCACTCATGGCTTTGAAGGTCAGGGTCCTTTGAAAAAGGTCATTTTCGTCGATTTTTGTCATTTTTCTACCTACTTATCTGTTAAGACGTAAGTTACCCCCAAAAATAATTATTGGAGTAGTTGCACACACTAGGGTAGTACATAGAAAAATATAGAACACCATGGGTGGTCCTTTACTTTGGTAGGTACAGAGTCTCAAAAATGAGAATTTTCGTAAAAAGTCCATATTCAAAGGTCAATTACTCGAGTAGGCACGAGTCAATAACTTGGAGACACAGTTGTAAATACAATTTAAATATTGTAGTTTTAGACCCAGGGTAAAAACCTATAGCAACTCACTTTTTTTTCTTACAGTCCATTTTGTGAATTCCATTTTGAACATTTCCAAAAAATATTCGAATTCAAAAGACTATTACTCTGGAAATAAAGGGTATATCAACTATCAAAAGTTGTCCCCCTTTTTAAAAAAAATGGCTCTTAAGGCTCTTAGGGGGAATGGGAGCGCTGGATGGCTGGTCTCCAAAGCAAAGTGCAGTGTTAATCCAATGGAGGAAAAAAATTCTCTGCCACATTTCTCCGGTTGTATTGAATATTTTACAAACGGATTTTTTATGTGATAAATGTAGCTGACTTACAGGTCCCGACCAATCCAACTTTTTGAAATTGGTTCTTTTTTTTTAAAAAAATTGAATAAATAATTTTACAGAAAGCATTCGAAGCAATTCAAAGAAAAGTGGATTATAGAGACTGGTAAGTTATCTACATTTATTATTTAAAAATATCTTTTATAAAAATATTTAATACAGCCGCCGAAATGTCGCAAAGAAAATAGTTTTTTCCCATTGGATTAACATTGGGGCACTTGAGTTTGGAGACCCGCGATCCAGCGCTTACCAAAAATCACAGAAGACAGTTATTTTGCCATTAAAATAATTAATAAGTATAATTTCAAAGATTTTAATTAGTTAGAATTATATTAAAAAATTGTTTAGATATTTACATGCCGTTAGTGCTGCCATCAGTAGTTTGTGAATATTACTAAAATTTTTGTGATTTAAGGTAGACGAATACATAAAATTCTAGAAATTTTACTATTACTTTAATCATTTCCAAATTTGGCATTGTGATTTCAAATATAATTTACAATGCTTTTTTTGGCAATTTTTTTTATTTAAATGTAAATGATATATTTTAAACGGTGTTTTTCTACTAAAAAAAGGGGTTTACGCTAACACTTCTAGCATAAAAAGTTTTACATTAATTTACCTGAAATTTTTTACAGATTCTATTTTAATATACATCTGTGCCATGAACCTCTAACATCTGGTGTAAATATAGTTTTTTTTAAATGTCATGGTGTAAGTTTATCGAAAAAAAAATGTTGTTTGGTGACTGCTTATACGGTAGTTTCGGAAACCCAATGCCCTTACATTTCGCTATCCAGTCGAGATCTGCGCATGCGCATATTTCCGGCACTGCCGTATGATTAGCCACATCGCCTTTGTTTCAAGTTAATTCATAAAATTTTCCGTAAAACATATTCTTGTGATTTGTTTGTAACTCTAGAGGGTCACTGCATGTATCAGTTCAAAACGAAGAATTTAACTCATAATTCATGTTTATCGGTGGAAAATTCAATGTGGTAGGCTTGTTAGCGTAAAACTCTTTTTTTTAGTTGAAAAACACAGTTTAAAAAAATAAATCTTATTTAAATTTTAAAAAATGCCTAAATAGCATTATTCATTATATTTGAAATCTACATGCCAAATTTGGAAAATATTAAAGTAATAGTACAAATTTTAGAATCTTGGGGAAATTTGGGTATTCGCCTATCTTAATTATTACAAATTAATATCTTTAAAATCATACTAATTAATTATTTTAATGGCAAAATAACTTTGTACTGTATTTCTTGGTAAGTTTTCGTTAGTACATGCCGTATACTTTATTTAAAGTAGTGTATTTAATTCGTTACAGGTATCCTCCTTGCTTTCATCTTCAGTGGATTTTCTGCTCTTTTGTCATCCCTCTCCTACGCAGAACTCGGAGTAAAGTACCCAAAATGTGGTTCGGCCTATTCCTACACCTATTTGTCACTGGGCGAACTGTTAGCCTTCCTGGTAGGATGGAACATGGCACTGGAGAACATCATTGGAGCTGCGTCTGCGGCAAAGGCCTGCAGCGCCTATATCGATTCATTGGTAGGGGGAGTGGTCAGAAACTATACGGACACATATATTGGTACTTTCCACGTAGCCTTTTTTGCAGAGCACTTTGATTTCTTAGCTCTCGCAATAGTCACTGTGTTTGTGGCTTATTTGTCATTCGGAGTCAAGATGACGTCTTACTTGACTAATTTTTTCACGATAGTAAATATGTTAGTGATTGCCATATTCATCGGAGTCGGTGGTTATTATTCGGATTTCAGCAACTGGACGAACGAAGAAGCTGGCGGTTTCTTGCCCTATGGATGGTCCGGGGTGTTAGCAGCCTCGGCATCGTGCTTTTACGCTTTCGTGGGCTTCGAAGTCGTCGCTCAGGCAGGAGAAGAGACAACTGATCCCCAGAAATCCATCCCTAAAGCTACATTTATAACCATGACCATCGCCACAGTCGCCTATGTTGCAGCGTCTTCAGTTCTCACTCTCATGGTAGACTACCGGGATATTGTCGAAGATTCTGGTATGCCTGAAGCACTGGCATACCATGGAGCCTACTGGGCCCAGATGGTTGTAACAGTAGGGGCTTTGTTCGGCATCTTTCCGGGCATAATCGGCTGTCTTTTCGGACTCACGAGAATAATCTACATCATGTCCGACGATGGTCTTCTATTCCCCTTTTGTTCTAAAGTCAGCGTCCGGACAAAGATCCCTCTTCGAGCCATGTACCTCTTTTCTGCTTTCGCTGCCGTCCTGGGTTTCATGTTGGATTTGGACACTCTGGTGGAATTGTTCTCGATAGGGACGCTCTTTGCATACTTGAATGTCAGCGCATCGGTCATCATACTCAGGTATAGGCCCCAGGAAGGGTTGGTATCTTGCGAAATGCCCACCGTCACCAGTACGGAACTTGCCTATGTCAAAGAAACGAAACTGATGGTCACTATCAATAAAAAGGATGTAGCCGCCTTCACCATAAGTGAGAACGATAATGAACTAGCGGCTGACACTGGCATGAAACTGGCCAAACGCAGCGAAGCGGGACTGGCCACAATTAATGAAGGTAAATTAGCCACCATAGATGAAACGGAACCAGACACTTCTACGGACATTAAACTTTCTTCTGGTAGCAAAAGACGACTCTCTGAAATAGACAATGGTGGACGACTTAAGGAGGAATTCAGATGGTTGAGTTCGCACATAAGACTGAGTCCTGGACTATTGGTGACCAGTTCTGTGCTGTTATTTATTGTTATTTCGTTTATCTTCAGTGTATTTGCAAAGATTTTCTTCGCGGAGATCATCGAAGGACACTGGTGGGCTGTGACTGTAGCTACCCTTAATCTTCTTGTCTTGTTGTTATCCGTTGGTGCCATTCTGCTTCATCAACAGTCTACAGCTCATATGCGATATAAGGTAAGCATTAGTCTACTATTTTAGGTGTATGCGATAATTAGTTATAAAACATAAATTAATGTGTTCTTTTTTTCAAGATGTTATCCATTTTCTGTTCCTTTTTTTAATGAATATCGATTTTTTTTCATTGAATAGGCTGTTAAGCAAGATCACTTTAATGAGTTCATGCTTGTTTTTATTTATGAAAATGGCCGGAAAAAAGTAAGTGATATGAATCAGGAATTTTGTGGAGGGGGTTGAGAAATTTGCGGCAGCGGCCAACATCAGTAGGTGCCAGCACTGAAATCAGGGCCACAAATAACCAGTTTTGGAACGAGGGTATTTCTCCTGCGAGTGGATTGGAGCTCATGATGTGAGAATATGGGCTTATAGGTGCGGTCTCACAGTGTCAAAGGAGATCGCCAGTACGAGAGTTTGATGATCTTGAGCTATATAAAGTTTTGATTGAATTTTAAGAACATGCATGATCTTAAATTCAAAATTTTAGCTTATTTGCTCTTTAGAGCATTGTTCTTAATATAAAATACAAATTTCTAACATGGTGTGATTCGTGTGAGTTTCATTTTAAATATTATAAAAAGGAGTGGAAGAAATAGCTAGATCGTTCAGTTTGTCTTACCACTAAGACCACAATGCTTATCGAATTTTTAACTCATTAGCACGGTTGGCGAAATGAAGGAATGTATGCTATGAACTTTATCAGAATGTGCTGTGATCGGGGAAGCGGAAATCAGAGTACGAGATATCTCGTAGTTGGCAGTCAACGTGTTAGTACCAAAGTAGCACAGCAGTATTGGCCGATCTCGGATCATACCCATCGCCCAATGCATACTGGACTGCGTTTTACCGATGCTGGGCAATGTCAGGGTGCAATATGGTTTGAATATGATTTGACAAAAAAAATTACAATCCAAAATTCTTGATTTGATTGAAAATTATTGCGAAACATAATATATTTTACTCTTGCAAAATACTATAAGATTGATGAAAAATTAAGTATTGCACTTTTCGTAATTTCCGGTATGAAACCTCAAAGTACGGAGAAATCTGGTTAAAATCGGTAGAAAATGATCGATTTCATCCAATAATTCTCCAAGTTTGGCCGATGCTCATGCGACATTGGTTAAAATTGTTGTGCTACCTGGGTAATGTAGATTGTTTTGGATTTTGCAGATGCCTCTCGTACCTCTCTTGCCATTAATGAGCATTTTCCTAAACGTTGTTTTTATGGTGAACCTACAGTCGGGAACATGGATCAGACTCCTTATATGGATTGTTGCTGGTAAGTTATTTCAAAGTTTTTATGGTATGGTATGGTACATATAAACTCCAGGTTGTGTGCTTGTTCAGAGAACCGCTTATAAGCTTTCGTCAAGTGGGACAGACACAGAAAGAATTTTTACAGTCACAAAGAAATGAGTAACACATATAGAAAAATAACAACAATTATTGACTTTCACAAACATCCATGCCTGACCGGGATTCGAACCCGACCCCAGCAGCTCCAAAGGCTAGAGTCCTAACGATTGAGCCACCGGGGCGGCTTCAAAGTTTTAAGTTACTACATTTCATTAATAACGTAGCCTGAAAAGCAATGATCATAACAAAGACTTACACAGCAAACTAGGCAGGCACTAAGGTTCCTTTCGAGTTATATTAGAAAGTTCTGTAACGGGTGCGGGTTCGATACCCGCCTTCGCGCCGGTTGTATTTTCCTTTTTCTGTGACAGTAAAAATTCTTTCTGTGTCTGTCTTACTTGATGGAAGGCTTATATAAACGTGTCTCTGATCAAGCACACAAGCCGGAATATATACACTGGTGGCCAATTGCTAAGGACGAGACGGGTTTTTCAATATAACTTTGCACCAAAGCTTTCCAAATCCACACATTTAATACCGTAAGATCCCCAATACTTAAGGACATGAGTAATGCAAGCAACACTTACTAAAAGAGAAATCCGAGGGCTAAAAAGAAGCTTTATCGAAAGAGAAATGGAGTTCCATTCCATGCATCTCCGTAGTGGAGACGAATTTTGGACTTTCACTTACGATAATTTCATGAGTGTGTAATGAATATCGATAATCCAGCAAAACATTAAAATTATGACACAGCTGCGGCCTAAAAAAATATGCAAAAACGGATCATCGACGACGGAGGAAATTTATAAAGCATGATATGTCGTGAATACGTGATACGGCTATAGAAACACATATTGGTGAATATTCATTAAATGGTTAACAAGACGACGCTTGCACGACATAGAATCGACATAGACGTTTCGCACATTTAGTAATCAGTCATCAATGGACCTGACTTTTAAGGTTAAAACTATCTAATAGATTTGATGTTTTACTGGATTATCGATATTCATGGCGCACTCGTAAAATTGTCATAATTGAAAATCCAAAATTCATCTCCACCTCGGAGATGCATATAATGGAATTCCATTTCTCTTTCAATAAAGCTTCTTTTTATCCCTCTGATTTCTCTTTTAGTAAGTGTTGCTTACATTACTCATGTCCTTAAAATCTTAAAAATGAATGCTCAAAAACGACGAAATTTTCCGTAATTTTGACGATTCGTTTACTGGCAAATGCTCCGAGTTTTCGTTTCCTCAAAGTCAGGAAATTCGAATCGTCATTTTTATGAGGATTTGAATGTCGTCTAATCTAAAGAAATATTTCGTCCTTTTTGAGCATGTGAGTACAACAATGAGATTCATATTCCTCAAAATCAAGATACAGAATCGTTAAATCACGATCGCAAAATTGAGGATTCGTGTTTACTCAAAAGTCACGTGATAGTTTGACAAAACAATCATCAAAATTAACGAAATGAGGCTCGAGGATTCATGAATCGTCAAAAATGAAAGCGTTATTTCTGAGAGTGTACGTATTGGGGATCTTACGGTATTAAATGTGTTGATTTGTGCAAAGTTAGATTGAAAAAAACGTATCGTCCTTAGCAATTGGCCACCAGTGAGGTACCTATACCCTTACCCTACATATTACTATTATAGGAAGTTCTAATAACGAAGTACACTTAAACTATTAACCTATATGTTGACGTTGTGAATACCATTATAACACCTACCTCCCCTTATAACAACGTTAACTTTAAGCTTTAAAATACGTTTTGAGTGTTACTTAATTTGTTTTATTAAAAGCACTATTGTCCCTATGTTTCTGAAATAACTACTGTTCAGTACTATGAGCTTCATTTTTGTTATATTTTATTTTGCCTGATAGACTTATGCAGAAGGCTTAGTTTCACGTAGCAAATATTCTTGGAAATCTTCATTAACCATGCATGAATTCTTATTTTCATTCCAAAGAATATATTTGTATCTTTAATACTCATACATTATGGGAAAAATACTGAAACATTTAACTGCTTTAGAATTTAAATAATTTCAATTTTTAAAAAAATTCCCATATGACAAAAACCAACTACAAAATGCCAATCTTGATAATAATAATGACTAGACAACTACTTTATACACTTCAAAATAACCCTTTAAAACTATAATTAAATTTTCAAAACAATTTATTTGTATTTAGTACTAATTTTATTGTACTCTGAATACTGCCAAAAACGTAATTTTACAACAGTTAATAACATCACTCTTTAATTTTGAATACACTTTTACTACTGTCATCTATGAGGATTATTAGTAACTAAAACTTCAAAATTTATTCTAATAGATGAAAAAAAAACACAAATTTGACGAGAGGGAGCTCTAATTTAATAGAATAAAGGGAATTATGCTACTTGTTGCCAAACGCAACAGTATGCATTAGAGGGTTAATGAGTTTATTAAACTTATTCGAAATTGTGCCGCCCCGGTGGCTCAATCGTTAGCACGCTGGTCTTTGGAACTGCTGGGGTCGGGTTCGAATCCCGGTCAGGCATGGATGTTTGTGACCGTCAATAATTGTTGTTATTTGTCTATGTGTTTGTGTCGTCCTTCTTTGTGTGTCTCTTGTGACTGTCTCTTCTGGCGAGCTGGGTAATGGGGTATAAGGCCTACACTCTTCCTTCTAGAGGGCGCAATCACTGTCATTTGTCATATTCGAAATTGTTTGCTTACGTACATTAAAAATACTTTTATAAATTTTAATTCAATTCTGCAACAGATTCAGTTAAAAGTTAAAACAACAAAAAATAAATAACGACTTGATTCGATCAGGATTATCTAACATAATAATTATTTTCTTGTTTTCAGGTTTATTTCTATATTTCTCTTACGGTTTGCAGAACAGCAAACAAGGGGATGCGGCCAGGGTATTTGCTGAACCGACTTTGAAGACTGCTGTGGCTTCTATTGCTACAGATAACAAGGACTTATGATAAGGATTTATTGAGCACTCATAAACTTAAGGGGTCATAGGAGTCTTAAAAATGTGCAAAAAAGATACTACAAAGCATAGTTTGATCTTTCAGATAATTTTTGAACTACTCAATATATAATATAATTTTGTCATATGTAATTCTACAAGATTTATTTAATATAAAACAAAATTTAAAATTTATGTAACTTTAGCCAAAACTAAAATAAATGATATTAAACATAAAGCTATTTGAACACATTGAGATTAGGCTTGCGCGACAAATTTTGAGGTCAAAATTGAAAAAAATGACCAAGAAAATTACTTTCTATTGTACAAATAAGTACAAACAAAGACTTATATACCTAAATTCTCAGCTCAATTTTAATTAGAAATTATTTTAAGACTTTTTTTCTAAAAAAATTAATAAACATTATAAAATTTTGATTTTAAATTTTTTTAAAAATAATTTCTAATTAAAATTGAGCTGAGAATTTAGGTATAAGTTTTTGTTTGTATATATTTGTACAATATAAAGTCATTTTCTTGGTCATTTTTTCAATTTTGACCTCAAAATTTGCCGCGCAAGCCTAATCTCAATGTGTTCAAATAGCTTTATGTTTAATATCATTTATTTTAGTTTTGGCTAAAGTTTCATAAATTTTAAAATTTGTTTTATATTAAATAAATCTTACAGAATTACATATAAAAAATTATACAAAGATATTGAGTTGTTAAAAAATTACATGAAAGATCAAACTATACTTTCTAGTACCTTCTTTGCACATTTTTAAGACTCCTATGACCCCTTAAATAAGGACAAACATGACAGTTACCATGAAAGTTACGTGAAATTGGCGCGATGACTTTGCGTGTTTTCCAAGACCGGGCATTGAAAAGAATCATACAATTTCACAAATAAAAACATATTTTAAATCTATCTAACTTTATTGCACATTAACAAACACATGCCAAACACTTTACAAAAGACAACTTTAACAGTTACAAATTTTAACTAAAAAAAATATGGCCGGTGGTAATAAGACTTCTGAGTGAATTTAAAAAAAAACTTTTAGAACAAAATAAATAATCTTCGTAAAAAAACTACAGTGACTTATTTGAAGCGAAAAAAGTTCTTCCGAGTTCCGGAGTCGCCAGCGCCGCACGGTGGCCGAAGCGAGGAAGTGGACGAAGCCGAATCGCTGTCAGACGTATTTCCACCTTTTAAATAAAATTGATATAATGAGTAAAATACGCAATTAGAGCTATCAAGAATGATTGTGTCAAACTAATCAGTGTAAACGTTAATCCATGTTAAGCTAGTTCGTTAAGCTAGTTTTATTATAGTTAAAGCTAGTTCGACAATCTTGAGGGCCGATGAAATTTTATCCAATAAAAAAAAAAACGTTTTTTAGGCCACATTTCTCCAGCTGTATTAAAAATTTTTACAAATGTTTTTTTTTATGATAAAAATGTTGCACCTTTTCAAATTATGTTGTTCGAATATTTTTGTTGTAAAATTATCTATTGAAAAATTAAAAATCAATGATTCACCCTCACAGAGATTGGCCTCCTCATTGATTATTGAAAATAATAAAATGTTAAAGCCTAAACTAGGTGTAACAAAGGTTTTTAAAATTCCCGCCATTAACGCTTGTCATGTTGGCAACAGTGCACCAACAATCGGAAAAGCAATATGGCCGCTAAAGACGAGGGACCAATCACTGTTTTATCATGGGGCCAATCACTGTTCTTGTTATGTTACCCTACTCTGGGAAATTTCTGTCCCCTTACCTTTCGACTTGAGTGGCGCGTTGATTGTTTCGGTCGTTATTTATCCAAGACAATAGAACCTTTTTGATTTTGGTAATACAAAACATTCTAAATTGATTGCACGACACAAAATTTGCATTATGGGACGTCTTCATGCAATACGAACTAAGATCTGAACTCGCCACTTGTCTATGAGTAGCTCTAATGTGAAGCTAATCCGATCCAACCAATGCAAAAACAGGTTTCAGGCGGCTTCAAGAGTCCTTCTCGCCAAGCATTTCAACGTATTCCTACCTCTAGACCGAGGCCACTTTTGTTTGCCTCACCCTGTATTATGTCCAATGCTATACCAACTGTCAGCCAACTACTCTGAGAAATTTCTGTCTTCTTACCTTTCGACTTGAGTGGCGTTTTATGGACCTTAGGTTTATCTGCCTTCTTCTTCCTAAAGGGCGGGGTTTCGCTTCTTGAGGGGTGCAAGTTTAGCACTCTGTCCACTCTCTTGACCAGATCTTTGGCGACATGTCTGACTTCGGCTTTTATCTGAAAGTAACCGCATCACATTTAAATCCAACAGGGAGAAAACAACGTAGTCGTAGTACAACATAGAGTAAAAGTGATGAGTGACACGGCTCGCAACAATTAGGGGAGCGCATGGTTTAAATTCTTTCAACCCCAATGTTTCCATTTGGGATCACGAGCTTGAGATTTTTTTTTCTCACTAAGTTGAACTTGAACTAATTTATCGTAAGATAGAAGAATCATGTCTTTTGATGATGTAAATAATCTTTATTTTAATCAAACGGAAATATGAAAACATGATAAAATAAAATTCACCGCCCAAAAAAGTTTATGAAATAATTGATACTAAATTCTTCACGCTTGCATTCTCAGATGTTTAAAAATTGAGTTTTAACTCTTTTTTGCAAATAAAAAAATTGAAAAAATTATTGTTACAATTTATTCTTAATTTTTTATTCCAATTTTCCAACCTTAAATTTTAGTTAAAAAAATTAATATTTTTCCGCCTGTTTTTTACCATTTCATTCTGGATGCATAATGAATCTATTTCACAAATTTTAGATTTTTAGAATGAAAAACAAAACGCTGAAACTGAAAGGGTTAACAAAAGTACGCATAGTGCTCCCCTAATTGTTTTGAGCAGTGTAGTTATTTATGCAACAAGTGTGAAAAGTAATATTTTTTTAACGAGTAAAATAATGACATGCGTTATTGTTAAAAAAAAGTTTACTTCTCACAAGCGATGCATACATTATTTTTTTATAGTTGCGTGAAAAAAAATCCGATTTTTACACTATAATTTTAATATCAGACGTGCGCGAAAAGTTATACTTTTTAGAAACAGTGATAAAAAAAATACTTTTTTCACCTAAAAGCAGTAAAAACAAGTACCTTTTTTCACTGTTTCAAAAAGTCTAACTTTTTGTACGCATTTGATATTGAAATTATAACGTAAAATTCGGATTTTTTTCACGCAATTATAATAATAACCGTTTTATAATTACGTGAGAAAACAAACACATATCATTAGCTCAAAAATAATTAACGTGCAAAATATTTTATGTAAAGCAGATTGACATCGATAAATCAATGGAACTACAAAATGCAATCTTTATTTTTTTAGTTTAAAACCGCATATTTGAAGATGGATCCTGTAATTCAAACTATCACACACCACAAAAACAATTCAAAAGTTTTGCAGCTTCCAAAAGGTATAAAAATAGTATAACATTGATTTCAATGGAACTAGAGTGACAAGCATGCCAACGCTAATGGTTGTAACAACTAGGAGAAAGAAAATAACAAAAGGTATTAGGAAATGGTCAATGCCTCCTAGAGCTGAGTAAGGCTGCTCACAAGAGGTTGCACTGTACACTCTTTTTTCGAGGGGTAGGTAGGAATATTCACTTGATAGGGAGGTTCCATGTTCAAGTGGAGATAAATATCTATCTACTTTGCATTGACTTTATTGAAATGAAATCGCTACAAGAAATCGCTACTAGAAATTTTTTGGGGCAGCAGCAGTGAGTAAAGTGAGATGTTTGGTTGGGTTTGATTCCAGGTGACTATTTATTCTTGTCGCCAAGAGTTGCTTTAACGCAGACCGAGTTTAGTTTATTGCTGATTTATGATTCATGCTTTTAGAGGTAAGAGACTGATATCAGCCTGCGTATGTAGGACATCACCGTAGAAGTGGCCAACCCAATTTTTCACTTTGTGAATGGACTTATCGGTGTAGAAGACATTGGCATATGAAGAGTAAAGGGAAGAACCGCTTGATTTAATAGGAGTCATCCCGTAATTGTGTCTGCTTGGCGGACATTGGCGACAGAAAACTGGTTTCTGTCTTTCTTCGTCGCCTGGTCCAAGCGTCGGAATCGTGCATCGCGTAAATCTCGGTAGGTAGAAACTGGTTTCCTTACACCAGCTTAGGCGATCACTCGCTATCATCGCCAAAGAAGCCTGCTGAGGAAAGTTTTCTTCGTAATTAAGCGGTTTTTCCCCCTGTACTCCGTATCCTAATGGAAGTACCTGTGGCGGTTACCACACGCAACCTCAATATTCCATCAACAACTAGGTGGCGCTGATTTAACGCCCATGTTCCTACCACTATTCCAGATTACAACGTTAATTAGAGTATATAAGCCAAGATAACTCATCTCCGCCTAGAGGATCCTTTTGGCAGACAATGGGTTATCGAAGCCGCTACATACCTTTCTGACACTGTAGTAGCTCCCATCCGAATCATGCGCAGTGACGTAGGCCGACCTCTCCGACATGGTGGACACTGGGCTGACGACGGGGAAGGACTTCAACGTGGGCGTCTGCCAGTGGCGGAACGCGTCGTGCAGCAGAGTCGCGTAGTAGTCTAGGGTGAACTTCCGGCCGCAGTGGCGTCGCGCTAGCTCGAAGTGGCGGTGGTAACGGGATATGTCGTCTGCACTGCTCGTGCGGCGCAACTGTGGAATAGAAAAGGACTCAATACCGTAGAGTGAGGACTTCCTATACTATTCTGTAGTAAAATTTCATTAAAGAAAAAAAATTAAATTTCATCTTCCCGTGGAAGAGTGCAAAAACTTGCACATGAGGTCAAAACCACACAGACTATATAATACACTAGCAGTATAGTCCCGCCTTACTCGGAACCCGTCAACTTCGCATTGCTTCCTTTTAGAGGCATGCTTACCTTGTGAAAATACACTTAAAATCAAAACAAAATTAAATTCGTGTTGGCACATGCGCACTTAAAAAAGCCAACACTAATAGAGGATGAAGCAGCCTTAGGGCGAGCGCATATCTCAACCAAACTCAATCAATCAAACTAATAGAGGATGGCGTCATGCCCCCGTTTCGGCCCGGTCCATGTATTCCACGTGGATGACGTTTTTTTAAAACTAATTATATTAATTAAAAATCACAATCAAATAAGAAAAAACTAAGCCTCAGGTGCACACGTAGGTATTAAAAGGAATCCATATTAAAAATTTCGAATTTTTTAGAGCAGTCTAAGTAGGTCTTTTGCGATCCACAGACATACATACAGACAGACTCTTTCTTTTATTATTATAGACGAGTATTAAGTACTCAAATCTCGTAGGCTGGTTTCGCCTCTTCAGCAAAACGAGTGTTGAGAATCATAGATATCATATAAAGTACTAGATTGGAAGACCACGTGACCTCCAATGCTAATGACGGGACACGTATGGTTAGAGGAGAGGCAATTTGGCCAGTGTGCCACCACTTTAAGGAGAAAAGTGCTACGAAAAAATAAAATTTAATTATAAAATTTCAAAAAAATACCAAAAAAGTACAAGCTGCATTTTGCAATATTTTTAGTGACTTTAAAAAAGCGTGAAATACTTTTTTGTATTTTTATAATATTTTTTTTGCAATTTTAGAATTAAATGGTATTTTTTCGTAGTATAATTCTCATTAAAGGGACGGCAACACTGGCCAAATTGCCCCTCATCTGGGGTTTCCATGCGTGTACCATGCGTCGTTAGTACTTTATGAGCTGTTTAGAACTTACTGAGTACTTTATACAGAGACATAACATAGAATGGACTGCACATTGGCAAACCTAAAGTGTCCTAATCATCTAACTTACACAGTCACATGACTGTGTCGCGTTTGGCTCGCATCTATGGCGAGTTTACCATTTGGCGAGTTTTTCCACAACGACCTGAACACAGAGGCCGACAATCTAATGTTATGATAAAGAAGCTTGGAAAGGAGCAAGGATGAATCGCTAGTTTTTTTAAGATTTTCTTAATAGATATCAGATTATTCCTTTGATTTTGTACGTCTATTTAAGATAACTTAAATAATTGAATTACGTGGACTCTTTATTAAAAATAAATTTAAAAGAACATTAGAAGGTCTTTGTAGAGTGTTGCTGTAATATAAGTTGGTTATTGACATGGTGAATATTTTCAGCAGTCTCTATAACTTTCGTTCTAATGGTCCGATTTAAAAAAAAAAGAATTCAAATAGGTTTTTTTTTAATATTGCCTTTTCCTTTATTTCACCTAGAATAAATAAATTTTCTAAAACACATCAATATATTCCAAATTCAAAAAATGTTCGACTTTTTAAATATAAATAACTCAAAAACAGGTGTCTTTTTGACCAAATTGTACAAAAAATATTCTGCTTTTAAGCTGTCAATGTTCAGACCATCAATTTAATTGACTTGGCAAAAAGGATTAATTATAATTTAGAATTCTAACAACGTAGACTTAATCATGAATATGATTCTTCAGTATAAAAGAGCTTTTAGAATAAATTCCCTCGATAGAAATTATAGATTATAAAGAACACAATTACTGAAAGTATGCAGAACTAAATAAATTTTACATGTGAAGTGTGACAAATCCGTTTTTATACCTCTCTTTACAATTAGGAATTGCACAAGCATTTGGCATCTTGCGCAAAACTTTACTGAATTAAGAGTATATAACATTCACAATTGTTAACATGCTCAGAGATTAAAAGAATGTAATTAAATATTTATTATAAAAACCAGAAGAGAAAAATAAGAACATTGCGCAAAAAAATCGTCTGCAAAAACATTAAAAAAAAGCGGTTGTGATTGGTAGAAACCCACGTGACTTTGAAATAGATGCAAGGCACCTTTTTGGCTTTCCATCTGATACTCAGGTCTGTCGACAATTTGGAATAGTTCGTATAACGAAACCGTAGCGTTAAGTTGCCATATGTAGCAACCTTTCTCCTCTTGGCAATTTGTGATGTTTAGGACATGATGCTAATTTGCAAGGGATGTCGGTTTTTGAGAAAAACCGGTTTTCCGGTTTCCATCGGTTTTTCCCCTGAAAAACCGGTTTCTGGTTCAGACCAGAGCCTCATAAAAAAGCCGGTTTTTTGTGTAAATACCGGGGCCAAAACACCGATTTTTCAAAAAACCGGTTCCAGTTTTCCATCCCTAACCTGCTTTACTATTGAAGCGCACTCCACTCTATGTTATGTCTCTGACTTTATATGATTTATCTAAGGTGAGAATAGTATAGAATAAGTGTCAGTATTTTTTTTTTTTTTTGGTTTTGGTTAAAGTAACGTCACACTAGAACTATACACAAGGAATTTTAGCGATGGGCCTCATATTTTGCACCAGACGACGGCCCGACGAATGAGCTGATACCCAACACGAACACATCTTATAGCGACACATTATATAGCATCGGGACTTTGGACCACGAGAAATTTAACGTACACCGTTTCCCTATACATGGCGCTATTTTTTGTACTACTATTATCAATTGATAAGAAAAAAAGGAAACATTTTCAGAAAGTATTCCTCAGTGGCATGACGCTTCAGCCACCGTGATTTGCCGGAAAACGTTATCGTTGCGATGCCAGATAATTCGAATCATCAGTCGAAGTCAGACAGTCGCCACAAAAAATTATTTATCGCCAAATCCGAAAAAATCGCTCCAAGGGTAAGTACAGTAAATCTGATCATTGCACAACAATGAGATAGCACATGTGGGAACTTAAGTGACGATATAATGAAACGACAGTTTAACTTCATTTTGAAATCAACCTGACATCTGCCATGGCTGACAACGACATGCGATCGATATTGTTCTTGGGAACTAAACACGTAGGTTAAAAAGGTAGGTTTGTAGTACGAATGTCACCTCGGGTAGGTCGCCGGGCAGATATCGGTCTCGCTCCTTGAGTCCCACGAAACAGCTCGCGGTGGACCGAACGTCGCCATCCATGTCGTAGTCGGCGTCGCGATACATCGTCAACCTGTTAAGACACAGGCGGTGTTCACATGTGCTGTGAAATAGCCGGATATTTTGTGAAGCCTTATAACCCCGTTCATATGAAAACGCCGGCCATTGTGGAAGTGATGTCATGGCGTTAGCTGCTTTTTTAGCCGTTTTAGGCAATTATATTTTAAAAATCCATTTTTTTTATTAAAAATCATTACTGCTTACAAATAAGATTATCTTCAGATCCACGGAATTAATTTCGTAATTACAATGATAATAAAAAAAATGTAATGAATTATATTTTTGTTAAAATTGAGTTAATAGGGTTTTTTTAGTTTTAACCAAAAATTCTGAAAATAAAGGATTAATAATAAAATAAACTCCTGCCAGTGAAGTGTCAACTGTGATCGGCGAATTCAGGCCAAATGTGGCACATATTCTCCCTAAAGCTGTCGCCAAGTGACCCAAAAATAGGCTTCACCAGCTTATCATGGGATGCTCCTTCCAGAGTAGCTCAGTTCCGTAGTATAAGCTCGGTCTCTCTAGGTCCATAAGCTGTTAAGGCTCTTATAGGCCTCTTAGAATTTAAGTTCCTATTAAAAATGTGGCTATTTCTTGAGAACCACTGAATGAGGGGGATGCGATTTTGTTTGTTGAAAATCAATGGAATAGTGGTCACTGTACCAAAAAGCCAAGTTCAAAATTCCATTGATGTAAGAAATAGTTCCAATCAAACATACGGCTCTGGCTTATATGAACTCCTATCTGAAAAAATTATCGACTAACTTAATCAAATTCTTTAAAGTCTCTACTATTCTATCTGCTTCATTGATTTTCGTGAAACAAATCGCCAAAGAGGTGTTTCGCTGGTCAAATTAACTCATCCTGACAATTATTTCTTTAGAGCCATTTATTTAAATCACATTGCTTACGTAGGAAAATTTTCGTCATTATCACTATCAGAGATCATTCTAGGCGTTTTTCACGGGGCGGAGCGCCCTGCCCGCCTTTTTTTAATATAAATCCCGCCCTGTATGCCCTTTTTTACAACATAAATCCCGCCCTCCTTACCGATTTTCTTTTAAAAATTTCCGAGTTTTCAAAAATTCCGCGTATCTAGCGTGTAAAATAAGCGGTATCGCATATCGCGAAACGCGACACCAAAATGAAAACTTGTGATAGCGATTTAGCTTTGTATCGCATTTAGTTGCGATACAAAGCTAAATCATTTTAGAACTAGGGCGATCCGGAAGTCGCGGATCGCAGTAGTTTCACGACTTTCGGATCCCCGGAGTTCCGCGATTTTCGGATCCCCTAAGTCTCGCAATTTTCGGAACCCCGGAGTTCCGTGACATTTGAACCCCCGGAGTTTCGCGACTTTCGGATCCCCGAGGTCCGCGACTTTCGGATTCTTAAATTTTTTCTAAAGTGCTTTGCATTAATTAAAAATTGCTACACACAAATACTTTGGTGTAGCAAAACTGCTATACACAGAAAAAAAAAGTATTTTACACGCTGTTTTTCTCTACTTAATCATTAATAAATACCAAAGATAATAGATTTTAGAACCAGATAGACGATCGAGAATTTGAGCAAAAATCATGCCTTGAACAAGAGGGTTAGCTTTAACTAACGGCTTAACCAACTTAATACAACCTGAAAAAAATTGTTTCCTTCATTCTCGGTTTATATCAATGAAAACTAAACTTAAATTTTGATAAATAGCAAGTTTAAATAAAGGATTTTAATGATGAAAGTAAAAATTTTAATTAAAATTTAAGGATGAATTAAGATTTTATTACACTAAGATGTCTTCTAATATCAACCAACTGATAATGCAATCCCCCATTGAAAGAGGATAATCTCCTCCGGACCAAAAATTTGCAGTCCATGCTTAATGATTTGATCATTTTGCTGCCTAGTAATTTTTTAGAAATCCACCGATGACATCACATTGCCCCCTCAATGATTGACAGTTCGATGGCTTTGCGTTTGCGTGATCGGAAAGAGTGTCTCAATACTTTTGTAGCTCCGGTTCAGGCCTAATCGGACCAACCAGAATATTTTCTTCTGGTCTATTGTTTTTGAGTCGTGACCTTGTGATCGCAAGGGCAGGTTGAATATTAAGGGGGAATTTTTTTTGTTTACGTTTGAAACTGTAGGGCCTTTTTATTTTGTCTTATACTGGGGTTTTATATTTGAGATCGGTTTTAGTTGTTTTTTTAATTTAGTATTGGCTAATACACGCTTTATATATTCAAAATTTTGTTAGTAATTACTAGTTCTTGAATTTTTCTGAAAAAAATTCTTGAATAGTACTGTAGAACTCCAATTATCCAAAGCAATTGTAATTATGACCTAACCACGTTCGTATAAATAATCGAAAATTTGGATAATTGGAGTTAATTGGAGAAAAGGTATATTTTAATCAATTACTCAAAGTATTGTTGGGCTGTTAGATAATGAGTTGAAGATTTAATTTCGGTTTAACCAAATCCAAATTGTAAGATGTAGTTTGGGTTATAGCTTTTGTTTCAGTTTGAGTTGTAGCTTTTTGTAATAGTTTTTTTCCCTCTCAACTTATGTTAAAAGCTTGGAAAAAGTGCACTAAACTTAACATGCTATTTATAGTTTAATTCTCGGCCTATTTTTTTTTCTGTTTGTCTCTGTTAGATGTCATGCCTTGTAATTTTTTTTGTGGGTACAAAAAAATTAATAGACATGACATGGAATAAAGAGGAACAGTAACAGGTCGGCCAAGTTTAATTTTTCTGACATTCTGATAATCAGCACCTCTTCGAATATTTTGAGTTCTACTACACTTGAAAAAAGTGTATGATCCATGCTTTTAATTTTAAATGCTAGAGCTAAATGCTAACAAAACCCGTTTGTTTCATTAGTAGCATTAATTATTTCCACCACTTTGCTCTAGTAAATCTGTTTGCAGTTCTGGCTCATTGTTAGGCATAAGTGCCTCATCATGCTCTTCACTTACCAGAAAAGATGTTTCATAAAATGATGGAGTAGTAAACTAATAAATATTTAATTTGGTATGCGAGTGTATTTTCTAAAAATCTGAAAAAATTATTTTTTATCGCATTTTAGATGCCCTAAACTTTTTGCAAGTGCTCTTAGACTATGTGCCCTAAACTTTTGCAAGTGCCCTTTTTATATTTAAAGCACCCTGCCCTTTTTCAGTTCTAGAATGAACTCTGTCACTATGTGTCTAAGATTTTATAAACTTTAAGGAAACACATTATGCTGGAATTTTACGAAGAAACTAATTGAAGAGTACAAGGGAAAAACCACTTGATTTCGTAGAAGGCTTTCCTCAATGGGCATCTTTGGCAATGATAGCGAGAAAAGCGCCTAAACTGGTATAAAGAAACCGGTTACTCGCTTTGTTTTTCTTTCGCGGCAACCATGATTCACGCCAGAGATCAGTGGATGCGAGTAACACGTTTGTTCCGCAAATGAAGAACCTAAAGAAAAACCGGTTTCCTGTCGCCAATGTCCGCCAAGCAGACACATAAGGTAAGACTCCTAAATAATCAAGTGGTTCTTCCCGTGAAATCTTCAATTATTATTATCATCCTCTATATGATTATTTAAGTTTGTAAAATACTTATTTTAAAGCTATTCTCCTACTCAATTTTTATAAACTAAAACGCAATGAGGAATGTAATAGAAGACCAAGTATGTATACCATGGGCTGGGCCTGCTCTAGGAAATCTCATACTATAGGCACAATCTATTTTGGGGGCCCCTTTACGAAAAATTGAGTACGATTTCCAGAAATGATGATGCTATAGACCAATGTATAAAATTTTTGCTACAATTTTATAGGTTTCCTTATACACATCGATCAAAACAATCGCGTTAGGACAATTTCTTAGAAAAAATTGAGCGAAAAACAAATTGGAGTATCAGAATTTTTTTTAGTTTACTGATATTTTGGGGATTTACAGCATTTAGCATAATATAACCTGAAATTTAAGGACCCCTAAATTTTGGGGGCCTAGGCCCGGGCCTTATGGAGGAGCAGGCCCTGACCATGGGTGAACACTTATTTTTAACATATTGATTTATATTTTGACAAATTAAAATATAATAAAAATGAAGCGTTTGTTCTTTTTTTCATAGCTTTTTTATTTTATGAGCCTTGTATTCCCCAAATAATACGTTTTCACGCAGGTACTAAAGGCTGTAATTATTATTATTATTGTTATTATTATTATTATTATTGAGATCGTGGCGACCGTCTTATCAAGTTGGCGACAAATATAAAGTTTTAGCTCCACCGAATATTCCCACATAAGAATATTGTTTGTACAAGGATGTTGTACATAATTAAAAGAAAATTAACAGAATACATAACTTAATTTTTCACCAAGAACTGACTATTATATGTAATCGCAACGTTTCTCAAACATGGGAAAGTAGAAAAACATCGATTGTTTTCGTGACGTATTCTTAACGAATTTTGCATTTTACCAATTACACACACACATATTTTCTTATCATACAGAAGATCAGTAATTAAATTAATTTCATTTATTTAAGGTTACATCATAGCGATAATAAAAAAAAAGCATACATAAAATAGGTAATTTTAAACATTCCGTTATACAATAGAATTGTAATAAACCTATAAAATGGAATATATTAAAGACAATTTTAAAGGTAAATGTTCATAGTTAAAATTAAAGAAAATGACAGTGATTGAATAAATATTTAAAAAAAGTTTACTTACTATTATAAACTGTTGTAAGGAAGTTTAAATTCTTCAGTAGATTTTCTAGTTTATGGAATTTCTCCTTTTTTGCGAACTTTTTTTTAAACGTACATAGTCAGGCGCAATTTTCATACAGTTTGCACGAGCTGAAAACTTTCACTTCACATATTGTAAAGTTGAGAAAAATTATTTTGTTTTACTTTTTTTTTCAAACTAAAATAATCCTATGGGAATTTGATGTCACTCTCAATACTGTGACGCCATTGGTTGTTTCGTTTTCTTTGAAAAGTGTTTGAAGAAGCTCTTGGCTTTTTATAACGCCACGCGCTCCGAACTACGATGTCATTGGTTGTTTTGTTTTCTTTGACAAAATATGTAAACAAGCCGATTGTTTTTTATAAATAAAGATAATCATAATGACAGTGTATGCTAATTTTGAAAGCGTTTTTCTTAATTTTATTCAAAATTTCCATGAAAAATATGCAATCAGAATTATCTAGCGATTAATTAAAAAAAAAAGATGAAATCTATATCTAAAAATATTTTTTGAAATATTTTGCAACTTAATTTATTACCTAAAGGTAACAAAAGAGTAAGACTTTAAAAAAAAAAAAAACTTGTTACAGAAAACAGCTAAGCTATTGCACACATTTAGTATTTTATTAAATCAGAAACTAAAGACTGAAATCGTTCATGAAGGCAATATTTCATTCTTGAAATACTCTGGCGATGTTATACGGCAACATAGACTGCCGTTTACAGAAACCATTTCAACATTGGAGAACCAGGAGTTTGGAGACCTAGATTAAACTTATGATTCTCCCTGGGTGGATTAACAGTGCGTTAGTTACCTCTGCATTATTTGGTTTAGCCGAAATAAAGAGCAATTGCTGACCATGGTGCATTTCACTTGCAACAGCACCATATAAACAGGGTTATTCTTCGCTGAATGTAGTGGTTCGCCACACATGTAACCTCATAATAACATTTAACGCTAGATGCGCTTGTTTAATACAGATTTTTATAAATATTGCAGTATGTAAGTCTGAGCAACTCACAGCCAACTTCAATAACAAGGCAAGAGAAGCTTTCCCAAACATAAGCGTAGACGGAATTTTTGACGTCACTGTTCCGAGTACCGAAGATTGAGAAACTGGTTCGGACGCATTCGGAATCCTGAAAATGTGGTCAGCCGAGATCGAGTGGTTCCTTCGAACAGGTTATCTTCCCATTCGAAACAACGTCAGTCAAAACTATGACGCCAAAATTTCCGTCCCCGAGCGTGTTTGGGAAAGCTTTCTTTGGCCTTAGTAGTTGAGTAGGCCATGAGCAACTTCTCCTTCACTTTGAGGTACATTTTAGCGGACAAGGGTCATTGAAATCATTTGCAACACTACATGCATTTACAATTTGTACTCTTGCACAAGCCTTTTACAATATGGTTACAGTGGGGATAGAACTTGCGAAGGTAACCTCCGTGGCATGACGTCTCAATTCACTGGAATACTCCTGCCTTTACTATATTCTTAGCAGCGGGGTATGGGGTAGGTACATATATATTCCGGCTTGATCAGAGACCCGCTTATAAGACTTCGTCAAGTAAGACAGACACAGAAAGAGTTTTTACTGTCACAGAGAAAGGAAGTACACTCAGGGCGAAAGCGGGAATCGAACCAGCATCCGTTACAGCGTAACCACTCGGCCATCAGGGCCCCATATTCTTAGTATTTTTAGTTCATTGAGGTGGAATATTACTCCAAATAACAGATAACCTACCTACCATGTCGATAAATCACTTTCGGTAAATGCATGGGTTTTATTGTTTTCAAAGATATCTAAAAACCTATAAAAAGGCCGGTTTTGAGTGAAAAAATAACTTATTTTATTTTGCATTGATAATGATTTTTTCCATACGGGGGTGAATTGGACCAGAACCTTCAGCTTAAAAACAATTTCGGACTGTTAAATGGTGTTTTAATTCCTGAATATTATAATTAGTTTCACAAGACCAGTACAATTTCATCAGCTTTTTATGTTGAAAAAAAAGTAGCTTTCGCATCTTGAATGGCAACAGTTCCACATGAATGAAAATAAGATCTCTATTGCTTAGTCATTGTAGCAGCAGAACAGCTTATATTGTCAAACCACCAATCATTTAAATGATAACAAGTTTAATAATCTGGCAGTATTATAATTTATCTATTTAGTAGCATTTCGCATATGGAAACTAAAGAAATTCTATTTTAAAATCAGAAAAGAAAATATATAATATAGCTATTTTTTTATTATTAAACTTAAAACAACAAACATAACATATTCCATAAGCAACAGTAAGATTTTCATTACAAAAATAGTTTAACAAAACTCTTTTGCCAACATTAACTATGACACTAAATTTCGTGACACAGCATCATATTAAAAGAATAAATTGCAAAAACAATTTTATAAAAAGAAAATCTTTTTTTAATAGTAGAATAGACTTAAAATAAAAAATATATATACAATAATTAAGTCTCACGTCTTACAAGCATTAAAAGTGTAAAAAGTTTTACAAAAATAAGGTATAAATGTATAGGTTATAACAACATAGAAACAAGAGTTATTCAATGTTAAGGCATCGTAAAACTGCTCTAGGGTCCACATGGTCAGCAAGTGATTCTTGCTTGTGACTTAGAAGTACCTCTCCACCTAAAGGAATATTCGCAACTATTTACAAATTATAAAATTTACTTACAAAAAATGCATTTATTACACAAAATGCCCGAACTACAATTACATGATTACGGATTTTATGCATCTATTACATAGGTTGTAATCGTCGTTTTGGTTCTGCGATGTTAGTTATAAAACTAACAGGAACAAGTAAGAACAGTAGCCGAAAATCATTTGAAAAGTTAAGGGATCCCCATGCACCCCCCCCCCCCTTTTTTTTGTAAGGTTGCATTCACTTAGTTTTATGTAAAGCTCGTTTATAGCCTACTTTTTTTTTTACTTCTACTGCTTTCCAAATGCTATACCAAAACCGACCTTAAGTTTGCAGTATGCAAATGCTCTACGAGAAAAAGGGTAAATAGTTCTCATTTTTGAGTGCGAGAATCGAATACAAAAAGGTATTTCACATTCAATAAACAAATTTATTTGTTATTTCAAGAGATAAATTTATTATTTTTATTAGTTTAGCTTCAGTTAGAGTGTCATTTTAATTATTTTTTCCTTCGATTTTGACGTAACAGGGCGCACGAATATCAGGGTCGAAGGAGCAGCCAATAGGAGCAGGCGAAATTTCGACGCCAGCAGCGTTGTTTACGCAGATTCTTCCTCCTAGTACAATTCTCTGCTGCAAACTTAAGCTCGGTTTTGGTGTAGGCAAAGGAAAATAAAGCATTGCACTTTGCTATTTTGAATGTAAAAAATTAAACTTAACAGTTAACACCCTAACAAAATGAATTTTAAGACCTTACAAATCATTAAAAGGGAGTTTCTAAAGTCTGTTTAAACCTTGAAACAAATATAACTAACTTAAAGGGGGGGGGGGGGGGGTCGCTAAAGTGGTCAATTTCTGTGTAAAAAAAACAATGGAATTTTGAATAAAGATCACACAAATTATAACTAAAATAAGATCAGTAAAACACAGTCAATGAGATTAAAAAAATAAATAAAATAAAGAATATTTTACCTTTCTTTACAACCAAAGCTCCACCTACTTGATACACATTGCCTTTCAAATCATTCCCTAACCCGGCACCAAATGACTGAAAGAAGATAAAAAAAATTCAAAATCCTTACTTTCAAATAACAATAAGAAAATATTAGTTTTCGAATTCATTTCCTAAAAAAATCTGAAATTGACATTTTGTATTTTTTACTCATGTTTTGGAGTGTGCTGATTCAGAAAAATTGGTTTCGAACATTTGAAGAGCTTAGTGGAAGAACGTACTAAGTGACAAAAAGGTGAAAACGAGAAAAACAGCCTTAAAGTTTTCAGTTTTCACTCGTATCTGTTGAAAATGGAACTTGTAAAGCGTAATAAATGTACTAAACATAAAGTTTATTTAAAGAAGAATCTTGTTACCCTTAAAGAAGTTAGTAATATGGTCATTGATATACAGAAATCTCAATTTATTCAAAAATGTCACTTAGCACGTTCTTACACTGAGCTCTTCCTCTCCTTGAAGGCTTGGGACTCGATGAAGAAGATCTTCTGTAGTGACCATTATTGGTTACTGATTTCTTGAGAGTGTGCAATACCATAGATCTCGTGTAGCTCACCTGAGCAACAGGGATCAGCAACAACAACAAGACCTCTTACAGACCAAAACCGACCTTAAGTTTGCGGTATACAAATGTTCTACGAGACAAAGAGCAAATAGTTCTCATTTTTCGAGTGCGAGAATCGAATACAAAAGGTATTTCCCATTCAATAAACAAATTTATTTGTTATTTCAAGACTTAAATTTATTATTTTTATTAGTTTAGCTTCAGTTAGAGTGTTATTTTAATAATTTTTTTCTTCGATTTTGACGTACTAGGGCGCACGAATATCAGGGTCAAAGGAGCAACCAATAGGAGCAGGCGAAATTTCGGCGCCAGCAGCGTTGTTTACGCAGTTTCCTCGGCCTAGTACATTTCTCTGCTGCAAACTTAAGGTCGGTTTTTGTGTAGACCATCATAGCATTTGCGAGTGTCTATTACTTGTACGTCATAATAAGGTTTTCAAGAAAATCGTGCACGCAAAAGGTTGCTTCCATAGAACTTTTTAGGCTTTAAAGTTATGGAAATTTCTTTATAGGATAGCTTTATAGGTAGCGTTGCCGAAAAATTAAAAGAGCTACGGACTTCAAACTTAAGGGGTCACAGGAGTCTTAAAAATGTGCAAAGAAGATACTACATAGCATAGTTTGATCTCTCTTGTAATTTTTTAACTACTCAATAAATGAGTATAATTTTTTTATATGTAATTCTACATGATTTATTTATTATAAAACAAGTTTTAAAATTTATGAAACTTTAGCCAAAACTAAAATAAATGATATTAAACATGAAGGTACTTGAACACACTGTGATTAGGCTTGCGCGGCAAATTGTGAGATCAAAATTGAAAAAATGAATAAGAAAATGACTTTATATTGTACAAATATGTACAAACTAGGACTTATACCTAAATTCTCAGCTCAATTTTAATTGGAAGTTATTTTTTAAAAAATTTAAAATCAAAATTTTTAAATTTTTATTAATTTTTTTAGAAAAAAGTTCTTAAAATAATTTCTAATTAAAATTCAGCTGAGAATTTAGGTATAAGTCCTAGTTTGTACATATTTGTTCAATATAAAGTCATTTTCTTGGTCATGTGTTTAACTTTGACCTCACAATTTGCCGCGCAAGCCTAATCACAGTGTGTTCAAGTACCTTCATGTTTAATATCATTTATTTTAGTTTTTGCTAAAGTTTCATAAATTTTAAAACTTGTTTTATAATAAATAAATCTTGTAGAATTACTTATAAAAAAATTATTCTTATACATTGAGTAGTTCAAAAATGACATGAAAGATCAGACTAGGCTTTGTAGTATCTTCTTTGCACATTTTTAAGACTCCTTAGACCCCTTAAAAGACGAGTTTATATTGTATGTCGAACGTGACCATTTTTTTTTTTAATTCGCACATGCATTTCGTGTTTCAAAATCTCACAGCAGCCAAAACTGGCTGATCAAATATCTAATATTGAGTGGCAATTGAAGGTTGTTTTATACTCTTATAGTTTGCTGTAACTCTTAGTGGCTGTATCATTTTTAAATAATACATAGGAAACAGGGATCAATCTGCAGTCGCATTTGTCGCAAAATGCGACGAGTTGCACGAAAATGCAAAAAAAATAGTTATTTATGCAACAAGTGTGAAAAGTAATGCTTTTTAAAACTAGTGGATTTTATTTCACGAGCGAGGTACGAGCGAGTGAATTAAAGACACGTGTTTTAAAAAGTTTACTTTTCGCACGTGTTTCATACACTATTTTTTATAATTGCGTGAAAAAAATCAAATCTCATTGGTCCAAAAATAATTCACGTGCTAATTAGACTAAAATGAGTTTGGAGCTTCCAAGAGAGATGTCAAAGAAAACAACCAATGAACTCGCAGTTCGGAGCGCGTGATGCTATAAAAACCAATAAGCGTGTTTCAACATTTTGTCAAAGAGCAACCAATGAAGTCGTAGTTCAAAGGGCGTGACTTAAGAAATATTCCCATCGCGAGAAAAAAAAATTCATTGATTCAAAAATAATTCACGCGCATAATATTTTTAAATACAGCAGATCGATAAATCTTTGGATTTTATGAGTATTATCAAATCGAAATGTTACTTGAAATGTTGGCATCTTATAAAAAGAGTGCGACAAAGTCTTTTTTTCACTGCTTTTGGGTGAAAAAAAGTACTTTTTTTCAAAAAGTCTAGCTTTGTGCACGCGTCTGATATTGAAATTATAATGTAAAAGTCGGCTTTTTTTCACGCAATTATAAAAAAAAATATTATTGCCTGTCGCGAAAATGCGACGACGTAATTCGGTTTAAACTAAACTTAAATTTCAATAGACAACAAGTTCAAATAACCGATTCTAATAACGAAAATAAGAAATTTAATCAAAATGATAAGATGAATTCAGATTAGATTACACTAGGATGTCTTCAAATCTCGGCCAGCCAGTGCAACCTACCATTTTAAAATCAGTCCAATTGTGCTTCCTGATTTACTCATATTACAGCCTAGTAATTTTAACGAAATCTACCGACGACGTCACATTACGTGAGAATGATTGACAGTTGTCTGGCTCTTTGTGATCGGAAGAGTATCTTGTTACCTTTGTAGCTCCGGTTCAGGCCAACTCTGACAACCAGAATATATTTTCGGATCACGTGTCCGATTCACGATGTCCGTGAGTCGTGATCACCTTGAATGTTAAAATACTTTTTGTTCACGTTCGAACCTTTTATTCTACTTCCGCCTGTACTGGGGTTTCTGATTTTAAAAATAGTTTTTAGCTTCCACACTACGTTTATAACGTAAAAAGTGGAAGGTTTTATAATCGTTCAGTCCGTCCGTCCGTCACCCACTTTCACAGAGCGATCTGTAAGTCTCACAAACAAGTGTGATACATCATTTTGAAGCAAAAAATCAGACTAGGCTACATTCAAAGTTTCATTTAAAAAATTTATTAGAAGCTTATTTAACATTTAAATAACTAAAAATTTAATCTGCATTGAAATAACATGCGAATTCCATTTTTATTCAATATTTTCACTGTTGCCATGACATCAAGCGTACGAGAAACTTTATTTAAAATAAAAATAAAATTCTCGAAAAAATATTTATTTTGTGAAATAGTTCAATTTATATTGTTGTAATAGCACAATAAAGTTATTTTGAAAGTCCATTATATGTGAATGAAGAAAGATGCATAAAAAATTCTAAATTTGAATAAAAAATATGCAAAGTTTCGCATTTATTTTTAAAGCAATTATTTCACTAATTTATTTTTCGAAATGTAAACTTGTGGCCGCAAAAAGGTATTTATATAAAAAGTACATCAGTATTCTTCGAACTTAAAAAAAAAGCAAACGATAAAGATTAATTATCAAATCTGTAAAAGAAGATTAAAGAACATTATTAATTTTGACTTATAAAATGTTGAATAAGAACTAGCTAAAGGTCCTGTTTGGCGAATTTCTTTCTGAGGGGTTGTTGGTGTGTTTCTTGTTGAGGGTAAATGTTGTGTGGAAGCGGTGTAGGTGACAGATACTGTAACAAACCAACTTTTTTTTTAAAAAATGAACTTAGATTTTATGTTGCAAGTTAATTTCTAGTCCTTGAATTTTTCTGGAAAAGTGCTTGAATTTTTTTTTAAAAACAAATGTTTGAACCATTTTAATAAGGATATGTATTAAACCAAAAGTTTGGGATTTCAAACAAGCAAAACTTGATTTAATTCACCATGAACAGCAAAAACATGTTCATAGACAAATCTGAAAATAGTCCAACACCATAAATCAAAGTAAATACCCACTTACTTACTTGTACTTATTTAAAAGGTTTATAAAAAAGTTAAAAGTACTTTTAGTAGTATAGTTTTGTATAATTATTTAAATTTGTCATGTCGTGATTCATAAAAAATGTAACAATGCATTGTTAAGCTATACTGCCTAACAAAATTAACTGCTACACAAAGATTGAGTTGTGTATAGATTTAAGTGATTTAATTGGCTTGACGTGGATTTATAAGCAATTAATTTTTATTTAGCATTTTGCTACAGCTTTTTTTTTTTACATTTTAGCATTTTTATTACAGCATTTTTTGACCCAGGTTGATCCCTGATAGGAAATCATATCAACTTAAAAAGTAAAAAACACAGCTTTGAAATTATGATTATTATACCATAACCAAAAGTAACAGGTTAAGAAAATAGATAAGACTTGATTATTATTGATGGTATACCTGATAGTAAGCATACAATGATGTTGGTGAAAACAAGGCAAAAAGGATGCTTAAAGACCCATATCTAAAATAAATAAGAACAGTTACATATTTTTTATAAAGTCAGCTTACGTACATTTAAATTATTTAGTATAAAACATTAACTTCTAACAAAATTGTATAGTTAGTGAACAACAAACTGTTACAAATTGCTAAGCCAAAAGTTCAGATTTTTTTTTAAAAAGAGTACTCTTTCATGCTTAAAACTTGTAACACATTGATTTACGCAGTATTTAATGAAATGATCTACTAAGTCAAATTATTTATTCCATAATCTTTAAATTCTTAAAGAATTTTTTTTTAAAAAATAACTTAATAGGTTAATAAAGTAAGAGAAAATAAGTAAAAGAAAAAAAAGTTTAAAGAAATAGGCTAATAAAAAAAGTAAAACATGATAAGTAGATTTTTCATTAAATCATTACCTTTTGTATTGCAGATTTTTGTAGCATTGCCTTTTTAAGTCAACAAACAGATCTTAAATAAAATAAAACAATGTTATTATGAAGCATTTAGGTGGATTTGAGGAAAATTCACTTCGAAAAATATTTAAGAGTTTTAAGTTTGACAGGTCAGTTTGCAGTGATATTTTTGCAACAAAAGTATTCTGCAATCTGCATAGATCTTTACTTAGGATTTTTAGATAGGCTTTCTTGCACAATTTTTATTTTTAATCAATATATAATTAATAAAACTTTATTAAACAAAACTTAAATAGAAGTAAATACCTAAATTAAATATGGGTACACCTCCATTAAATTGAATGAATGAAACTTAATAGTTAATTAAACCTCATCTTATGAATAAAGTTAAATATTTCTTTTGCGCAATAGATAAATGACACTAAATGTGCCCTCTAGAAATGAGGAGCATAGGCTTGAAAGCTCGTTACCATTCTCCTCAAGTGACACAGTCACAAGAGACACAAAAACTGGACAACACAAACATATAGACAAATAACAACATTTATTGACAAACACAGACATCCATGCCTTACTGAGATTCGAACCCAAACCCAGAAGCTCTAAAGGCTAGCTCCCTAACCATTAAGCTGCAGGGTCGGCTTGCTCAATAGATAACTATTGATTTAGGTTAAGTTTGAATTATCGTCGCACTAGAGCCGCAGGAGGGCTATTGGCGACGGGCGTCATATTTTAGAACCACAGTCAAGTGACGAGCCGACACCTGAATAGGCACCTAACGCAACCGTTAAGGGCAACATCGTACACAGCGTTAGGACTTTGAAGGATATTTAACGTGCACTCCCTTACACAGGGTATTATTCGTAGGACATTTTTGGCTGCACGGGCCGTTTATAGGTCGGCAGCCATTTTGGCAATGCCCGGACCCAAACCTGGGACCTTTCCCATGCTAGGCGAGTGCCTAACCGACTGGGCTCCCCAGCCCCTAGATAACTATTGAAACAAAACACCAATAATATATCATTTTTCAGATCCACTGCACAACACCTCAATTACCTCCAGCAAAAAAGTTCCCTGCAACAAACTCCTGCAACCCTATCTCTTCGACCCCAATGCCAACAAGCCGGACATTGTGGGCGTCCAACTTTGGCTTGATCTCGCTCAGCTGCTTGGCAGCCAAGCGGCAGAACAGTCATCCAAACCGGCGGAAGAACACGATCACACAGTCCTGGTGCTCCCAGAAAGACTTCACTGGGAATACCTGAAATATTTGTTATCGATCATGCATAGGTTAGGTTAGTTTGAATTATCATCGCACTAGAGCTACAACAGAGGGCTATTGGCGACTGGCATCAGGGCCGGATTTCTAAATAGGCTAAGTAGGCTGTAGCCTAGAGCGGTGAAATCTTACAACCAATTAATGCGGCATTCAGCATAAATAATTGAGTTGAATATTTTAAAGAAAGAAAATAAATAATTTACATTAATGCGTAAACCATAAACGTATATATAGAAATAATATTTCGTAGAAAACATGGTCGCTGTGAAGGCAATTGCACCCCTCCTCCTGGATTTCAAAGTGGAAAGAAAAATAGTAGAACAGTTTAAAAAATTCGACTATTTCGCTTCAGTGAGTAAAGGTACATAGATGATTGTAATATCTGTATCTATTTTAAACAGCAGATACCATCATATATTTCAGATAACCAGCTACCTTTCCCCAAAGGGGGAGAATATTGTGACAGGGTAGCAAATCAATGTAGCCTACAGGCGGAAAATATTTAAATCCGGCCCTGACTGGCATTGTAATTCAGAACCACAGTCAGGTGACAAGCCGATACCTAAATAGGCCCCTAACAGTTTTTGAACTTGTAAAAAATAATTTAAAATTAATGTATTTTTGCTGAAATACAGAGGTTAATGAAAATTTGTCCCAATAGCCCCCACTTTCCCCTATTATTCCAGCAAATGTATTAACCATCAGAAAGCAAAAATTTGAAATATATAAGCAATAAATAAAGAAAGGAAACCATGAAAAGATAGACGGGCTTTTGAACCGAGAATCACATTCACAATAATTTCAAACAGTTACTGGAGTCTTAAAATACTTTACAATTAAAGATAATTTTCTATAATAGTAAAGTATTTTTAGACTCCAGTTATTTATAACAAATATTATTAAAGTCGCAAAATAACCCCCGCCTCTTGAGAAGCATTGTACTTGTCATGAAGACGTTTCATGATCGTACCAGAATTATATTTATTAAACTTACTTCATGATTTGCAGCTGATTTCACTTCGTTATCCGATATTAATCTTGAAGAATCCATAACACTTTCTTAAAATCGCAATTGACAGAACTTGAAAATTCGACCTGTCTACGCATGCATGTACTACAATTCCTTAAAGGAAGTGTCGAAGAATTATATTAAAAGATTTTAATTACTCCCCTTTATATAACCCTTTTATATCTTTTATCAAGGTCTTGCTTCGTTCAAGGTCCAAACAGAAACCCACGCAGATTGCAGAAACCTGTTAATTTGTTTATGGCTGAGAAGTAAATCGACTCCTTTTTTCTTTCGAATTCGTTTGTTGTTTTAACACAGCTATATTTGCCATTGTGTAATAAAATCAAGCCTAAAATTTAAGCAATGATTAAAAAAATATGTAACTTTAAAAAATATAATTAATTTTTTTGAAAGTATTTATTAATATTCTAAATATTTAAAATCTCATTGGCAAAAACTGTTAAATGAAGTAGTTAATTTTATGGAATGGCAATAACGAAAATTGTGTTCTGAAATTTGTTTTTATTTTTTTTTCGTTTTCTTTTAGATTAGATGGCTCGTTCATGTAAATTGTAAATATTAAAGTACAACCTGTTGAAAATTATTATGGCATATTCGCTTATTTATGTTAATTTATAAATGAATTAGTCAATATTTTTAATTTTCGTATATCAATTCGGATTTCAGAATGAATTTTACTTTATACCCTGTGTTAAAATGTAAATAAAATTTAAAATATTCAACGTCTTGTGTCTTATAAAAATACAGGTACTTTTTAATATTTTATCAAATGGAAATATTATTTTTAGTCAATTGATTACAAATATTCCTTTTTTTCTTCAATGCTTTCATTTTAACATTAAAAACATTTTCCGGCACGGGACTGCAGACTCCTTGTCTTCTTATTCTAAGGTTAAAACCCTGAAATGTGAAGAATT
Source organism: Hylyphantes graminicola (assembly GCA_023701765.1). Taxonomy (NCBI): domain Eukaryota; kingdom Metazoa; phylum Arthropoda; class Arachnida; order Araneae; family Linyphiidae; genus Hylyphantes; species Hylyphantes graminicola. The sequence continues at coordinate 10,349,800 of CM043114.1, forward strand.
CATTGATAAGAACAGACCCCGGTAGAAATTTACTGTACGGTAGCCATTGGCGAACTTTTCAAAATCGCGCTAAAAGTCCGTATTCTGGCGACTTTCCAGAACCAGAAACTCAAACGAAGTGAGCAAATAACAGTCAAATAGGGCTGCCGGAAAAACTCATCGTTGCAAAGTCAAGGAATTTGGATCATCAATCGCAGTCAGGTTGTCACAAAAAATTCTTTATCGCCAAATCCGGGGTTCACCTTTACTGTACGGTAACCATTGGCGCGATTTTCCGATTTGGCGATAAATAGTTTTTGGTGGCAACCTGTCTGACCTGACCGAAACGCATAATGGTTAGATAGGGTTGCCGGAAAACGTCATCGTTGTGAAGAGAGCATGACGTCAAAAGTCGCCAGAATACGGACTTCTGTCGCGAATGATTTCGGAAAGTTCGCCAATGGTTACCGTACAGTAAATTTCTGCCAAATCCGGTAAACAGCACCAATAGTTACCGTACAGTAAAGGTGATCTCAGTCCCCAGATATTTAAAGAAAGACACACCTTCAATGGTTATAACCCTCAATGTCAATATTTTAAAGTTTTTTTGTTTCATTGAGTGAAACTATCATACATTTAATCTTGCTTTCATTAATTTTTACATACATAAATCCTTGCAATTTTGGTTATTGCAGCTCACTAGCATGTCCACGGTTGTCACCGAAGTTCCTACCTCGCTCAAGCGGCTCGTTCGTCTGGTGATGCGGGGATTCTACAGCATGGAGCACGTCATATTGACGGACATGCTCATACGGAACCCGTGCATGAAAGAAGACGATCTCGTAGAGCTGCTGAAATTCGAGAGGAAGCAACTGCGATCGGTTATTGCCCAGCTGAAGAATGACAGGTAGAGTCCTTTCGATTACATTGTAAGCTTTAAAAAAACTCAACTCCTACCCCTTATTGTGGGTTTCCAGGATACAGGCATGAGTTTTGCTGTTTGAAACCTACCCTGTTTGGGACTCTGCTGTGAAGTGTTTCGAAAGCACATGCAGCGGGAGGGATAGGTTGGGGATTTTTACATTAAAATGCAAAATGTTTATTTAAATTTATGGAAAGGTATTTTTTATGAATTGTTTACATGCCAGGTCGGGCATGTGGGGCAATATAATTTTCGAGCCATGTCTGGACTTGTATCGTTGTAGTGAGGAGCCCCACAATTGTGACACCTTATTCTTAATTGAAGAGCTTAGTAAAAAAGCGTGCTAAGTGACAAAAAGGTGAAAACGAGAAATAGGTCTTTAAAGATTTTAGTTTGCACTTAAATCCGTTATAAAGGGTGCTTGCAAACGCTAGAAAAATGAACTTAACTTTAAGTTTATGAAAAAGGGAAAACTTGTTATCGTTATAGGATGGAATAATATGTTCATTGACTCAAAAATCTCAATTTTTTTTTAACATGTCACTTAGCATGTTCTTCTACTAAGCTCTTCAAAGGTCACTACTGAGCATTTATTTTGTACCACAGGTTTGTGAAGGTGCGTCTGAGAATGGAAACAGGATCAGATGGAAAAGCAACACGACAGAACTACTATTACATTAACTATAAGGTGGGTTTAAACCGCAGGTTCCTGTTACCGACTGTTTTCGTAATAACACTTTAGTGGCATTTATATTGTACAATTATTTTTTAAAGTAGTCTAAAGAGCTTTATCTATGTTTTATCCTGAAACAATTAAAAAGGTCCATTTATGAGGCTTGAAATACAAAGTGTTGAAAATATAGTGTGCGATTCGTCGCCAAGTAGGCGCAGAGCTAGCCAAATGTGGGTTCAAAAATTTGCACGCCATGACTAGAATGTGTGGATTTAAGGAGAACCAATTTAACAACCCTGTAATGCATGAATTTTTGTTTCATCCCGAAAAAATATATTTTTATCTTTAATAGTCATAAATTATAGGAAAAATACTGGAAAAAATTATCTGCAATGGAATTTAAATAATTTCAATTTTTAAAATTTGTGCCTTATGGTAAAAACCAACTACAAGTTGCAGTTATTTTGGGGATGCTCGGACCTGGGATTTTCCGCTTGCAGGCGAGCGTTTTAACCGACTTGCCTCCCCAGCCCCAAATTGCCTCATATAGGTCTAGTGCGAAGAAAATTCAAACTGACCTAACCTAAATTCTTTATTAATGTTTTCATGGAGCTGGGGAGCCCAGTCAGTTAGGCATTCGCATAGCATGCGTAAGGGTCCAGAATGAGTAATGCCAACAAATGCATTCGCCTAGCATGCGTAATGTCCAACGAATAATACCCCGTATGCAAGGAGTGCACGTTAAGTATCCTTCAAAGTCCCGATGCTGCTTACGATATTGCCCTTAACTGTTGCGTTGGGTGCCTACTCATTTGTCGGCTCGTCACTTGACTGTGGTTCTAAAATACAACGCCCGTCCCCCAATAGCCCTCGTGTAGCTCTAGTGCAACAATAATTCAAACTAAACTAAATTAATGTTTTCATACTTATAGATCTTTGTGAATGTTGTGAAGTACAAACTGGACCACATGCGTCGCAAGATCGAGACAGAGGAACGTGATAACACAAGCCGAGCCTCTTTTAAGTGTACCAACTGTGAAAAGACCTTCACCGACCTGGAGGCTGACCAGCTGTGTGACTTCATGACAGGAGAGTTCAGGTAAGCACGGAAGATATATTTACGAGCCAATGTTGCTCAGTCGTGCTCGCATCAGAAGGGTTGTGGGTTCTGTCCTCGGTGGTGCTTATGACTTTTGTAGGGGGGGGGCTCAATAAGCTTAGCACTGCGACCAGAGGTCTATTGTACTATCCCCTGGAAATAAAAATTAATCCCTGCCACTTTATGAAAAGAGGCCTGTAGCTGAAGCAAAATTCAGCAAGGACCGAATTGGAATGTCTTGAAGCTCTCAGGGTTCAAGTAAATGACTACCGAGGTGTTCAAAACTATAAGTATAGAAGTTTTCACACTCGCAAAGAATATGAGCAGCAGTTTCTTTTTTGAAACTACAGCCCCTGCATAAAGGATCATCGGAAACCCTCATAATAGAAAGATGCCTTCTGAGAGTACAATGGCCCGTAAGAAGACCAACAGCTCTATGAATACCATTGAGATTAAGCCCAAAAAGTTCCTTATGGCAAGAGCTTGGACAGACTTCTTTAAGCTCTCTTGCCTGTTGTTGATTAGTTGAATTGAACCACTCATTAAACTTAATATCTCCAAAGATAGAATAGACAGTCCCTCGGCGGTGCTTGCAATTCTGATGGTTGCAGGGTCAGCGCTTGTATTCGACTAAAAAAGACCGTCGTGTTGCTTATAGTTTCTGAGGAAGGTTAAACATGTTGTGGTCCCAAAGTCCTCCATGTTCCCATACCAAATCAATGCCTCTGGGGGGAGGGTACCAGATCAGGGGGAGGATCATCGGTTATCAGATCAGGGGGGGGGTTATCGGCCTTTGATCTGGATCAAAATTCTGATATGTGAGTTAGAATGGATATGTCTGAAAGGGACCTTCCTGTCAAACGGATGTGTCATGCTAATGTCAATGAGCAAAAGTCGGACTTTCTCCCTTGTGGCGCTCAATAAAAACGGAAGCCCCCCCCCCCCCTTAGCCTTTCAAATAGTGTAGTTCTCTACTCCGGCCCGGTTACCAAGTGGCATTCGAAACAACAACATATATTTACAGTAGAGATTACCTTTGCCATCGGCAGGTAATCTCTACTGTAAATCCAAAGGTCAATTATAATTATTTTTATAGCGTTACCTTTCAATTATAACACAATCAGTTACAAATTCATAAACCCAATCATGTCTTCTCTTCACTCAGGTGTAGCTTCTGCGATGCCCCCGTAGTTGAAGACGAAAGTGCCCTGCCAAAAACCGATTCCAGGCTGATGCTGGCCCGGTTCAACGAGCAGATTGAGCCGCTCTACAACCTGCTGAGGGAAGTGGATGACGTGACGCTGGCCCCAGAGATACTGGAGCCAGAACCCACTGACATGTCGCAGATTAAGAAGTATGGGCAATGTTTACTTCTTGGGGATCGGGCATGCCCATTCTATATATCTATTTTCTATATATCTAAAAGTTTACTTCATTGAAATATGCAAAAGATTTTCATTATTCAAAGTTTAACTTTCTAACCATTACAAGGATACTTTCACCCTCCTTTCATTCTAGCAATACAAATTATTTGTAAATCATCAAAAATAATTTTGATTACAATTTATTGCTACTATCAATTTTTTTTACTTACTTTCGTTACATACATGAAAGAGTTGTTTCTAACTAATTTTGTGCAAAAGTAAAATATTTTTCTATATGAATCTACTTTTATCAGAGAGAGATATATAAACCAACAAGGTATCCATTTTCTGTTATCAATACAAATTTCAGTATAGAAATAACCAGTGATGAATGCTAATTATTATTTTCTAACATCAGTTATAAAATTCCGACAATATATATTAAGCATCAATGAAAATGTCAATTAGTTTACTTCCTTCTGTTTATTTTTAAGTATTTGAGTGTTCATTTAAATTTAATTTTTTTAATGTAACCTTATAATGGATTTAAATTAGTAGAATTATGTAAGTAGTATAGTATTATTGTTATATTATCTATAGATTTTGCCAACCATTGCAAACGGGCCAAGGCCAAATGCAATAAATTTATTATCTATCTTTCTAATGCTAATTATTTACATCTCTCAGAGACCTTGACAACAAAGGAGAGACAGGGCATGTGAACCTTTGTTGAACATCACTATTCATCGCCATGCATTCTTCAGTAATTGGTTTTGTGTGCCCAAGCAACATGCCAAACCAATCATTGTCGTGTGAAAATGCTTTCGGTAACGTCTTTATGGAAGGCTTTATGGGTGTTTGGCGAAGATTCACCTGTCCTGTCCTGCCCTTCCGGTATTTTTTAAGTTGCTTCAAGCTCTGTTTACTATTGCAATGCAGTCTTAGTTAGAGGGTTGTGGAGCCATAGAAAACAGGCTTAACCTCTTGTGACCTGGCATCCCCATTTGGGGACATTTTTAAAAACCTTCTCACAAGCAATTAACTCGTTAATTAGTTCTAAAATTGACCTTGGAACTGTTAGAAAAATATCCAAAATATCAGTCTCCAGTCAAATAAGTCTTCTAAACTGAATCTTGAAATAACAAGTGATTAATGCGAATTATTTTCATTTACACCTCTCAGGGACGCCAACACAAACAAGTCCACCAAGCTGAATCCCAACAGCAACAATGAAAACCATGGCACCTGGAGCGGTGATGCCACCAGGAATAAGAGCTACGACTACAACAGCACTCAAGGGATCACTGTCAACTTCGGGACTGAGGACTCCGCCAATGCTAACCAGCAAGAGAAGAAGGAGCAGCCGATTTGGATGACCGAAAGTACGGTCAAGGCCGACGTCAAAGATGTGAGTTGTGACGCATTTTTTTTTTGGGATATCGTATCGTCATTTAAGTTCCCACATGTGCTATCTCACTTTTGCACAACGGTAGAGATTTGCTGAATGATGACCCTCGGCTAACTTTCCAAAAACATGTTAAATGTCATCCGAAAACCCTACCAAAATGAGCAAATAAGGGTCAGATAGGTTTGCTGGAAGATGTCATTATCAAAGTCAAAGAATTCGAATCATCAGATCAAGTCAGTTAAAAGCAAAAAATTCTAATTTTTGTATTTTACTGTATAATGTATATAAATGTACTGAATTTTAAAATGATTCATGTATTTCTTCCTTTTTAATAACGTCTCTGAAAAACAATCAAAATTCAGGTATTTACATGTACAGCCCCCTCCCCCTAACGAGAATTGAACATCTCTTAAATAATTTTTAACCCTATGTGATATAAACAGTGTTAAATTCTCCTTCTCCAGTAAACTTTTTTAGACAGAAAATAGTTATCGAATTTGGTGAATTTTTGTATCATTCGGTCAGTAGAATAAAATTTACATAGTAATGAAAACCTATTTTAAAAATTCAAAATTGCATTTGGACATCATATAAATGTATATATTTAGTGTTATAACTGAGGCGTTAATCCAAAATTTCCTTTATAGGTTAAATATTATAAAACCTTAATTGCATAGGAATCTGTCTGCATCAGACCTCTTGGCAAGTCATTGCCTAAACTGGTGTAAGGAAGATGGTTTCTTACTTGGTTTTTCTTTTGGGGCAACTTATTCACTCCAACACAAGTCCTATGTTTGTATCGTGATAGAAGAAGCAAGGGAGAAACCGGTTTCCTGCTGCCAAGCAGATCTGATTACGGGAAGATTCCCTGCAATCATGGGGTTCTTCCCCTGACCTCATTATTTGTTTTAAATACATGAACATTTTCTTTTTGGATTATGTTGGGACATTTGTTGCTAATGATAAATACATGAAAATTTTCTTTTGGGATTACGTTGGGACTTTTGTTTGCTAATCATAAATACGTGAACATTTTCTTTTTGGATTATGTTGGGACATTTATTGCTAATGATAAATACATGAACATTTTCTTTTGGGATTATGTTGTGACATTTGTTTGCTAATGATGAGTACATGAACATCTTCTTTTCTGATAATGTTGGGACATTTGTTGCTTATGATATTTAAATACATGAACATCTTCTTTTGGGGATTATGTTGGGACATTTGTTGCTAATGATAAATACATGAACATCTTCTTTTGGGGATTATGTTGGGACATTTGTTGCTAATGATAAATACGTGAACACTTTCTTTTGGGATTATGTTGGGACATTCGTTGCTAATCCGGATTTGTACGCCGTTTGCTGATCTGGGTTTGTCTGATATTCCTGAAAAACTCCTGAATTTCAGTTTTATTTTTTAAGGGCCCTTATAACTCCTGAAATTTGTTTATTATCTCTTGATATTTCCCCCTCTCTCCTTAAAAATTTGACGCATGAATCGTTTTTCTCCTTTCTCAGTCGGTTTTTTCTCATACATTATCAAGATGTCTACCAGTCGAAAAAATCCTGCCCTTTTTTGATGGAAAAAGTTGCCTTTTTTTAGTGATTTTTTCCCCCAAAAAGGGGGTTGGCTTTTATACCAAAGCTTCAAATTTTGCACAACATTTACAGTACACCCCTTGTTTCCTTCATTCTGGGTCTAAGTCACTACACCAATACAATAATAAACACACATATTCAAATTTATTTCGTGATACCTCTGAATTTACATAGCTGCACTCCTAAAAAACTCCTTAGAAACTCCTGAATTTCACTATCATAGATAGAGTACGAACCCTGGCTAATGGCCCAAACCTCTGCCTGATGTGCCAAAAACACAAACCCTAACTTTCTACTGTTGCCTTCCAGCCCTCCACATTCGCCTGGGGCCAGGAGAAGATTCTCAACATCGCACTACCCGAGCCGCAGTCCAAGCAGGATGACATCATGGAGGCCCTGCTTGCCCATGAACGGAGGGGACCGGAGGGGAAGCCCATCATCCCTGGGGAGAATAATGAGGATAGCAGCAGCGAGTCGGAGGAGAATTCCAGGCAGAATGCGTTCGTCGAACCTGGTGAGTTGTCATTCAAGGATTTAGTGTGTATGTTGCATGATGTATGAAAGATATCATAGATTCAAGGCTGACTTACCTTCTTTACAAAAAAAGGATCACTTTCCTTTAAATAATAAAGGCAAAGATTCCAGAACACCTTCCTCAGGGACTCCTGTAATACTTTTCTCAGTGCATGAAACTATATTAGTATCAGTCAAGTTTGTCAATATCTTTGGTTGGGATTCTATGGGAAGCAAGGCCAAACGCCTTGCTTACCCATGAATGAATATACAGTGTTCATGAACAGAGGGGACCGGAGGGGAAACCCATTATTCCTGGGGAGAATAACGAGGATAGTAGTAGCGAGTCGGAGGAGAATTCCAGGCAGAATGCGTTCATTGAACCTGGTGAGTTGCCATTTCAGGATTTGGTGTGTATTTTGCATGATGTATGTAAGATATTATAGATTCAAGGCTGTCCAACCTTCTTTACAAAAAAAAAAAGATCACTTTCCGTTAAATAATAAAGGAAAAGATTCCAGAACACCTTCCTCAGTGACTTGTGTAATCTTCATACTTTTCTCGATGTATGAAATTAAATTAGTATTCGACAAAGTTCGTCAATATCTTTGGTTGGGATTCTATGGGAAGCAAGGCTGTTTATCCATGAACGGAGGGGATTGGAGGAGAAACCCAATATTCTTGGAGAGAATATTGAGGGTAGTTGTAGTGAGTTAAAAAATTCCAGGCAGAATGCGTTCGTTGAACCTGGTGAGTTGCCATTTAAGGATTTAGTGTGTATCTTGCATGATGTATGTAGGATGATATTATGGAGGCCTTGCTTGCCTATGAATGGATGAACCAGAGGGAAACCCATTATTCTAAATTGTATATTTAACTTATGTCTTATTTATTATAATTGATTATTTTGGTCACATATACGGGGTTCTTGTTAACCCTCTTGTGAAGAATTTTTCTTTTTTTTGTAATGTTTGTTCTACAATAATAAAGTGTTTGTTAAAAAAAAACTCAAGAAAATCCCTAATTTTGGTCACAAGCAAAAAATAATGAAATGTTCTTTATTTGTTGAAAGACATTAAATAACTTATTTTTAAGTTGTTCCAATTTTACTTTTGTTGTTTTACTCTAAATATGAAGCTAATTATTTGTCAAATTTTATTTTAAAAGGAATTCATATGAATATAAAACTAAAGCTTTTTCAAAAAAGTAAATCTGAAATTTAACAAAATTAATATTACCTGTTAAATTAAGGTTAGTTACAATTAATATTTATGTAAATCCCTTAACAATACCTTCAGCAGTTCCTTAAGTTTTCCCTTACAGCTTTAGAAAACCCTTAAAAAAACTGTGATAAATGTTTTTTTATGTTTTATTTAGTGGCCTTAAAAAACAGTACAATGCTGTTAATGTGTTAAAAAGTATTCAAATTTTTGCCTATATAACTGAAACAACCTTTTCTTTCCCTTGAACAGAAGTGGTTGAAATGGAGAGTGACGACGAGGAGCATTTAATGGTTTCCGTTGGCGACCAAAAGTATGCTCTCAATGAGGTCACGGAAGAAATTGTCGCCAAGATGAGGCCAGAAGAGAAGGAGGCCTACATTCGAATAACCCAGGACCTGTATGCCAGCATATACGAGTGATTCATTTAATTTATATTCATCTGTAAAGTATGTCTTGTTCAATGTGAATAAATCATTTATTTATTTTTCATAGATGTGGGGATTTTTATTGGTGTCTTAAATTTAAAAAGAGCGCTTCCTTTTGTAATGTGACTCTTTAATCCCTCGTGCTCCCGTGAAAATGACGGGATGGGGATTCACCCTTTTATTTCTTGCTCCCGTGATATTTTCGGACTTGAAAAGCTGAATATCCATAAAAACTTATTATTTATAAAATTTTAAAATATATTTATTTGTTAAAAACAGCAGTGCAAAACACTGAATATGTTGCTCAGTAGGTTAAAAAGTTAGGTATTGCGTTTTATAAAGAAAAGAACGAGAAAATTTTTGTGATTTTAAAACTACATTATAGTTAAACTCATAGTTTTTTTACACGGAAACCACGACCATGGGCAAAGCTATAAAAGATGATCAATCAGATAAAGGGAAAATGTCAGTTTTACAGCTCCGCCCATGGTCTTGGCTTATGTGCAAGGAAACTATGAGTTTAACTATAGTGCGGTAAAAGGAGTATGAACAAACTTAGTTTGCATTTTATATTTTATCTTGTATGTGCCTTTGATAATAAAATAAAATCAAAGTCTATAGTATAACCATATACAATAGTTTATTTCAAATATATAGCATATGAACATAATTAAGTAGTATATATATTGCCTGAAATTACATATAATTTTATAGCAGTTATTACAGTTAGCTGCCATAATAAACGGTACAGTTTTCTACAAATTACTTTTCTTCGATGGTAGTTACATTTGGAAGAATGAGAGAGACCAAGTTCATATTGTACACATGGAAATTTTAATTGTAAGTCAATGGTTTAATTTTTTTTACATGCATCCTTATGATAATCTATTCTAAATACAATAAGCATGTTTTGGGATAAAGATTTTTACAATTCAATACACATTGATACATTCATTATACAGGTGGTCTGGAATTCATGGTACAAAATTAAAGGGTAGGTTCAGTACATAATGATAATTTGTTGTAATGGAATGAATCATGTGTCGCAATGAGGCACAATTTTTGTGCAGTAGAGTCTCCCTTATCCGAAAGGTACAGGACCAAAATTGATCAGCAAAAATAAAAAATGACTGCATATTTTCAGAAATAAATCCAACTTTGTAAGTACGCATTTATACATTTCATATTTTCACCGAAAGCCTAGGGATTTTTTTTTTCGATAAATCGAATGTTGGATAAACGGGACTATACTGTGTTTCAAAATTGGGCATGTAAATGTTGTTGCAATGTTAGATACACACAATGAAAATAGGCAGGCTGGGTTGGGTATTTTACCCATTTTATGTACTGCCAGGCAGGGCTGATATTTTTACTTGGTTTCGGACCTTTGCTTTATGCTGAATAGGTATCTGGACATAATCACATTGTCAATACAGCAAATGCCAATAAAAACATACAATGTAATTCCGTTATACAAATTTCCATGCAGTTGCTTTGTGCTTTTAGACATTCGCGGTTTTGCCTGGGTATCATCGTGACATGTGCATTGTGCAAGAATGTGCCATAAATCAACAAAGGGATTACTGTGCTTTAGTAGAGCTAAATAATAAGAAAAATCTTTGTAATAACAATCACAGCAGTTTCTTTTATAATTATTTTGTATCACAGTCATAATTTTTATAAACTTCCATTTCGAGTTCATATTGTCAAAAAACAAATCATTACCAAGTCCTTATTTTACTTAAAACTGAAAGGCGCTCTAAATGCAATTTAGACTCGTGTATATTTCCTTAATTTTTACTCAATCTAGGATATCCATATTGAACATGCAAATTGAGCAAGTAGGTATATTATCAAAAAGATAGCTCATAAGACATTAAACATTATATCTCTTTAAGGGGGAAATGGCGCTCTGGACCTGGGGTCTCCAAACTCAAGTGCCTCAGTGTTAATCCATTGGGGAAGAAACTATTTTTTTACCACATTTCTCCGGCTGTATTGAATATTTTTACAAATTTTTTTCAAAATGATAAATGTAGATAAATTACAGGTCTCTATAATCCCACTTGCTTCGAATACTTTTTCTAAAATTATTTATTCAATTTTTTTTTTTTAAATTCGAACCAATTTCAAAACGTGGGATTGTTGGGACCTGTAAGTCAGCTACATTTACCACATAAAAAAAACCCGATTGTAAAAATATTCAATACAGCCGGAGAAATGTGGCAGAGAAAATATTTTTTCTACATTGGATTAACAGTGAAACACTTTGCTTTGGAGACCCGCGATCCAGTGCACCCATTCCCCCTTAAAAAGAGTTACTTTCTTTAGTTTGTTTTCCTTTTAAATTCTAAAATGTGTTTATGAGAAAACTAACTACAATAAACTATTTTTCGTATAGGAAGAATACAGGTTATTTTATGTAAATCAGTTTCGTAATATAGGTTCAGAAATGAAATCCTGTTACTTTGTTCAATATTTTTTAGAAAAGTCAAACTCTTTAAAAATAATTTTAAAACTTAAAAAGTCAGAAAACAATAAGTTGTTATTAAAAAAAAAATGTATATCATTTATTGTTGCTAGCTTGCATATAATTCCTCTAGAATCTACAAGATCGGAGATATAAAGATTTAATTTAATTTAATATTAAGATTTAGTTAATTCATTTAACATTAAGATTTAATGAATTCATTTAACATTAAGATTTTCATTATTTAGGCAAAACTTTTGTTGTATTGGTTAACTAGACATCGACTGAATGCAAGGAACACCGCATCTATACCTCTACATAGAGCTCGAAAGCTGGTTAAATATAACATCAATAAATATCTTTATACAATCACATTTTTGATATTAGTTGTTCAACAACAGAAAATATCCTTTAAACTATGTTCGTTGTGTTTGAATATAAGAAGGAAATATGAAACTTTTATTGCGGTAGTAATAAGTTGATCCGATGGTTTTAGTATCGATCAAAACCTTTAGTATCGATCAAACCTTTAGTATCAAAACTTTTAGTATCGATCAAACCTGCCTTTAAAATTAACTACCAAAAGAACATTTAGAAAAGTTTGAAAAAAAAATTAATTTTTTAAGAACTCTAATCGTATCGACCCTCTTAGTTATAATATTACTTTCTTCAATGCCTATTTAACACTTTCACGCCGGCGTGACCCACCGGTGGGTCACACTTAAATATTCTGTGAGGCGGTGTGACCCACTTGTGGGTCACCCTTAACTGTTCCGTTGGGCGATGTGACCCACTTGTGTGTCAAGCCTACCTATCCCAAGAGGTGGCGTGCATCACAGGTGAGTCACTTGTTTTCAGAGAAGAAGTCGTTATTTAATAAGTTTATTTTTAGTTTTTCTCAACGGTATAGATAAAAATATTGAGTATTATAGACGTTCAATATTTTAAATTGATAATAATTATTTATTTATATCTAAGCAATTTTTAAAAACATTCCAAACATAGTACGGACTGGCCCTTACAACGCTCACAATTTGTCGTTACTTTTTTTTTCGCGGCATATAATCGACCTTGTATTTTCTCTAGTTGTGATCTCGCATTAAGCGCTTTCGTACTCGCGAAGTGGTTTCTCGCCCGACGAAGCGTAACGATTCAAAACAGAATGCCTACGCGGAAAAACATAAATATTTGCCCCGGTGTGAACGTGTTAATTGAAGTTCTTCTGTTTATGATTAAAGATTTTTTAAAAAGAAATATAAATATATACTTAAATGAATCGTTCTAACCTATATAGAACTAAGTGAAAAGCTTGTCTTTTGAGAAGAGAAAGGTTTAAGTTATATGCTTTTATTTATATGTTTTTAGTGTGTTAATGTTTTAGCTTATGATTTGTTAACAATGCTGCCCTGCTTTCTAACTGCCAATGATCGTGTTTCTCACGATCCAAATAAGGGTTATTAAGTACTTTAGTTTTCGTTAATAGAACTCTATACGAGAAGTTGCTATTGACATTTCCTGTACCAATTTCGTTAGAGTTATAGAAACATATAGAAAAAGTTTAACTTTGTTTTACAAAAAGTAGACAATGAGCAACAAACTTCCAAAAGATTCTTTAACCCTTTCAGTCCCAGTGATGCCATTTGGCATCATCATGTTTCTGATCAGAATTTAAAAAAAATAATAGGGATGCCATCTATTGGGATAAATAAAAAAATATTTTCAAACTGAAAATAGTTTGAAAAATCTAATTATGTGTTTTTTAATATCATAAATGGCTTCAGACAATCGGAAAAAAATTATAAAATGATGATTCCAAATTGTCTTCGGGACTGAAAGGGTAAATTATAAATTAGATTAAATGGTCTATAATAGCCATTGTATAAAAAATGCCTTTTGTATTTAAAAAGTTTTTATCGAAAAAGTATCATTCTAACTCATGCATAATTGCTACTCATATCCCTTGCAAACAAACATCTTCCAAACGTCGCCGCGTTGCGTAAGCGCCATAAAATTTCCATTACAACATAATCGTCTTGACCAGTCCATTACTTGACTAGAGGAAAACATGATGCTTCGTAACGGAGAAAAAGTTCTTAGAACATTTCGATAGAAAGTTTTCTACTTTTTTTGTTGTCTTCTCCACAGAAATACTTTTGATTTTGTTTTTTTATTACATACATCTTTGACAAAAATTATTGAAACGCAGTATTAAACGCACATTCACCAAAAAGCAAGGCAAGATTGCTGGACCCTGGTCTTGAATTTTTTTAAAAAAGGATGAGGATGAGTTTTTAACATTTATGCGGTCATAAGTTTTGGGAACAGCTCTAAAGTGACAGTATAGTGTCAATTATCCTATTTATCTTTACCTTTTACAGATTCAAATAACTGCAACATTTAATTGTAAATGTTTTTTGGAGCATCAGTTCGCGACTTTTCGAATGGTTCTTATCTTGATTTTTTTTAAAGTAGGCAAGTATTAGCTTTCACAGTCACACAATTTTTGACACCGTGATAAACAGATAGCATAATATAAATGTATCCTTTTCTCTCTCTTTCAACGATTCAAATAAATTCAACACTCTTACATGCATCAGTTTAGCAAAACGGACGCATTCAAAGGCAGACTTCTCTTGCAAGTATAGAGTTAAGCCTGCGTAGCGCCCGGCCGATACAATCGAATGGGGGGACATTCACGGCCATATCCACCTGAGCTTCAATTCCAAATCGCTGTGGTAAAAAAAGCGGTTCGACAGGTTAGAGCAGTAGGAAAAAATTAGCACGTGGTTCGAGAGTTGTATAGGATAACATTAGCACGTGTTTTGAGAGGTGTAGGATAACAAACCGCGTGACATCACATGAATGTTCCCCATAGTCTCATGTCCCTTAGTCTCTCTATCACGGAGTCGTGCCGACGTGGTCCACTAAAGCCTCCCGCGAGACCGAACCCGAGACCGGATGTCTCTGTGGCAAGTGGAATCCACCGGACTTGGTGGCGTTGTAGCTGGGCGGCTCGTGGTCCACGGACCCCCAGGTGGGCGGAGGGGTCCCGCCCGCTTTCAGCAGGGTGGACTTTGGCGAGGTGGCGTCTAGTTTGCTGTGGCCCACTCCGTAGGAGAAGTACATGGACAGACCTGGAATATTAGATTAGGTTAGGTTTGAGTTATCGTCGCACTAGAGCTACACGAGGGCTATTGGCGACGGGCGTCGTATTTTAGAACCACAGTCAGGTGACGAGCCCACACCTGAATGGGCACCCAACGCAACCGTTAAGGGCGACACCGTACTCAGCGTTAGGACTTAGAAGGATATTTAAACGTGCACTCCCTTACAGGGGGTATTATATTCGTCGGACATTTTTGGCTGCACGGGCCGTTTATAGGACGGCAGCTATATTTTGGCGATGCCCGGACCCGAACCTGGGACCTTCCGCATGCTAAGCGAGTGCTTAACCGACTGGGCTCCCCAGCCCCAGAGAACAAATGTTTTACTGTCTAATTCCATGCAAAATTATCCTTTCCGTATGTGTAAATCACCAGGTGTAAAAAGTGATTATCACTACAACTTTTAAAATTAAATGGAAATAATTAGTGGAATAGCTGATCTACACTTAAAATTAAATAATGTGACGTTCTTTTACTTAATTGTCAACTAGATACACTGTTAAAAAGTTGGTGCAAGATTGCAAGGGAATCCTGGAAATTACTAGCTACCACCTCTATTTGTACACTCTCAGAAATAATACGCTCACTTTTGACGATTCATTAATCCTCAAGCCTCATTTCGTTAAGTTTGAGGATTGTTTCGTCAGACTATCACGTGACTTTTGAGTAAACGCGAATCCTCACTTTAACGATCTTGATCTGACGATTCTGTATCTTGATTTTGAGGGAACTGAATATCATTACTGTAATCAAATGCTCAAAAATGACGAAATATTTCTTGAGGTTAGACGAAATTCGAATCCTCATAAAAATGACGAGCAAATTTCCTCACTTTGAGAAAAGAAAAACTCGGAGCATTTGCCAGTAAACGGCATCGTCAAAATTAAGGAAAATTTCGTCGTTTTTGAGTATTCATTTCTGAGAGTGTATGTGTAAATCACCTTTGTAAAAAATTATTATCACTTCAACTTTTAACATTCAATGAAAAATATTAGTAATATAGCTGATCTACGCTTATTAAAATTAAATAATGTCACATGCTTTTACTTAATAGTCAACTAGATACCCTGTTTAAAAGTTGGTGCAAGATTGCAAGGGAATCCTGGAAATTACTAGCTACCACCTCAATTTGTAGCAAGAATTTTCAAATTTTTGGAGTAAAACCAATATCTTCCATCAATTATAACCAATGTGGCAATGTGTAATAACCCCTCCCGAAAAAAAATGGTAATGCTCGTAATCGTCAGCAAAGTTTCTTTAAAACTAATATTTATGCCCTTTCAAAGAAAACGGTTTCGCAAAACTGCAGTTTAGTATTAACAATGTGAATTTATTAGATTGAATGAGTGTAATTTATTTTAACAAATGAAATTGAATGACGCGATTTTTTATACCCATTCTAAAATTAAATATATTTGTTCCAAAATGTTTTAGAGGCTTTTCTTGTAACACAAAGTTGTGAAACAGTAAAAAAAACCTTCACCCACATGAAATGGTTTTTATGATTTGATAGTAATTAGACACCTGTACAAGCTGCATACAGCTGCTCACTGCTCAGTCGTATGATTTTATTAAGGAAGAAAGAAGAATTTCTCCTTGTCATTTTTAGAGTGGTATATGTCTAAAATAGATTGTGTTTTCCTGCTTCTTTTTTAAAAATTATTCTTTTATACAAAAAGATAATAAAGGTACGGAAACCTTTGAGTTATTAGAAAAGAGTTCAAAAAGAACGTATAAACGAAACCGTATAAAAAGCAAATAAAATTCTGAAATGGATGTATCTTTTTTTAAAGAACGCTTTAACATTTTATTTGTGTTTGATACGTTGCTTTATGAACTCTTAATAAAAAGATAAAATCGAGTATTTTGTGAAACTTGGCAGTTTTATTTTTATTTCAAGGCCACTGCCGTATAACGACTATGCCACGAAACCTGCATACCATTTCTCGTTACTTCAAATTCGGGGGTTTCGGGGGTTAAGTTTACTTCAATTCGTGGGTTTCCGTAGCAAAACGTCAAAACTTTGGTCTCTCATACACACTGTAAAAAACCGTTGTTTTTACAGTTAAAAACTGTAAAAAAATCGTTTTTTTTACAGTTAAAAACTGTCAACTTTGACGCCAGTACATAACTGTGTTTTTTACAGTTTAAAACTGTAATTTTTTACCGGGAAAACTGTTATTATTTTTACAGGAAAACTGTAGTTTTAACAGGGAGAAACTGTTATTTTAGCAGAGGGAAACTGTTAAATTAGTCGTGCAAAGAGCACGTGATTGAGATAATCGTTAAGCACGAATACCCGATACTAGCAATCGCGACCGAGTAGTTACTTTGTCGCAGACGGTTCAGTATTGGGATCGCACGCAAGAGGTTCCTGGATCGAAACCTGGCCCGGTCCTACCTCTTCCAGGAACCACTTGCGTGCGAGCCCAATACTGAACTGTCTGCGACAAAGTAATTACCTGGTAACGAGGGCTAGTTTTGGGTATTTTATTTTAGCAGGGAGAAACTTTTAAATTACAGTTTTTCTATGCAACTTCTCCCTGCTAAAATTACAGTTTTCCTGTAAAAAAACAGTTATTAACTGACGTTAAAGTTGACAGTTTTTAACTGTTAAAAACAACAGTTTTTTTTTACAGTGCAGAGGGTTCCGCGTCCTAAACGGGCCACATCCTATCAATGAATATTTGTTGGGGAAAAAAGGACATTCGACTTAATTACGGGGTTTCCGAGTACACTGAGATATTCTTGTTAAATCTGTGGAGTTCCGATGAAGTACAGTGTGGCAAAAAAAAATGTTTTTGGACATAAATTCGCAACTCCTCCAATATTATCCGAAGCGCTTATTGTATTTTAGGTTATGTTTCAGACATTATGTAGAATATATCTAGTGAAAATAAAAGTCATATACAAATTATTTTTGAATTTATGATCAAAAATTTTTTTTTTAAAAAAGTTTGCTCGTTTTTATGCAATGGAAGCCGAGTGAAGAGATTATCCAAACAATAAACAATATGCGAGCGCTTTCTTTCTTATGCTCAACTTCATTCGACTCGATGTTTTTTAGGTGTGTTTGCATCTAGAAATACCATCTGCTTTTTTTTCTCTCTCTTCAAAACAAATTTTTAGTAGTCATTGGTTTATTTCTAAAGTTCTATGAATCGGTTAGGTGTTGTAGGCCTATGACTTAAAAAAAAAAAAAATTGAGTTACCTACCTATGCCCACCCAGACCAGCAGCCTCAACCAAGTGGCTGCCTTGAGGTTCACGATGAGGAGAGCATTCACCAGGACGCTCAGAGCTGGCACCAGCGGAACAAGCGGAACCTGGAAAAGAAGCAGGCGCGTTGATTTTTTTTTGTTTGTGCAGAAAAAAAACTGCCAGCTGGTGTCCTATACCTCTCCCGACCTTAAGTTTGCAGTATACAAATGTTCTACGAGAAAAAGGGTAAATAGTTCTCATTTTTGAGTGAGGGGAATAGAATACAAAAAGGTATTTCACACTCAATAAACAAATTGATTTGTTATTTCAAGACATAAATTTATTATTTCTATTAGTTAAGCTTCAGTAAGAGTGTTAATTTAATTATTTTTTTCCTTCGAATTTGACGCAACAGGGCGCACGAATATCAGGGTCGAAAGCAGCAGCCAATCAGAGTACGCTAAATTGCGGCGCCAGACGGGTTGTTTACCTAGTTTCTTCCGCTCAGTACATTTCTCTGCTGCAAACTTAAGCTCGGTTTTGGTATAAAAAAATACTTCGTCAGACAACTGGAGTATTAGCCACAACAGCCAACAAGATTTTTTAAAAAAACTAGTCGTGTAACAGCTTTAACTCAGATATTGAACAATATAATTGAAAAGCTGCCTCGTACCCAAATATTGCTTAAATTTTCACCAATATATATATTTTTAAGCTTCTTTCTATTTCTTTTATTCGAATGAATAAAAACAAATGAAAAGCTGATTATTGACATGGTGGATAATTCAGTCTGTCAGTACTTCCTTTCGTGTTCTTGTTTTCCTAACTTTAGAATTAACCAAAACAAAAGTAATTCTAATTGCCGTAGTCACGCCGTGACTACGCCATTAACAACAACACCTGCGCGCACATGCATATGCAATTTCGCGCGCATAATGTCGTAGTCACGACACGACAATTAGAATTACTTTTGTTTTGGTTAAGTTGGTTGGTTGGTAGATCTATGTTCAGGTTAGTGTGCTTGGTCAGCTACAACATCAGATACAATATTCACTCATCCAAAATCCTCAATTTACTATTATGCAAGAAGTGACGTATAATGCTCCTTTCAAGTTTGTTTCATTGCTATAAATCAATGTCAGTGGAGTAACAACTTTTACAGAAACTAATCCGCTCTACATTAGAAAAGTTAATGCTGGTATATTAATTTAAATATTATTTTAAGAAATTCATTTCACCAGATAAGTTTAATTAAGGATGCATCGAAGAACACGTGAATGAATACATCTGATGCAAGATCCAAATGTTCAATGTCCTCAAATTTACTATTATGCTGTAAGTGACGTTACAACTCACCCTTTAAGTTTGCTTTTTAGCTATAAGTCAACAATAGTAAAGTAACAACTTTTACAGAAACTAATCCGCTCTACAGCAGAAAATTTACATACTGGTATATTAACTTAATTATTATTTTAAGAAATTTATTTCACCAGATCAATTTAATTAAGAATGCCATGAAGAACACGTGAATGAATAAATCTGATGCAAGATCCAAATGTTCAAAATCCTCAATTTACTATTATACAGGAAGTGACGTTTAATGCACCCTTTAAGTTTGCTTTATAGCCATAAGTCAACTATAGTAGAGTAACAACTTTTACAGAAACTATCCTCTCTGCAATAGAAAATTTGCATACTGGTATATTAACTTAATTATTATTTTAAGAAATTTATTTCACCAGATCAATTTAATTAAGAATGCCATGAAGAACACGTGAATGAATAAATCTGATGCAAGATCCAAATGTTCAAAATCCTCAATTTACTATTATACAGGAAGTGACGTTTAATGCACCCTTTAAGTTTGCTTTATAGCCATAAGTCAACTATAGTAGAGTAACAACTTTTACAGAAACTATCCTCTCTGCAATAGAAAATTTACATACTGGTATATTAACTTAATTATTATTTTAAGAAATTTATTTCACCAGATCAATTTAATTAAGAATGCCATGAAGAACACGTGAATGAATAAATCTGATGCAAGATCCAAATGTTCAATGTCCTCAAATTTACTATTATGCTAGAAGTGACGGTAAAACGCTCCCCTTAAGTTTGCTTTCTAGCCATAAGTCAACAATAGTAGAGTAACAACTTTTACAGAAACTAACCGCTCCGCAATAGAAAATTTACATACTGGTATATTAACTTAATTACTATTTTAAGAAATTCATTTTACCAGATAAATTTAATTAAAAATGCCCTGAAGAACACAGGAATGAATGTATATGATGCAAGATCCAAATAATCAATGTCCTCAAATTTACTATTACTAGTGACGTTAAAACGCGCCCTTTAAGTTTGCTTTCTAGCTATAAATCAGCAATAGTAGAGTAACAACTTTTACAGAAACCGCGACCCATAATCAAACTGAAGCTTCCCCGCGTGTAAAGTTTGCACAAAAAACAAATACAGTGAAACCTCTAAGAGCTATCATCCTCCCGTTCCCTAATAAATCGGTCGTAAATGGAGGTTGGTCGCTCCTAGAGTTCGGAAAAATTAATAAACTAGAAAGTTGAAATGTCCTTTTACAACGTATTTGTTAACATAGAGGTATATGAGATAGTAAAACCGTGAGCTATCACCCAATCTCTGATTATTAACCATTAAAAATTACAAACATTGATCTATCCTTACATTTATTTATTAATTCTCAAATACATATACATAAAATTATACTAACTTACTTTTTAACAAATGGTAGTACGTATGTAAAAAAATACTACACTATCTTCTTTTTTTTAACAAGTATGTACTAATTAAACCTTTCGAAAAGAAAAAAATTCTGACTTCTTTTTTTCGATTTTTTGCAAACCCCCTCAGTTACTAATTTATTTAACTCTTTCAGTCCCAGTGATGCCATTTGGCATCATCACTTTCAATATTTTTTTCAAAATGTTTATTTCCCACTATGACATCCAAACACACATCATTCGATTCTTCACACTTTGTTCTATCAGGCAAAATTTTACTTTAATCTCAATAGAAGTCAGAACTACTATTTTTTTTATTTAGAAAATAGTCAACAAGCGTTTCTCCGGATTTTTTATGAGTTCACTTCAGTTCCACATATTTAAAATACAATTTGAACTATTTCGGTTAAAATAATTACTAATTTTTTTTAATGATATGGTCAGATACCCTAAAATATATAACTCGAAGTGTTTTTAGGTAATATATATATTTTTTATTTTGTTGTTTTCTACAGTTAAAAAATTTTGGCATTGTTTCAAAAACCATATAAAAAATTTAGATGGATTTTTTTCCTTATGGAATTCGTATATTTGACCTAAAATAAGCTTATTTTGTGAATATCAGATGTTTCTGTAGTGCAGTAAATTTTTGGGACTGAAAGGGTTAAACAAATTGACACGTGTTGAAAAAAAGATAATATTTCATGCAAATGGATTTAAAACTGGTCGTTTGGGGAATGAGATCTGGTCTCTCCCAGAGAGACTTTTAACATTGTACACACAGGGGGAGGGGGGATTGGTGCTTTGACACATTAGTCGTAAGTAGAGGTGGTCGCTTGTAGAGGTTTCACCGCAATATAGGGGAGGGCAGGGGAATCCCGCCACCTCGGGCAATGCCCCCCCCCCCCTTGTATCTCTCCAGCGGTGTGTGTGGGAGGGGGCTGTGAGCTCTGACCTGTAGCAGGAGACAAAGTTATTTGTAGTATAGACGCTAATGGCCGTGCGGTGAGTTGGTGTAAAATTATTTAAAAAATACGGTTTTTCGTGATTTTCATCTAATTTTGGGCCTTCTGAAATTAAGAGATAAGTGACTGTTATCTCTAAGTTCGATAAATAAGTTATATATAATTGAAAATAGTAATTTTTTGGCTATTTTATCACTTTGTTAGTTTGGACGCAAGGCTATCTAAATTTCTTTCAACAAGCCGTCTATGCCATTTTGCCTTACTGGGGTAATGCCGCCACATCGCTCTGGGGTTATGCCGCCACATGCAAAGGATGGCGGCATAACCCGTAAAATAGAAATTCCATATATTGGCACTACAACATATTAGTTTTCGTTCCAGATGCCACGTATCTGAAAAAGAATAACTGAGCTGGCCAAATAGACCAACGAAACTTAAAAAAAAACCCTGCATAGTTAGTTGCAAATGGAAAGTTAATAAAAGAGCTGTACCCTGTACAATTTACCATTCCAAAATTAATTAAACCTATTTTAGTTCTATATGTATTGCCCTTATTATTTAATTTTCCATTATTTATTGATTATTTGCTTTGTTCATTGATGTGGCGGCATAAGCCCAGGTACCGGGGCAATCCCGCCACTGTGCAAGCTTTTAGAATAAACAATTTTATTCAGTTTCTATTAAAGATTTAAATTTTTTAAAATATCCACAAGATAGGTTATGAACTGTAGTATGCTATGCTCATTACAATTTACATTAATTGCAACACAATTCTGCATGAAAATTCAATTTCCTTTAAGGTGGCGCCATTCCCCTTCTCTCCCCTACACTGCTTAAAACAATTATTTATCGCACTTATTTATTATTACTCGCACTTATTTATCGCTAGATGGAAGAATCATATCTTTTTGAAGAATTAAATAATGTTTGTTTTAATTAAATGGAAATATGAGAAACATGGTAAAATAAAATTCATTCCCCCCCAAAAAAATATGAAATAAATTGACACTGAATTCCCTTCGCTTGCATTCTTAAGTGTTTAAAATTTGATCTTAAAAGCTTTTAACAAATTGATTTTTAAGAAAAATATATCGTTATAATTTATTCAAAAGTTACGATTAAAATACCCCCCCCCCCTTTAAATTTTAGTTAACAAAATTAAGATTTTCCCAACTATTTTTTACCATTTCATTCCGGATGCATAATGAATCTATTTGACACATTTAAAAGCACATTCAACTGAAAGGGTCAACAAAAATACGCTAAGTGCTCCCCTAATTGTTTGGAGCAGTGTATATGTCCTCATTACCTAAAAATATAGCATAATAATCCACTATAGATCAAGCAGATGAATACAACATCCCATAATAATTTTCAATTGTTGAATGCCTCCATTTTGTAGGAAATGACACTTCGCTCACTTTAAGTTTGTATTTTAGCCATGATTGAGAATTAGTAGAGTAACAAATTTTACAGGATTTAACAGAACTAACTATTTTGTCCTCGTATTTTTTTAAGGGGAAGAATGCATAAATTAATGTTCAATGCGACAGTTTTGGGAATGCCTCTCAAAACTTCTATGGTTGTAGAAGATTTAAAAGGAATTTGTTTTAAATTCTGTATTCAAAAAAGTTTTAGTAAGAAAAGTAAGGAATTATCATGATATGAACATAAGGATGAAGCATGAATTAATAAATTGTATGGGTTACATCGTCAGATGTATAATTTATATAGCATTTTCAATAGCTATAACGAGCTAGTAAAAAGACATTTCCTCCCTAACGGCGAAATAAAACCAAAATGCCTCTGTATTAATAAAATGGAAAAACTATTTTCTAAGCCTCATTTCCCCGGCTGAGTTAAAAATTTCGCAAATGGGATTTTTCTGCAAAAATATAGCTGACTTACATGTCTCTAAAATTCCACTTTTGAAAATAGGTTCGAATATTTTGTTGTATAATTATTAATTAGAATTAAAAAAATATTTGAATCATTTTCAAAAAATGACATCATAGAGACAAGTCAGCTAAATTTATAATATAAAAAACAAGTTTGTAAAAATATTGAATACAGCAGGAGGAAATGGTAGCTTAGAAAATTATTTTTCCCCATTTTATTAACATATGGAGAAGACTTCGGTTTGGATATCTGGCCACCCTTCCCATTCCTCCTTAAAAAATAAGCATACAAAATAATAGGGAGAGGGGAAAATTATGAAGGTTCCAACTCCACATACCTTATACCGCAACGCATTAGTCGACTGCTTCAACATGGCGAGCACGACCAAGGGCGCCGCGGCGCACACCAGGAACACCAGAATCAGGATCACAGCCCACCACTCTGCGTCTCCTATTCTGCCCGCGCAGAAGGTTGCGAACCCGCACACGAGGAAGCTGGAGACGACGAACGCGAAAACGCACGCTGGCACCAGTTTCTGCGGGCTCCAGCTCACGTATCTCTGCATGAAGCGGAAGCTGTCCTGGAATTGCCCTGCGTGGTCCTCGGACGCCATCGGTTTGGTGTCGCCGCCGACGGGGGAGAGCTCCTGGCTGTCGACTTTCTCTGTCATGGCGGGCCGGTACCTGGGGAGAGAAGTTTGGTTTTATACCGATGTGTTTTTGGATTTTGTTTCAAGGGATTTGGATTTTTATTTGGAAATTGATTTATACTTTGGCTATTTCATACAATTATAAAGGATCAAATACTGATTTAGAAAAATATTAATATGAAAGAAATATAAAATTAGCAGCAAAAAGAGTTCAGATTTGAGTCATTTCCACTTATTCATAGTATATTACTGGTAATGGTACTGGTATATTACTTGCTCTGTCACCAGACAAGGAGCTACAGCGCGTCCCAAAAGTTTATGGACTGCTGTATTTTTTAAATTTTATAATAGGAAAACGCTTCGCAAGAATTTTTTTTATTTTAAATTATCAAAAATATCAGTACACTATTAATACTGTACACAAATAAAATAACAACATCACAGATTTCGAAAAAAATGAAAAAAATTAAATTTGGGTGTCCCAAAAGTTTATAGACAAGTCCATTTTTGCATTTAATTTTGCACTATTGCTCAAATTTTTAAACCGTTCTTTAATATCACTTGAAACACTCTATCAGACATACTTAAAACAAGAGTTTGGAGAATTTTGGGCTTCAAATTAAACCAACTTTGTTCAATTTGCATCTTTGGATCTTGAACTGTAACAAATTGGCGCTCATTTGCATAAACGTCCCTCGAAAGTATTCCCCAGAGGTCCTCCATGGGGTTCATGTCAGGACTTAAAGCTGGCCACTCCATAACTTTAACATTGTGGCGTCTAAACCACTGCATACTGGAGTTAGACGTATGAATAGAGCAATTGTATTGTTGATATTCCCATTTATTTTACCCTAGCAACTCCCCCAATGGAAGTAAGTGGTATTCAAGAGTTCCTTAATAATCATCAAAATATTGTTAACCTTTCAAAACGGCTCTATCAGTTGTTCCGTTGAAGGAGAAGACTCCCCACACCATAACTGAATCCCCTCCTTGTTGGCTGCTTAAAATGGACCTTAGTGCCGCCCGAAGATCATGCCAATAGTACTTCCATCCCTCGGGGCAATGTAAATTAAACTTTTTTTCGTTACTGAAAACCACACTTAGCCATTCGTCTTTGTAATACATGTTATTTCTTGTCCACTTAACTCGAGCATCCTTATGGCGTTTTGTAAGCTTTGGCGTGCGTCGCAATTTATGATATTTTAAAAAATAACTTGCTTTTAGCCTTCGGTGGACTGTGGATTTTGACACTGAAGCTGCAATTTCTTTGGCTGTAGATGTACGGACAAATTTTCGGTCGAAACAAGTCTCACAATTTCTCTGTCTTGCCTCTTTGTTGTCTTTTTTGGTCTTCCAGGACGAGATTTTGGTTCGAAATTGTCACTTTTTGCTAGAATTTGATAAATTCCAGCTTTGCTATGCTTATTTCTTCTAGAAATTTTTACAACTCTCATCCCACAAGCTTTTGAACGATGAATTTGTAAAATTTCATTTTTTCGTAAATTGCACATTGGCAGGCATCTTTGCAATCAATCGAAAAAGGAACAACCCACTGGATTTTATCTCAGGAAGCTATTACGTCACGTGTACAAATAATAGAATATGCAAATTTATATTTTTACTAATAAAAACAGCTTTTAACACCTTTTGTCCATAAACTTTTGGGACAGCATTTATTCGTTTTTATTTTTTAAAAATAAATTTATGATCTCTCACAGTTGTTAGAGCATTTTATTATTTGAAAAACCCTCTTAGATATTTGCATAAATTATTTCGTCTTTCACACTCGCTTATTAATCTCTTAAACTTGAAAAAAACAGCTGTCTATAAACTTTTGGGACGCGCTGTAGAAATATGCTGAATGAAACGATTACGACACCGTTCCTGAAGGGCCTTATTGCTAGTGGGTTGTATCGCAGCCCATTACGCTAACAGTCTGCGCGCTGTAACGGGTGCGTGATCACTTCTCGCCTTCGACCTGGGCGTACCTTCTCTCTCTGTGTGCGTGTCAGTAAAAAATTCTGACTCTGTCTGTCTTACACTCTTAAAACAAAAGAGTGAAATCCACTCCAGTAGGAGAAATGCATTTTCGACACTGGAAAGGAGTGAATATTAACTCCGACTGAATTAAAATCACTCGTTTGGAGTGATCCTGTCGGAGGTTTAACACAAAGGAGGACACACAAGGGATCCACTAATACGGGAGAAGTGCATTTTCTAGACTGGAGGAGCAAAAATTAACTCAGACTGAGTTAAAATTGCTCGCTCGCTTTAAGAGTGTATACTTTGGTTATTTCATACACTTACAAAGGATCAAATCACGGCCTTCTCAACTAGTAAGGGCAAAGAAGTTCTCCCAAACACGCTCGGGGACGGAAATTTTGACGTCCTAGTTCCAAGTGACGCTGTTCCGAAGATGAAGACAACCGGTTTTGAAGCCTGTTCGGAACCACTCGTTCACGGCTGGCCCCATTTTGAGGGTTTCGAATGCGTCCTAACTAGTTTCTCGATCTTCGGCACACGGAACAGCGACGTAAAAAATCCGTCTAAGCTCATGTTTGGGAGGCTTTCTGGCCTTGTTATTTAAGTTGGCCGTGATCCAAACACTAATTTAGGAAAAATATTAGTGTGAAAGAAATATGGAATTAGCAACAAAAGCTAGAACTATATTCCAATAAAAAGTTCAGTTTTGAGTCAATTCCACTTATTCCTATTATAACTGGTGTCATTCCATAAAATGTATTTTTAAAAAACTTTTTCTTTCATTTCCTTTTTTAGTACTAATTATTTTTGTAAACTATGATAAAGGTTTCTGGATAAATTAACATAATCTTTTGTAGTATTTTAGGTGCAAAATCGAAAGTATCAATAACAGAGCCTATTAATATTTTTAAACCGGATTCTAGACCGAAATAAATCAACTAACCAATAAAGAGAGTTTCCTTAGTCCCACCATATGATGATTTTGTTGTCGATCTTCGCTCTTTTCAGAAACATAAAATTATATTTATAATTAATGTTTAAAACCAAAAACCTAACACTTTTAAAAATCAAAAATGTTTCAAATAAAACCTTATCCTTGTATTTTGTTTACTGACGGATAGTTATATATTATTACAAAGACAAAAACTTAATTACAGTAAAATCCTTTAAATAAGCAGTTTTCGCAATGCGATATAAATGAAAGATATGGAATTGAAGTATGAATCGCAAAATTTTTCTAATCTCATATAAATATTTATGAAATTGTTTAACCTTTAAACAAACTTTTGCTTATTTCAGTATCGCGCAGTCTATATTTTTTTATTAAAAAAAAACAAAGGTACAATTAACGTTGTTTTTCTGCAGGGCAAAATATGCGAAATCCAGGTTTGTCTTTATTATTAGAAATACACTCTCCCTCAACCTCCCACCCCCAAAAAAATCTGGTACGGCCGGGTTAAATTCAGACAGAGTTGGCATGTCTCCACCGTATGCCTGAGTATGATGACGGATGCGCTGGCCACCAATAGGCGTTCCTATAGACATATGACTTCGATGAAGGTGTCCACGTCGAGGGTGAGGGTTATGAGGGTGGCTATTCATGAGAACATGTACGTGGCCCCCCTTGGGCTCTCAAAAAGTCAGTATTTAGTTGGGGTTTTTTCATATTTTTGTGCAATTTTAGTATAACGCTCTTCAGATAAATCAGTGATTTGGGCAGCAAAGAATAAACGAAGATTTTTTTATGAATAATTTCCAAGTACTCCGGCCAATTGAAGATATAAAATGTAGGTTTCATGCGGAAAAACAAAATAATTTAGTGAAGGGTTAATCGTGGTTCTAAAGGAAGAGGCGCATAGCAGCTGGTAATGATCTGTCACCAGACAAGAAGCTAGAAATAGGCAGAATGAAACGATTCCTACGTACTCAGTTACATACCTGAGTATGATGACCGATGCGCTGACCACCAGATAGGTGGAGAAGGTCCCTATGAACATGATCTCCACGAGGGTGCGGGTCATGATGGTAGCTATGCACGAGAAGATGGATCACGTGACAACTAGGGCCAGTAAGAAGTTGACGCACAGCTCAGCTGCCGATTTCGAGTTCTTATTAACCAGGGCTTTAGTTGCCAACAAGGTATAAATACATACTTTACCAGACAACAAGCTAAAACTATTCACACTGATAAACGAATATTACATCTCAACTGAGTATAATGACCGACGCTCTGACCACCAGGGTCCACCAGAAGAGGGTTTGTATGGACATGACTTCGACGAGGGGGTCCACGTCGAGGTTGAGGTTCATGAGGGCGGCTATGCATGAAAAGATGTACATAGCCCCCTTGGAAATTTTTGAAAGTACGAGGCGTATAAACAGCTGGTAATGCTCCGTCACCAAACAAGAAGCTGGAAATAGGCAGAATAAAACGATTGCTGCGACGTACCTGAGTATGATGACGGATGCGCTGACCACCAGATAGGCGAAGAGGGTCCCTATGGACATGACCTCCACCAGGGTGTCCACGTCGAGCGTGAGGGTCATGATGGCGGCTATGGACGAGAAGATGTACATGGCGCCGAGGGGGATCTTCGTCTTGGAGTGGACGTTCGAGCAGAAGGCGAACAGCAGGCCGTCGTCGGCCATCACGTAGATCACGCGGGTCAGGGCGAACAGGCTGCCTGCAACAGGAAGAATAGAATTGAAACATGTCAATTTCGCCTAGGCCTACAAGGCCCGGGCCTAGGGGCCCAGTTAGGAAAGGGGCCCTCAAAAAGATAAAATCGCCTTTTTTTTGTTGAAAATCTCCGAATCTCCGAATGCTGTCGAACCAGCGTCAAAATGCTCAGCAGAACGGTCGTTTTCAGCGCTAAAGGGATCTAACAACATAGGAAAGCACAGGCTCCACTCGCTCTCTGTAATGTACATATAGTCAGAAATAATGTAGTCAATTGTCTATGATGAGTCATTGGTTCTTTTGCACCCCAGAAGAAAGTTCGCCGTGTGATTTTAAAATTTTTGTAGTATTACAATAGTAATATACTGTATTATTCTGATGTTTATTGAAGTCGATTAAAAATAAAGTGTTCTGGACTAGTGCATTTAATTCGCTAAATTTCCAAAATAGCTTCGAGATGGTTTGGGTCCCAAATTTCAAGTGTCTAGGGGCCCTGAGTCTTTAAATCAGGCACTGTGTCCCCTGTAGCATACAACATATTTATTTGGGCGTATCTTCTCATTTTTCCTTTTCTAAAGTCATATTGATTTTTCATACCATTCTAAATTACTTACTAGTTGTTGAGCACAATTTCAACTTTTTTATCGGTCCAAATTATTCGCCATTATTCTACTTTTTGGTCTGTGAGTTACGTAATATTACGCTTTTTATAATTTAGTATTCTTTTAAATAAATAAACGTTGAGTTTATTATTATTATTTGTTATCTGAATTACAAAAAAATAATTTATCAGTTACAAAGTCCTATACTTTATTTTGTTTCCACTATAGCTACAACAACTCTGGAATTACTTTACTAGTAATAAATTTTCTACTGGTATAAAAAAACTCGTTAAATAGTGGCGTGGCGCTATATAGCTTATAACGCTCCATGATCTGACGTATCAACTTTTGGCATGCACAGTTTTGCATCTTATTGCTTATTTTGAGCAATTTTTTTTTATAAAAAATGGAGCATAACATTTTTAAAATACATTGAATAAACTCTAGTTTTCATTCTAAATCAGATATTTTATTAACATAATACACACACACAAACAAGATATCTTTCCAAGATAAGCATCGGTAGTTGTCACATGCTACTAATCTGACATTTGGCAACTTCAAAACCGTTTCCAGTAAGGCATTAAAATGTTATGATTTTATAAGGATTTAAGTGTCATTATTAAGTAAAATGCTATTTACAAAACATATTTAAACATTCTGTGGGGATGTGAATTAACCATTTTTCTAATATTGGTCCATATAGGTAAAGTAAAATATATAAATTCATGAACAAGCGTTTATATTATTTTACGAGTTTTTTCTTCTTGTATTAGCAAAACTTTTTAATACTTCTTTTATCTCCAATAAATTGTTTGTTTTGATAATAATCCGACCTTTTACAGTGTGCCCTGACCATGCTTCCGTTTCCGTTTCTGATTAGCTTCCATTCTGATATCAACAATAGTCATTACTTGCAATTACTTAATATAAAAATGGGGTGAATTGCAACTTTCTTGCGGTTTTCAATCGAGTAAGGATAATGTAAATGATGTGATGACTTCAATGTAAATTTCAAGTGCTGATAAACTCTCTGCTGGACATTGCCACGTAACAGCGTGTCAGTACTTGATAAAAAACCGCAGGTAAAAGCGTAAGCCTTCCGCACGCGCGGGAACGCATAATGTGAATTATTTAGCATTGCAATTTAGATAAGTATGTAAACTGGATTAACCAGGACAATGAATGTGACCCTTTATAACCTGATACATATAACCAGTGTGAGGTTTCAGTTCCTCGCAGTTCGGTGCCATCGTCTGCTCCTGCGCTAGATCTACATCGTGCGGCACCTACCTCCCGTGCGGCGTAACTCTTGAACTGGATCTGGCAGTAGGTCTGGATCTGCCAGCTTATATAAAGAGATGGTGGTTGGAATCAGTGGGATAGAGGACTGAAGGCGACGGTACGATATTGTAGTTGGATGATGATGATGATGATGATGTAGTTTTTAACTTGCTCTTAATAAACAGATTATTTAACCTCTCCAATGAATATCCTTCCATGAGTCCTACACTCGTCACACCAGTATTAATCGGTATACTTTGTAATAGGTAAGAGTTTTTAATTGCTTTGCACAGTGGTTTAAATCTTTAGACTAGATACTGCAGTTTACCCATCCACGCAGATTACCAGAACTGTAGAATGTGAAACAAACTTTACCTATGATGCCTGTGGCCATGCCGCACACAGCCCCCACGATGACCACAATCTTGGCCCAGTGCGCCCCGTGCGACGCCAGCGCGTCGGGCAGCCCCGAGTCGTCCGTGATGTCCTTGTAGTTGACCATCAGCGTGAGTATACGGGGGCCACGTTGACATAGGTTGAGTTATCGTCGCACTAGCTACACAACACACGAGGGCTATTGGAAACGGGAGTTGTAATTTAGAACCACAGTCAAGTGACGAGCCGACACATGAGTAGGTACCCAATGCAGCTTTTGAGGGCGACATCGTACGCTTCTCGGCGAATTTGGAGGATATTTAAAGTGCCCTTCCTCGACACGGGGTATATTCTATGGAAATTTTTTGGCAGCACGAGCCGTTTCTAGGTCGTTAGTTATTTTGGCAATGCTAGCTGGCCAGTCGTAGTCTATTTGGATGGGGTGGTTGTTCAGATGCCGTCCTCGTCACTTGACTGCGTGCTAAGTTACAAAGCGTAAATTTGGCCGTGATAAAGTCCCTTGGAGGCTAGAAGCATAACGCCTGAAGCTGTCAACTTAGCTTAAAGATTTGGTTTGGTTTGAATTATCGTCGCACTAGAGCTACACGAGGGCTATTGGCGACGGGCGTCGTATTTTAGAACCACAGTCAGGTGACGGGCCAACACCTGAATAGGCCCCCAACGCAACCGTTAAGGGCAACATCGTACGCAGCGTTAGTACTTTGAAGGTTATTTAACGTGCACTCCCTTACACGGGGTATCATTCGTCGGACATTTTTGGCTGCACGGGCCATTTATAGGTCGGCAGCTATTTTGGCGATGCCCGTACCCGAACCTGGGACCTTCCGCATGCTAAGCGAGTGACTTGGCTACCCAGCCCACTTAGCTTAAGGAAGCCTTACCTATGATGCCAGTGGCCATGCCGCACACAGCCCCCACGATGACCACAATCTTGGCCCAGTGCGCCCCGTGCGACGCCAGCGCGTCGGGCAGCCCCGAGTCGTCCGTGATGTCCTTGTAGTTGACCCTCAGGGTCAGTACGGTGGCCACGCTGACGTAGGTGACAATCGCCAACCGATCTCCTAAGCTTCACAAACAACTACCCAGAAGCTTACTCGTTTAAACAAAACAGGTTCACCTTAATTTAAGCTAGCCACAGGTACGTCAAGCATTGCCTTTTTTTTACCGTAAATAAACCACGTTCCGCCCCATTCAAACTGCTGGTTTACAACTAAAGCAGGTCATACGTAGAGAGACGAGGCATGTGGACCTTCGACAAACAATAGAAAGAAAACTTATGGCAACATTACTGAAAGCATGCATGTGTAATTGTGTAAACTTTTCTGACCTATGATGCCAGTGGCCATGCCGCACACGGCCCCCATGATGACCACAATCTTGGCCCAGTGTGCCCCAAGCGATGCCAGCGCGTCGGGCAGCCCCGAGTCGTCCGTGATGTCCTTGTAGTTGACCCTCAGCGTGAGTACGGTGGCCACGCTGACATAGGCTGAATTATCGTCACACTAGCTATACAACACGCGAGGGCTATTGGAAACGGGAGTTGTAATTTAGAACCACAGTCAAGTTACGAGCCGACGACCCAATGAAGCCTTTGAGGGCGACATCGTACGCTTCTCGGCGAATTTGGAGGATATTTTAAGTGCCCTTCCTCGACACGGGGTATATTCTATGGAAATTTTTTGGCAGCACGAGCCGTTTATAGGTCGGTAGTTATTTTGGCGATGCCAGCTGGCCAGCCGTAGTCCAGTCGGATGGGGTGGCCGTTCAGATGCCGTCCTCGTCACTTGACTGCGTGCTAAATTACAAAGCGTAAATTTGGCCGTGATAAAGTCCCTTGGAGGCTAGAAATTTAAAGGCAGAAGCTCTCAACTTTGCTTAAAGAAGCCTTACCTATGATACCAGTGGCCATGCCGCACACAGCCCCCACGATGACCACAATCTTGGCCCAGTGTGCCCCGTGCGACGCGAGCGCGTCGGGCAGCCCCGAGTCGTCCGTAATGTCCTGGTAGTTGACCATCAGCGTGAGTACGGTGGCCACGCTGACGTAGGTGACGGTGGCGATGCCCATCGAGATCATGGTGGCCCGCGGGATCGACTTGTGGGGGTCGCGAGCCTCCTCCCCTGAAGCCGCGATCGAGTCGAAGCCGACGTATGCGTAGAAGCAGGAGGCAGAAGCGGCGAGGACACCGCTGAAGCCGTAGGGTAGGAAGCCGCCGGTGGCAGGGTTGGTCCAGTTGCTGGAATGTAATGGAAGGGAATGATTTAAGAAGGTATAGGACACAAAATCTTCAAAAGAATCAAAAAATTATCGTTATCATAAAAAATAATACAAATATTTTAGAATAATTTAAAACAAAAATTTTATTTATATCTGCAGTAGAACGTGAGATGTGTAGTTTTTTGTGTCATGACATCTGTGTTGGCCAACCACGTTTATAATCTTTGCTTCCTCGTAATATTAGATAGGAATAACGTTATCGAATCCTTAGTCGTTCGGTCGGTTTGGAGCGCTTCAGTAAGGAAAGGGATAAACTTCAAAGCTGTTTTCCTCCTTGATCGTGTTTTCGATGATTTTTTGACCTTAAATTGATATAACTCAAAATCTACTGCCCATAGAGTGTCAAAATTTTCCACTCATATTTTTTAAACATATATCTTTAATTTGTTTTTTGGGATTAGTTGTAAATAGTTTATTTTTTTATTATTAATTTTTATAAAAAAAAGAACCTGTGAAATTTTTAAAAAAAAACTTCAATAATGTTTTTTAAAAAAACTATGGCAAATATGAAAAATCGGTAAAGACAGTTTGTTAAATAAATTTTTCTGTTTGTAAAAATGCTAAATATTTGTTTGCCAATAAATAAGTTTTTGACTTATAACAAAAATAAGAGACATCACTTTTTGACACATTTTATTTAAAAAAAATAATAATGATAATTTAAAACCTTTGACTAGACGAGTGCACTCTCAGAAACGAGTACTCAAAAACGATGAAATTCTCCTTAATTTTGACAATGCCGTTTACTGGCAAATGCTCCGAGTTTTTCTTTCCTCAAAGTGAGGAAATTTGATTCGTCATTTTCATGAGGATTCGAATTTCGTCTAATCTAAAGAAATATTTCGTCATTTTTGAGCATATGAGTACAGTAATGAGATTCAGTTTCCCCAAAATCAAGATACAGAATCGTCAAATCGCAATCGTAAAAGTGAGGATTCGCGTTTACTCAAGTCACGGGATAGTTTTAGGAAACAATCCTCAAAATTAACGAAATGAAGCTTGAGGATTCATGAATCGTCAAAAATGAAAGTGTTATTTCTGAAGTGAAGATAACGATTTAAGAAAGAAACTCGCTTAAACAATGTAATAAAAAAATAGGATATATCTTTATTCTTTAACCACGGCCAACTTAAGTGACAAGACCAGGAAGCTCTACCAAACATGAGTGTGGACGAAAATTTTGACGTCACTGTTCCGAGTGCCGAAGATGTAAAAACTTGTTTGGGCGCACTCGGAACCCTAAAAAACTTGTAGTGACTGAAGAACGACCAGGGCCATCTTAATAAGATATCTCTAATGCTCACTCTGCGTTGGCTAACTATGCGTAAAAAAAATTAAAATATAAAAGGCTACGTTACATAGAAGTAGCATTATCAGTACATGATGATAAGACTAGAGAGGCACCGGCACAGAACCTGCTATCTTTAAATTGCCACAGTAACATATACCGCTCTAGTGCTATTCGTTTATTTTTTGGACAAATTGAACAGGTTGATTATGTTTTCTACATTGATCCACGAATTGTACTTTGCGACAAAAAAAGAAGCAGCCAAACAAATCTTTTAGAGATGATCAAATAATTGCATTCAATTTCGCTCGCTGGGGTAACTTTTTTAGAGAAGTCTTATGTGCTTTCTGCCAAACAAGAGATAAATCTAAAATTATAACACTAGTTCTATGCTTCTCACATGGTTTATCTTTCTTTACTCGAGAGGGCTGAGTAGTTTTCTTATTCCACTTTAACTCACACAGTTCTACTCAAAAGACGTTCGATGTTTTGTCCAATGACGCATGCCGCAAAGAGTTAGAAATATATCAGGATGGAAGAAGTGGTTGGACTAATCCCGATCTGGTAGACCAGAAGACTCATGGATCTGGTCTAGTAGACCAGATCCATGAGTTTAAAAGTTTCCAAAAAGTCCAAAAGCAGGTGTGGGCTTTTTCACAGCCTCTTCGCGTGAAAACCCCAGGCAGTGTAAAATGTGCTGAGCCACGACCTACTCAACTACTAAGGCCGAGGACGCTCTCTCAAGGACGGAAATTTTGACGTCATAGTTCCGATTGACACTGTTCCGAAGATGGAGATAACCTGTCTCGAAACCTGTTCGGAACCACTCGTTCACGGCTGGCCACATTTTTAGGGTTCCGAATACGTTCGAACTAGTTTCTCGATCTTCGGCACTCGGAACAGTGACGTCAAAAATTCCGTCTACTCTCATGTTTATTAGAGCTTCTTTGGCCTTGTTATTGAAGTTGGCCGTGGCTGGGGCCAAAAACGGAGAATTGTCGCGTGGGGCATGATATGAAGGACGAAGTAGCACAAAAAATCCTGCATTCGTTCCATTCCTACCTTGTATCTGAGAAGTAAGCCCCGACGCCGACAATAGTCACTATGACCACAAGGTTGGCGGCCGAAAAGACGTTGTTCAGGTACGATGTCATCTTGACGCCGAACGAGAGACAGAACACGAACAGGATCAGGATGCCGAATGCCAGGAAGTCCAAGCGCTCCGCGAAGTAGGGCACGTGGAATGTACCTGCAAAGTATATAAATTTAGTAGTGGACTAACATTTGCCGTTATTCAACAAGTAATGTGTAGTAATATGCAGACTAGTTAATAATAAAAAGGTGGTTTTAAGATAATTTTCTAGAGATTCAAAAATAACATTATTAAATTTCTCTTCTCTAAAAAAAACTGCATTTAGGTGCAGAAAAAGAAGACTATTTAAAGTATTGTTTTTAAAACATTAATATGTAGTTTAGAGGGGTCGCTCTTAGAGACACGAGACCCTTTGTGAGCGAACTAAAAAAAACTGGAACCTTATACCATTAAGTATAGCAACTATCAGAAAACTTTCAATGCAGTGTCGTAGGCTATAAGTCGACATCTTCTGCTTCTTAATTGGTAAAAATATTCCAATATTATTGGTGTAAAAGGAGAATGACGAAAAATGTACGGAACAACCCTCAAAGGATGTAATATGTAACTATGTCCTTATTCTCACGATGTATCAATACACTTCCTCATCTTTTCTATTCCCTCGAACCTCTTATCTCATTTTCTCCAAGGACGAAAACCCACCAGTCTTCCCCCTACTGAAAGACATACCATTAAAACTTCTCTACAACTTTAAGACTGATGAACTGAGGATGTAGCTCTGACTTATAACTATTTGGTTTCAATTCAAAAAATTTCGAAAATGATATGCAAACACACTTTTGTCAGCTCGAAGTCCTTTCCAAAACGATATCCTTGGCTATTGTTGGCCAAATGGGATATATAAGTACAGTCTGCACAAAAACCCAATACAAATATAAATGAGTTATCCATTTCCACTAGGGCTTAATTGCTTTACGTGGGCCAAAGTCATTCGCCAATGGAGCTTAGACAGTCCAATTCCAGAGTTATCCCTGAAGGCCTTCAATGTCCACTCCTAAGTACTTACCAAGTCAAACTCTAGTAACATTGGAGACTGAGTTCGTGGGTCCGCAAGTAGACCAGTCATGGCCATATTGACAGGTAATCATCCGTTGCGCTTTGCACATGATGGAATAACAGCATTAACGAATGATGCGCATTCCTTTATGCACATGCTGTTACGTGTTCGATATGTTCTTTGTTTTACCATTTCTTTACCTACACGTTTTTTATCCTTAAAGTAGATGCATCTCACTAGTTCAATTCATGACTCACTACACCGACACTGCAGTAGGAAACATAATATATCTTTGTTCTTTTAAAAATGGAGGATTCAAATATCCCTTCTAATAAATTTATTATTTTTCCCAACAAATTGAGAACTTAGAATCCCTGCAAGATATACACCAATACCCAAATTAACTCGGATTACATTCTCGAGTGCCCAACCTTTACCACAGATATTTTAGAACGAGCAATGGTGCCACTGGCTTCAGAACTTCGAGAGGTCCTCTACAGTACAGATGTATTGGAACAAACGGATGCAGTTTTAAAAGACACACGAGGCCATTCAATTGACCATGGACACGATCAAAACAAAATAAATTCTATCAAACATTACACACTGCTAAAAAAAATTCCTGTAATATACCATTCACTCCTCTTTAAAAGAGAACACTCATGCACAGCATTTCTTATAGCTAGTAGATGAGCTAAAACTGTAAAAATGCAGAAATCGCTCTAATTTCTTAACAGACAGTTTTCAATCATAAATAAGGCCTTTACCCCAAAAAATTTAAAGGCAAATACTAGTAAATTTACTAGTTTAGTAAATATACTAGTAAATTTTTTAGTTTTTTTATGGTGTAGTAAACCTACCCACTACGGCATCCGTGCCGTTCTTGATGGCGCCCCCCGCCAGGCTGTCGATGTAGGCGCTGCAGGCGCGGGAGATGGCGGCGGCGCCGATCACGTGCTCCAGCGCCACGTTCCAGCCCACCAGGAACGCCCACAGCTCGCCCAGCGCCAGGTACGTGTAGGAGTAGGCGGACCCCGACCTAGGATACCTGCAAAAAGATAACACACTTAAGGGTCACATCACATATGAAGAGTACACGGGAAAAACCGATTGATTTTGTAGAGAATTTTCCTTAGCAGGGCACTTTGGCGATGATAGCGAGTGATCGCTTAAAGTTGTGTAGGGAAACGAGTTCCTACCACAGAGGTCATAGTTAAAATAATCGCAAGAAGCTTCTAGAAGAGCCCCAACGAAGCCAGTGTTGTAGGTCACGTGATCTTCCACTCTAGTACTTTAACTACTATCTCTGTGGTTCCTAGCAACCAAGATTCAGGCGATTGACGATCCCGACGTTTGGACCAAGCGAAGAAGAAAGAGAGAAACCGGCTTTCAGCCGCCAATGTCCGCCAAGCAGACAATTGTGGGCGTCCGCCTAATAAATCAATCGGTTCTTCCCGTGTAATATTCATATGGATAGCTCCATCATTGAGCTTCAATCTTCAACGCAAATCGACGTTTATCTCAATTTCGTGAGGTTGGACATAGGGTTGCCAGTGTTGAATGAACAGTTGTTGGC
This sequence comes from Hylyphantes graminicola, assembly GCA_023701765.1. Taxonomy (NCBI): domain Eukaryota; kingdom Metazoa; phylum Arthropoda; class Arachnida; order Araneae; family Linyphiidae; genus Hylyphantes; species Hylyphantes graminicola. The sequence goes on from CM043114.1 coordinate 10,388,347, forward strand.
ATGTTATGAATTCAACTTCATTCTCATGTTTGGCCCCAAAATTATATATATTTGCTCTTCAATGTTGGATGACTGCATGTACTCATGGTTTAAAATGACCAAATACATATATTTCTCTCGCTGTGACGAAAGCAGTAATCTATATGCAACTGATTGGTTTAGATAATAGGTTGGATAAACCTAGGTCGTGTGGGATTGATGTCGTAGACAATACTTTCTTCAACCTCAACAGCACACAAATTGCATTCAAATTTTGAGTATTGCGCTATGGAAAGGCTTAGTTGGGAATTGGGTTGGAGAATTTTCGCACGTCTGCCCTTTAAGGGTACAGAAATAATACACGTTTAGGTACAGAACTAACACTTTTGTGAGGACATGGAAATAATTTCTTAAGAGCACAAAAATAATAGATACAGAAGATAGAAAGCATAGATACAGAAGTAATACTTATATTGACATAAATATTTATATTGGTATCGTAGTACAATCCAGGACTTAAAGACGCCTACCTAACGCCGAGTGACGAACAGCACATGCCCCAAAGAGTTAGAAACCCACAAGTTCATAGTACATTTTTAAAGACGAGAAAGTCAAATTTACCTGACGCCGAGTTCCGCATAGCAGAGTGCTACCGGGAATTATACGATCTCGGAGAAGAGGAAGGCCAGCACCACTGCTGGTCCGGCGGTTTTCTTAGCGACGGAAGCTGTCAGCACGTACACTCCACAACCGATCTTTTGTCCTATGGCGATGTAGGCAGTGCCCAGGCACCGACGCAGGAGCCAAGAAGGCCAAGTGGTTTAGATGGAACGTGTCTTTCTTTTCTATGGTTTTCACATTAGGTCCTTCCCACATTTAGGTTGCCGAATCTTTGAGCTTGAGAATGTGTTGTTGAGCTACTAGTACTACTCTAAGACGTTTTGAAAAGTATGCAGTGTTTTAGGAGCACATGCTACTTTACCAATTGGTAAAAATGAGTCAAGCATAATTGAACTTATGAGCAAAGACATTTGGGTTCTTAACCCGCTACTCTTTTTGGATTGCATTAATTGAGCTAGTCCAACTTGTGTCACACATGAAGACCAGTCGAATGGCATGCGTTATTTTAGAAGACGCATATGCGGTATATACTTGGGGTTGCGCATGGAAATTTTGGTGGAAAGTGCTATACGCCAAATGCATGTTTGAAAGCTTTGCATGTTGTTTTTACTCGTTTCAACGCATGACGCACGGTGACGAACAGCGCATGCCGTAAAAAGTCAGGAAGATGAGAAATTTTAGGACTCTTACCTGACTCCGAGTTCCGCGTAGCAGAGTGCCGCCAGGAAGGACGCAAACCCAGAGAAGAGGAAGGCCAGCACCACTGCTGGCCCGGCGGTCTTCTTGGCGACGGAAGCTGTAAGCACGTACACTCCTGAACCGATCATGTGCCCGATGGCCAGCAGTGTGATGTCTGCCGTATCCAGGCACCGACGCAGGTTCGTTTCCATGACGTCTGTGTCTATGAACTTCTTGCGGGTCAGCCGGGAAGCGTAGCCCTTCGCCCGGGACACAAGATCTGGGGGGGAGCAAGATCAACGAAATATAATATACTAGCAGTATGGTATGAAACTAATTATATTAATTAAAAATTACAATCAAATATGAAAAAACTAAGCATCAGGTGCACACGTAGGTATTAAAAGGAATCTATATTAAAAAATTTCGAATTTTTTGGAGCAGTCTAAGTAGGTCTTTTGCGATCCACAGACAGAGACAGACAGACAGACAGACAGACTCTTTATTTTATTATTATAGATACTGGATATTATGTGGAGTGGAAAAGATCACTTGAGTTACCCATTTGGCTTGGGTTCTCTTGGCAAAACTAAATCTCGGTATACTTTAACATACACAGAGAGCTCATCGTAATCTGGCTGTTTCAAGCCGTATGTATGATTTTTTGTACCAAATAAACTTTTTTGCTGAAAACCATTATGGTTTCATTAAGGACCGTAGTACAGAAAAAGCTCTTCTTCAAATTTCTAAATTTATTTATAATAGTATCGACAAATATATTAAAAAAAGTTGCAATTTTTTTTGTATATCTAAAGCTTTCGACAATGCTAATCATATATTAATTAAAAAGTTAGAATATACAGGTTTTCGAGGTAATATTTTGGATTGGTTCAAATCTTATCTCTCAAATAGAGTACAACGAGTGCAAATTTATGACAAATTTAGCGATTTTTCTATCTCAAACCGTGGTGTACCCCAGGGCTCAATCTTGGGCCGCCATTTTTTTAAAAATAATTTTTATTGACTTTCATAAATTCCATCATTTTTATTAGTTTTTTTTCTTAACTTATTATCAGTAGTGAAGAATATGCCGAGTCTGAAAATTGTAGGCCGCTAAAAAAGCAGCCCCTTCGGGGGAAAAAAATATGTACTGTTTGAACTGCTCATTATCCGTTGAACCTTGAACTATCCGATATTTTTCAAGAAAACTGCCAGAAAAGTGGTAATTGGCGCATTACCTACTGGATACTCCAGCTATTTGCCTTTTGATTGCTGGATTTAACTTATTTTTAATCTTATTGGCACGTTACAACTGAATAAACCTTCCATTGGTGTTTCAATTGTCGAATTTAAGTTATTTTTAATCTTATTGGAGCTTCACTACTGAACACCTTCGCCCGGAAATATTCAGGGAGCAAGAAAGAAGGAAGAGTTAAGAAGAAGCGACTGATTACCACATTCATAAAGGCACTATTTTGTTCTCAAACTTTAGAGCTGAATTTTGTCTCATTTTTAACTATTGACCAGCACTTAATTGCAATTTGATGTCTATTATGCAGCAATTAAGTTCTAAACGTTTCGCCAAATGACGCAGTTTTTTTACGATCTGTGATTTAGCTGAAGCTAAACTGTTGATTATTTTGTAGTTCCGGTGGGAGAGATAAAGTGGATACCGGAACAAATTTTCCAGCTTATTTTATAGTTGGAGTATCTGTTTATTTTAATTTTATCTTTTTTTAGGAAAAATTAAAATCGATGAGTTCCTTATACACTTATTTTCAAAAAGTAACAACATATGTCCAAAAAGTAGGTAAAGTGCCCTATAGTAAATGATTAAAATTAAGCATTTGAGTTTGGAAATGGGCCCCGTATGCCGAAGAAGTTTTCCAACCTGATCTCGTAACTCTTTCAGTGGATTGTTCTGACATCACAAAACTTTCTGAAACTAGGGTGAAAGTTGTTACTCCATGATTGTTCAAACTAGACTGCCTTAATTTTTTAGAATTGACGAGTGCTTCCACCATACATTAACGTAGCCTAAATTCAATTGAAAACTTAGTTCACTTGTTGTTTTAATTTCGAGTTGGTGTATGTATTTATTTATGTATTGGGTGTGAATATATATCTTTATTATTAATATTAAGAATTATTAATTTGTTTTCAAAATCCATTCTAAAATGAATGGATATTTCGTTTTTTTTTTGGTTGCTTTGCTTTAAGTTTAAGACTCATTGTCTGCCATTTACACTACATAAAAATTCTGTAACTATTCACCGCATTTGCCGCATATTTACAACTGCAAATGTGTTGAATTTCTACAGAAGAGTACAATTCTGGTAATCTGCCGCGGGTGGGCAAACTGCAGTATCTAGTCTAAAGATTTAAGACTGTAAGCAATTCAAAACTCTTCCCTTTTACAAAGTATACCGAAATACTGGCTTCATCAGGTCATAAAGGTCAAATTCATTGTCGTAGCTACTGCAGTTTACATGCCCAATCTTCACCGTATGTTTTCTTCTATTTTTATGTATGTTATGATATGCACATATATATTCCACCTTGTGTGCTTGTTCGGAGAACCGCTTATAAGCTTTCGTCAAGTGGGACAGACACATAAAAAATTTGTACAGTCACAAAGAAATGAATAACACATAGATAAATAAAAACATTTATTGACGGTCACAAACATCCATGCCTGACCGGGATTCGAACCCGACCCCAGCAGCTCCAAAGGCTAGAGTCCTAACGATTGAGCCACCGGGGCGGCTTTATGTATGTTACACCATGGGGGTGGGGGGATTGGGGAGCTCAGTCGGTAAGGTGCTTGACTAGCATGTCCCTGTTTAGTTTCGGTTATTGTCAAAATAACTGTCGACCTATTAACAGTACAGTCTACGCAGTCAAAACGTCTGACAAATAATAACCCGTGTAGAGGAAGTGCACATTAAATCTGCTAAAAGTCCCAACGTCAAGTACTATGTCGCCTTTGACAATAGCGTTGGGTGGTTATATAGGTGTCGGCTCATTACTTGACTGTGGTTGTAAATTAGGACGGCCGTCGTCAATATCCCTTTTTCCTAAAACCTAAAAACTGCTGCGAAAATCGTCGTTTTCCAAATATTAATAACTAATTCAAAGAGTATAAAAGTTCAGACAGTACAGGAATTTCGCTATTCAAGTTTAGTTTTAACCAATAGAACAATCTCGAAAATTCGATTTCTAAATAAGTAAGAGTCATCAACATAACTACATAAAATATCTGTGTCATTCAGTAGCAATTAATTTTATTTCGAAATAAGCTGAATGATTTTTATTTAAAGCATTAAAATGAATATTTCGAAATAAAATGACTTTGTCGAATGAATCGACTTTAGTCTTCGATTGTATGAATATATGAGAATAAGTTCGTTTAATGATGCTGTTCAAATAATGACTCAGTTGAGTAAATCGTTGATCGGAAGAAAAAAAGATTAATAGGTTATCGGTTGGCATAGTTATCGATTTTCTAACTGTAAAAATTGTGAAAATCACTCGTTTAAATTAACCCATTTGTCGAGGGAGAGCGTGGGTAGCCTAGTGGTTAGGGTGGAATCGGAATAGGAAGGTCCGTGATAGGGTACCAATACCACTAAACTTAGTACGTGCTCCTTAAATCTGTGGGACCGAAAGTCCTGTGGGCGGTCATGTCATAGTTTCCCACGGGTACAGGTCCCTGAGGACTATTTCCCTCCCTTTAAGAGACATGTCTAAATTGCGGAGGTGACGATAGGTGGCAGCATCTGTCACTCATATGTGTGCGTGCTACTCCTTACCAAGCACACAAACCTGAAAATCTATGTCTACCAACCCATTTGTTGGGGGATATTTACATAAATAGTACTCTTGAAATTTTTTCGAACTTTTAGTGTAAGATTTTGAAATAGAAAATAATATTTTTCTGGTTTAATTTTGGAATGAGTAAAATAAAAAAAAATAAGGTCATTTTGCACATAATTCACTCCTGTGCTCAAAATTATTTGGGTGTAACTTCAGAACATAAACTGTTTATAGCATTACTGCATCCCCCTTTATAGTGTCATTTAACGTCTCTAAAAGGATGGAACAGTATTAGTCTATAGTGAGGTAAAATTTAACTATGGTGAAAATTTCCTCTTTTATTTACGGAAAATGCTTACTACACTACGATAACGGGTAACATTAGACACACCATGATGTGTTATGATATGATACACTCTCAGAAATGAATACTCAAAAACGACGAAATTTTCCTTAATTTTAATGATGTAGTTTACTGGCAAATGCTTCGAGTTTTTCTTTCCTCAAAGTGAGGAAATAATTGATTCGACATTTTTATGAGGATTCGAATTTCGTCTGATCTAAAGAAATATATCGTCATTTTTGAGCATTTGAGTACAGTAATGAGATTTAGTTTCCTCAAAATCAAGATACAGAATCGTCAAATCAAGATCTTTAAAGTGAGGATTCGCGTTTACTCAAAAGTCACGCGATAGTTTGACGAAATAATCCTCAAAATTGACGAAATGAGGCTTGAGGATTAATGAATCGTCAAAAATGAAAGTGTTAGTTCTGAGAGTGTATGTTATGATACTCTCACCACACATGCCAATATTGGTCCAATATAAAACGAATGACATAACCATGCCATCTATTGGATTTATACTGCCTCCAATTTTACGATGGAACAAATATTGGGTGATACAATACTGAAATTTAACTATGGTGAAAGCTTACTCGCAAACATGTTGTTGGAAGACATTAAAATCATTCATGCAACAATAAATCGGTGCATAAAAAGCTTTACAATCTTAGTATAAGAATAAATTTCTAGATTTATGAGTAGAAAAAGTATGAACACTTGGTTCAACCTTATACCAAAATGTGGTGCTTGATTTTACCATTTATTGGTGCTACCACATGCACCAAGTTCTGGCTTAACGTCGAACCAACATTTGGTGCCCGCGGTAGCACCAATTAATGGTAAAGCCAAGCACCTAACCTTGGTTGAAGCTGGAATTCACCAAATTTTGGTAGGGTCGACATAAATTTTTAACAGAGTAAATGCTTAATTCTGATTATTTGTAATATTAGACACTGTATGATACGGTATATGCTTCACACTGTTGATTTAATGTTCCTCCATTCTTAGCAGTTAAAATACACCATAAATCATAAAACAGTAATGCTGTCACTAGTTTTATGTAGTTTAAATATTTCAGAGTGCTATCGACACTTTATTGCAAAAGCATTACCCGGTTTATTGCTTTTATTATTACTATTGTTTTGCAAACATTTGTAATCTTGCATAGATGCGTTTCATTTACGACAATGACAGTCAAAAAGTCGGTCATGACTTTTGCAATAAAAAACACCAATGTCACGTATCTTGCTCGTTATCATAGCAGAAGCGCTTAGTTTATTTGTACTTGTAAAAACAAATTATTTCGAAATCCTTCACGTAACCAGATTTTATTTCAAGGAAGTCAAAAAAGTAGTAAAAACTTTAAGAAATTGCGTCAGTTTTTAATTTTGATTATAAAATAAAATCTTATCACTGTTACAAAAACAAGTGTATTTGTAACTGTAGCCAATAGAACTGCTTCTACACAGATTTATACACCATGGGAAAAACACGCTAAACATATCATTTATTCAAAATTTAACGTTCAAAAAGCCGAAATTGAATATTTTCATTAGTTTTCTTTAGCAATTTAAATGAATATTTTCCATTGTTTGTTAAATTTACTTGCAGTTCGAAGAATATTTGAAGAGCTTAGTGGAAGAATGTGCTAAGTGACAAATAGGCGAAAACGAGAAAATTAGCTGTGGAATTTTAAGTTCGCTTTCAGATCTGTTGAAAACGGTACTTGCAAACCATAAAAATTATAATAAACTTAAAATTTATTAAGAAGGGAAAACTTGTCAACGTTAAAGAAATTAGTAACATGTTCATTGACACAAATATTTCAATTTCTTCAAAAATGTCACTTAGCACGTTCCTCCACTAGTTAATTATATAAAACTTTGCTGTAATGGAAGGAAAATGTCAAATACTATAGTGTCCGTTCTGGCGACATTTTGGCGTATGTAAAAATGTCACCAACACCAAAAAACCCTCGAGATTCTTGTTCTTAACTTCGTAAAATAAAAACCCGAGTAAAAAACAACACCTGATAATTTCAAAATATTTAGAAATAAGAAAAACGAGAAAACTGCAAAATGCAAGCTTTATAGCCCTCTGAAATTGTCGTAAACTGTCGCACAAAAGAATTTAGTATTTGACTAACACAAAACTTACAATATCATTATCAATTATATTTTAAACTAGCAGTATGGTCCCGCCTTACTGGGAACCCGTTAACTTCGCATTGTTTCCTTTTAGAGGCATGCTTACTTGTGAAAATACACTCAAAATCAAAACAAAATTAAATTCGTGTTGGCGCATGCGTGTTGGCGCAACTTAAAAAAGCAAACACCAATAGAGGATGAAGCAGCCTTAGGGCGAGCGCATATCTCAACCATACTCAATCAAACTAATAGAGGATGGCAGCAAGCCCCCGTTTCGGCCCGGTCCATGTATTTTCAAGCCCTGTTATGGTCCCGCAATCCCACGTGGATGACGGTTTTTTTTAAACTAATTATATTAATTAAAAATCACAATCAAATATGAAAAAACTAAGCCTCAGGTGCACACGTAGATATTGAAAGGAATCTATATTAAAAATTTCGAATTTTTTAGAGCAGTCTAAATAGGTCTTTTGTGATCCACAGACATACACACAGACAGACAGACTCTTTCTTTTATTATTATAGATTTAAAAAAAAAGAAAATTTTAAGATCGAAGGGTGGAATCCGAAATTGGAGGGGGGGGGGGGGTACGGACAGACGGACGGACATCTCCAACATGCTAATACCTATTTTTATATTTTGTTATTCATTCGAATTAAAACAAAAAAAGAAATATGTCCAAAGTATAACAATTTACTAAACACGTGGTTGCTGAAAATGTTACTTTTTTTTAAAACTTAAAGTGAGGCATAAACTAAGCCTGTCATTCAGGGATATTAAATTTTATTTCTTATTATGTAGGTGAGTTATAGCTTTATCTCACATAACAAGATTGCTATTGAAGCACTATAACAGCCTATTTCGTTTTACTTCAATACTCCGAGAAATTCTTTCAGTACAGGGAGATAGACGAACAAAAGTAAAGATAGGTAGTATGTATTATACACTTTTAACCGACAAAATTAAATAGGAAGCATAGAATGGAAGTTGCAGCCTACAGTTTAAACAAAAGCTCAGGAAAATGTATACACAGACAAGAAGTATAAAATATATATATAACTGATATAACATTCTAACGAAAAACGTTTTTTAAGACTTGGTCAGTTTAAGGGGTTCGGTATGTTGTATATCGGTAATGTTAAATTGGCCAATTGCAATGTACCTTTTCACAATAACTACTGATCAGATCATCTTAAAATTTTCTGTGTGTGTTATACCAACCTTTTTTTTTAATCTGAGGTTAAAAGTTTTTTTTAAATAACTGTTAGATTTTTTAAATAAAAATAAGTTTCAAAGTACCCAAAAAATAATGAAATTTTTCACTTTTTGCCTCACGAATTTTTTTTCCCTTTAGTTTTATTAAGAATTATAACCTCAGATTAATCTATACTATGTGTTACATCATATAAAAAAAGTTTACGAGAAAACACAGCATAGTTTTTGAGAAAAGGTACATTGAAGTTCAAAAAATCAAGTTATGAGAAAAACGCGTTTAAAGTTTTTATTGTTAACCCGTTTCAGTAAGGAAAGGGTTAAATAAAATGGCTTTTAATGTCAAAAATATTTTTCCTATCGTCTTGATACTTTGTGACATTATTAATAAAAGTTGTAATAGTATTTTAAGCCGATAATTTTTACTTTTATTTTTTCACCGATTTTGGGGTACTGAACCCCCTTAAGGGGAATTTGGAAAGAGGGCGGAAATCTCTTTAATATCAATACTTATTTACCATAAAAAAAAAGTCGACTAAAAATTGCTATTGAAAATAGACTTTCATTAATTGTGTGTAAAGTCCTGCTTTTAAGTATATAGTGGGGCAAAGTTACTTTAAACCCTTTTACGCCCGTCGTAGGAAATTTATTAAGGTAGGCGAGTACCCCCAAAATTCTAAAATTTTTACTATTACCTTAATCTTTACCAAATTTGGCATAGTGATTTCAGATATAATGAACAATATATATTAAGTTTCGATGATACTGACAATTAGTTTACTTCCTTGTGTCTCTTTGTATGTATTTAAGTGTTTGTTTGTATTTCATTTGTTTGTTTTATATGTATCCTTGCAATAGATTTATGTTGATATTATGAAACATTTTATTGTAATAACCATTGCCAACCATTGTAAACGGGCTTAGGCCCATTGCAATAAATTTATTATCTATCTATCTATCTATCTAATGAACAATGCTTTTTGGGCTTTTTTTTATTTAAATATAATTGATTTATTTTAAACGGTGTTTTACAACCAAAAAAAGGGGTTCACGCTAACACTTCTAGCATAAAAAGTTTTACATTAATTTACCTGAATTTTTTTACAGATGCTATTTCAATATAGTGCCATGAACCTCTAACATCAGGTGTAAATATACAAGTTTTTTTTTTTTAAATGTCCAAGGGTAAGTCAATCGAACAAAAATCTTTTTGTGTGGTTAATTTATAACATTTTTCTTAATAATTTATTTTCTTGTAATTTGTTTGTAACTCTAGAGGGTCATTGCATGCATCAGTTCAAAACGAAGAATTTAACATATAATTAATGTTTATAGGATGAAAATTCAATGTGGTAGACTTGTTAGCGTAAACCTCTTTTTTTAGCAGAAAAACACCGTTTAAAATAAATAAATTTTATTTAAATAAAAAAATGCCCAAAAAGCATTGTTCGTTATATTTGAAATCACTAAGCCAGATTTGGAAAAGATTAAAGTAATAGTAAAAATTTTAGAATTTTGGTTATTCGCCTATTAAGTTTGATTTAAAAAAATAACTGGATCTTAGGAGAGTTTCAAAAGCTACATATCACACAGAAGTTGTCAAAACAAAGCTCTTCAATGGATAAGAAATCCATATTATTGCAAGAGGATTGTGAGTGTTTGTGCTGGAAGTGGCACATCGTATTGAATTATTTGTATTTTAAAGTCAATTGCTGACTAATTAAATTTTTACTGGTGTGAATTATACTGCTCGACGTGTTTTTGAAACGACTATTATTTGTAAATGATTTTTAAATTCATGCAACTTACCTATTGTTGTAGGTAAAACACAACAGCGGGCATAACCTTGTATACTCCACGATAAAAATGTTTTCAAAAATTTCATGGAGAATAACTGTTAATACTTCATTATATTTTTTTTTATCATAGAGTAAGTATTTAAAGTTGATTGATAGATGAATGTGTATAATTCCAAATTTAAAAGACGTTTTAACCCCTTAAAAAAATCTTAGAAAAAGACACAATTCTTCGCAAATGCTTCAACCTTTTCCCTTGTACATATTTATTTTGCTGATGGATAATACAGTCCCAAAAGTTTGCCACCTTATTTTTTTAATTTTGCAATTGAAAAAATAAGTAACAGCTTCATTTCAAATATTGCTTTGATGAAAATATTGAAAAAAAAACTTATTATCATAAATACGTTTAAGTGCTGAGTATGGAATCAATTTTAACGCTTAAATCCTTCCCCCCCCCCAAAAAAAAAAAAACGGTACGGCCGGAACGTTACCAAAATTTCTGAGAAAGAAACGTTTTGGCCTTAGTTTGCCGATAACTCGTTTAATCAGGTTATAAAAAAGTAGGTTTGTAAACGAAACTGTCACTCAGGACCGCTTTTACAGAAAGTTAATGCGCCGAAAAAAGTGTCAAAAACGGAATTAAGTAATATATTAAATGTTAAAACTAAACAAGGTAAATTTATTTGTCTTTTTCGTCAAACAAAAAACTTTTTTTTATTCGATCTATCTCCTTCAGATTAACAAATTTGTTTTCAAATATCATTAAAAAAAATTGAATCGGTGAGTGCCAAAACAACGTCAGTCACAAATTTCAAATTTTTCAGGAGGGAGAAAAAACGTAATAATTCCTCCCCTATTTCTGCACTCAACACTCGAAACAAAACGTCCTGTATTTCCGGAACTACTATACAGACTAACGTAGTTTTTTCAACCGACACGCCTCTTGCCTTTCTACGCTTATTTTCATTGAAAACGAGTTTTCGGATTTTTTTGACTCAGTGGTTTCTGCACTCACCGACTCAATTGAAAAAAAAACAATGAAAAATGCCTTGACAAAAGCAGTAATTAGTTTTTGGACACTGAATTTTTTCACGTATTGCACCTGTCCGTAACATTTGTAGTTTGGGCTGTGAAAATAGGTGACGGAGAGACCCGGGGGGGGGGGGGGGGGGGGGGGGGGGGGGGGGGGGACCTAGCCCATAAAAAAATCTCATTTTTTACGTTACAAACGTAGTGTAGAGGTTGAAATTAATAAAATTACCAAAAAATGACCGCGATAATAAAAAAATACCATCTATCAAGCACGTTAAAAAAAATAAACTTTTAAATTTTGTTAAACTATTAAGAAACGTTAAAATCGTGTTAGGATTTGTGAAAATGTCTGTCCGTCTGATCGTCAACCACTAACAGAGTCAAAACTGCAAATGCCATACACATGCGTGAAATGTCAAACTAAATCTGATTGAGAAATAAGGGTCGATTCGTATTTTCAGCCCATTGGGACATAAGAGGAATGAAAATGAAGAGCATTTATCCTAAAATTTAGGAGTATAGCTAGTTTTTGAATTATTAGTATTTTATATAAAGGTTATTCATAAATCATTATTTTAGTTCGTTTACATTGATTATTTTATATCGCATTTACATTTATTATTTTGAATCTTTTACAATTATTATTTTGAATCGTTTACATTTATTATTTTGAATCGTTTTCATTTATTATTTTGAATCTTTTACATTTATTATTTTGAATTTCTTACATTTATTATTTTGAATCGTTTACATTTATTATTTTGAATCATTGACATTTATTATTTTTGTTCGTTTACACTTATTATTTTGGTTCGTTTACATCGATTATTTCAGTTCGTTTACATTGATTATTTTGATTTGTTTACATTGATTATTTTGAATTGTTTACACTTTTAAAACAAACACTCCCAATTTACCTCAGTCTGAGTGGATTTCACTCCTCCAGACTGGAAAATGCACTTCTCCTTTTGGAGTGGATCCTTTGTGTGTTAAACCTCCGACAGGATCACTCCAAACGAGTGATTTTAACTCAGTCTGAGAAAATATGCATGCCTTTAGGGTGTCGAAAATGCACTTCTCCAACTGGAGTGGATTTCACTCTTTTGTTTTAAGAGTGTACATTGATTATTTTGAATCGTTTACATTTAATGTTTCTTATTTCTACCATTTAACATATTTGATGTGTCGGATGGTCGAATATATAGTGGAATTTTTACCATATTTTGGCCATCATATCATAGCTATTCTGGCAATTTTAACACGGCCTATGGGCTCTTAACTCCTAGAATTGTCTAGATACAAACAAACTTCTTTTTTAAAAAACATTAATGCTGATATTAGAATGGGAGAAAATTAAAATATAATATACTGATGGAGTGAAAAACAATCACCGATGATAATTTTATTTTTGGAAAATCACTCTGTTGAGAAATTATTTTTGATGCTGACAAATTGTTTGCTCGTTTTTTTTTTTTTTTTTTGAAAATCATATATTATTTTTCAAGAATTAAATGAAAAATATTCTGTTCAGTTTTAGTATTAATTTGTGAAATAAAAGTTATGAAAATATCAAATTTTGTCATTTAAAAGTTTAAATTGAAAGTAAATGTTGTGTTCGACGATTTTTTCCTAAGGTGTATAATTCTTGTGTAATACCGAAAATAATGTTATAAACTTATTTAGTTTCTTATAGAAATTCACACACACACACACAGTGGGTATAAAGTTACAGTAAAGTAGTCTCTTTTAGTTTTAAAAAAAAATTTGTTTTTATATTTGGGGAATGTAACAAGGAAAAGTTTCGAATTTAAACTATCCTAAAAAAAATTTAAAATTTAATTATTATTATAAAACACTGATATCAATAAAGTTTTTTTTTCCTTTTTAGCTGTTTGTGCAACTTTGAATAAAACGAACATGAAATGTTTTTAAAAAATCTTATTATAGCTATCAAAATGTATTCTTTTTAAGAAATTTTCAGTGATATTTTAGAAGTATATTTTTCGTCTGATATTTTTTACACCTATTACAACAACCCCTATTGGTAGCGAGACTCGCCTAGATGGTGCCACAAAAATGGCTCTCAGTTCTGGGGAATATGCCGAGTCTGCAAAGGCTTGACAGCCAATGTTGCAGCCCCATTAGAAAATAAAATAACAAACCCTATGCTGCAATCCATTCTGCTTTATTATATTTTCGTAATCTGCAGTCAATCAAAATACAAGCTTTTTTTTAACCGGATAGTCCGGCTCGTTCGAAACTTGACATATGGTCACCTCAACCGTAACTTTATTACAAAAAATAATTATTTGATAAACAATAAAATTTATAAAACTGTTTTTATTACACTAACTTGGAAAAATAAAAGTATTTTTGAAGAATTGAAGACTATTTGCATTGTTGTTACAATATATTGATAAATTATTTATTACACATACCTGTACCCGTTTCTTCTGTCATCCTTAAAAACGTGACTTTTCCACAATGCTATTACAGCAACTCCAATATACGAATAAATCTCTACAATAAATGTCACTACATCGAAGCAGCTGGCTCTGCCATATGGAACGACAACTTTTTTTCAAGCACCAATCTATCTTAACTCGTCATTTAATCGGCAACAAAAATGTTCTATTTCGTTGTTTCGAAACTCGATTTCCATAAAAAAAACACTACAGTTTCATGACTGTTTTCCTAGCTTATCAGGGAAGCGTTGCAGGGAAAACGACAGCAGCGTAAATGTTCGGCTTCCTTCCTATGATTCTGTCTGACTCTTTGACAGATGGGGATTTTTGGTGGAGAACTGGGAATGGCGGTGTGTCGCCAAGCTGCGGCGGGGAAAAGACGCGCCGCGCTCTTGAATTCTCGCCAACTACGGGATGTGGTGAAAGTATGTGTTAAAACAATCGATAATATCGCCTCGAAAGTGGAAAAGTGGTGGATGTGTAAAAAGACCGATTGTATTAGCTTGTTTCAGATGACGAAATTTTCCAATTTTCATTCTTGTCTTATACCATTTCATTGGATATTTCGGTTTAATTCTCAATTAATGATCTGCAGTGTTCTATTTCAGAGTTCAGAGTTTTCTATGTGAAACTTGTTTTTAATCTTCATATTTATTATTTACTTAACACTATTAACTTTTGATGATTAACTTTAACAATGTTAAGGCAGGTCGGTACCTTGTATACGTCTAATGTTAAATTTACATTTTTCATGTTCCTTTTTCTTTGGAAATAAAATACAAAACAACCCCAAAAAACATGATGTGTATTATATGCACTTTGAACAATACTCTGAAATGAGATTTTATCAATGTATAAAGTAGTTTTTTTTCTTTTTAAATATTATTAAAGGTAATATGTTATTTAAAAAAAGAAAGCATTTTTACAACACAAAACACCCATATTTGTGTTTTACCTTCAAATGTTGAGAAATGTTCATTTCAGTAAGCAAAACACCCTGAAACAGTTTTCATGTAAACATTTTAGGTCTATACATGAAATAGTTTTTGAGAAAAAAGCACATAAACCTGAAAAAACACCATTTTGAGAAAAATGAGATTTAAAGTTGAAAAACTTTCATTGTGAAATACTGCTGAACCCTATTTGAATTAAAATTTAGCTAAGTTAAAATTAACCGAATGACATACAAAAGTGCATCGTTGGTAAGCTTATGAACGTCTTTCACAAATATTAAAATTAAAAATCGATTTTTGAAAATTACATGGTACCGACCTGCCTAGTAAATTTAATTTATTTATGACGAAAAATTGAATAAAATTCTTGAACAATTGTATCTGGTTGTATTCATGCTTGAAATTCATGCAAATGCATACAATGTCAAAGTTGAAATAATCCTTAATTTTATTATTAAAAACAATAACGTCTATTTATAAACCGTAACAAATGTCATTACAGATAGCGACTAAAAATGAAAACAATATCGCTGGAAAAGTTGCCACTTAAAACGTGAAATATGCCCATTGCATAGGTGAAGATGAGTGCCAAAAATATTATGTTTATTCCTTAAAAAGCTGGTGCATAAAATACGGAAAAGCTGCTTCCAACCAACGATCAGAAGGTTTAAGTGCAATTTGCCAGCTACGCCCCTTTTCCGCTCACAATATGATATAGATTTTTCGGGAGATAATTTGGTTTTTCGGAAGTGTTGTCACATGAGTGAAGGGGAAAGGGCGTGCTGGACCGCGGGTCTCCAAACTCATGTGTATCAGTGTTAATCCTAAGACGAAAAAACTATTTTTCTCTGCCACATTTCTCGAGCTGCAGGGAATATTTTTACAAACGTTTTATTTTTTTAAAATAATAAATGTAGATAACTTACAGGTCTCTATCTCCCACTTTTTGAAATTGCTTCGATTATTTTGTGTAAAAATTATTTATCGAAAATTAAAAAAATATAATCGAATCAATTTCAAAAAGTGGGAAGGTCGTGACCTGTAAGTCAGCTACATTTATCACGCACAAAAATCCGCTTTTAAACAAATTCAATACAGCCGTAGAAATGTGGCAGAGAAAACATTTTTAGGATTATGATGCACAGGACACTGATGCACTTTGCTTTGGAGACTCAAGGTCCACCTCGCTCATTCCCCCCTAATGGAGGGGAAGGAATAGCAATGAAAATAAAATGAAAATTAGTATTTGTATAATTCATTACTGTCAGGATTAGATAATTCATGAGTGGATTTTTAGGTTTCTGGATTGATTAAAAACCAGTTTAAGATAATTAAAGTAGTATTTAACCATAACTCTATATCTTCCCATATCTTTCAAGAGTGCTTTAAAATTATTTGGAGCTATTTTGAACCAATGAATGTTCTCAAAAGTAAATCCATATTCAACCAATTATTTTGAAATTTTGGTGTTGTAAACCACAGCGGTCATATAATTTTTAAAGTCATGTATGATCTCTAAGTTGAAACTTCAAGTAGTTGGCATTTGAGAATATGGTTCTTACAATAAAATGAGAACGCATTAGTACTCAGTTTTAGACAATTTCATTTTTAAATTTAATTCTACTTTTTGAAAATAAAAAAATAGTAATAATAAAATCAACTTAAGAACCACTAGGAAGTATAAGGGACATCAAAATATGTTTAATATAATGGGACTACCGTAAAAAGAGTTTCGGAGGAATTTCCCTCATCTTCTTTAACAGTCTTTAAAGTATGAAACATCCACAGAGAGCTCAGATTCAGTGTAATCTGCGAGTCAAAATTGGTAGCGAGAGTCGCCAAGCCCTAGATGGTGCCACAAGAAAATGGCTCTCAGCTCTGGGGAATATGCTGAGTCTGCAAAGGCTTGACCGCCAATATTGCAACCCTATTAGAGGGAAACATGTATGAAACAGAAGATATCAACCAAAAAGCCCAACTATCCCTATATTCATCCAATAAAAATATTACAACCTTCTTCTTTAAAAGTCCTTAGAGTCCCTTATACATTCTCAAAACGAACGAGTGATTTTAACTCTGATTGATTTTCACTCCTCCAGTCTGGAAAATGCACTTCTCCTTTTGGAGTGGATCTTTTGTGTGATAAACCTCCGACAGGATCCCTCCAAACGAGTGATTTTAACTCAGACTGAGATAATATTCACTCCTTTCCAGTGTCGAAAATGCACTTCTCCAACTGGAGTGGATTTCACTCTTTTGTTTTAAGAGTGTACTCATGTGGACTTATAAGTACCATAAAAGGCATTAAAAAAATTTGATAAATTTCAAATCCTAACTGTATCTCTGAATCATTTTTCAAGTAGATACGCTATGCAACATACGCATTAGAAAAAATAGGATCAGTTTTCTTTTTATAGCATCCCTATTGCATATTGTTTTGTATGACTGTTGCATTTTGTGTTATCAAGGTAATTAGGAATTGCATTATTCATTGTTGCCAGAGAATTTGCTTATTAATGGTAACTCGAGATTTCCATTTAGTTTATTAACAACTTCCTCTACCTATTTCGTAGTTCAATGACAATTTTTGTTTAAATACTACGTTTATAACGTAAACAGTACAAGTGGAACTTTTCTCTGTCTTCCGTGTAACCAACCCAAACTACAAACACTACAGACAAGCGTGATACTTCAAAATATTCCACACTTGCAAATAAATACCCTTTATTCGCACGGACTAAAAAATATATCGAATCTATCTAAGTATTTGTACCATTTAATCTGCTATGGGATAGTAAGGTTATTAGTTATTCCTCACAAAACGTAAAAACCATGTCCCCGCAAGATGTCTTTCACATAAAAAAGGTTGTGCTTCCAATAGAATTAATTTAACTTTCATTCCCAAAGAGAAACTCACATCATAATTTTAGATATTTTTTCTGGTCGTTTATAGCCCTTTATTATATCAAAAAGCGCATCATTCAATTCTTCACACTTTTTCCTATTAGTAAATATATTTTATGAATATATTTTATTAATCCTAATAGATGTCAACCCTATTATTTATTTCACTGGGACTGAAAGGGTTAAGAAAATGAATTTTTATCTACCTTCTACGTTTAATGAATGAAAAAAAACTATTTTGCATATAAATTTGTGTCCACACTATGACAAATCATGTTCGTGTACTGTTCGTGGCAGTTCGTGGACTGTTCGTGACAAATCATGTTCGTGGACTAGCAAATCCAAATTAAAACACATTTTTTTGTGATAAATATATTTTTATATTAAATTTGCATTACGTTAACGTATAAAACACAAAATATAATCATTATAGAGAATATAAATACATAAATTCGGTGAGAATAAAATATCCTACAGATTTTCGTCATGTCCGAGTACAACGGGTATACATAGTTTGCACACTTCATATTCATAAGCCTAAAACTTTTGTGCCTGCGACTCCTTATTTAGATTTTATCCATGTCTTTGTATTTAGGCACACGGACATGATTTATGTATCCACGGACATGACGTTTTAATTATAGGACAATAAATTGATGAAATATAAAGGAAATAAAATATAAGGGACTATACTTTACCGTGAACTAATGCAGGGTGGCACAAATAAAAGTGGCCCCTTCATGGAGATAGGAATAAGATAGAATTCTTGCAAAGTTAAAAACCAAAATCCTAACAAAAACAGGTTTTCTAAGTGAAGCTATTAATCACTTCAATATTAAGCCCAAATAAACGCTTGGCGAATTATGTGTCGGCAACTATTCTGTGGTTTGACAAGCTAGTTGAAATGCAGTGTAAAATAAATTTTAGTACAGCTGTGCAAAAAAATGTTCGCTAGTGATTATTTCGGCCGTTATTTTTCCTAAGGAATCGGATCTTTTTGTTTTTGTTAAAATACAAAACATTCTAAAATGGTTGCAAGGTATAACATTTGCATGAGGAGACGCACTAATCGCTGAACTCGCCAATAGTCTACAGTCTTAAAACAAACGAGCGATTTTAACTCAGTCTGAGTTAATGCACACCTCCAGTCTTCAAAATGCACATCCCCGAAAGGAGTAGATAATTTGTATGTTAAACCTCCGACAGGATCACTCCGAATTAATCAATTTTAATTCTAACTTAGTTAATATTCACTCCTTTCCAGTTTCGAAAATGCACTTCTCCTACTGGAGTGGTTTTCACTCTTTTGTTTTAAGAGGGTATAGGAGCGTTTACATGAGCCATCGAATCCATGGACTCCGCAATTTTTCCCTCTTGGGGATTATCTCCCAGACAGAGCCGGAATTGCAGGGATCATTGGGGGGTTTCGCAAACCCTCCAATGAAGGAGTGATTTGACGTTTCATACCATGGATTCGGCCAGAGACTATCATTTGGGTTAGAAATACTGCTCGACCAATTGTTTTCCCTATTACAAGGTTTGGCATTCCATGGATAGGATGGCTCATGTAAACGCGCCTATTAGGGGAAAAAAGAGGTCGAGCAAGATATTTTTAACCCAAATGATAGTCTGTGGCCGAATCAATGGTATGAAACGTCAAGTCATTCTTCATTAGAGGGTTTGAGAAACCCCCCAATGATCCCTGCAATTCCGGTTCTGTCTGAGAGAAAATCCCAAAAATTGCTGAGTTTGCTCTTCAATCCATGGATTCGATGACTCGTGTAAAACTTCGCCTTTAAAGGCTTTCAGACGCTTCAATAGTTTTTCCCGCCAAGCATCTTGATGCATTCCTATCTCTACGCCGGGGCCTACTTTTATTTGAGCCAACCTTTATGATAAAATAAAGATAACATTTTGTTAAACTGTAACGCATCTAGCTACAAACGCTACAGACAAATGAAGAATACACGGGAAGAACTACTTGATTTTTTTAGGACTCTTACCTTATGTGTCTGCTTGGCGACAGGAAACCGGTTTTTCCTTTGGTTCTTCATTTGCGGTACAAACGTGTTACTTGTGTCTACTGATCTTTGGCGTGATTCAGGGTTGCCGCGAAAGAAAAACACGGCGAGTAAAATATGTCTTCACAGTTTAGGCGATTTTTCATTATCATCCCCAAAGAGGCTATTAAGAAATGCCTTCTACGAAATCAAGTGGTTCTTCCCGTATACTCTTCAAATGCGATACGCCAAAATATTCCGCACTAGCAAATAAATACCCTTTGTTCGCACTAAAAAATATCCAATCGAGCTAAGTATCTGTAGGGGAAGGTGTTGTACCTCTGACCATATTGTTCCTTTGACCACCTAACCTAGACTGTAGTACCTTTTAGCACAATATTTTATAAAAATAAGTTCTTTTTATGTTAATTATGGGGGTTGAAACTTTCCTAAATGGAACATTATTAAATTAAAACTTACTATCAGAATAATTCCTATAAATTGTATGATCTGGACCGATGTTATATTTCCAATATAGTATGTAAGTGTAATTCCAATACAAAGTTTAAAAAACTTTCATCGATAGTTATTTTACGAGATTTTTTTCCATAAATTGTACGTTTTCTGAGGAATGACCTTTATGTTATTGTTTCTGCTAGTAATAAAGTATAAAATCCTATTTTATTGTCATAAAATTTCAAAATGAAAAATACGCAATAAAAAGCACGCATAAATGTCATCGTATTTTTCCTCACAAATACATAAAATATTTTAAGTTATTTGGCGCGTTAAAACACACACACACAAACACAGCACACAAAAATTCTTTTTTTATTGTTATAGATAAAGAAACATGAAAATCTAATGAAAAATTCGAATCCGAAGTACTTCAATTTTTAATTTCACTGCATAATTTTATGCTCATTTAAAATCATAAGCAAGCAATTAATCAGCATTGCCACTCATAACATTGTCGCAAGAGGACGAATGACAAATGACAGTGATTGCGCCCTCTAGAAGGGAAGGGCGTAGGCTATATAGCCCATTACCCCGCTCGTCAGAAGAGACAGTCACAAGAGACACACAAAGAAGGACGCCACAGAAACATAGACAAATAACAACATTTATTGACGAACACAAACATCCATGCCTTATCCGGAATTCGAACATGAACCCAGCAGCTCCAGAGGCTAGTACACTAACCATTGCGCCTGTGGACCGGCCATTATCGCAAGATAAACTTTGCTTATATTTAACAAAGAAGTTATTTTTTTCTTTAATGGGTTGTAATATTGGCGGTCAAGCTTTTGCAGACTCGGCATATTCCCCAGAACTGAGAGACATTTTTTTTGTGGCACCATCTAGGCGGCTCTCGCTACACAATAGAAAGAGTTCGAAAAACCGTGCGCTATCGCCCACTATGTAGAGGAGAAACGTAATGGTGAAACCAGAGTGAATTTTGTGCCGAAACATCACCTAAACATGGCGGTGATTTCCTTAGAAAAAATCAGTACTAAAATTGCGCTTTTTTTTTTAGAATCATGATTGTTGAGTTGAAGTTGATAACCGCAAATATTTCGAATTTCCTTTTGTGAGTTTCCTTACACTAAAACCGACCTTAAGTTTGCAGCAGAGAAATGTTCTGCGCGCAGGAAATGGGTAAACAACGCAGTTGACACCGAAATTTAGCCTACTCTGATTGGCTGCTCCTTTGACCCTGATATTCGTGCGCCCTGTTACGTCAAAATCGAAGGGAAAAATAATTAAAATTGCACTTTAACTGAAGCTAAACTAATAAAAATAATAAATGCATGTCTTGAAATAGCAAATAAAATTGTTTATTGAATGTGAAACACCTTTTTTTATTCGATTCACGCACTCGAAAATGAAAACTATTTACCATTTTTCTCGTAGAACATTTGTATACTACTGCAAACTTAATGTCGGTTTAGGTGTAGCTATGATGTATAATGATGACTAATGATGATATCATAGTGACTTAGCAAACAGTTCAACCACGTGAGGTATTCTGACGCATAAACCCCATTAAGGGATTGCCAGTTCTTCCAGAAACACATATAGTTTGCAATAAAATAAAATTTAAAAAAAAACACCTATAAATTAAATTGAAAAAAAATTGGAAAAAAATAATTTAAATTAAATTTGGTTTCCTGCAACTTTGTGTCGAAATGTTTTATTTAAAAATGCTTAGGAGAAAAGTTATAGGCAAAAAACTAAAAAAATCTGGGCGAAATTTCGAACGTTTTTTCCAAGAACGTTTTTTCAAAAGCAATAGAACGAGGATGACGAAAACGCACATTTATTACTTCCTAGGGGTCACACACAACATTTTTAAAAAAAATCAGAGATACCGTACCTTTTGTATGGTAAAACTCCTTTATTCACTGGACTATAATATTTTCTACTTTTTTTACATACGCACCAATATAGAAACTTCTCAAATGCCTTTATGTAAATTTGTCTACATTTTCCCTGAAGCATATTTGAAGGAACATCATTAGTTGCCGTTTCTATCTCTCCTGGAAGCTCAAAATTCTTATCAGTATCCATGTTCAAATGTTTGACTTTAAACTAAAAAATAGGTTTGCTTTTTGTAGTTCAAGAGATTTATATCTATGCCGCTCTTCTTTGCGTAAAAAAATTAGCACGTGAATTATTTTTGAACTAACGACATTTGATTTTTTTACGTAATTAATAAAAGTAGTGTATGAAACACGTGGGAAAAGTAAACTTTTTAAAACACGTACGAGCGAGTGAAATAATGACACGAGTTTAAATCATGTGACGAGTGACACGAGTGGAAATCTACTAGTTTTAAAAAGTGTTACTTTTCACACTTGTTGCATAAATAACTATAATTCCAAATTTTAAATCTATAGCACTGAAAACAAATCCACAGTTTAGCCTACAAGAGTTACCCTCTCATGGTTAAAAATGCGCATTATTTAAAACTTAGCTCTGTGAATTCGAATGAAGTGTAATACAACCCTTGTATGTGCCAGAATGAATGCATAAGATGGAAATAAATCTGTTAGGCAAAAACAAACTACACCAAAACCGACCTTAAGTATGCAGTATACAAATGTTCTACGAGAAAAAGGGTAAATAGTTCTCATTTTTGAGTGTGAGAATCGAATACAAAAAGGTATTTCACATTCAATAAACAAATTTATTTGTTATTTCAAGACATAAATTTATTATTTTTATTAGTTTAGCTTCAGTTAGAGTGCTATCTTAATTATTTTTTTCCTTCGATTTTGACGTAACAGGGCGCACGAATATCAGGGTAGAAGGAGCAGCCAATAGGAGCAGGTGAAATTTCGGCGCCCGCAGCGTTGTTTACGCAGATTCCTCCGCCTAGTACATTTCTCTGCAGCAAACTTAAGCTCGGTTTTGGTGTACACTTTTGGCAATTTTTTTCCCTATTTCTTAATAACTTATTCGAAACATGTGAGTTTTGAAACCACTCCCTTAAACTATGCTACTTTAAAATTTAATTTAATTTTATATTGGACTTATTGAAATGCATTTTTTTATATATTGCCAGTTACGAAGCAAGCCTAGGATCATGTTTCGTGATGAAAGTTAATTACTCTTACTTGTTATTCTACTCTTTTAAAGCAAAAATCCTGATAAGTGTGACTTAAAAGACCAAGACGAAGATTTTAGTATGACATTTATGTATTTGTTTATTTATAGGACAACTCCTTTTCCTCACGCCTATATGTTCCATTAGTACAGTAAAAAAAGACCGATTATGGAAGTTTAAAGTGACAAAAATATTTAATTAGGGGGAAAACCATATATCACGTAATGCGGTTTTGACGAATTTTTGTGAAATGCTAAAAATGATAGGTGAAATGCTAAAAATAAGCTTTTAAAAAGGATTTAAAAAGTCAAACTTTTAAGTTTTAAAAAATCGGCTTGGGTTCTCTCGACAAAATTAAAATCTCGTCCTGTTTTAACATCCACAGAGAGCTGAGATTCATTGTAATCTGCGCGTCAGAATTGGTAGCGAGAGTCGCCTCGATGGTAGCATAAAAAAGGCTCTCAGCTCTGGGGAATATGCCGAGTCTGCAAAGGCTTGACAGCCAATGTTGCAGCACCATTAGAGATTTTTTTTTAAATATTAGTTTAATTTTCTTTTCATGAATATTTAATTGTAGTAAGCTTAACCAACAATTTTTTTATTTGAAATATGTCATGGCCTTCCCTGCTAACAAGTCGAGAAAACACGTGTGTGGACGGAAAGTATAACGCCATTCTTCCGAGTTTCATTGTTCCGAAGGTGAAGAAATCTGATCTCGAAACCGTGTTTTAAACCACTCGTTCATAGCTGATTAATTATTTCTGGTCCCAAGCTGTTCCGAACAGGTTTCTTTATATTCATTCTGTACTCGAAGCAGTGACGTCAAACTTTCCAGCAAAGCACGTGTTTGGGAGATTTTCTCTGGCCTTGTAAGTTAAGTAGTCCTTGTAAATTAAGTAGGAATATTGCGGTTCAAACTATCAAAAATATTTTTTGGATACGCGTGTCCCTTTCATGATAAAACAAATTTTCAAGGAGAAATTTATTTTAAAACTAAAACAGCATCAGTTACATGTATCGAAATGATCGTGAGAAGAAGCGTAATAAAAATGTGCGAAGGAAAATAACGTAGTAATAAATAACAAAAACTTAAAGCATATATTCAAAACCTCTTAAGGTCAGAACAAAATTATACACGTATTCATAATCTAAACATACTTTTCATACAAATATATACTAAAAAGTATGTTTCGCATAGTATTTTTTTAATAAAAATTTATATTTAGTGCGAGAGACACGCCTTAAGCGCTAAAAATACACGTTTCTGTGCTACAAATGCAAAACAAAAGGCAGTATCATCTATTTATAGTTTACATTTAATTTTAACATTGCTTTTAATGTCAAAATGCCTTTAAAATGAACTACTAAAGCAACTTTTTGAAAAGTTTGGAAAAAATTTTAATAATTTTTTAAGAACTTCAATATCGTATTGACCCTCGTTCAACCTCATTTTTTAATAGAAATAAATGGCTGATACCTGATCAAAGGTTAAAAACTGATATTTTAATCTCCTTCTATCAGACCAGGTCATTTTCGAAACTAATTAACTTGTTAATTGCTTGTGGGGAGGTTTTAAAAAATGTCCCCAAATGGGGACGCCAGATCGCGAGAGGATAATGCTACTACTTGCTTCAGATAACTTCTCATCCTACTATATAATGTTGTTCAGCTCTTACGCGGATGCATTATGCAAATTTTGCCCTAAAGTTGTATAATACTTATGAAATACGTTGCTTTTAACAGCATGTATGCATAGGGGCTTGACGAAGTCACTGTATTGCCTGTCAATCGATACATACGTTTGAAGTCAGTCGCTTAGCAACGGAAGCGCCGTGGGAGTAAATTCCCGTAAATTAAGAGCTTTGAAGAGAATTATAACTTAATTTGGGGCCCGGATGGCCGAGTGGTTTGGACCATTACTCCAGCAGTCTGCGCGCTTTGGCAGGTACGGGTTTGATTCCCGCCTTCACCTTGGGTTACTTCTTTTCTCTGTGACAGTAAAAATTCTTTCTGTGTCTGTCTTACTAGAAAAAGGTTTATAAGTGTGTATCTGATCAAGCACAGAAACCGGTGAGTTTTTTCACGGTTTACTCAACTTGTATGAGAGACTGGGGAGCCCAGTTGGTAAGGCGCTTTCCTTGCGAAGGGTCTTGGGTTTGGTTGGGGACATTGGTAAATTAACTGCCGACCTATAAATACTCTATGAAGTCAAGAGTCTGGAGAATCTTCGTGTAGAGGGAGTACACAGTAGTGCTCTAAAGCCCTGACGGCGAATAAGAATAAGATGTCGCCCTTAAAGTAGTGTTGAGTGCCTATTCAGGTGTCGGTTCGTCACTTGACTGTGTTTATAAATTATGACACCCATCAACAATAGCTCTAATGCGAGGTTTTATATGATCTGAAGAAGCTCTCCGTTACATCAACGATATACCGTCCTGTTCGGAGTGTCGCCTACTCAAAATAAGATGACCCTCTCGCGCACTGACGACAATCTATTTTTCGGGTTAAGAACAAGTTACTTTTTCAAAACAGCTGAAACTCCTAACTGGAAGAATAACGTCAAGGACAGTAGAGTTATATAAAGGATGGCCCAAAAGTAGGCTTACACTTAGTTAGGTATACAGTTATTTATACAGCAATAGTTTTTTTTAGAGCATGTCTGGTTACTCAGTCAGTTGATTGCGCATTATTTCACACAACTGTAATGAGGATCTTCCTCAAGAAGGCTTTGTAACAGTTTTGGGTGGCACTGATTTATGGTTCAGCTGGTCCATCAGGCGATTGTAACGTTGATCTAGGGAAAATCAGCTCACGAGACGCTAGTCGTGTGGACATCTTTTTGTGTGTATGAAATATAAATGTTCAGTTAGCCTTACGGATCCCCCGTCGTTGTTCCTCACTCAGATTCCCAATAGTGGTTTGCACTTTTTAAGGAAGCACAAATTTAAGGAAAAAGCACAAATTTTCCACCAGCACAAATCCTTTTATAGGATAAGCCGGCAGTTACTCTGGAAAGATTTTTTGCATATTCCTCAAACATCAAATAAATATTCCAAAGCTATAACAAAACTAAACCAAACGAAGTACATGCATCGCTACTCTTTCGATCCTCTATAGGACATAATTTTAGCCAACCAACAAAGCTAAGCGGGACTATGCCAAATACCTGTTATAAATAACCCTAAGTTCTTACCAAGGGTACAGCATTAAATGTTAGCCTACTTTTGGGCCACCCCGTAGTGCTATACAGATCATAATTTTCTTGATCCCAAAAAGAATATAAACTTGCTCGCGCATGGTCGCGACTTATCGACAGGTTTCTTTTTCGGAACACCTCTGACAACTCCGGAAAAAGTGGATAACGTAAAAATTGATTTGCGATCGAGAATGCGATTTCATTACCGACTTTTCGTAAACGCGTTGAACCCTTTTCAGTCCCAGTGATGTCATGTCATTTGGCATCATAACTTTTCTGATCATAATTAAAAATAATAATAGGGCTCACACCAATTGGGATTAATAAAAAATATTTTCTAATAGAAAAAAATATGAAGAAATGAATGATGTGCTTTTTGATATCATAAATGGCTATAGACGATCAGAAAAAAAATTCTAAAATGCTGCCAAATTGTCATTGGGACTGAAAGGGTTAAATACAAAAAAGCATAGTTTTTCACAATATTTTGAAGTTTTAATAGATGATTGTTATTATAATTCCATTTTATTATCAGATATGCAACGCTCATCTCATCTATGATTGGCAATTTCATAATATTGATTTTTAAAATTTAGGACAACAAAAATTAATATTAGTGTGGTGGATTATACTGAAAACATGAAAGTGTTCTTTTTATAGTGATAAATAGAAACTTTTAACAGTCATTTTCATGGGCATATAAATTATAAATATGACCCTATATATAATGATATTATATATCTTAGTTGATGTATACTTTCCTACCATAAAACAATTTACCTGCTATCTTGTGTTGAATTCAAAGATAAATCTCAGACGATCAAGACATTTCTCGCCCTTGATAAAATAGAATGCAAGTAAAAATACTCGTTTATCAAACTTTTTAACGATGTTTTGAAGGAAATAGTAAAATAGGAGTAGCGATAATATCTCTACAACAACAAATTAAATTCTTGCAACTCCTGGTTCCTCTGGAATATTCTACGTTTTAACATAGGATATGGAACACCCATTTCAGGCCGGTTATAGGAATATACAGAGAGGTTATAAAATAACGCTCCCTAATCGGAGTGGTCTGTAGCTTGAATGAATAATCCAAATGCATCAAAAATTTAGACACTTATACTAATTAAGAAGGGGAAAAAGAATGGAATCATAAAAAAAACATAGAATCCTAAAAAAGAATCATAAAAAAGAATCAATATAAAAAAAAAACTCGTTTCTTGACCAGAATCTAAATTACGAGGCGTCGTCAATTATGGCTAATCACGGCCAACACAGCTAATTACGCCTCGCAATTTAGAACCCTGGTCAAGAGACAAGTTTCCTTTTCTCGAAAAATAACGGAATCATAAAAATAAACTTGTCTCTTGACCAAGGTTCAAATTACGAGGCATAGCCAATTATATCTAATTACGGCCAACACATCCAATTACGCCTCGTAATTTAGAACCCTGGTCAAGTGACCAGTTTGTTTTTTATGATTCCATTCTTTGCCCCCTCCTTGATTAGTAAGTATCTCAAAGTTCGTTGCATTTGGATTATTCATTCAAGATACAGACCACTTCGAATAGCGAGCGTTATTTTATAACCACCCTATACATATTTTTGATCTCTAATGGGGCTGCAATATTGGCGGTCAAGCCTTTGCAGACTCGGCATATTCTCCAGAGCATCTATAGCCATTCTCCGTGGATGTTAAAGTATGCCGATATTTAATTTTGCCGAGACAAGCCAGGGATCTTTTACGTGCCACATAATCATATGACATGCATGCCCAGGATTTTCCCATCCAATTAAAAACGACTCTGGGCTCGAACCCGCGATCTTGGACTTACGAGGCGAATACGTTTAACCTCTCAGCCATTGAGCCAAGTGTATGAACATATTGAAACGCTTAATTTTTTTTCCGAAATTTTATTTATTCAAAAACTATATAATTGTAAAAAAAAAAGTATATAATCCAAAGGGACGTCCATGAATTACGTGATTCGTTTAGGGAAAGGGGGGGGGGGTGAAGATGGACGATCTGAATATCACCAAATCTCAAGTAGGGAGTCTGGTCAAATATCATAATTTTTCATGCAAAAAATTTACTTAAAATTACGAAAAATTATATAGTAAAATTCCAGTAAAATAGATTTTTTTACTTACATTTTAAAGGCCCTCGCCAGATAAGACGGTGAAAAATGCCCCCATTCCAATCGGGCTAATTTTTTTTCTGAAAATACCTCATAGTATGGACAACGTCTCAGCCAAGTTTCAGCTCAAAAATGTGACGCATTTTTGAGTAAAAAATTAAAGTTTTTTTCTTTTTAAATTGATTATTCCCTGAATATATTTGATAAATCCAAAAAACTACTCATGAGTTTTTAGATATCATTGAGTAGTATTCTCAGAAAAATCCGCTCATAAATCTGATCGAGCGATCATTCTTAAAAATGCATTTTTATTTTTCAAAAAAAAATTTCATGCCAAAATCATTTGGTCACAACTTAGGATTTTGTCTCTACATATTCCTCTATTATCAATCTATAATATATATTTTTTTCAGATTTTTAAAATTATTGGACGATAGTTTAAAAAAAATAAAATATTCTTAAAACCTGACTTTTCGCACTACTTACTCGGCAGATGGCACTCCTAACAAAGGCGGGGAAATTCAATCTGGGAGAATTTCTTTCGGACTAAAGAATTTAGCATAGATTTAGAAAGTAGCAGATCTGCCTCTAGGGGGAAAGGTGAAGCCATTTGTTAACCATTATCCAGTGTTGGGCATGCAATTGATCAATTGTCAATTGTAAGAGTAATTGCAATTGAATTAATTGCAATTAAATTAATTGCAATTGAATTTTCAATTGCACCTTGCAATTGATTTTTTAATTGCAATTAAATTAATTGCAATTGAATTTTCAATTGCACCTTGCAATTGATTTTTTAATTGCAATTAAATTAATTGCAGTTAAATTTTCAATTGCACCTTGCAATTAAAAGTTCAATTGCAATTAAATTAATTGCAATTAACTTTTTAAGTTAAAAAAAGCAATTAACTTTACATTAAAACGGAACGAGTTGGTTCGTTGGTTTGGTGCAGTTGCGTTGTTAAGTTGGTTGGTTTGGTTGTAGGTTTTGAAGTTTGCTTGGTTTGATAAGTTGGTTTGGTTGGTTATTTTAGTTGGTTGGTAGGTTTGGTTGGTTGTTTGGTTTGATTGGTTGTTTGGTTTGGTTGGTTGGTTGATTGGTTTGGTTGGTTAGTAGGTTGGTTGAATTGTTTTGGTTTATCAATTGGTTGGATTTTTTGGTTTTGCTGGTTGGTTGATTTGGTTGGCTTCTTTGGCTTGTTCTTTTGGTTGGGTTGGATGGATTGTTTGGTTATGTTGGTTAGTTGATTTTTTTGGTTGACTTCTTTGGCTTGGTCTTTTGGTTGGTTGGTCGGTCTTCGGACGGGATGTCGGTCGTGAAGTCGGTCTTGGTCGGCCGGGTTGTCGGCTTGGTCGGTCATTGGGTTGTCGGTCAGCAGACGGATTGTCGATCTGTCGGGCGTGATGTCAGTCTGTCGGGAAGTATGTCGGTATGTCGGGAAATATGTCGGATTGTCGGGAGGTATCTCGGTATGTCGGGAGCTATGTCGGGCGTAATGTCGGTCAAGGTCGGTTGTCGTGTAGTCGGTCGGTCGGTTGGGATGTCGGTCCTTCGGTCGGGTTGTCGATCATAGTCGGTAGTAGAGATGTCAGTTAGTCGGGAGTCGGATTGTTTGTCGGAAAGCCTGATTGTCGGCCGGGAAGTCGGATTGTCGGTCGGGTCCTGGCTTGGTCGATCATCGGGTCGTTGGGAAGTCGGTCAGCAGTCGAATTGTCGATCTGTCGGCCGGGATGTCGGACAGGATGTCGTTCTGTCGGGGTTTGTCGGGGAGGAATGTCGGACTTGGTCGATTGTCGGGTTGTCGGCGGTCTTTGTAGGTAGGTAGGTCGGGATGTCGGTCGGGTGGTCGATTATAGTCGGTAGTCGAGATGTCAGTCGGTCGGAAAGTCGGATTGTTGGTCGGGCAGCCCGATTGTCGGAAATTAACGATTTGGGTTGGTCGGCAGAATGAAAATTGCAATTAACAACTAATTAATTGTTAATTGCAGTTTTCCACAATTGACAATTGATTAATTGTTAATTGCAGTTTTCCGCAATTACAATTAATCAATTGTTAATTGCAGTTTTCCGCAATTACAATTGATCAATTGTTAACTGCAGTTTTTCGCAATTACAATTGATTAATTGTTAATTGCAGTTTCCGCAACTAACAATTGATTAATTGTTAATCATTAATTGTTTTTTGCAATTAAAATTTGCCCAACACTGCCATTATCCCATAAGGCAGTTCGCAAGCTCTTGCACATGGCATGCCATACGCCACCAGATGGCACCATGAGATAATTCGACTAATAAAAGATATATATTCAATATTAACTAATTAAAACTTTTTACAAGTTTCGCTAGCATAATTTTATAGCTGCATGCGTATTGATAATTTCTGTAAGGCATGAGGTATATATTCACAAAAGAAGCAAGTTAAAAATGCAGTTTTTATTGTATGTAACTCTTCGGAAAAACCATTTTTGTGAATCAGTATCCCGTGATGCATTGCGAAAACGACGAAATGTGGATTCATCACGCATCATTGCGTTGTACGGGATTGCGCAATCGGTGGGCATGCTATTTCTAAATCTATGGATTTTAGAGCAAAAAAATCAGGCTTTAAGAATTATTTTTTTAAACTATCGTCCAATAATTTTAAAAATCTGAAAAAAAAAATATATTATAGATTGATAATAGAGGAATATGTAGAGACAAAATCCTAAGTTGTGACCAAACGATTTTGGCATGAAATTTTTTTTTGAAAAATAAAATTGCATTTTTAAGAATGATCGCTCAATCAGATTTATGAGCGGATTTTTCTGAGAATACTACTCAATGATATCTAAAAACTCATGAATAGTTTTTTGGATTTATCAAATATATTCAGGGAATAATCAATTTAAAAAGAAAAAAAACCTTTAATTTTTTACTCAAAAATGCGTCATATTTTTGAGCTGAAACTTGGCTGAGAAGTTGTCCATACTATGAGGTATTTTCAGAAAAAAAATTAGCCCGATTGGAATGGGGGCATTTTTCACCGTCTTATCTGGCGAGGGCCTTTCTATATCTATCGTGGCTTTTCAAACAATATTTCAAAATGTTGGAGCTCTGCAAAACTATTTGAATTCACTAAAAAAATATAATTAATTACGGAAAATGTTGTATATGATTGGCCGTAACAGACCCAGAAAGAATTTTTACTGTCTGAGAGAAAGGATTATACACCCAGGGCGAAGGCAGGAATCGAACCCGCACCCGTTACAGCGCGCAGACTGTTAGCGTAATAATATCAACTGAAATTTAGGGGCCCCTAAAATGGGGGTGGGGCCTAGGCCAGCGACTAACGGGCGTTATTGTACGAAAGCAGTTTTTTTTCCAACCTCCGATGGGCTGTATAACAAAAGGACGGGTCAAAATACAAAAAAGATTTCTCTAAAAGTAATGTACAATACTGCTTATTTCTCCACATAATCACCTTGACGATTAAGACATATGAAGAGTACACGGGAAGAAGCGATTGATTTATTAGGCGGGCGTCCGCAATTGTCTGCTTGGCGGCATAAAACCGGTTTCTCTCTTTCTTCTTCACTTGGTGATCGCCAATCACCTGAATCTTGGTAGCTAGGAACCACAGAGATAGTAGTTTAAGTACTACAGTGACACATCATGTGACCTACAACACTGACTTCATTCAGGCTCTTCTGGGAGCTCCTTGCGCGCCCCGTCGTTAGCATTGGAGGTCACGTGATCTGACACTATATTACTTTAACTATGATATCTATGGTAGGAACTGGTTTCCTTACACAAGTTTAGGCGATCACTCGCTATCATCGCCAAAGTGGCCTGCTAAGGAAACTTCGCTGAAAAATCAATCGGTTTTTCCCGTGTACTCTTCATATGTCATACCTGTAAACAAGCTTTGAAATATCCTCTTCATGAAATGTAGCCGCCAATTATTGGGTGGGAGTTGTGACATTTTTTTCCGACTTCATTTTTTTTCTGTCTTCCAAGCCACTGCTAGTCCATAATTCACTTATGGTAAACCTTTGAGCTTCCCTACGCACTTGGTCAACTCGCTGAACAATACCGTCTGTAGCGACAGACTTGCATCCTTGGTCCCCTTCTTTATGAACATCAGTTTTGTTCAGCGATTTGACCAACTGTTTAGGAAAATTCGAAGGTTTACCATAAGTGAATTATATGTTAGAATAGTGGCTTGCATTGTAGAGCTTCCAAATGGACGTAGCTAAAAAAAAGTCTTCTCTTCAAATCGGTGGCTGTTACATTTTATGAAAATGGTATTTCAAAGCTTGCTCACAGATATGACAAATGCTTCAATCGTCAAGGTGATTATATGGAGAAATGAGCAGTATTGTTCATTACTTTTGGTAAAAAAAATCGTTTTTTGTATCTTGACCTGTCTTTTTGTTGCAGCCCATCGGAGGTTAAAAAAAATAGCCCTCGTAGATCAGGCCCTGCTATAAATAACTACTGTAATAAACAATTTGTATTAATGGATATTTTTTTTCAATGTGTGAGGAGTGTAGGGAAGGAATTCCTTCATTGCATAAGAATCTTCACGTAATCACGTCTGCTTGGCGGACGTTGGCAACAGGAAAACGGTTTCTCCCATGTTTTTTCTCTCACGGTACAACGATGGGAATCTTGTCTGGTTTGAATCAGGGTTGCAGCGAAAGATGAACCAAGTGAGAAGCCGGTTTCCTTACATCAGTTTAGGCGATGAATCGCTATCTTCGTCAAAGATTCCTGATGCAGACATATTCCTGTGCAATGAAGGAGTTTTTTCCCCTGTACTCTTCATTTATTATGAATGGCAATGTAACGACTTATAAAGTACATAATGCATTTTTGGAAATACTCAAAAACTTTATTCAGCAAAAGCTCGGTTGTTCTACAGGAATTCGTCGAGACATACCTGTAAGAAAAATATTTTATGATCGAAATATTAGGTATATTTTAGGGCATATGTATAACAAGTAACTATACATAAACTAATAAATGTGTTTTAAAGCAATAACATAGTTATCCGAAAATATTTTAAATCTACAAATTTCGAATTTGAATGCCTTTTATACAGAAATAATAGCTGAGGTTTTGTCCAAAAGATACATTTAATTTAATCACATTTATCAGTTTTTGAAAAATGTACTAAAGAAAAAAAAATTCAAGTTTCCGTACTGTCAAAGGTACCAAAATGTAAATTATTTTTTTTAATTTCAATAGAAAAAACTATACCGTAAAAATGTTTAAATTTTACAAAAAAAAAAGAAAGAAAGAAAAGAACATATATGTACAGAAAATCACTGTTATTTAACAATTTTTTCCGATGTCAAACGATGTTTAAAGTAAAAACAGTGTTATCGCTTTTTGGGGACGTAAAGAGTAATACTACAAATTGAAGAAGCATTTTAACTTTTTGTTAAGTCTCTGTGCGTGTCGAAATAGTTCAGTTCGGATAACTTGGACAGAAAATCTAAAGGTCTGTTGTTTGAACCAAGGACATCTACTAGTGTTCGATTAAGTTCAAAGAATGGAATAAGGTTCAATAATAATAAATATTTTAGGAATTGTAAAGATCAGACTTTATCTCACCCATCTGTGAACGCCAGAGGGCGCGACGAGCGTCACGTTAACTTAAAAAGAAGAAGAAGCAAAGTTGTTCGTCATTCGGTTGTCGTGAGAAACAAAGCCGACTAAGACATAAAACAAGATGATGAAGGTGGTGAAGATTCATTTAATGTAATTTTAACTTAGTTTTAAATATTATAACTAATACAAAAACAAACATTCTATTTCGGCTTTTTTTCTCACGACAACCGAATGACGAACATCCACAGTTAGTTTGCTTCTTCTTCTTTTTAAGTTAACTTGACGCTCGTCGCGCCCTCTGGCGTTCACAGATGGGTGGGATAAAGTCTGATCTTTACAGAAATGTGTTGCCAAACTTACTCTAGAACGCCGCGATCTTTTCACGTATTTTATCTGGAAAAAACATTAAAATTGTTCAAAAGAATAGTTCGAAATCAGTCTTTACATACATTAAACCCTCTGAAAAACATGGCTATGAAAACTTTGAGATCTGGGAACATATTTGTAAGCTAGCGTTGGTTTTGTCTTCTACACATTTTAATTCTCATTATAGAGTGTAGAGAAAGGGAAAAAAACACATAGGAAATTTTACGGTACACCTGTGGCTCAGCCTCTTGTTCTCTGGCTGAGCCACAGGTTGCAAACATACAGGTTGAGGCAAATAAAAGTGGCTCCAAAGTGGAGATAAGAATACGACATAAATGTTGCCAAGTCAAAAAAAAAAATACAAAAACAGGTTTGCTAACTCCAGCTATTGATCGCTTCCATATTAAGCCCAAACAAACGCTGGGCGAATTATTTTCCGGCTACTACGCTCTTGTTTGAGAAGCTAGTTGAAATGAAATATAAACAAAGTTTGTAGAGCAGATAAAAAAAAAGTTCCCACTAGTGATAGTAAGGTCATTAGTTATCCTTAGAGAATCGGCCCTTTTTGTGTTCGTCAATACAAAACATTCTAAATTAATTGCAAGACACACATATTGCATTATGGAACTGCTTGATGCAAAACAAATTAAGATCTGAAATCACCACTATATGAGTAGCTCTAATGTGAAGCTAATCTAATCCAACCAATGCAAAAACAGCTCTCAGGTGGCTTCAATGGCTTTTCTCACCAAGCATTTCAACGTATTCCTATCTCTAGACCGGGACCACTTTTATTTGCCTCACCCTGTCGACAGAGTCAAACCGTGCGCTATCGCACACTTTCTAGAGGCAAAATGTAGTTAAGAACCAATAAGGAGAATTTGTGCCTAAGCATCAGTGTTGGGCATGCAATTGATCAATTGTCAATTGTAGGAGTAATTGCAATTGAATTAATTGCAATTAAATTAATTGCAATTGAATTTTCAATTGCACCTTGCAATTGATTTTTTAATTGCAATTAAATTAATTGCAATTGAATTTTCAATTGCACTTCGCAATTGATTTTTTTAATTGCGATTAAATTAATTGCAATTAAATTTTCAATTGCACCTTGCAATTAAAAGTTTAATTGCAATTAAATTAATTGCAATTAACTTTTTAAGTTAAAAATAACAATTAACTTTACATTAAAACGGAACGAGTTGGTTCGTTGGTTTGGTCAGTTGCGTTGTTAAGTTGGTTGGTTTGGTTGTTGGTTTTGATGTTTGCTTGGTTTGATAAGTTGGTTTGGTTGGTTATTTTAGTTGGTTGGTAGGGTTGGTTGGTTGGTCGATTGGTTTGGTTAGTTAGTTGGTTGGTTGAATTGTTTTGGTTTATCAATTGGTTGGTTGGATTGTTTGGTTTTGTTGGTTGGTTGATTGGCTGGTTTGGTTGGTTGGTCGGTCTGTCGGACGGGATGTCGGTCTGTCGGTAGTAAAGACGGTCTTGGTCGGTCGGGTTGTCGATCTTAGTTGGTATTCAGGTTGTCGGTCGGGAAGTCGGATTGTCGGACTTGGTCGGTCTTCGGGTTGTCGGTCAGCAGTCGGATTGTCGATCTGTCGGGCGGGATGTCGGTATGTCGGGTAAATGTCGGTCTGTCAGGCACTATGTCGGTCTGTCGGGAAGTATGTCGGTATGTCGGGCAGTATGTCGGCATGTCGGGAAATATGTCGGGAAGAATGTAGGTCATGGTCGGTTGTCGGGTCGTCCGTCGGTCGGTGTTGGTAGGTCGGTCGGTTGGGATGTCTGTCTGTCGGTCGGGTTGTCGATCATAGTCGGTAGTCGAGATGTCAGTCGGTCAGGAAGTAGGATTGTTGGTCGGGCACCCTTGTCGGAAATTAACAATGCTGGTTGGCCGGGCAGCCTGAAAACTGCAATTAACAATTAATTGTTAATTGCAGTTTTCCGCAATTGACAATTGATTAATTGTTAATTGCAGTTTTCCGCAATTACAATTGATCAATTGCTAATTGCAGTTTTCCGCAATTACAATTGATCAATTGTTAACTGCAGTTTTTCACAATTACAATTGATTAATTGTTAATTGCAGCTTACGCAATTAACAATTGATTAATTGTTAATCATTAATTGTTTTTGCAATTGAAATTTGCCCAACACTGCTAAGCATCATCCATGTTGAGATCGGCCCCAAAGGGTTGCGTAGAATAAAACAGCACTGCTTTTTGTGCTTAAATTTGAGTCTATCAATCCATTACCTGTCTATTTAAATCAATTAATGTCCATATCCCTTTCCGACAGAGCAATTGCGATCGTTCGGGTAAAGAAGACAATGTTTAAACTTTTCAAAAATATCTATACCGAAACAACTGACTTGTACCCTGCGTTACTTGTACAAAAATAAGTTTGTTTTTAAGGAGTTGTTGGCATTGATGCTGTTTACGGCATTTTTTCGATAAAACTCTAAAATGTAGTCTCATATAAACTTAAATCAGCGTCATCTGATAGCTGATCGGAAAATTAAATGTAGGGTCAAGTGGGGTAAGTGTGATAGGGTTTCTGCATTTTTCATTAAGAAAATTCGTTCTCTGCTTCAAGTAAATTCCAAATCCTAAAATTGGTAGTGAATTATTATAAGCAACATATATATGTAGAAAAAAATATATATGTTTGAATTCCAATTTTAAGTGTAAAAAATTTGCATTTCAAAATCCATTGCTGTTTTATCACACTTACCCCACATAGGAACCCCCATATATTTGAAAAAAAAAAGAAGACAGTTGCACTTAAATTCAAAAGCTCAAAACTCTCTTTAAACAAAAAATAAGGTCGATATTTCTTTTTAGTTTAATTATAAGTGGTCTAATGTTATATATTGCAAACTTTCAGATTTTTAGAATGATTTCCAAAGTTACAAGAGCTGTTTACCCCACTTGACCCTATCCATATTCAGAGTCCGTTTACAGTATGAGTGTATTTCACATTAGAAAATTGAAAGTAAAAATTGCATTTGAATATAGGTTTTAAGAAAAACTTACTTTTAACTCTCTTGGCATGTTCGCGGCCATACACTCAAAACCCTGCAATAAAAACGACAATCAAGCTTACACAGAGCTCATGTGAACTGGTAAATAGATGTTTTCACTTGATAAAGGTAATGCAATCGTTTCCGGCTGCCTATTTCTATCCTCCGTCAGGAGCTCTAACACAGCCAATAAAGTATCGTAATTTAAAATCCTGGTCAAGTGACGAGATCGACACCTGAGCGGGCACCCAACGGAACTTCGAGCGACATCGTACGCTGACGCCGTCGGGACTTTGGACTCCACAGATTTAGCGAGCACATCTGTCCCAGTTTACTCGGGCCCATCCGTCACGAGTTGGATTTTTTCTACTCTTTCCAGTGCAGATATCCTATTTATAGGATGACTGGCAGTGAGTGGGATTCGAACCTGAGAAGGTTGAATCCTGAGGCTCATGCCTTAACCACTCGGCCACGGACAGGCCTTTTCACTTGATGTCTGTTGAAGTCCGATACCGCGGTTACACAACCTTGAGCGCTAACTTGGGCAGCGATTTGAGCGTGACCTTGGTTTTACCAAGGTAAAAAAAATCCGAGGAAGGTAGGTTCGTGGCCTTGAGCGCCAACTTGAGTGCCTGCTTGGTTTCCGAGGTTACATTGCCTTAGTCGCTGACTTGATTAGCGTCCAAGGTAGTGTAACAGCCGTACGAGAAATAAGAGGGATAGTCAGTCTCATAGAGCTAATGCATTAGGTTTGGAATCAGAACTTTTTCAGAAGTAATATAAATTATAGGTTTACCAAATCGCCAGTTTCATAAGCAAAGAAAAACTTGACCTATGATACAATTAAAGTTTTTAAAAAAATGGAGCGGTTCATCAACTGATGCTGCTAATTCTTCACGAATCTATAGTAATAAAAGAAAGAGTCTGTCTGTGTGTATGTCTGTGGATCGCAAAAGACCTACTTAGACTGCTCTAAAAAATTCGAAATTTTTAATATAGATTCCTTTTAATACCTACGTGTGCACCTGAGGCTCAGTGTTTTCCTATTTGATTGTGATTTTTAATTAATATAATTAGTTTTAAAAAAAAACTTCATACAGTGCGGTACCATAACAAGGCTAGAAAATACATAGACCGGGCCGAAACGGGGGCTTGACGCCATCCTCTATTAGTGATTGCTTTTTAAGTGCGCATGCGCCAACGCAAATTTAATTTTGTTTCGATTTTGAGTGCATTCTAATAAGTTTGCAGGCCATATAACAGGGCATCAAAACACAACGACCGGGCCGTAACGAGGGTTTGACACCATTATCTGTAATTATTAGCTTTTTTCTTGCTCATCTGCCAACACGTATTGAATTTAGTTTAGATATTGAGTGTATGGGGAACAGTCATGTGATATCACGCGGTTTGTTATCCTACACCTCTCGAAACACGTGCTAATGTTATCCTATACAGCTCTCGAACCACGTGCTAATGTTTTCCTACTGCTCTTACCTGTCTAACCGCTTTTTTTAACCACAGCGTTTTGGAATTGAAGCTCAGGCGGATATGGCCGTGAATGTCCCCCACTTTCACAAGTAAAGCATGCCTCTGAATGGAAGCAATGCGAAGTTAACGGGTTTCCTGTACGGCGGGACCATACTGCTAGTATGCTGTAAGTCCAGAATTGACATTTTGGAGAAGTATTCAGCAGATTTAGAATTGTTATCGTCACTGCTGTCATGTGGCATTGTGACAAATATTATCATATTCTCTGAAGCATGCCTTCATATTTTATTGTCTGTCGCATAAATCAAATGCATTGGTTTTGGAATCACAACTTCAGCAAAAGTATGGCTTTGCCTTGTTATCCCTTTTCCCCCAAGTATGGGAATCAATATAGCATCAAAATAAAACATATTTTAAACAAACATGTTATCTAGTTATTTAATTATGCATTTTTGAAATTTGAAAATGCCAAAAACATGCAGCAGATGAGCACACTATTTTAAAACTTTATCAATTAATAATTAACCGCATGTTAATTTTTTTATTGATGTTTTTACGATTCCCATGCCTGGGGAAAATGGGATAACATGGCAAATCAATTCTTATGCAAATGTGAGTTCAAAACTAATGCATTAGCTCTATGGGACTGACAATCCGCCTTAATATTGATACATGTTTGAGAGAATATGGGTTAAATTTTCTACAATGCCACTTGGCAGAAGAGGCGGTAACAATTCTAGATCTGCTGGATACTTCTCCGTAATGTCAATTTTCTACGTATAGCATAATAGTTACTTACATAGCTTACATATTAGTTAGCATATTAGTTACATATAGCATATACATTAGTTGTTACGAATTAGCAGTCGTAGGAGAAGTGCTCAATTTCTTTAACCCTTTCAGTCCCAGTGATGCAATTTGGCATCACCACTTTCAACCGTTATGACATCCAAACACACATCATTCGATTCTTCACACTTTGTTCTATTAGACAATATTTTGCATTAATCTCAATAGAAGTCAGAACTACTATTTTTTTTTATTCAGAAAGTAGCCAACAAGCGTTTCACCTGATTTTTGATAAGTTCACTTCAGTTCCACATATTTAAAACACAATTAAAACTATTTCGGTTAAAATAATTACTAAATTTTTTTTAATAATATGGTCAGATACCTTAAAATATGTAACTCGAAGTGTTTTTAGGTAATATATATATTTTTATTTTGTTGTTTTCCACAGTTAAAAAAATCTGGCATTATTTCAAAAACCACATAAAAATTAAAATGAATTTTTTTTTTCTTATGGAACTCGTATATTTGACCTAAAATAAGCTTATTTTGTGAATATCAGAAGTTTCTGTAGTGTAGTAAATTTTTGGGATTGAAAGGGTTAATCCTCGTTTTTTTTATCCGCGGTTGGTTTACGGTGTCGAGTTTGAGGGGGTTGCGTTACATAGGTTTGCTCCCTTAAGCCTCGGTTTCTTCGGAGTCCGTCAACAGTTTTAAGCGGTCGGACAAATGCGGGGAGTGACGTCATGCAAACTATTGACATTGATTACGCTAGAGTGGTTTCCTCGGGAGCGTTGCCGACAACAGTCAGATTGAGTTGCAGTTGAGTGCGTTGGGGAGCTGTTGTCTGTTGCGTGGTGTGCTTGCCCAAAATTAAAAATTTGAGGAAATGACGGAAGGCGAGAGTTGTTTTACGCTTGCCGAGGAAGAAATGCTAATTGATTTTGTGAGAAATCACGAATAACCTAATTTTTCCATTTTTGACATACAAAGACGAAAACCAAAACAACAACAGAGTTAGTTGAGTGAGTTCGCTAGGTATCCAGTTTCGTGTCAACGTAACGTTCCGATGAAGCAATGGCCTGAATGAAGCGGTGTGAGTTCCTGATGAAGCGGTGAAGAGTAACGTCATTCACGTATAATAGCGGTCGCATTCTTCTGGCGACAGCCTCCGAGGAAACCAAGGCTTTACTGAGCCAAGAAAGCACCCACCCAACGAGTAGCGATAGAGACTCCAGATTTTCCCGATCCGGGGGCAAACTCAAAACTTTAAAGCGCATTTTAACGTTTTCACCTTTCTGTCACTTAGCACGTTCTTTCACTAAGCTCTTCAATTTGACCAAGTTTTTTTTTTTTAATGGCTCTTAACCCTTTCCATCCCAAAAATTTACTACACTAGAGAAACATCTGATATTCACAAAATAAGCTTATTTTAGGTCAAAGATAAGATTACTATAAGAAAAAAATTCATTTTAATTTTTATATGGTTTTTGAAATAATGCTAAATTTTTTTAACTGTGGAAAACAACAAAAAAAAATTATATTACCTAAAAACCCTTCGAGTTATATATTTTAAGGTATCTGACCATATTATCAAAAAAAAATTAATAATTATTTTAACCGATGTAGTTTAAATTGTGTTTTAAATATGAGGAACTGAAGTGAACTTTTCAAAAATCAGGTGAAACGCTTGTTAGCTATTTTCTAAATAAAAAAAAAATAGTAGTTCTGATTTCTATTGAGATTAATGTAAAATATTGTCTGATAGAACAGAGTATGAAGAATCGAATAATGTGTATTTGGATGTCATAACGGGTTATAAACATTTAGAAAAAAAATATTGAAAGTGATGATGCCAAATGGCATCACTGGGACTGAAAGGATTAAAAACGTATGAAAGCAAATATTTTTTGTTGTATACAGAAGTAAACAAGTAGGTTAGTAACTGAATCTGTCACTTAACCCGCTTCCACATAACAGTTGTGTTTAACAGGTTAAAAAGGCGCCAAACACAGTATTAATTTTATATTAAATATTTACACGCTAAATTTGGTTAGTTTCATATATTTGCATTCGGAAGCGCAATAATTTTTAGATAAAATTCAATAATTCTAGTTCACTAGATCAATTTATATTTCAAAGAATAAATATGTAATATTTTTTGTTTTAAAATACAACAAAATATTTGAAAAACGAAAAATATTTTTGTGAAATGTATAGACGTCATTTCAAACGCCTAACTTATTTATGTCGCAAAAATTTCTGGTTATTTATTATTTAAAAGAAATAAAGTTTCTGGAGCTATTGTTATGAATGGTGATGGTGATTACATCCAATAAAAATGGCTTCGTATGCTTTTTAAATGAGCATTTAATTTGAAGGTTTTTTGTTTTTTTGATAATTGAAGTTCTTCCAATTAAAATTTTTTTGTTGAGATTATCAATTTCTTCAAATTCAAAACTCCGTTTTTTTTTTTGACGTATCACACTTACATGTAACATTTGTAGTATGGGATACAAAAGTGGGTGACAGACAGACGAACGAAACTATTATAATACCTTCCTCCTTTTAAGTTATAAACTTAGTGTGGAATATAAAATGATCAAAAAGACACGT
Organism: Hylyphantes graminicola; assembly: GCA_023701765.1. Lineage (NCBI taxonomy): Eukaryota > Metazoa > Arthropoda > Arachnida > Araneae > Linyphiidae > Hylyphantes > Hylyphantes graminicola. The sequence goes on from CM043114.1 coordinate 10,431,124, forward strand.
TTTTTGATAGCTAAAGTAAACAAAAAAAAAACAACCTTAAAACTAATCAGCGCAACAGCCCATTAGGGGGCCAAGGCCTGCCGTGCCCAATTCAGTTTCCGTGACCAAGGGGTTGCTAGGGGGGGGGGGTGGACAATGGGGTGCTAGGCATTCCCGGTTGGTGGTCAACTTCACGCTGGACTCCCCAAGTGTTTTATTCCCAATCATGCTTGGTCCTCATTTTATCGACCCAATGAAGGGATGAAAGGCTATAATAGTGTATACAAATTAGGAATACAATGTTATATCATCACTTAAAATCCCACGTGAGCTATCTAATTGTTGTGAAAGGGTCAGATTTACTGTACGGTACACACGGCGCAATTTTTTTAATATTGTCGCGTAGTCTAAGGAAGCACACGAGATACGGTAACAGTCGAAGCTTTATTAATTCCGTATACGAACAACCCAATTTGGGATAAGCAGCTCGCTTATATACAATCGCAGGAATTATGGGAACTAAAGATATTTGCATATAAGAAAGATTGCATGAAATAATAATTTACATAATTTAAGAAAGTTATCAAATAATAGATAATGTATAAAATGCAACAAATTAAAGATTCTGAAGAAGAGCTGGGTTTCGAACTGAGGGAAATCGGCCCAGTCTCCAGCACTCTTCCGAGTGCGCCATCCAGCACTGTGTCATTACCCCCTCCTTAGGAGAACAGCGTCTCGCTGTCACAAGGAACACTTCTTTGAACGCGATCTTGTTATGGGTCCAGTATAAGGTTTTGTCGTCTTGTGGGCATCAGTGTTCGGATCCTGATTCACCAAGTCTCCTCCTGTTGTATGATTCGAAAAGGGGTCCTTCTGTGCTTCCGGTGGGTGATAGGGCTTCATTCGAAGCACATGAACTATGTCTCTTGGCTTGCGTCTTTTGGACAACGGATCGAAATCCTGGACTTCATAGGTAATATCCGAGAGCCGGCGAAGCACTTGAAATGGGCCAAAATATCTCTTTAGCAATTTTTCGGAGAGACCCACCTTGCGCACGGGAATGAAGATCCAAACTAAATCACCAGGATGGTATGAAACTGAACGGTGTTTTGAATCGTAACGATGCTTGTCTTTTTTCTGGGCAGCAAGCGTACGAATGCGTGCCAACTGGCGAGATTCCTCAGCAAAATTAAACATTTTGGCAACATCATCAGATTTTCCATCTTCAACAGAATGCTGGAACATAGCATCCAATGTCGTTTCTGCCTCTCGCCCAAAAGTCAAGAAGAAAGGGGTATGTCCAGTAGTATCTTGTTTGGAGGTGTTATATGCGAACGTTACGTATGGCAAAATGTCGTCCCAGTTTTTCTGTTCTACGTCTACGTACATAGAAAGCATGCTTGCTAGCGTTTTATTAAAACGTTCCGTCAGTCCGTTTGTCTGTGGATGGTAGGCAGTGGTCATACGATGAACAACACTACATTGTCGATTGATTTCGGCAAACAGCTTTGATTGAAACACTTGTCCCCGATCTGTAATGATGGATCTTGGAGCCCCGTGAGTTAAGAGAATCTCTTCCACGAAGAATTTAGCTACTTCTGGGGCTTCTGCTGTTGGAAGGGCTTTCGTGACGGCGTATCTGGTGAGATAATCTGTGCACACGATGATCCATTTGTTTCCGTTTCGAGATTTCGGGAATTGACCAAGAAGGTCCATACCTATACGTTGGAATGGTTTGGTTTGGTTTGAATTATCGTCGCACTAGAGCTACACGAGGGCTATTGGCGACGGGCGTCGTATTTTAGAACCACAGTCAACGTTGGAATGGAGTTTTAGCTGGCGGTATAGGAACTAGGTTTCCCGGTGGTCGCAGTGGCACGGCTTTCCGTCTTTGACATTCTTTACAATGCGTAACGTAATGGCGGACGCTACGGAAAAGACCCGGCCAGAAGAATCTCTTCCGAAGACGATCATAAGTCCGCATGAAGCCCAGATGGCCAGCAGTCGGTTCATCGTGAAAATGGTGAAGAATTTCCATCCTCAACTTCTTTGGGATAAAAGGTAACCACTGCTTTCCAGATGGGTCAAAGTTTTTTTTGCACAGGACGTTATTCACTAGAGCGAATCCGGCATGTGACCTATCTGGAGAATTTTCACAATTCTTGATGTGTTCGGCAAGCTGTGGGTCCCGGCGTTGCTCTGATTCCAGGTCAGTTATTGCTGCTAGGGACTCGGCGTTGGATAAGACTTCATCAGGAACCGGATTTCGGGACAGACAATCTGCGTCCGCATGTTTTCTTCCACTTTTGTGAACAATGGAAACGTCGTATTCTTGGAGCCTTAATGCCCACCTTGCTAATCGCCCACTGGGGTCCCGTAGACTTGCTAACCAACATAGAGAATGATGATCTGTAATTATTCGGAACATTTTTCCGTAGAGATAGGGACGAAATTTAGCTATCGCCCATATAGCTGCCAGGCATTCTCGTTCAGTCGTTGAATAGTTCTTTTCCGCTTTAGACAGGGTCCTCGATGCATATGCGACGACTCGCTCTTTTCCTTCTTGCTGTTGGATCAACACCGCTCCTATTCCATATCCGCTTGCGTCCGTATGTAATTCAGTTGGGGAATTTTCGTCAAAAAGAGCCAAAACTGGTCTTGATGTCAGAGCCTTCTTAAGATCTTCGAATGATTCAGCCTGATCCTTACTCCAGTAAAACTTAGTTTCACCCTTCAACAGTTCTTGAAGAGGTTTAGCCCTTGAACAAAAATCCCTTATGAACCGCCTAAAGTAAGAGCATAACCCCAAGAAGCTCCTTACATCCTTTACTGACTGTGGGGAAGGGAAGTTATGGACGGCTTTGACTTTTTCGGGGTCAGGTTTTACGCCCTGCCCGGATACCAGATGACCGAGCACTTTAATTTCTGTCGCTCCAAATAGGCACTTTTTCTGATTCAAAATGAGTCCAGCCTCGCTAATACAGCCTAGTACACATTTTAGCCGCCGTAGGTGTTCCTGGAAGGTGTGTGAGAATACCACAATGTCGTCCAAATAGCATAGGCACATTTTCCATTTTAGATGACGCAGCAAGTTATCCATAGTTCTTTCGAAAGTCGCCGGAGCATTGCATAGTCCAAATGGCATCACCTTGAATTCATACAGGCCTTCGCTGGTGATGAATGCCGTTTTCTCTCGATCGGCTTCGTCCACCTCTATTTGCCAATAGCCGGAATACAGGTCCATTGACGAAAAGTACTGGGCTCCTCTCAAACAGTCTAAAGTGTCGTCGATTCTGGGCAATGGGTAGACGTCTTTTTTGGTGACTTTGTTGAGGCGGCGGTAGTCCACGCAGAAACGCCAGCTTCCATCTTTCTTCCTCACCAGCACCACGGGAGATGACCAGGGACTTTCTGATGGACGGATTACATCTTTTTTGAGCATTTTGTCTACTTCTTCATTGATTATTCGTCGTTCAGTTGGTGATACTCGATACGGCCGTTGGCTAATTGCCGTATGATCCCCGGTATCTATCTTGTGCCTGACATTTGTTTTCGGCTTCTGTCTACGTGGTCCTCTATGAAATGATTCCTGGAAATTTTCAAGTAGATCTTGCAATTCCTTGCGTTGATCTGCTTCCAAGTTCGATGCAATCATCCCTGTGTAATCTATAGGTTCGGATATTTCAGTGGCTTCGACATCGGCGTATGAAGGCATTTCTGTCAGTGTGTTCATGCTGTCAGAACTTGTAGACTCGGCAAAGCCAATACACATGCCCTTGGGAATGTAACGGTCTTGGGCTTGTCCGTTAGCCACCCAAAGTATGCCTTTTCTTTCTCGAAAAGAAGTTATTGTAGACGGGATAATAATTCCATGATCGAGGGACAACTTCTTGCTTCCCTCCACCATCAGATCTATGTCGTCATACAATTCCGGCGATTGAACTATGACGCTCTTGAAGGAACGGGCCGGTATAGTAAAGTCAGATACTGCAAACAGGCTAAAAGTAGACGGTTTCGTCGGTAGATCTTGTAGAAGTTCGTCAAACACCAGTTCATTTTTCCCACAATCTATCACAGCTTGTGAAGCTTTCAAAAAGTCAAATCCAAGAATAACATTGTGGCTGCATTTTGGCATCACAACGAATTGAAAAGGCTGTGTTACACCATCTATTGTCAGTTGAAGAACACAAGTACCTAATGGTTTCACGTAATTACCGTCGGCGACCTTTAAGATAACGTCTCTCGATGCACGGAACATGACTTTCCTTTGTTTTCGTCTGTATTCTTCTGAGATGACAGAGAATGATGCGCCAGAATCAACCAGAGCTTTTTCCGGCTGGTCGTTAATAAGGACGTCGATGTGGTTTCCATGCATCTTAGCTGCTAATGGAGGATTTCGTGAACTTACGGCCTCGCCTCCTGCCGAGGGCGCGCGGCTTAGTTTTCCCCGTGGGTTGGCGACTGACTGAAGCGGCGATATGGTGACGGCGACCTCATGCGGCGTGACGGCGAGCGACCCCTAGCCGGACTGGGTGACCGTCGTCTATTCGATGCGGTTGCGTCGTAAGAGTCATCTGCTTCGGCCTCCGACGGAGGGTAGTTCCTTGGGTTATTTCGGCGGAAGTCGTCAAAAACGGCCCGTCGCTCACGGCAATAACAGACGACGTGTCCTGGTCGACCACAATGGAAACAGACAGGACGGCTGTCTGCAGTGCGCCAAAGGTCAGTTTTCCTTCTTGTATCCATGCGGGGAACATTAATCCGTTCTTGGGGCCTCGGGGTGTAAGTTGTTTGAGTCCTGGGATCTCTCCTCTGAGGTCGGCTACTTGAAATGGTCGCAATAGATCGATTAATCTCGTCCTTCACAATGGCCTCGATAGATTGAAATTCTTGGGGTTGGCTTTGGAACGGCTGTGGAAATACCTTTTGTATCTCCTTTCTGACAATCTGACGAATTAAAACTGCTAAGTCAGGGGTTTCATCAATGGCGGACACAGGGACAACATTAGGCAGTCTTCCAAACTTGCAGCTTCCCACTCTCTTTTGCCTCATGTTTTCTATATGCAAACACCACTTGGTAAAATCTTCTGGAGTTTTTACTTCTTTAGTCACAAGGGCCTGGAAAACATCTTCTGCGACACCCTTCATCAGATGAGAAACCTTATCTTCATCGGACATTTTGCGATCGGCTTGATTGCAGAGTCCAAGTATATCTTGAATATACGATTGGATGCTTTCGGCCGGTTTCTGTGCTCGAGACTTTAGTTGGTCCTTGGCTCGTCTAATACAGGTTTGGGTATCTCCGAAGGTTTCTTTCAATTTCGTCTCAAATTCAGTCCAGGAAGTGAACAGCTCCTCGTTGTTTTCATACCACTGTTTGGCCGTGCTGTCGAGGAAGAAGTATACGTTTGCAAGTTGAACAGTATCATCCCAACGGTTATACGATGACACTCTTTGGTACTCTTTCAGCCATCTTGTAGGATCCTGTCCGGGCTCTCCACGAAAGATGGTTGGTTTTCTGGCTTCAGCTGCGAAAGTGGGCGTCACCAAGATGGTCGGTGTTGCACTTTGCGGCTCATGCTCCTGTGGCGGAGTCATAGTTGTTACTGGAGTGACACTCTTGGATTTTTCGTAAGGGCCGAATTCCGGTGGCAGGCCTTGTATTCTTCTGCTTTTCCTGAGTTGTTCAGATTCTTCTTCGGGCTCCGTGGCAGCGTTGAGAACGGTAGCAGTCGGCCAAGAAGGTTGATGATACCCAGCGCTTCCACCAAACTGTCGCGTAGTCTAAGGAAGCACACGAGATACGGTAACAGTCGAAGCTTTATTAATTCCGTATACGAACAACCCAATTTGGGATAAGCAGCTCGCTTATATACAATCGCAGGAATTATGGGAACTAAAGATATTTGCATATAAGAAAGATTGCACGAAATAATAATTTACATAATTTAAGAAAGTTATCAAATAATAGATAATGTATAAAATGCAACAAATTAAAGATTCTGAAGAAGAGCTGGGTTTCGAACTGAGGGAAATCGGTCCAGTCTCCAGCACTCTTCCGAGTGCGCCATCCAGCACTGTGTCATTATTATTATTTTTTTTTTCGATTTGGCTATAAATGATTTTTTGTGGTAGCCGTCTGACTTCGACTGATGATTCGAATTCTTTGACTTCGCAACGATGACGGTTTCCGAACAGCCGGTGTTTAATAACCAACGTTTTTCGGCTCTCCCTGGTGCAGCTCTAATGCGACGATAACTAACACCTATCCTAACCTAAACTATCAATTCGGTTGGGTTTTCGGCTGACTTTTGGCCCTATTTTGGAAAGTTCGCCAAGGGTTACCGTTCAGAAAATTTCTACCGTTTTGCAAAGGTAAGCCTTGGTTATTCATCGGAGACTGTCGCCAGAAAAATGCGACCGCTATTATACGTGGATGACGTCACCCTACCGGCCTCCGCTTCATAACGTTACGTTGACACAAAACTGGAAACCTAGCAAACTCACTCAACTAACTCTGTTGGTGTTTTGGTTTTCGTCTTTGCATGTAAAAAATGGAAAATTTAGGTTCTTCGTGATTTCTCACTAAGTCAATTAGCATTTCTTCCTCGGCAATCGTAAAACAACTCTCACCTTCTGTCATTTCCTCAAATTTTTAATTTTTGGCAAGCACAACACGCAACCGACAACAGCAAAAAACGTTGTCATCTGGATTTCCCCAACGCACTCAACAGCGACTCAATCTGGCGGTCGTGTTGAGTTGTCCGGCAGAGCTCCCGAGGAAACCACTCTAACGTAATCAATGTCAGTAGTTTGTATGACGTCACTCACCGCACTTGTCCGACCGCTTAAATCTGTTGACGGACTCCGAGAAAACGGTGGCTTTAGATAGCACATGTGGGAACTTAAGTGACGGATATGCTTTACCTTGTCTATTTCTTCATCTGTTTGTTCACATATCCATGTTAGTATGCCTACTATTGTCGCACTTTCCAAACCCACGAAACAGTCCGTGAGTACTTCTGCTTCCTGAAGCACATGAGAATAATAAGAGAGTTAAAGAAGATGATGCAGAGATGCTGACGCGTAAAAAGCTGTACTCTCAGAAATAACACTTTCATTTTTGACGATTCATGAATCCTCAAGCCTCATTTCGTTAATTTCGAGGATTGTTTCGTCAAACTATCACGTGCCTTCCGAGTAAACGCGAATCCTCACTTTCACGATCGTGATTTGACGATTCTGTGTCTTGATTTTGAGGAAACTGAATCTGATTACTTTACTCAAATGCTCAAAAATGACGAAATATTTCTTGAGATTAGACGACATTCGAATACTCATAAAAATGACGAATAAAATTTCCTCACTTTGAGGAAAGAAAAACTCGGAGCATTTGCCAGTAAAAATTAAGGAAATTTTCGTCGTTTTTACTCGGTGAGTTTTCAGCGACCAGGTTTCGATCGTGGGACCTTCCGATCCGTAGATCGCTACTCTGACCACAGGGCGCCTCACAGCCCTCATTATTATGGTGAAAGCAAGCACGAAATTTTCAACAGTGCGATCTAATATCTTTCCCATGTCCCAAAAATAACGTATTTACTTACTTCTTCATCAATTTCTATTTGGATGTCATCCAGGCAATCTACAAGGTCATGATTTTCTGAAAGAGCTATCAAAGAATTCAATAAACAATTGAAGAAATTAGTTGAAGAACGTACAAAGTGACAATTTTGAAAAATTAAACTTGTGTGTCAACGAACATGTTATCACCCATTCTTCATAAATTCTTAAAACTCAGTCTGAGTTGATTTTCACTCCTTTCAGTGTCGAAAAGGCACTTCCCCTGAGCGTATTTCACTCTTTTGCCTTGTTAAACCTCCGACGGGATCTACACCTCAGTCCCATACGCTTCGAAATTTGAACTGCTGACAAGTGGCGCAGCGCGCAGGTGACACAGACCTTCCGTAATTTGAAAATACAACGCGAAATTGGAGAAATTCCCTCGCTATAGATAAGACGGTGAAAAATGCCCCCATTCCAATCGGGCTAATTTTTTTTATCAGTTTAGGCTACATTTTAAATCAGTTTAGGCTACATTCCAAATATCTTTAAAAAAATTTAAATTAGAAGTTTATTTAAAATTTAAATAACTAAAAATTTAATCTACATTGACATAACATGCGAATTCCATTTTTATTCAATATTTTCGCCGTTGCCATGACATAAAACGTACGAGAAACTTTATTTAAAATAAAAATAAAATTATTGGAAAAAAATATTTATTTTTGTGTAATAATTCAATTTGGATTGGTGTAATAGCACAATAAAGTTATTTTGATGGTTCGTTATATTTTTGGGAAGAGAAAGATGCATAAAAAATTCGAAATTTGCATAAAAAATATGCAAATTTTCGCTTTTATTTTTAAAGCAACAATTTTACTTATTTATTTTTCGAAATGTAAACTTGTGACTGCAAAAAGATATTTATTAAAAAAAATTTCATAACTATTCTTCTAAGTTCAAAAAAATTAGCAAACGATAAAGATTAATTATCAAATCTGCAAAAGAAGATTAAAGAAAATTATTAGTTTTTGCTTATAAAAGTTCGAATTAGAACTAGCCAAAGGCCCTGTTTGGCGAATTTCTTTTTGAGGTGTTAGTGTGTTTCCTGTTGTGCGTAAAATGTTGTGTGGAAGCGGTGTAAGTGACAGATTCTGTAACAAACCAACTTGTTTGGATTTATCAAACATATTCAGGGAATATTCAATTTAAAAAGAAAAAACTTATTTTTACTCAAAAATGCGTCATATTTTAGAACTGAAACTTGGGTGAGAAGTTTTCCATACTATGAGGTATTTTCAGAAAAAAATTAGCCCGATTGGAATGGGGGCATTTTTCACAGTCTTATCTGGCGAGGGCCTTTAGGAGTTAGGTGTATGTAAATTGTGTCAAATATATTTTCTTTTAATAAATATCATTCGTACACTCTTAAAACAAACGAGCGATTTTAGCTCAGTCTGAGTTATTTTCACTTATTTCCAGTGTTAAAAATGCACTTCCTCTATAAGAGTGGATATCACTCATGTATTTTAAGAGTGTAGACGACCCCATAGTTAAACTCATGGTTTCCTTGCACAGAATCCACGACCATGGGCTGAGCTATAAAACGCGCGGAACAATCGGATGAAAGCAAAATAAAATGGCTGAAATTTCCTCTTCATCAGATTGCACCGCGCGTTCTATAGCTTCGCCCATGGTCGTGGCTTCTGTTCAAGGAAATTATGACTTTAACTATACGGAGAATTTTTGTTTGACACCCCCCCCCCCTTCTTTATCGTTTCGTATGGTTTACTTAAGCAACCGAACCCAATATTACTTATGGCCAATTCCATGCAAAATTATCAGTTCTGTAATTAAAGTCACATGTGTAAAAAGTGATTAACTTTTAACATTAAATGCTAACAAATTGTATAATAGATGACTTGCACTTTTTAGACAAAATAATACAACTTGTTTTATTTAATTAAAAAAAACTTAAAAAGCTTTTTTATCTCCTCTTAATTGAATCGGTGAGTGCAGAAACCACTTCAGTCAAAAAAAATCCGAAAACTCGTTTTCAATGAAAATAAGCGTAGAAAGGCAAAATGCGTGTTGGGTGCAATAACTACGTTAGTCTGTTGAGTAGTTCCGTAACAGGACGTTAGTTTCGAGTGTTGAGTGCAGAAACAATGGAGGAGAGTTATTACGTTGTTTCTCCCTCCTGAAAAATTTGAAATTTGTGACTGACGTTGTTTCTGCACTCAAACTCGGCACGGAATTAGCCTAATAAATTCCTAAATTGTAACCATATAAATTAAAATATTTTTGTAATTGCCGGTAATAACTTGTAAATTATATTGTATTCACCATACGATTATTTAGAACGTTAAAAAATATGTTTTAAGCATTCGATTGTTTAGCAAATAATCTACAACAGTGGTGAGACACGTTTATGCTTTTTCTCGAAGGGGGCTCATGTTACTTATCGGGCCTATAATCAGAGACGATTTGTAACTTTTGGGGCTTGATGGCCACAGCAAATTTGAGAGCCCCTACAATATATCCAAAAACTCAAGCATTTAATATTTAAATGGTGCTCAAAGAAAAGAGTCACATTTGCATGAGCTTCAAACCATATAAATTTTGTTACATTAAATATGTTTTAACAATTGACAATCTCTCTATATTTAAAATAAAAAGTACCGTCAGTGAGTGTAACTTTTACCAAAAATCATATATTTTTTTTAAAGGGAAGAAAAATTTAACTACAAAACGATTTAAACATCTTAAAATCATTATGCATTCTAAGTTCAAAAATAGTTAAACAGAATACACTTTTACATAAATTTTTTAAAGTGCAAAGTTCCATAAAGAAATCTTTACATCTTGGACCAAAGTTACCCGCATTCATCGGTAAAAAGCTTCCCAATTACAAACATTTAAGTACAGCATAAAAAGCATATTCAACTTGCAATAAAACAAATGGTGTAATATTCTTTCCCAAAATAAAAGAATCGAATAAAGTGTTTTATTTAAATATTTTCAATAATTTTTTAATTGTTTCAGATAAAAAATGGAAGAGATAGATTTTTGTCATTTAATGTTAGTAAGAATGAAAACAGCATTTGTAGTATGAAATGAAATGAAATATAAACAAGGTTTGTAGAGCAAGACACAATTTGCATTATGGAACGTCTTCATACAAAACGAACTAAGATCTGAAATAACCACTTATCTATAAGTAGCTCTAATGTGAAGCTAATCCGATCCAACCAATTAAAAACAGCTTTCAGTCGGCTTCAAGAGTTTTTCTCGCCAAGCATTTCCACGTATTCCTATCTCTAGATAGGGGCCATTTTTATTTGTCTCATCCTGTACAAGTGTGGAGCTAGCATAGAGATCTTAATAAAAGTATTAAAGTGGAGATCACGTGACTTATCTATGCTAGCGATGGGACGAGCATGGGGGCCGCCATCTTAGAGTTCGAGACCAACTTTTTAAAGTGGAAAATGCTTTTAAAAAAATTAATTCTAAAATATTAAATAAAAATACCAGATGCATTTTGGAATATTTTCAGTGACTTTAAAAGAACTTGAAACGCTTTTCTAGTATTTTTATAATATTTATTTTGTAATTTTAGAATTAAATTTTATTTTTTGACTAGCATTCTTTTTCTTTATGGATGGCGACACTGGCAACTTGCAGCCATCGCCGTCACATTAAGAAGAAGAATACGCGAAAAATAAAATTTAATTCTAAAATTACAAAATAAATATTATAAAAATACTAGAAAAGCGTTTCAAGTTCTTTAAAAGTCACTAAAAATATTCCAAAATGCAGCTAGTATTTTTATGGTTTTTATTTAATATTTTAGAATTAATTTTTTTTTCTAAGCATTTTCCACTTAAAAAAAGTTGGTCTCGAACTCTAAGATGGCGGCCCCCATGCTCGTCCCGTCGTTAGCATAGATAGGTCACGTGACGTCCACAAGATACTCACCACAATTTTTCGCTCCTTCTGAGGGGTTTGCAACTGCCAATCCAATAGAGACCATCAGCAAAATTGAGTAATCCATGATTTCGACGCCTAGTCTACAAAACCGATTCACAAATTCTACATCGCTATTTAATAGAAGATTTTTTTTCCCATTGAAGGTCAGACGAAAACGGAAAATTTTATATTTTAAAATGGAATGAGTAAATATATAAAAAAGGGCTTAGCACAAAAGTATTTCTGCTCGCTTTTCTCATTCTATTAAAATGGTGCATAATATATTTTGAAGGAATATTTTTGCATTGTTTGATCGAGGAATTAAAGGGGAAAAAAGTGCTGTCGATTGTTATAACGGCCCTTTTGCAGCACGAATGTATTCAATAAAAAAAGCTAACAAGGAAAATTCAGAATTTTATTTGATCGATTTTCCTTTTGTACATCAGCAGACAAGTGTATTCCATGCTTATTTATGCAGAGAAAGGAAAATTTTGTTTAATCACATTACCTGAAAGTAGCTCAGAATGTTGTTTTTAACCCTTCATCTACTGACGTGGTACTTTTAGTTGGATCACTATAAGGCATTGCTAAAAGTATGCTTCAAATACAAATGCAAAAATTGTCGACCAACAACAGGCCAGATGCCCAGCAAGGTTGGTCCAAAATATATCTAATTCCTTACCAGTTCCAAATATAGCTATCGAGATTCTTCTTTAAATCTTTCGCCTTCTTCGAATGCACAACGTATTCTAGTAAAGCATTCCACCCATTGTGACGACTCTATTATAAAAATAATGTTTTACCTCCCTTCTAAACATGATTTATTCAATTTCTGATCTGACTTGAAAGTGCACCTGGTCATCCAGTGAGCTTGCACTCACCATACAAGGTGGTTATAAAATAATGCTCGCTACTTTCGGAGTGGTCTGTAGCTTGAATGAATAATCCAAATGCATCAAAAATTGACACACTTACTAATCAAGAAGGGGGGGGGGGGGATGGAATCATAAAAAAACACTGAATCCTAAAAAAAGAATAATCATAAAAAAAAAAAAAAACTCGTCTCTTGACCAAAGTTCTACATTACGGGGAGTCGTCAATTATGGCCAACACAGCTAATTACGCCTCGTAATTTAGAAACCTGGTCAAGAGACGAGTTTCTTTTTCGAAAAAGAATGGAATCATAAAAAAGAAACTCGTCTCTTGACCAGGGTTCTAAATTGCGAGGCGTAACCACTTATGGCTAATCACGGCAAACACATCCAATTATTCCAATCTTTCCCCCCCCCTTCTTGATTAGTAAGTGTCTCAAAGTTTTTTGCATTTGGATTATTCATTCAAGCTACAGACCACTCCGAATAGCGAGCGTTGTTTTATAACCACCCTGTACTTTGAAGACTCTTATAAGAAATTATAGACTACTGTTTTAGACCGACCGATAGACCTAGAAAATGGCTGCGCCACTTATTCCACACGCTTTCATTCCAAGGTTTTACGTCGGACCATTGATTCGGCCTCGCCATCGATATCAATAGCACAGATGAAGATTAAGGGGGTTCAGTATGTTGAATATCGGTATAATAAGTTTTAAAGTACCCAAAAAATCATGAAATTTTTCAGTATTATGCCGCCTAAATTTTTTTAAACTTTAGTTTTATTACAAATTGTAACCTCAGATTAATCTATACTATGTATTACATCATATAAAAACAAGTTTACGAGAAAACATAGCATAGTTTTTGAGAAAAGGTACATCGAAGTTCAAAATATCAAGTTCTGAGCAAAAGGCGTTTAAAGTTTTTATTGTTAACCGTTTCAGTAAGGAAAGGGTCAAATAAAATGGTTTTTAATGACAAAAATATTTTTCCAATCGTCTTGATACTTTGTGACATTATTAATAAAGGTTGTAATAGTATTTTAAGCCAATAATTTCTTTTTTTGATTTTTTCACCGATTTTGGGGTACTGAACCCCCTTAAAGTAACCCTAAAATGCATTGTTAGGTTGCCTTTTTTATTTCCTGCTTTCTTGGACCACAGAAAATTTTCATATCCGACAAAAGAAAACTTTACGACCTTACATACTTTTTTCCATCAGCATAAACAATTCATATTAAATATGACCAATTAAGTTTCATTAATTTAAAGTAGATTTTAATTATAGTGTATTATAATATAATAATAAATTATTTGCATGGCTTTGCATTTGAATTGCTTACCATCCGACAAATTTGCAAAAATCCGAGTTTCACTGGATATTTCTTCGACCTTGTAATTTTTTCCGGGGATTTTAGTTTATGGGACTGCTGATCAGTCTCTAAAAATCATACATGAGTTTACTTATTCAACCCATATAAATGAAAACTTAATTTTGGTACTTGGAAAAAAAAAAAGTTGTAATAAATAAGTATTTTTGATTTTTGATATGCAAGAATATAAAAGCCACACGAGTCAAGTGCTTTCTCAGAGGAATTACAAACTATTATTGTCCAATTTTCGATTTTCAGGAAAAAATTTAGGAATTATCGCCGCACTAGAGCTACACGAGGGCTATTGGCGACGGGCTTCGTATTTTAGAACCACAGTCAGGTGACGAGCCAACACCTGAATACGCGCCCAACGCAACCGTTAAGGGCGACATCGTACGCAGCGTTCAGGATTAGAAATTAACTACAATGTAGGGTAGACTGACCAGGCCCCTTTGAATGAACAGTTGGTAAATACTTTTAAAAAGTATTAAAAATCATTCCACTTGGATGGATTGGTAACATTGACTTCTTCTCATATAGTAGGAAGCTATCTGACATTTGATTGGTTGCCCTGGTCATTAATTAAAATATAACATGTTCATTGACTGGACATTTTTGTGTTCATTCACTGGTAAAAGTACTGTTCTTTCACTCGGTTTACCATTTTTTATTTGGACCCCCAAAAAACAAGAAGCAATGCAATATAAAGTCGCCTCCTTTTTGTAGAATTTACATATAAAGACAGACGTGTTCACATTGTCATAAACCTACAAGCTAAATTTTCTTAAAATGTATGAATTTTCTTTAAAAAAGTTTTGCTTAAGCGTTCATTCACTGGTTAGTCTACCCTAATACATCACACTTATACATGGCAATTTTTTTTATAAGTTCAAAGATAAACAAGAAATAAACTGATTTGGGTGTAAGCCATAGCACATTTGTAACATGAAAAAGACAAATGGATTTAGTGCAATTTTTAAAACCTTAATCATTAAATTGCAGCATAATATGAATGGCTCAAACTACAAGTGAACCCAGTCTATCAAAACCTTCTTTGTGTCACAGTGGCTAAAGGTTTAGCTTTCTAACTAACAAAATTACCTCGTAACATTTTTATAATTTCTGATGTCTAGCGAAAATCATATGAACTAGGCCTTTTTTTCATTTATTGCACTGAAATTCTATATACAGTAAACTCCCGATTATCCGCGGGTGGATTATCCGCTTTGCGGATTATCCGCGGGTCATGATTCTCTCCCCTCCCCCCTCCTTTTCCTTGCAAAAATAATAATTTAACAAAGCCCAGAAATATTAAATTTAGTTTTTTTCAATACGTGTTGAAAAAATGCTTTCCAAGAACAGCGAATTCCTCTTAAGAATGACGAACACATTCAAGGAACGACGAATCTACTTAAAAAAAACGAAGAATGCATTAAGAACAACGAACAACATTAAAATAGGGATGATATAGGAAACCTAATGTGTGCCAAAATGTGTTCGGCCAGGTGCACATCACGTGAAGATTTTTGCCGAAAATTTTTGCGCCATTTGTAAAATAAACTGTTCGCGATTTCAGTGAACTGCCTTGCATGATTTTGATAGCAAAATGAGTGAGATGCAAAAAAAAAAGTTCAAAAAAATCTTCAATCACAAATAAGAATGAGAGACAATCACGAATAACATAAGAATAAGACAAACTTCAGTCACAAATAAGAATGAGAAGTTTCATGGCTAATAAACAGAGCAAAAAAATTGACCGACTCTTTTGTAAAATTGTAAATCTTCATATTTCATAACTGTTACATTTTTTACCTTACTTTTATAAAAGCAAAAGCAATTTTGTGGATATTTTCTTTACTTTTGCGGATTATCCGCGAATTCGCTTATCCGCGGATGCCGCGCCACCCAATTCCGCGGATAATCGGGAGTGAATGCAAAAATCTTAATTCTCTAAGATGTCAAAAAGTGGACTTAGTCTTCTCCTAATTCACGAAAATGTCCTCTTAAAAATGACTCCAAAATGATAAAAATCCTTGAAAATGACAAGAGTGGACTTGGTTTACTTGTATACTGAACCTTCCATATACCTACTGAATACAAAAACACAGTAAAAATTTTATATACTCAAATCTTTATTTCAGTAAATATCTCCTTATCTCACAAAATTTTTATAAGTTTATGTAACCCTAGTGTAAATTTAACAGTTACCACAGGGGCATAAAAGAATAACATCAACTATTTGCCTAGAAAACAATCATGAAGTGCCATACTAAAAACTACAACATCATACACACAGAAAAAACAACTCATTTTATAGCTTGACTATTATGCAACGTTAATAAATTTACAATGACAAATAGTCATTTCAACTATAAATGCATGTTTTTATGCAAACTTGAACATGCGACTTGTCGCCATATCTTACCATTTGTTAGATCACATTGCTTTTTTATAAATACATAGAAAATTCTAGTTTATGAATAAGAATGTAGATAAGCTGTCACACATCGTATACAGATCACACATCTTACCATCGGGCTTGCTCGTGCAATCTTGATGAAGTACTGTTTAGTTTTAAGTAAAAGTTATGATAAGAATGGGAAAATAATCCAATTAAGATATTTTTATATGTCATTAAAATACTGCCCTCCCCCTCAACAAAAAAGAACAGACCATCAAATTCAATCCTAATATTGCCAATTTAAACATGGGCATTATTTCTAACTTTCTGAATGAACATTTACATGAATTATTCAAGGGGTCCAAAAATAAAAGGAAAAATTTTGACCCATTCTTTCTACAATTTAGTGAAAGAAAAAGTATGCATAGGGACCTGCAAGTTATCTACATTTATCATTTAAAAAATATTTGTAAATATTTTCAATACAGTCAGAGAAATGTGGCTTAGAAAATAATTTTTCCCATTTGATTAACACTGAGGCACTTTGGTTTGAAGACCCGCATTTGATTGGGCTCATTCCCCCTTTGAAGATAAATGGTCAAACCCGTAAATCTAGCGTCTTACACTTAGAAAATTCAATGTAAAGCAACACTTTAAAAATATTGTATGACTAAAAAAGGCAAGGCATTAGGTTGACAGGATAGAAGACCCAATTTGTTAAGAAATCAGGCCATTTCTAACAATACTCGCCGCCAACCACATAAGAAAGGGTAGGGATGGCGCCTGTTTAGAAAAAAAAACCGGTGTTTCAAAAATCAGTTTTTCGGTTTTACTGAACCTTAAGACCGGCTTTATGAAAAACCGGTTTTTTGGTCAAAACCGAGGGCAAAAAAAAAAAACCCAGTTTCGGTTTTCCATCCCTAAAGTGTTTCAAATAAGGGTGACGGGAAGTATAGACTTCAGAATTAAACTGTCCTCTATACACATAAAAGACAACCTTAACACAGCCAAAATTTAACAAACTAAGGTGCAGCTGCCAAGATTTCCCCTCACTGTTCCCTTCTGCAATGTTAGGAATCAGACTCAATCTGTATTCTGCCACGGGCAGGTAAACTGCAGTAACTTCCATAATGACTAGTACCGTTGTTGCAAGCACTCCATTAGTCTAACTATTAACAAAACATACTGGACATATTTTTTATATTTCATATCAAAAGTGGTACAACTCATTGTTGCAATTACCACAGTGTACCTACCTACGGCAGTATTCTTGAAATACAGCAATAAATCCACAGAAAATTCACCCTTCAACTTGTACAATCTGAAAACATAGAGGAATATAACAATAAAGTAGACTAAGCTGTAGCTAAACTGAATCTGTAGTATGCATGATACAGTAATAAATTCACAGAAAAGCCAACACTAACAGTTTAGGTTAGTAGAAAGAGGCTATGGAATGTCAAATGGAACAAAGGTAACTTTTCTGCATTAAACTTCCACAATCCAAAAACATAAAGAAATACAACAATAAAAAAACTACACTACTCAAAACAATTAGGGGAGCCCTTTGCGTACTTTTGTGTTAACCCTTTTGTGAAATAGATTTATTATGCATAAAGATTGAAATGGCAAAAATAGGACAAAAAATATTAATTTTTTAACTAAAGTTTGAGAGGAAAAATTGGAATCATAACTTTTGAATGAATTATAACAATAATTTTTTTAAAACTTAATTTGCTAAAACTAAGTTAAAATCAACTTTGAAACACTTAAGAATGCATGTATGAAGAATTTAGGGACAGTTTATTTCCTAAAAATTTTTGGTAATGATTCTTCCATTTAACGATACATAAGCTCGAGCTTAACTTAGTGAAAAAAAGATCGTGAGCCAATTATTCCAAATGGAATCACTGGTGTGAAAGATTTTAAACAATGCGCTCCCCTAATTGTTTTGGGCAATGTATATTATAGCTCAACTGAATCTGTAGTATTCAAGAAATACAGCAATAAATCCACAGAAAATTCAACACCAACAGTGTAGATTGTTGACTCAATAGAAGTAGGCACACATGCTTTTACAATCCAAAATCATAATCATGGTCTAGACTATTAAGAAGCCTATTACCTATGAACATCCCCAGACAGACTTTTTCTGCTAAGATTAGATCAATAACTGGACATGACTATTTTCAGGGACATCTCCACCGTATTGGTGTTTCGCACCGTATTGGGAACTTTTGTTGATTTTTTGACAAATTGTGCCTTTCTGGCTAATGTTAGTAATTTTTTACCAAATGACAACTTGAATCAAAAGCCTATGCTTTATTGGGCTGCAAGAAGGGAAATGTACAATAGGGTCTGCTCCCCGATGGAAATTTAAAAAAAAATCCGAAAACATAAAGGAACATAACAATAAAGTAGACAAAACTGTAGCTTAACTGAATCTGTTGTATTCAAGAAATATACAGCACTTAATCCAATTCAACACCAACAGCGTAGATTGTTGACTCAGTAGAAGCAGGCACACATGCTTCTGCAATCCGAAAACATTAAGGAACAATAAAGTTTGACTAGGAGTCCTTCCTCTTCGGGGGTATCATCTTGTGTATCTTGACACAGTCTTTGGGCCAGTCCATTGCGGGGAGGTCGAGGGGGGAGAGGAAGATGAACTGGGTGTCCTCCATCTCTTTCGCCTTGGAGATGAGGAGGTCGACGCTCAGCTGACGGTTGTTGGAATCCTTGAAGATGAGAAGATGGCATTTAAACCAAGGTGCGTACATTATTTTGGTAGAAAAATTAAAGGTTTGGTTAAATTTGATCAAATTAAATTAAAACAAAATTTCACAAATGTCATTGATCAGAGACTTGTCTAAAAGTCAGTGGCGGCCCATGGTCAAAAATGTTGGTGCAGCCAAAATTTTTTTGGCTAAGCATATCATTAACAAAGTATATGAAATTACTTTTTAAAAAATACCATTTTTCTGTAAGCATACCTTATAAGAAAAGAGCTCAATTAAAAAAAAAAGATTGAATGAAATATTATTGAGAGTTAGAAACAAAAGTATTCGCTAACAATTTAACATGATAAAAGTATGATTGTTTAACCATGATAATTCAAATTCTTAATACCCAAACCTACCGCCACCCGCACACATGGCCTAACAAGTGTTTGGCAGCAGCCAATCATATCTACGAATTCCACAACTGCCGCTGAAAAACACAATTCCTTCACAGACATACACCTCACGGTCAAATCACTTTTGAATAGTGGGATTGGTGCAGGATACCATTTGCATATGAAATAAGTTGCTAGCTAATAATCCATTCCTACTGAACAACAGCCGGAGAAGAGAATCGACAAATGGGTCTCGAGAATGGTTGCCATGACAACGGGGCATAAGCATTCAATGTCGTCATGGCAACCATTCCAGGTGCAGCCCGTTTGTCGTTTCTCTTCTCTGGCTGTTGTTCAGTATAGGATTGTATTATTAGCCAGCAACTTTCTTCATACCCAAATGGTATTCTGCCCCAATCCCACTATTCCAGGGGGATTTTTATGTTTGGCGTGAAAGCGTTGAATTAAAAATTGCGCTTCTTTGGCAAAATACAGTTTTGAATAAAAATTTATGATCGGATTTGAGATTTTGTTTTTCTTAATATTTAGGTGCAGCCCGGCTGTATTTGCTGTACGCCACGAGCCGCCACTGCTAAAAGTTTTCAACCACAGTAAAGGATCAGACTGATGCCTGAGGTGGCATCTAATGCCCCTTACACAGCGTCAGGATTCTGGACCCCAACACATTTAATCCCCGATTCAAACCCGACAAAAAGGAATTTTTGCATAAATAAAGCGAACTTACCATAAAGACGTCATATTCATCTAACACTCTGAATGGCATGTGCGTCCTTTCCCAGAGAGCCAGGAGGAAAGAGAGCGATACGTAGGACCTCTCGCCCCCACTGAGAGTGCTGTGGTTCTTTCGGGCGGACTGGCCAGATTTAGGTGCTACCTGGGGGGGAGGATCAAAAGAAACAAGTAAGGTTACTGTTGTTATTGTAAGTGAAATTACTAGCTCAAGTGTTGCCCAAATTACCAGCTCAGGTGCTAACTCACCAATCATTATGATTATGTCATCGTCATTCATTGCACAATGTCATGTGGCAACACTTGTATCGTTTAGTCGGTTTTGTAAATAAATGTTCAAATCAACTCCTACTCTGGTGTGCTTATGTTATCTCAAGTTTTGGTAGAATTATAATAAGAGTTACTATATATAAAGGATAAAGTTCTCACTGACTCGTGTATCTACGCCCAACCAAAACTTCTGGAGGTACAGATTCCAAATTTTAGGAGCTAATTCTTTTTGTACTGAAGGTGTCATTTATGAAGAAATTTTTTTAAATTCTAGCCTAAACGGGTGTAAGAGGGCAAAAGAAGAGCAGATTTATTCATAGGAATAGCATTGTACGTTGTTTTAAGATCAAAATTTATACTTTTGATTAAAAAAAATTTCAGTGCATTCAGCGCAAGCAAAAATTAAGCTTAAACACATAAAGCACATGGGTTTAATTTGTAGGATTGTTATTTGAATATTTTTATTTTATCAATTGAAAATTTATTTGATTTTTTTTTATGGTGGATCAGATTTCTTAAACGATTCTAATTAGGGGAGACCTGTGTACCTAGGGCCGGATTTTTCGATCCTCAAAAAGAAAGCCACTAAATTATTTAAAAATGTAAAATTTTGGTATGCACACATCATTACACTAATTACTATCCATTTGGCATTAACAAAAATACTTAAAATAATATATTCTTTTAAATATGAGTTTTTAAAAAAAAAACTTCATAAATGGCCCCAGGTACAAGACATCAATGTACCTAGGGCCAGTAGCTTGTGTACCTAGGGCCAGTCCTTATAAACTCAGGTTTTTATTTCTAGTGAATAAAAAACACATATATACATACAGGAATTTTATAAAAGAAAGGATAACAGGCATTACATTCATTTTCCATACAGTTATTTAAATTGCAACAGTCCAAATTATTAATGAATTACAAGAATTTTCATTTTACATCATAATTTAAAAAACTGGTTCCAAAAGTGAGCTGCACACATTGCCGCTCTGAAGCACCAACAGATTGTGGTTTGAGTAATTTGAACACTATAATGCTGTTATCAATTTCATAGATTTTATCTTTATCATAGATAAATGTATTTGATTGCGCAATATTTTTTAGATATTTAGTGCTATAGCGTTCCCCCGCAACATCTATTATTTCAGTACATAAAAATTTTCAGATTTTTTGCATTGTAGCTTTGTTAAACAAAAATCTCCCTTCTCAAACAAGAATCACTCATAGTAACAACTATAGAACTTGATCAGTTGAACTGGAATTAGAACACTGTACAATGTCTGATAATTCTTCGGATGACGTTTCCTCAATTTCAATTACAGGTTTTTTTTTCACATTTTTTTTTTTTTGGCTTCTCTATTCGCAAGTTGTTCTTCAATTTCTTTCTTTTCTGGAGTGTTTGTCAGAATTCAGCATCTGCCTGGTTTTCTGCCACCTCTCTTGGACCTAGTTGTACCTAGGGCCATGGACCTAGGTACAATGCAAGTATGTGGCCCTAGGTACACGATTTGATAAATTTATATAAAATGTCATCCACAGAAAATTCCACATGGAGGTGAGACTTATTAATTATCTCATTTAGAACCCAATATTACAAATAAAATTATACACTAGAACTCAACTGAAAAAACTTAACTTGCCTTTGTCAAACAACAAAATTGATGAGCTTCAGAATTTTACTTTAGGGCATACAAAACTGTTTTTCATTTATAAGTTTCCAAAGCCTTCTCCACCAAAGTTTAAAAGTGGCTGCCAAAATAAAAGTTGGTGTTGCCACTCTCCACCCCTAATTATAAAACTTAGAACAAAATATTATTTAAATACGGTAGGGTGGCCCTAGGTACATGGTGGCCCTAGGTACACAGATCTCCCCTATATTTAGAAATTTAATTGATGTGTTTACAAATGGTAAGAAATAAAGGTATGAAGGAATAGTTTCAGCGTAAATGAGGAATGTTATTAAGCATAAAAGGCTAATTCCATTTGTGACAGACATGACATAAGACAACTTTCTTGGCTCTTAAAAAGTACTAAATGTTAATTGACTGTTAAAAAATTACCATGGGGTGATGCAAATAAAGGTATTGATTGCAAAAAACACTGAAATTTTCTTTCAAGAGAAAATACTTAAATTTAATTGGGTTAAAACATGCCGTGACTGACATGACAAAATTGAGACACAGATTTTGAGTGACCTTATAACATGCTCTTAACTGGTATGCATTTCAAGTCTAGAATTTTTTTGGAATCAATATAAGATTCTGATGTGCCAACCAGAAAGAAAAAAAATTAAGAAATGTATAAATAGTAAAATATTATAAACATTTGTTATCGTGACTGACTACATGACAAATGTGACAGACATGACAAAGTTCTGATGTTCTATATTTAACTCAAATTTTAAATTTAATGTTAGATTTTTTAAGAACTTAATTTTGAGGTATAAAAAGAGAAAATAAAGTGTCAAGAATTTCTGCCGAGTAGATTTTGTTTAAATTAAAAAAGTCAAATTTAAAAATTGAAGTCCATGGCGCATTTTCGTGGAATCAACCACAAATGCTTTCAGTTTTAACATAACCCATATGAAATGTACAAGCGAAAAAAACTTCAGCGACAGGATATCTGTCCTTATCGGGAATGTTTGGGATAGCGATTTATTGCCTAAGCTGGTGAAAGGAAACATATTTCATTTCTCACTTGGTTCTTTTGTGGCAACCCTTATTCACCTAGAGACACGAGTCCCATATTTGTACTGCTAGAGGACGACCAAATTCGAAACCGGTTTCATGTCGCAACGTGTGCCAAGCAGATCTGATTACTGGAAGATTCTTGTGAAATTAATGGGTTTTTCCCCCAGTCTTTAATTTTTATGCAAGCAAACTGTGAATTACTAACATTATCAGCAAAAATATAAGGAAGAATTATAAAATACGACCACAACGTAAACCTTATGGGTAAGAAGATAAAGGTAAAAATAAGGTAAGAGAGGTATTAATAAAAATAGTTCAAATTAAATTTTTAAACATTTAAAAATGTGAGCATGAAGAATTTAGGGCCAATTGATCTAATAAAATTATTCCACATTGAATTCTATTTTTACCATGTTTTCATATTTTAATTTAATATAACAAACAATATGTAATTCTTCCATCTAAGTATGCAAAAAGAAAATATAACTTTATAGAAAAATGTATAGAGAATTAAAAAAATATATATTTGAAATAAATAAAAGTGCAAGTTCTTAGTGATAGAAAAAAAAAATGCAAGTTCGATGATTCCAAATGGAATAATTGAGAGTGAAAGAGTAAAATACCGGTGGCCATTTTTATTTGCTGTTAACCGACCTTGCCAAAAACTGTATACCAGGAGAATAAAAAATTTTCAATAAACATACCTCTAGCGTCAAAAGTTCTTTGGGAACGTTAAAGCTGATGTTGCCTGTATACCCATTTCCACTCAGAATACTTGCAAAAGATAATTGAATGATTTTTCGGGTAAAGGCGGATAGTTCCTTGAACTTGGCGTTGCGTTCCTTGAGCATTTCACCAAGTTTCTGCAAAACAGAAAGATACCATAAAAAAAGTTAAATAATGCAAGATGTTAAAAAAAAGTAACCTCTGACAGTTTTTAACATTCTTAAGACAACATTGACAAATATATTTTCATATAATTTGTCAATTATGACAAATTAAAGGTGATACTGAAATACATGCGATATAGAATTAGTGTACATTGTAAATATTCAATATAACACAATAGAAGTTCATTAAAAATGTGCACAATGATACATTTACATTTCAAAATCACTAAAAAACAGTTTTTAGAATTATTTATTTAATCATTTTTTTAATTATAAACATTGTTTATTAAAACAAAGCTATTAACTCTAAAATCTCCTTGGCACCACCTATTTAAATCTTATTCATACTCTTGGATTTCATTTGGTTAATACAAGTATTAGCTGGTTTATAAATATTACGATTAAATGAAATTAATCTTAATCAGACTTGTTCATTTTAGCTTCCACACTACGTTGATAACCTTAAAAGTGGAAGGTATTATAATAATTCAGTCTGTCCGTCTGTCACCCACTTTCATAGCCCAAACTACAAATGCTACGGAAAAGTGTGATAGGTCAAAAAATTAATCGCATCGAAATTAGAATACATGGAAAAATTCAGAAAAGAATCCGAAGTACTTCATTTAAAAAACTCCAAAACTTGATGCTCATTTGAAAAGCATTGCAAGCCATTTTTATTAGAATTAAATCACCATTGCCATTCGCAACAATCGCTCTAGAAACTTTAATTATTGAAGACAATAAATTAAAATTTAATTTTTACGACATCCATTAGTTTGAAATGACATCAAATATATTTCACTACGAGATTCTTTGTATGTTGATATGAAACGTTTTCATTCTATTTAAAAGCGACACATTACATAATTATTCTTTAAAATATAAAATAATTTTTGCAAACGATAAGTAATAATTGTTTAATTTTTGAAATAAAATAAATGAAACTAGCCAATTTTAGCATGTAAATTTGCTAAAATAGAATTAACACTGTGTTTGGCGCCTTTTTATGTGTTAAACTCAACTGTTGTGTGGAAGCAGGTTAAGTGACAGATTCTGTTACAAACCTATTTGTTTATTTCTATAAATAAATTGTATATCCCAACTCTATCTATCATACACAATGTGTTGTGTATTTCATATTTAAACAAAAATAAAATATATTACATTAAACTTAATTCACCTATTAATTATACAAAGAATTTCGCAAACTTACTTCAATGTGAGATTTTATTCCTTTTAACTGTGATTCAACTTTTTTATATTGATTGGTCTTTTCCTCATACCTTTTCAACGCTTCACTTCTACCTCCTTTAGCAAAACTAGAAGAGAACAAAGGTTACATTACTGTTTGATACTGTCCATAGTAATTAATCCAAATATAATCCAAATTTTTCTAATCATGATTTTAAAAAAATAATAGGGATGACATCTATTGGGGTTAATAAAAAATATTTTCTAATAGAAGAAAGTTTGAAAAATCTGATGTTGTGCTTTTTGATATCATAAATGGCTATAGACAATCAGAAAAAAATTCTAAAATGGTGATGCCAAATGGCTCATGGGGACTAAAAGGGTTAAAGTTAAAGTTGTAACGTGGGGAATTTATTCATTTGAAGAGCTTACTTTAGGTGTGGTTATTAGTTAAAAGTAGAATATATTTTTTTTTTTGTATGGAGACTATAAAACATATTTTTTGTATTCATTTGTAATAGAAATAGCAGTAAGCAAGTACAAAAAAACAAAGGAAATACGACTGTTTGGGGATTAAAGGTTAAAATTTTCGAGCTGATATAAAGCTTAAGAAAGTTGTTTAAAAAAAATATCATTAAGTATTTTTTTAAACAACCATACACGGAGTACAGTTTGAGTAATAAAATATATAGACACTACCATCTATGTAGAATTACAATGATTTTTAATTTTTTTCACACTTTTTAAGTTTCCAATACAATAAATAAACAATACAGTAAACTCTTGATTATCCGCTGAATTGGGTGGCCCGGCTTCCGTGGATAAACGAATTCGCGGATAATCCGCAAAAATGAAGAAAATGCCTATTAACAAAATTTCTTTGGGGTTCTATTAAAGTAAATTACAGTAATCGTATAGCATGTACAAATTTACTTACTTCAAAATGTCGATTACTGCGGTTTCTACTATGCCACACTGCAAGCACATTTGATTTTTAGGGGATACGTTTTCCATCTTTTTAATGAGTTGTAGTTCGTCTCGAATTGTCAAGACAACTTTTTTTAGTTTTTCACGCATTTCGCTAGTATCAAAATCACTTAAAGCAATTCAATTGTGATTGGAGGCAATACAATAGGAGGCAGTTTATTTTACAAGTTACTCTTTTCGACAAAAACCTGTTCGTGATATTGTAGTGATCAACTTTTGTAAATGATCAACCTCCATTTCATATAAAGCAAAAATCCATATAATACTTAAATTTCCCTTTAAAAAACCCCCTTTTTCATAGAACTTTTACTTAATTTGGTTTTGATTTGTAATGCATAATATAATATATGTCAGTAATTTGATTTTTTTAATTGCCTTTAAGGATTTACTTTAGCTTTGATATTGGATGTATTAAAATTTGGGTTTGTTTAGTGGTTTACAGCAAGTTGGAACAAATTTGCAAGTGGGAACACATTTTATTTAATTCCGTTTTTCTTTTGCGATCTCTTTTTCCCTATTTTCCATATCTTTTAACATTACTGCTATGTGCCAAGTGAAAGCTCAAAATTCTTAGACTGTTCTACAAGTAAACTACAGGACGGACATTTTATTAGTGTTTCAGCCTCCATCTTGCAAAAAACAGCTTCGTTCTTCACGACTGGCGCCCTTTCCCTCCCAGCCAATGAACGTCACGATCATCTGTGACATCAGCTACCCTCGTGACCGGGAGTGACCAATGAGAACTGTTATATCTGGTGTGGGGAAGCGCGCGGAAAAATCTCGATCATTCTCTCTTGGAAATCTTGCCCAGAAGGTGCTCTGATCTTCTCTTACTCCAGCCGAAATCGCCAAATCCATGCGGGCGCTCTGAGTTTTCTGACTCCAGCCGAAAGCGGCAGAATCCATGCTGAAGAAGATATCGCCCCGGCCGGGATGGGCGATACCTCGTGGAACTGCACTCATCATCATGTTGTGACCCCGCAATCTTCATAGGCTGAAATGCCCAACCAGATAAGCCATGTTTCTTTCATCACTAACTAACTTTTCCCTCTATCTATCTTAATCACCGAAAATTGAAAACTCATGGGCGGCACGAATTACATAAAATTTTAAATTAACTTCGCTAGGCCTAAGCCGTGGTGCTCTGCCATGTGTTTTAAAAATCGTAATTCACTCTAAGCGAAAATGGCCCTAATCAATTCATAAATCGTATTTCTTAAATTTCTCTTAACTCGGGTGATTTTTTTTATAACGTATGATTTTTTTTTTATGTTTTTTTTTTTTGGGATTTGTGTTAAAGCTTGCAAATATTTAGAATTGTGATAATGTGTAAATTGAAATTTATATGATAATGGTAAACTAGTGCTCTTATAAAATTTAACTGATTAATTAAAGTGTTTGAATTTATATCTTGTGTCATGCAGGCTAGACCAATTAGGCCTGGCATTATCATGTTCACTTATGCGAATATATTCAGCAACGAAGACCTTGTGTAAAAACCTTTCCCAGACTAATAGCCTTATTATGAACTTCTCTACCAAATTGACTATTAAAAGTGAAACTCCAATTTATTGTTAAAGTGAAATCCTAACACATTGTTAAAATGCAAGAAAGGGCTTAACCCTACCTCCATGTTCAACAGCACGTGTATTAGCTTATTTGTAATTTGACTCTAAATTATCATAAATTCAAGTTAGTATTGCATCATATGCTACCTTTTTAAATTAAATCATTAATTTTGAAAAAAAAAATTATTTTTGTGTTGAAATTCCATTTGATTATTTACTTGTAATGATCCATTAGTGTTATGATGAAAATAAATGCTAAATGTTATGTTAAATTGAATCTTGTGTATGCTCTCATTATTTCGTCAATCCTTTTTTTATTACCATGGTCATCAGGAAACCTGGTTATTGTTTTAATTTCTTTTATTGCTTTGAATTATTTTTGAGAAATTTTTGTAAGTGTTTTTTTCACTAACTAACGATCATTCTGGCCAAATTCTTTAAAAATTTTACTTGCCTTTTTTTTTGTTTTAATCTGATCTTTACATGTTTTCATGTATTTTTACAACACTTCCAAGTTTGAACTTTTCCAAAACTCATTAATTGATTTTGATAATTGCAATTGCATTAAATCCTTTTAAATTCTTTTAACTTGCTAAATTCATTCATTTTTTTTATATCATTTAATTTCCTTTTTTTTTATTGTAAAATATATCTGTGTGGATCCATGTTGTCTCATTGGCAACACCACAATATGCACCTGGATGAACACCAGGTTTCCTATAGTCATTCTTATTTTAATGCATTCGTTGTTCTTGTTAAATGTATTTGACGTTCTTTGAATGTGTTCGTCGTTCTAGAAAGGAATTCGTTGAACTTGGAAGGCATTCTTCCAAAAAGTTTTGAAACAAATAAAATTCATTTATCACGTTTTTTAATTTTTTATATTTGAAATGAAAAGTGGGTGGGGGGGGGGGGTAGTGGATAATCCACCCGCGGATAACAGGGAGTTTACTGTACTTCCATAATTTACATATACCATATAAATTATAGTAAAAGATATTATGAAGCAGACACGCTAGAACTTAGTAGAAACTGTTATTAATTTAAGATTTAATAACTATTTTTCTTTAGAAAGCCATTGAAATCTCTCAAAAACTTTAAAGACATATATTAAAACTGCTTTTTTCCTTGAATATTATTTAAAAGACTCCTGATAAAAATCAAAAAACCGTAATTTTTTTTTTCAGTTCTAAAACTTTCTGAAAAAGAAGCTTCATAAAATAAATATTCAACTAAAGGATTATCATTATTTTACTTAGAAAAAATTAGAAATTACCGTTGACTCTCCACAACTTTGGAAGTTTCATCTATTTGCCTTTCAATTTCTGCAATTTCTCGTGTAGTTTCAATTCGTGGACACATTCTAGCAGCTTTTTCAGTGGCCTCCTTCAAAATGTTGATTACAGTACATTAATAACAGAAACGGGAGTTTAAGTAAACAATTTGCAAGTTAAATGACTCAGTAAATATCATAAAAAACAATCGAAAAAAATCCACAATCACTTTAAGAAATTCATGGCTCCAAAGGAAAAATAAAGAACATTGAAATAAATAACATAAATGAATAAGAGATTAAGAAGCAGGGTTTCTACCAAAATGAACAATCACATAATTTATGACTTTTAATGACTAAGTTAACAGGTTTTCATGACTACATAAATCGCATCTATAATAAAAAAAAATCAAGAGGACTCTCTTTGGATTCCACATCTTGAAAATCTTTATGTTATTCCTATGGAAAACATTCGCAAGTCAATTACCCCCACATTATTAAAAGGTTACTAGTTTCCTGTATCATTGTATAGAACAAAAGAAACTAAAAGGATAAAACTAATTTGTTTTGTGAAAATCACATATTTAGTATTTTAATAATTTTTTGAAGTTAGTAAAAAATGGAGTAAGCATTAAGTTCTAATTTAAAAAAAATTATTAAAAATACTAAATAGGTGATTTTCACAAAACAAATTAGTTTTATCCTTTCAGTTCCTTTCGTTCTATACAATGATACAAGAAACTAGTAACCTTTTAATAAAATTGTGGCTGTGATTGACTTGCGAATGTTTTCCCATAGGAATAACATTACGATTTTCAAGATGTGGAATTCCAAAGAGAGTCCTCTTAAGATCCAAAGTTGACAGCACAAATATAGTAAACCACTTATTATGTTTGTGTGGACATTTTTCACATTGGCTTAATATTATGTGCAAGTGCACAAACTTATTTAAAAAATAAATTATTACACCATAAAAGGATTTCAAAATGTATGCTATTAATAAAGCGAAAAAATATTTTTCCTTCGTTAATGCAAACCTATTGCAGAAGTAATGCTTCCTGTATTTAAGTTTTCTCTGATTAATTATTCCAGGGCTATTTTTTTGTTCTCTAATATGGTGTGCCTATTATTGCTATTGCATTCCTTCTTTTAATAACGGGTTACGCTTGCATTAAAAAAAAGTTTAA
This sequence comes from Hylyphantes graminicola, assembly GCA_023701765.1. NCBI lineage: Eukaryota > Metazoa > Arthropoda > Arachnida > Araneae > Linyphiidae > Hylyphantes > Hylyphantes graminicola. The sequence continues at coordinate 10,461,204 of CM043114.1, forward strand.
AAACACCACTTGAACCAAAATTACAAAAAAAGTCTAGCAGCAAAATTATTGATACAAATTTATTTTTTAAATAATTGGTTAAAATTAAGGCTATAGCTCTAAAATCCTACCTACCACCGTAAATTTTACCGAATTTATATTCATTGCTTTTTTGCTAATATTATAAATTGCGGCTAGTCATGCAACTTTAGCTACCAGAACATCTAAAAGCTGTGGCAATCTGAAAATTAAAAACTCATGCGTTCCGAAATTTGCGAAGCTCCCGCGTTCTTAGTCTCCCACTCTTCACTTAAAGTCATATTTTCTTAAACATGTGAGGAACATTATCCGATAATTATTATTATTAAATAAAAAAACATCTGTAACATTGACGGAAAAAGTTTAATTATTTTCAGCTTTTTTTGCACAGATTTCCTGTTTCAGAGTGTTTTTCTTATTCACATTCGTGTAAATGGAATTCGTGTAAATGGTATAGAAGCTGCTCAATGGTTAAAAACTGTTCAAGTGTTAAAAAGGGTACGAAACTGTTTTCTTTTTTAATCTTTATACACTGCTCAAAACAATTAGGGGATCGTATGGTTTAAACACTTTCACCTCCAATGATTCCATTTGCAGCCATCAGCTTGCGATTTCTTTTCTCACTAAGTTCAGCTAGCACTTATTTATCGTTGGATGGAAGAATCATGTCTTTTGAAGAATTAAATAATGTTCGCTTTAATTAAATGAAAATATCAAAAACATGGTAAAAGAAAATTTACACTAAAATTTTTTTATGAAATACTCTAAATTCTTCACGCTTGCATTCTTAGATGTTTTTGTTTAAAATTTGATTTAAACCTATTTAACAAATAAAGTTTTGAAAAAATTGTTATAATTTATTCAAAAATTATGACTCCAATACGTCCCCTTAAAATTTTAGTTAAAAAAAATTACGATTTTCCTACCTGTTTTTTACCGTTTAATTTTGGATGCATAATGAATCTATTCCACAATTTTCAAAATTTCAGAATAAAAAATATAAGGTTGGAACTGAAAGAGTTAACACAAGTATGTGAAGCGCTCCCCTAATTGTTTTGAGCAGTGTATTATTATAATGAATAATCAGTCATATAATTCAAATAACAACAGTATACATGAAGCTTAGTGTAAATACCGTAGTTTTTTCTCGACTAAGAGCTAAATCTCTTTCTAGAGTTTGTAACAGCCTTTCATTGCGTTCAGCTTCTTTTTCATACCCGTCTTTACCGGTAACCAAAACTTCTTTTTCGTGACTGCAGTTTTGTAATATTTGCTAAAGAAAAAATTAGATAATATATGAGATTTATAAATAAATATGGTCTTTTAAATTTAAAATACTTAAAAATCATTGTAAAAAACGGCTTATATATAAATCAGATTTTTTAAAAAATTATTTAAAAAAAATTTGGCTTGATAAAATGAAAAATGACATAATATCCCTAGAAACATTCTGGACTTGCTTGTTGATAGACATAAAATCAAAAGAATTTTTCTTTAAAACAGGCATGAAAGTGCAAAGTAATCAAAAAGGCAGAACTCCGAATTCATTTTTTTGCACTATCGACATAACGATTAAATTGTCAACCAATTAAAATGTTAAATGTAGTTATACTAGTTTATGTTAAATGCACACATAGAAAATAATGGTTAAATAATGTAATTATTTAGCTTTACTTTAAATCCATATAACGATGCTATATAAATCATATTCAATTTTTAAAAAATCTGATAGGTAATGAATTACTCTTACACTAAATAAATATAAAATCATACCACAAGTACCATTTAAGGAGCTTAGATCAATCCCATTACATTACAAGCAAGGTTTAACTAAAGGGGAGGGGGGGGAATGCGTAACAATAACTGCAAAACAAATCAATCCTTGTGTAGCAGTTGATTATTTTTTAAGCCATATAGCTTAACAATACATTGATATTTTTTTAAGAGAATCAGGACATTACAAAGTTAATATATAATACGAGGATGGTAGAAAACTATCATGCCTTTTAAAAACTGCCCCTTGGCTTAAAGAGAGAAAGGGGGGTGGCATTAAACTTCCCTTAACTTATACTAACTTTTCAGCATAAACCCCACATTGCTAGCAAATAAAAACACATTCAAAATGAGTTTAGTTTGAATTATTGTCGCACTAGAGCTACACGAGGGCCATTGGTGACGGGCGTCGTATTTTAGAACCACAGTCAAGTAACGAGCCGATACCTGAATAGACACCCAACGCAACCCAGCGACATCGTATGCAGTGTTAGGACTTTGAAGGATATTTAATGTGCACTACCTCCACACACAGTATTATTCGTCAGACATTTTGGCAGCACGGCCGTTTTACAGATCGACAGTTATTTTGGCGATGCTCGGACCCGAACGTGGGACCTTTCGCATGCTAGGTGAATGCCTAACCGACTGGGCTCCCCAGCCCTATTAATTCAAATTGAGAAAAAAACTTACCGATAACTCAGCATACTTTTCTTTGGCCCCACACAGCAAGTCCCGATGCTCCCTTTCTTCTTCATCTAATTTTTCAAACTCTGACCTATGCTCCAGCACTTGCTCTTCAGAATGTTTAATCTTGATCAGGATATTATCATAATCTGTTTTAAGACTAGTCAAATCATCTTCCTAAAAAAAACGTAAGGTTACTCAATTAAAAGTTCAAAAAAGCTTAAACACAATAAATAATTATTCAGTTTTCATATACTGTTTATAAAACAAATATCAGTTTAACAGTAACGGATACAAACTTACATACTGGGAAAAACAAAATGAAACGATGACAGACCTAAAACCTTACAACTTAAGGAGACACGATTAGGAGAACCTTAAGGGCAAAATATTCAAACCAATTTCAAAAAGTGGGACTATAGAGTCCTGCAAGTCAGCTACATTTGTGAATCTATAATAATAAAAGAAAGAGTCTATGTTTCTGTGGATCGTTAAAGACCTACTTACACTGCCCTCAGAAATTTGAAACTTTTAACATAGATTCTCTTCAATACCAACGTGTGCACCTGAGACTTAGTTTTTTGATATTTGTTCTACTTTTAAAGAAATTTCTGAAACAAGTACACCACTTTCACTCAAATTCGATAACTTTTTCAGTTGCCATCGGCTGAAAAAATTAAAATAAACTTTTACGAAAATAAATGAAATTTAAATAATATTATTTGTTTATTTGATAATTTTTTCATTGATGGTTCTATTGACTGCATGTATGAGTATTTAAGCAATAAATGCATAGTAAAGCTATTACTGAACTATGACAGCTTTTTAAGGTCATCACACTAGAGCTGCATATAAGGATTTATGTCTGCATTTTTTGCCAAACTAGCCAATTATTGCAAAAAAGAGCCAAATGAGCAACAACAAAAAATAATTTCTAAACTGGCTGGTTGTGCGTAGGTCATCGCACTAGAGCTGATTGGGTGTGTTTGTAGCGTAAAATAATCAAAAATGCGTTTTTCCTTGCAAAATAAGAAAAAACACGCCAAATGAGCTAAAAGGATTTTGTGAGGGAAATTACGATAGCATTTATCCTTCAATTTTTTAGGGTATTTATAATTTCGAATTTTAAGGTAATATAAGTAACAGGATTCTATACTCGAGAATGAACAATAAACATGAGCTTATTGCCCTATAACGGATTAAATATTGTAATCCATATGCTAGGATCGATTTGATTTTTTTTAGTCTGTGCGAAGAACGGGTATTTATTTGCTAGTTTGTCATATAATAAAAACGTCTGAAAAAAATTTCAGTACAGCCCGAGAAATATGGCTTAGGACAGGGATTCCCAACTTTTTTGGACCTGCGTACCACTTGATTTTTTTTAGAAATTTTGGCATACCACTTAACCTAAATATTTTAATTAACAAAAAATATTTCCTCTTCTAAAAGTGTCTAAAGGCTTCTGTAATTAAATTCCTGAGAAAACTTCATATTTAATGTTTAAATATTTGTTTATTTATAAAATGATTATAATAAATTAGAAATAAAACTATTAAAATGTTATGCATTTACAGTTTTATCTATTACCCATATAGGTCTATTAAAAATGCACAGATAAAAAAAAATAGTTCAAACTCAGCAAAGATTGATCCTCATACAAAATATACTTTTACAGTCTTTTAGTGCGAAACTTGTTGTTTGCCTATAATTAAAATATAATCTTTAGGAGTAATTTAACTTATTTTCACTCTTAAGTCCTCTTCAACACTTATTCTGCTTCTATGTTTATTATTTATGTACAAGAGTTCAGAAAATTCACTCTCACCCTTAGGTAACTCCTGACAAATGGCATTAAAAAAAGCAGATCTTGCCGGAAGATAAAAGGTACTAGGTTTTACAACCGATCTAGAAGTTAATTGAAGATTTATCTTTATAATAATGTTAATATTTAAACGTGATGTGTTTGCGCTCCCACTGCTCATGCGTACAAAAGCTATTAATAGCAACATGTTGCTCACGACACTCACAGAGTACCACCTGAAATTTTTTCGCGTACCACCGGTTGGGAACCCCTGGCTTAGGAAATACATTTTTATATTGGATATAACACAGAAGCACTTTGGTTTGTAGGCCCGAGGTCATTAGGGCTCATTCTTCCAAATGATAGAATTGGCAGTAGGTAGATTGCAACAAGATGTCCTATAATCTATGAATAAGCTAATAGTCCAGGTGACCACAACATTACAGTACGAGTTAGAAAATACATTTTCTCCTTTCTCTCTCCTTAATTGAAGGTTTTAATAGTGGTCAAATTTTAGAATTCTTCGTTATATTTTTGTTTAAAAGTTAGTAACTCAAAGCAGGGTTCATACTCTATGATAGTGAAATTCAGGAGTTTTTCAGGAGTGCAGCAATGTAAATTCATGAGGTAACAAGGCATGAAATTGAATAAGTTTGTTTATTATCGTATTAGTCTAGTAACTTCACTGCACTACTTCAAATGATGAAACAGTAGAAAAAAAATTTCTAAAGAATTATATGATGCATTCTAGAACATTAAATGGTACCACGATGTCCGAAATCCATTTTTCTACAGTAGACTTATTCCGAATACAGTACAAGAGAGATATGGCAGAGAAAGTAGAAAAATGATTCATGTCGTCAATTTTTTCAGGAAAGGGGAGGGGGATATCAAGAGATGATACACAAATTTAAGGAGTTATAAGGGCCCTTAAAAATAAAAATGAAATTCAGGAATTTCAAGAGGAGTGGAAACCCTGTCAAAGTTTTTGAGCTTTCTTTTCTGTCCAACTAATTTATAGCAAACTTAATTTTTAAAGTAATAACTAATGGTATACATTAGTCATGGTCTTACACAATTAACATAGAGATATTTGGATCAGGATCCTTCCCCTTTAAGAATAAAACTTACTAAGCTGTCCACGTTTTCTGGTTGGTGCACAACTTCACAATCTTTTAATTTCTCTCTATTCTCGAGCACCATTCCTTTGAATCTTCTAATCTGTTGGTAAAGCTTCTTTTCCTCGACAGGGATCGTCTCTTTAAACCTATGAAATTCAGCTATTTCTCTCTCCTTACTTTGAATTCTGGCTTTCAGGTCGTCCAAATTTCGCTCAAGTTGGCTGAAAAGAGAACCAAATTTTGCTCATAATTTTCCAAATAAAACATACAACAAAATCAATCAAATTGGCAAGTCATTGAAAAATTGATTGGTAAACTAAATGTTCATAGATAACAGCCCATTACTGGGCCAAGGCCAGCTGTGCACATTTCAGCTTTCGTGACCCAGCAAGGCGGTAAGCCTCACACGGAACCCCATTGTTTAGTTCCTAAGCATACTTGGTACCCATTTTATCGACCCGCTCGAGGGATGAAAGGATGGGTCAACCTCGCCCAATCCGAAATTCGATCCCCGGATCTGTGGCATGGCACTGCGAAGCATTACCACTAAGCCACTGGGCCTCAATAAATCTTATTACTTAATATAATATGGAGTGCCAAACATCCAAGCTATTGAAAAAAGGCAACTGTGTAGATCGTTGTTAATAATGAATCCATAATTTAACGCTTACATTTAAATGGATTGAGAACACAGGAAATGGTAAATTAAACATGCATTATTATCATACAATTTTCAATTCATTACAATACTTTAACAGGGATAATACATATTTATTCAAATAGAAAAATAAGGACTTTAAAAACATTTTGCAACATTTTAACAAGTAATAGCCAGATCTAAACTAACAATAGCACTTGGAGACGGACGATCGAGAAAGAACTGAAGGACGTGGGAACAACATGGCGGGAGGCGAAACATCTGGCCACCAACAGAGTGAGATGGAGGAAATTGACGGAGGCCCTATGCTCCAGTGATGGAGTGACAGAGGGCTAAGTAAGTAAGTAAGTAAACTAACAATAGAAAATAGTAAGTACAATATTTTTTAAAAGCGCAAGCAAGTAATGAAATTTTTACTTTACATTTTTGGTACTTATAGTAACGAAATATGCATCAGATCAGTTATATATTTTTAATTAGTAAACGCAAGACTCAGGATCTAGTTTGCATTCTTTGAAAATTATCTTTTTTAGCTAGCTTATTTGAACAGAAATTTTTTTTAAAAAACTAGGGCTCTGTGACACTACACAACTTTCGCTTATCACTCAATAAATAAATATATTTATAGGTTATTATTTCCCTATTATTAGGTAATTTCCACACACATCAACTGTGAAACCCCAAAACTTATGAAGCATCTACTATTTTGCGATTGCGATTTTATCAAAAACCTTATGACGCCCAACAGGTACTAAGAACTTCATTACCAAATTTGAAGTCTGTAGCTCTTTACTTACAAAATCTCAGTGGGGCTGGGGAGCCTAGTCGGCCTCGCCTTTCATGCGGAAGGTTCCAGGTTCGGGTCTGGGAATCGCCAAAATACTGCCGACCTATAAGCAGCCTGTGCAGTCAAAAATGTCTGACGAATAATAATACCCTGCGTAGGGGAGTGCATGTTAAATATGCTCCAAAGTCCCAATGCCCAGTATGATGTTGCCCTTCTGACTGTTGTGTTGGGTGCCTATTTAGGTATCTGCTTGTCACTTGACTGCAGTTCTAAATTATGAAGTCCGTCGTCAATAGCCCTCATGTAGGTCTAATGCGACGATAATTAAAACCTACCTACCAAAATCTGTCTCGGATTTTTTTTTACCTCATCACGATATTTCTATTACTTTAGATTTCATATTTGGTTACTGGAAGTAATAAGCACTTTTAAGATCCATACTTGTTTATACTCCAGCATAATTTGTCATACCTTGACTTATGACTTTGGAAGGAGCACCGCGACCTGGGGTCTATTGTACCGTCCCCAAGAAATAAATCCCTCTCCCCTATAAAAAGAGCCCTGTTGTCGAAGCAAAATTCAGCAAAGATCTGATAGGAATATCCTGGACTTCCCAGGGCTCACCCAAGTGTTGCCTTAGATGCTCAAATCTATGTGCTGCATAATTTTTGCATTCACAGATAATGTGCGTGGCCGTTTCGTCCTTGTCCCTACAAGTGGGGTCATCCAGGACTCTCATAATGGTAAGGTGCCTTTTAAGGGTGCAGTGGATAGTAAGTAGACCTACACTGCTCACAACAATTAGGGGAGCGCATGGTTTAAACCAGTGGTTCCCAACCTTTTCTGTAACATCGCCCCCTTCTTTAAGTTGACTAGCACATATCGCCCCCCCCTTTAATTTTTATAATTTGTCCAATTATAATTTGAGTTAAAAGTGTATCTAAACTAAAAAAGCAATTTTATAATTTCAAACACTTACTACCATAACAACCAAAGCAGCTTTATCCGGTTACTCTTAAATAAAACCGAATTTTTTTTTTTCTATTTTTATTTAGATTTTTTCAAAGGATGAAAGTAAAATAATTAACTAAGATCTTTAAACTCAATTCTGGAAAATTTAAGAGAGTTGACAATAAAAATTAAATTGAAAACTTTTTTATTAATTTTTTGCACTTTTTTATATATCAATTATTTTTTCAAGCTCATACGCAAGTCTTTGAGGCAAATATCCAATTGATTCCTATGTTTGGTGAGGAGCTGAATAACAGAACTAGCCCTTTTTTAACTAAATATATTGGCGGAACGAGATGAGAAGTAGTTTTACCACAGTTAAGGATCAGTGTAATTAAGTTTCATGCAGGCCAACTCATAACTTCTCTGCTTGAAATGAGTTTCGCCTGACTGCCATACTTCAGATCTACAAACTCCGTCTGCAAAGAGTTATCAAGGTTATTCACCACCCACAGATTCAAAAGGGAATGGATCGACAATAGAATCAGGAATTTCTAACTTGGTCAAATATTGTAAGAATGTCAGTTTGAAACTTGGCGTTGATCAAAAAATTAAAATGGTTTTACTGTACTATAATACAGTATATTTTAATTTCCTCCCTTTGAATACTCATCGCCCCCTATCGCCCCCAAACTATTTATTGCGTTGGGAACCATTGGTTTAAACTCTTTCAAACCCAATGTTTCCATTAAGCTTGCGATTTTTTTCTCACTAAGTTAAGATTGCACAAATTTATTGTTAGATGGAAGATTCATGTCTTCTGAGGATGTAACTAATGTTTGTTTTAATCAAATGAAAATATGAAAACTTGGTAAAATAAAATTCACTCCCAAAAAAATTTTATGAAATAAATTGACCCTAAATTCTTCACTCTTGCATTCTCAGTGATTAAAAAATGATTTTAACTCCTTTTTGCGAATAAAAGTTTAAAAAATTTATTGTTATAATTTATTCTTAATTTTTGATTCCAATCCCCCCCCCCCCTTAAATTTTAGTTACAAAATTTTATATTTTTCCTCCTGTTTTTTACCATTTCATTCTGGATGCATAATGAATCTATTTCACAAATTTTCGATTTTTACAATTAAAAACAAAACGCTGAAGCTGAAAAGGTTAACCAAAGTAGGCAAAGTGCTCCCCTAATTGTTTTGAGCAGTGTTACCATTTACGACTAAGTCTAAGAAGCTCTTTATGGCGAGAGCTGGGGCAACCTGTTGTCATACCTTAACAAACTAGCATGTACCTTAGCATAAAATCTCTACAAAACATGTGTTACATGACCACATACTTGATGTCAGTTTGTTGCACAGAGCTCAACAAACAATTAGCATTTGGGTGAAACTCTGAATAGTATCTGTAGGGACCCAAGCAAATCTGATCACAGTTTTTGAGGTACGCTGAACTGCAATTCCTCGGTGGGTTGGACAGCATCAGGTTTTGCCGGTTTTGGTGTCCTCAATAAGAATCTTGTTCTCGATTTTGGCCTGAAAATGCAATAAAAAGGTTACATCAGCAAAACTTCAAACCTCAGTAATTTATTAATGTACTAAACAAAATTTGTTAAGTACATGAAGAGTACAAGGGAAGAACCGCTTTATTTCGTAGAAGGCTTTCCTTAATAGCCTCTTTGGGGATGCTAGCGAGAAATCGCCTTAACTGGTGTAAAGAAACTGGTTACTCGCTTTATCTATTGCGGTAACCCTGATTCACGCCAGAGATCAGTGGATGCGAGTTTACATGTTTGTACCGAGAATGAAGAACCCAAAGAAAAAACAGTTTCCGGTCGCCAATGTCTGTCAAGCAGACACAATTACGAAAGACTTACTAAGAATAGAAATCAAGCGGACTATAGAAAAAAGGGTTTGGTGCAAGGGTCTGGTATTTGCAGCCAAATTATGAGACGTTCTCCACTTTTTTTTCCCTCCTCTAACCACTGCTAATAAACCTTTGATTATTAAGGAAATGTTCAAGTGCAAAGTTGAAAGAAGTTAAAAAGTTCAAGTGCAAAAATCATACTGCTATAAAAAATGGTTATAAAACATTTTATTCAAATTTTCTTTACGTATTTAATCCTTTCAGTCCCAATGACAATTGGTCATCATCATTTTAGAAAAAAAAATATATAATCCTCTATAGCCATTTATGATATCAAAAAGCACATCATTCGATTCTTATTAGAAAATATTTTTTAATTAATCCCAATACATAGATGCCAAACTTTTTTTTTAATTATGATCAGAAACGTGATGCCAAATGGCATCACTGAGACTGAAAGGGTTAAACAAAGCTAATTAACAAGGCAGAACAATAGGTAGTTGCAAATGTTAATCAAAATGAAACTTTTTTTATAACATTCAAGTAAATTGCACCGAACCTCGAAAAAGACAGCATATAATTTTATGTTTGTAATCGAAAAAAAAGGCTAACTAAAATATTTTAAGGTCAAAGGTACAAATTTAGAATATCCCACAGTATGTTGAAGAAAAAAAATTAATAACTAACATGATCAATTAAAGCATTGGCCACTTGGACGTCAGTGATATTCAGCATGTCCAATACTGTAGGGGAATAATGGGCTTTATGTTGAGACACATCATAGACCTGTCGAACAAAATATTTAAATTATACAGTACAATTTATAGTATCAAACTATATGAAAATAATTTAAATTCATAAAAAAATATTAAGTAGGAGAAGATGGGGTAGAATGGACCACGGGGTAGAATGGACCACCCCCTATTATATTTATTTTATTCTAATGTTTCATATTGAGGTACATAGAAGATCATTGATTTTCATAAGCTTGCAACTGTGTGTTTATCTGACAATTTAGTCATTTTATTCCAGAAAGTTCATTTGAGACAGGCAAAAGTAAATATTTAAAAAAGTATCGCTTTTTTTTTTTCATTCAAGAATTGTGATTTGGAAGATTATACTTGGCGCATTAAAAAGATAAGATCATATATATTGTTTTAGTTAATCTAAGTAGAACAATTTAACTTATTGTTAATTAGTGTTTGAGACATTTTTTTTGTCAGACACCACATGGAGCAAAATGGTCCACCAGGACCTAGGGTACAATGGAACATGGTCTATTGAACCACAGTTCTGTTTATCATATTCTTTTTTTTTAAATTGACAGTATGTGTGGAATCAAAACTTAATAAATTATTTTACTTTTAACGAGAGAGTAAATCCATGTTTAATGTAATTTACATATTTGAAGTGTTGTCAATGCATCAGGCTTCAAAACAGAGTTACAATTGTATCCACAAGCAATATAAATTAACGGCTCAACTCACAGCGTCGCTGAATTTGCAGACAATAGTCGTGGGCAGCCACTTGCCACAATGCTTCTTCAGAATGCTCTTCAGGAGGCGATTGTCGTCCTGATTATCCACACAGTAACTGCAGAGCAGGCTTTTGCCAACACACTTTTCAACTGCCGGGATCCACTGGGGGTCTCTTACCTCAACGTACTTGCCTAGGGGGAAATGAGGACAATTTTCAAGGAGAGCGCATGAATCTATAATGGTGCATAATCTATATCAGGGGTTCCCAACCGGTGGTACGCTTACCACTGGTGGTACACGGAAAAATTTCAGATGGTACGCTTGATAAGTATATTTTGTATGATGATTAGTTTTTTGCTGAGCTTGTACTATTTTTTTTATTTGTATGTTTTTAAACCCTGTGGGTAATTAATAAAACTGTAAATAAATACTTGTTTAACCTTTTTGTTTCTCCTTGTTATGTATGTTATAAGTATGTTATAAATAAGCAAATATCTAGCCATTAAATATGAAATTCTCAGAAATTTAATTCAAAAAGCCTTTGAACATTTTTAGAAGAGTTAACATTATACTGTTGTATTTAGGATTGGTGGTAAGCCAAAATTTCTGAAAAAGTCAAGTGGTACGCAGGCGCAAAAAGGTTGGGAACCCCTGATCTATATTATAAAACTAAACTCCTCGGCGCAACAGCTCACTACTGGTCCAAGGCCTGCCGCGCCCATTTCAGCTTTTACGACCTAGGGCTCTGGGATGCTAGGCATCTGTAACGGTAAGGTGGTCAGCCTCACACGGAACCCCCAGTGTTTAGTTACCAAGCATGCTTGGTACCCATTTTATCAACCCACTCATGGGATAAAGGGATGGGTCTTCTTCGCCCAATCTGGGATTCGATCCCCCGACCTGTGGGTGGCAATGTGAAGCACACTAAGCCACTGGCGCCTCTATATTATATCTAAACTAAAGATGAGTTTTTCTTTTTTTTGGTCAAATTAATGTTACACTAAAGCAGCAAATAATGCATGTTTAATTTACTATTTAAAGTGTACTTGATCCTTTTTAATGTAGGCTTTAAATTATTTGGTCATTATGAACTATGACATACACAGTGTAGCTTCACCAGAATGGCTTATATATTTGTCACTCCATATTAATATTAAGTAATAAGGTTTATTATTTTTGAGAAAAAACTATTGACATCTTTAGTTTTTGTTTATGCTAAAACCATTTCTTTGTTAAACTAAATGGCCATAGATGTAGGCAATCAACTTCTATTGTGGGATATTTGTCTCAACATACCTGCCTGAAAAGAGAGCAATTTTCAAGTAGAGTGCAGGAAAATTTATCTAAACTAAAGATGAGTGTTTTTGGCTAAACTAAAGTTACACAAGAGCAATTGGCAACAGGTTTTGTTATTTTGAACCCTAGTCAAATAGCAAGGCTTATACAGTCCTGCACAAAAGTTTAGGCACAGACGCAATTCGTGAAAAAAATCGTCAATGTTACTATTTTTCAGAAGGAAAATAATAAGGTGAAAATTTTTGCTACAAAATATAAATTAATTTGACTTCCTTCAACAAATTAAAAATTTCAATTCTTTCCTTGCAACAAAAGTATAGGGTGCTAGCACAGAGTGATAAATAAACACCAAAATCGCTGTCTGGAAGACCTCCAATCACCAGCAAACGAGAGGACAGACAAATAAGAATATTGGCTTCAGACAAACATTGCTCGTCAAATCAAATTAAAAGCCTGATTGTGGCTAAATTTTCACGTAAAACTATCAGGAGGTTAATCAATGAATCTGGATACTTGGACAAAATCCAAGCTGAAGCGCAAGCCTAGCTTGCTATCTCATCATAAAGATGACCTGTCAAGAGAGATTTCAAACCTGTCTTAGACCTAGTTGAGATTCTGGCTTGTGAGGATTAGGTCCACAACCATGGCCTGTCCATGGAATAGGTCTGTCCATCAAATACACCACATATATGCCACAAAGTAGCTAAGAGCTAAACAACCTCAAAGGAAGAACCTTGAAGGTACCATCCATAGCATTAACCCTTACCCACTAAAACAGGCTCACGCTGCGTAGAAAAGAAACATCAGAACTTGGAAATAACTTTGGTCTTAAAAGAATTGTCAAATACAATATGCATGACATATCCTGACGTAAACCAATCAAACTTATATTTTTCTACCCTCAATTAAACTTCATAACCTTTTCAAATATCCTTAATATCACTTAGTACTTTAACATCCCAACCCCCATATCGGCCTGAAGGGAAACGAAACTGCCGACAAATTGGCTAAGGCTGCTGCTGTTCCGGACTTATTATCGACTTCGACCTCTTTAAATCTTGTCAAAAGAAGGCACTAAAACAGCAAGTTCTCCAAGGAGTATCTCACCACTGGTACGTGCCCGACAAGCCTGGAACCTACATTGACTCTGGCCTGAGTCGGCATGCTTTTTCCTCCCTGTCACGTCTTCGTACTGGCCATACGAGACAGATTAAATTTTTTAATGGAGAAAGGGTTTTCCCGACGTGCACCATCTGCAATGTAAATCAGGCTTCACCCGAACATCTTCTTGACTGCATGGGCGTGTCAAAGAAGGAACTGTTCTCTGCCAACCCGCTACAAGTTCTGGACTTTCTTAATGTTTTCAACTTGTTTGATATTGTGTAATTGTTGTGTTCCTGTTTTGTGTGTCCATGGATTCGTGTATATACACTTGGGATAATAAAAAAAAAAAAAAATCCCAACCACACCCTGTTGCGACACTCAGTCCCCTCATAAAATCATATCCCACAAACTTTCTTATTCATCCGCCCACACATTGACCTTTTGACTATTTTCTGATTGGTCCATCTGGCAGAGTTCTAAGCTTTTGATCAATTTATATTTTACCAATGTCTTAGCTAAATAAAGTTTAGTTTGGTTTTAATTATCGTCGCACTAGAGCTACACGAGGGCTATTGGCGACGGGCGTCGTATTTTAGAACCACAGTCAGATGACGAGCCACACCTGAATAGGCACCCAACGCAACCGTTAAGGGAGACATCGTACGCAGCGTTAGGACTTTGAAGGATATTTAACGTGTACTCCCTTACACGGGGTATTATTCGTCGGACATTTTTGGCTGCACGGGCCGTTTATAGGTCGGCAGCTATTTTGGCGATGCCCGGACCCGAACCTGGGACCTTCCGCATGCTAAGCGAGTGCTTAACCGACTGGGCTCCCCAGCCCCTAGCTAAATAAAGAAGATTAACTTTATCTAAGTTTTCCCTGTCGACTTATTCTACATACATAAAACTAAATTTGATTTTGATGGATGTGTAAAGGTTTTTTTACCTATGGGACCTCTGGGAATTTGTTTGAATTCTCTTCGCCTGGCTGAGATTTCATTTAGAATGCTTTGTGTGTTTTGTCCAAAGACGTTCACTTTATTTTTCAATGCCATTTTTATCCTATTTATGTTATCTTCTGTTTTCTGGCGACGATATTTGTAGTCATTTAGTTCGGCGCTGGAAAAAAATAATAAAATCAGAATTTTAAACAATGCAACCAGGGCTCGAAAATTATATTGCCCGACATGCCCGGGGCATGTAAACATTTCATCATACCTTTACATAAATTTAAATAAATATTTTGCGTTTTAATAAATCCCCAACATATCCATTTGTTGCTTCTTGAAAATCGATAATTTTAATCTTAAGTAGAAATTTTCCGAAATGGTCTTAATTGTTAAGTTATCACGCAATTTGTGCCGGCGGTGACGGTATGTGACGCCCAATATTAGGATTGGCGTTTAAGCCGTGACGTCACGGGCAGTCTCGGAGTTAACAACAGCTCCGCAGATGCCGGGTCACGTGACCACGTTGTTTTGACTTCGTGGCGTGTGGGAGTTTCAACTCTCAGTCTCTCTTTTTGCTCTTCCGACCGCGGTGACCGGTATTTGAAGTTCACAATGAACTTTATTATTTATTTAAACTAAACTCGCTCAATCTTAAACGTTCTTCATAGTTTTATTTCTTCAAATTAAGTAAGACTGTTTTGTTTTTTTCTACTGTTTGTCTCCAATATGTTTTAAGAAGATTTTTAATTAAAGTTTTACTCAACCGTTAATTTGTCTATTATTTATTTAAGTTATTCTTCATCTACTGCCATATAAGAGAGCCACATGTCAGAAAGAGGCTATTAATGGGTTATGGGCCCAGTTGCCCTTAAAAGAATAACCCGATTTGAGTAGAATATAAGCAGAGTTTTTGAAATGTAAACAGTGTGAAGATTTAATAGAAATTTGAAGAAATTCAAACACAGTCAGTTGAAGGTCATCGATATTTTCTGTCTATTATCGACGATTTCTCCAGAAAAGTCACCGTCTATCCTCTTCGCGACAAAACTGAAGTTTTGAACTGTTTCATCAGATTCCAGAAGCGGGCTGAAAGATTTACGGGTCAGAAGATCTTAAACGTCAGAACTGACAACGGACTGGAGTTCTGCAATGCTGAGTTTAACATCCTTTTCGAAGATCAAGGGATCCGAGCAGAACGCACCAACACCTACAGTCCTGAGCAGAATGGAGTTGCAGAAAGATTCAATTACACTGCTGTTGATGCTGTCAGAACCAACCTGAGGGACAGTGGTCTCGAAGACAAATTTTGGTCTGAAGCACTTCTCTATTTTGCCTATTCGTGGAATCGACTTTGTCACGGGAACCAAGAGAAGACGCCTTTCGAGCTGTTTGGAGGAAGAAAACCCTCTGTCAGACATCTCAAGGTCTTCGGAACACCAGTATACGTCGGAATCCCGAAGCAGCTAAGGAAAAAGCTGAATATGAGAGCCAAGCGTGGAACCATGGTAGGATATGCCATGAAAACTAGAGGATACCGAATCTGGATTCCCGAGGAAAGAAAAATCATCGAAACAATCAATGTAACTTTTGAAGAGAAAAGCCGAAACGAATCATCTCAGAAACCAGTCACTTTTATGAATCCGTATTATTCTGAAGAAGATACAGAAAGTGAAGAGGAAGAAGTCGAGGTTGTGAAAATAGAAGACGTAAAGGCTGAAGAATTTCTACCAACTACTTCTACTACTCCTGAAACCACGAAATTAAAAGATGTCACGTGGATGAGAGAACCTGTCATGAGAAGAGACAAATCGCGGGTAGACATCTACTACAAAGTTAAAGAAGATGAAAAGGCAAGGTTAAGATCGCACAACGAAGTTGAAAGGTACTGCCAGGAAAACAATATAAAGTATCACCCCGAAATTTTCAATTTTAGCGGAAAGGATACATCTTCTGGCGTCGTGAGCATCGATTCAGAAGGACTGAATATTGACAATATCTGACTAGAAGACATAAAGATACCACAGGGATATGAATCCGCTTTGAAGACGCCACAATCGAATGAATGGCAAGAAGCTATGAAAGAAGAGATCAAAATTATGAAAGATCGAAATGTATTTGACCTTGTAGAGAAGCCTGATCACGACAAAATTTTAGGCAATCGTTGGGTATTTACTACTAAATGTAATGAAAATAATCAAGTAGTGCGTTTCAAAGCCCGACTCGTAGCGAAAGGTTTCGATCAGCTCAAGGGAATACACTACGATGAAGTCTTCAGCCCCGTGGTAAATTTTGCAGTCATAAGACTATTCTTTTCAATTTTAGTGTCTTTCTATGGTTGGAGTCATTGTCAACTAGATGTGAAGTGCGCCTACCTTTATGCCCCGATATGATATCGGAAACAATTTTTATGCGACAGCCACAAGGATTTGAAGACAAAGAAAAACCAAATCACATTTGCCGTCTAAACAAAGCCTTGTACGGACTTCACCAGAGTGGACGTGAGTGGTTTGGCGAGATCCATAAAACCTTGGAAGCATTCAATGTTAAGAAGTTAGATTGGGCGAACTGTGTTTACATTTTTGAGGACAAATTGCTATTACTTTTGTATGTCGACGATATAGTCTTGTTTGGAAGAACACAAGAAGATATAAAAATTGCAATTTTAAAAATAGAAAGTAAATTTGATGTGAAAGTTTTGGGAAGAACACAGAAATTGTTAGGAGTTGAATTTGAAGAAACTAACCAATCTTTATTTATGCATCAAAGATCGTACATACAGAAAGTCTGCAATATTTATAAAGAATATAATTTGCCTATTTGTTCTCTGCCAATAGCCCAAGGGACAGTTCTTTCCAAGTCTCAGTGTCCTCAGACTGACGACGAGCAGAAGGAGATGGCCAACTTGCCATACCGGAATGTCCTGGGATGCTTAGCGTTCATTGCCAGCCGAACGCGTCCGGACATAACCCACGCAGTTAACATCCTGTCGCAGTTCCAAAGCAATCCTGGAATGCCTCATTGGAACGCTTTGATCAAGCTCCTTAGCTACGTTCAACAAAGCCAAGATCTGATGCTCGACTTATCTGGAGTGCAGAATCTCAACATCCAGTGCTATGCCGACGCGGACTTCGCCGCCAACAGAGATGATAGGATATCTCTGGGAGGCTACATCCTATTCGTCGATCGTGCTCCAATCCTGTGGCAGACCAGTAAACAGAAGAGTGTTGCCTTATCAACGATGGAATCGGAGTTCATGGCACTAACTGAAGCCAGTAAAGAGCTCGTCTGGATTATTCGTATTCTAAATGAGTGTCTAGATAACAAAATTATTTGTAATGAATTCATGCCTACTCTTTTCTGTGATAATGAATCCGCAATTAATTTTTCGAAATCATTGATTGAAAATCACAGAACGAAACACATTCATGTAAGATATCATTTTTTAAGAAATTTGGTTTTGGAAGAATAGTTTGATCTTAGGTATGTTAATACAAAGAATAATCCAGCCGATCTTTTTACAAAACCTCAAAGCAAGGAAAAATTGAAGAAATTTGTCAAGGACATTTTCTCATGAATTTTGGACTGACTAGTTTAGTCAAGTTTGTTTTGAGAACTTTTTAGATGTTTAAATGAAAATCAAGTTTTTCATACTTGAAATTATTACTGTGCTTATATTTTTGCTAAATTTTTCAAAAGTAATGAAAAATTAGGATTTAATGATATTTGAATTTTTCTATAAATATGTGTATTTTTAGATTGAGTGAGAAATTTAAAATTAACTTAAATTTTTGGATTTGAAAATTAAATTTTTTTGAGATTTGGCAAAATTGTGTGAGGCGGGCCAATTGTTAAGTTATCACGCAATTTGTGCCGGCGGTGACGGTATGTGACGCCCAATATTAGGATTGGCGTTTAAGCCGTGACATCACGGGCAGTCTCGGAGTTAACAACAGCTCCGCAGATGCCGGGTCACGTGACCACGTTGTTTTGACTTCGTGGCGTGTGGGAGTTTCAACTCTCAGTCTCTCTTTTTGCTCTTCGGACCGCGGTGACCGGTATTTGAAGTTCACAATGAACTTTATTATTTATTTAAACTAAACTCGCTCAATCTTAAACGTTCTTCATAGTTTTATTTCTTCAAATTAAGTAAGACTGTTTTGTTTTTTTCTACTGTTTGTCTCCAATATGTTTTAAGAAGATTTTTAATTAAAGTTTTACTCAACCGTTAATTTGTCTATTATTTATTTAAGTTATTCTTCATCTACTGCCATATAAGAGAGCCACATGTCAGAAAGAGGCTATTATTGATAACAAAGCGGTCGCGAAATCGTGGGGTCGCAAAAACGAGATTTTACTGTAATATCAAGCTAAAGTAACACTAACTTCAAATTGTCCATTTTCTGATCGGCTTGCTTCCCCTGTTCTTCTTTTGATTGCCTTTCTTTTTCCAAAATGTCTAGTTTATTCAAGATTTCTCTGTTTTGTTGCTCCAAATGATTTTTTTTCTCTGCTCGTTCTCTCTCCTCTTGTTCTATGTCAGTCTGTGTTCTGTAAAACAAAACACCTGGTTATATGGAGCTTAAATAGTACTCATAATTCAGGCAAAATATATGTATATTATGCACTTATATTATCAATTATAGTTATAAAATAACATCTATTGAACAAGATTTAGGTCTATGTGCTAATAGCATAAGTCTCTTCTATGTCCGTATGTGTTCTGTAAAACAAAATATCCAGTTATAAAGTTATTCGAGGGCTTGTGATTGTCCAACGTTATAAACAAGTCTAAATAACAATAGTAAATCACGTAAAATAATATTATTTACTCAGCCATACAAATTTGATACCAAATTTTACAATATTATATTTCAATTAAGCTAGTCACCCATCTAGTATAGTGGTTACGACCCTTGCTTGCCAAGCGAGTGGGCCCGGGTTCGAGCTAGCTTAAATAAGCTAGTTTCCGTGGGACTGCTCCAGGGCATGACATAGCTCTAGCGCAGTGGTTCCCAACCTGGGGGCGATCGCCCCCAAGTGGGCCATTTGTGCTATCAAGGGGGCAATAAATAGTTTGGGGGGGGGCGTTTTAAGTATTCAAAGGGAGAAATTTTAAATATTACTGTCAGTAGAACCATTCTCTAACAAAACCCAAACATTAGTTTTTACTATCAACTCTCTTAAATTATCAGAATTCAGTTTAAATATCTTAGTTATTTACTTTTGTTCTTTTAAGAATATGTTAAATATATATATATATATATATATATATTATATATATATATATATATATATATATATATATATATATATATATATATATAATTTAACAGTGACCATATGAAGCTGCTTTGATTGTTTTTATATCTGGTGCAGTATTTAAAATAATAAAACAGCCTTATTAGTTACATTTCAGCTCAAATTATAATTAGACATAACATGAATACTAAAGGGGGCGATGGATGTTAGTCAACCTAAAATGAGGGGCGATGGTTCAGAAAAGGTTGGGAACCACTGCTCTAGCGCTAAGCAACAATTGCTACCAAAGCCACGAGATGCAACATGAAGCAGCCCTAGCACAAAACATGCACACCCCCACAACCCGTTTTCCTTTGAAATTTTTTTTCATGTTTAAAATCTTGACCATGTTTCCCATGTCGATTTTAAGAAAATTAGTTATTGGAAAAAAAGAGAGGAAAAATGGGAAGACATGATTCAAGGCGCAATATATCTGAATGTGCGATGTATCAAGGTGCGATATAGCACGGTTTTACTGCAGTAACCTTGGTTTAGATGCTGCTTTAGTTAAAAGCTTGGAACGTTTATAACTGTAGGCCAGACAGCGCTATCTGTATGTGAATTTATGAAAAAACTGTTTTGAAGCACTAAATCAAATACATTACATATTCTATTCCAATACAATTATACATATTCTATTCCAATGCAATTATAATATTCTATTCCAATACATTTATATTATGAAATAAAAATTGAATAAATAATTTTTAAATGATCATTAAAAATTACATACTTTTGTCTGTTTTCTCTTATACGATGCTCAATACTTTCAATTTCTTGAGTAATTTTTCTTTTTTCTTTCTTGTGTAGATCAAGATGAGTCTAAAATTACATAGTAAGAAAAATAATAAGATCATTATTGACGTGCAGTAATTTAAGTAGAACATGCCTAAAATTTAAGCATGGGAAACTTTTCCACATTTTCAAATATCTCTATGTAACAAATTTGAAACATTTTGCTTTTAAAATCAATAAAGTAAAGCATATAATTGAAAAAAGAAGCCCAAAATGTCCCAACAGTCTAACTCTTATCGATGCTAACAATAGCCAAAAATATGAATATTCTTCTCCATACACACAAAAGAACTCTATTATTACCCTAGGGGCTGGGGAGCCCAGTTGGTTAGGCACTCGCCAAGCATGCGAAAGGTCCCAAGTTCCGGTCCGGGCATCGGCAAAATTACTGCCGGTCTATATGCGACGTGCAGCCAAAAACGTCCGACGAATAATACAACGTGTAAGGGAGTGCGTGTTAAATATCCTTCAAAGTCGCAACGATGCGAGCGATGTCGCCCTTAGAGATTACGTTGAGTGCCTATTCAGGTGTCGGCTCGTCACTTGACTGTGGTTTCTAAAATACGACGACCGTCGTCAATAGCCCTCGTGTAGCTGTAGTGCGACGATAATTCAAACCTAACTTATTCTTACAATAAACTACAATCATGCAATTTCAACCATACACAAAATCAAATTATCAATAGTGATGCCACATTAACAATTCAAGAGTCATTGACTGAGAATCTGCTTGGATAGCAGTGGCCTTGAAAAGAGGCTTCTCACTTAGTTCTTCAGAGTAGTGTCTGGTTAGGTTTTGAATTATCGTCCTACTAGAGCTACACATGGGCTATTGGCGACGTGCATCGTATTTTAGAAACCACAGTCAAGTGACAAGCCGACACCTTAATAACTGTTAAAGGTGACATCGTAAGCAGCGTTAGGACTTTGAAGGATATTTAACGTGCACTCCCTTACATGGGGTATTATTTGTCAAACGTTTTGGCTGCACGGACCGTTTATAGGTTGGCAGTTATATTGGCGATGAACGGATGCGAACGTGGGACCTTTCGCATGCTAGGCGAGTGCCTAACCGACTGGGCTCTCCATCCCCCTATGCAAGACGGAGTTTTGAGAAAATGAGGAAAACTCGTTTCATCTACCGGTAAGTACAGGGTGGTTATAAAATAATGCTCGCTATTCGGAGTGGTCTGTAGCTTCAATGAATAGTCCAAATGCAACGAACTTTGAGATACTTACAAATCAAGAAGGGGGGAAAGAATGGAATCATACTTCACCAGCTCCAGAGTAGTCTCTGGAATAAATCTCGATCATAGAGATGGTACACCAGTGAACCGTGTGATAAAAACCAAGGCAAAATCGGCTTCTTTACACCAGTTTTGGAGATGACTAAGTGTCTTCGCCGAGCAGACCTGATTCAGACAGATTCCCAATCGATGAAGGGGTTCTCCCCTTGTATTTTTCAATGGATTTTAATAAAATATACAAAGCAAGAAATAGTCATTACAATATTAAACTCCATTCACATAATTAAAAAAAAATTAAAGGAATTAAACTCGAAAAAAAATTCTATTATAGGTCGATAAAACTTGCTTTTAAAAAAAAAAAAGAATTTCCTAAGAACTTTTAAGCACGGTCACATTATAAACTCTGAGTGATTTTTAACGTTTGAAACTTCATTCTTTTTAGTTTAGGTTTAAGTAAAAATAAAGTAATGTCCAATTTCTTTATAGAATTATATTTTTTTTCCAGTTTAAAAGAAAGTTATACTTCCTCTACCATCTAGATAAGTTTAAAATATCAATTTCATTTACCTCGTATTTATGGACTTCTATTTTAAAAAATTCCATTTAATTTCTGTTTATAGAAGGATATTTTTTTTTAGTTTAAAAGAAACTTATACTTCCTCCACCATCTCGATAAGTTTAAAATATCAATTTCATTTACCTGATATTTATGAACTTCCATTTTAACTTTTTCTTTATTCGCTTTAATTGTTTCCAATTTACTCCTGAGGTCCGCCATAGAAGTGCTACAGTCGTCTCTCTTTTTGGAGCACTCTGTAAATTCCTTTTCCTTGGCCTTAAGAACAGCCTATAAAGAAAGATAAAAAAAATACCCATATTATTCAAGAATTGAATATTGTAATTATTCAAGAATATTAGTTGAACTGGTTATCACAAAAATCAACCTCCCAGGATTCCAAAAATATTTAACAAAAATAAAATCTAGGAGTGTTGAACAGTACACAAATTTCGATGAGGCTCTTTCATGGAAACTATAGTCCTGTGGTTTTGTTTTCCTTACTCTCAAATTACTTTTGTAACTGGTTGGTTCGTAGGGATAATCAGGTTTGTGTGCTGACCAAGTGCACTAACCTGATTAAAGTCTACTAACCAACCAACTTAACACAACATAGAAAAATAGGGCCCAAAAGGGAAACGCGTAGGCCATATAGCCCGTTACCCTATACGCGTAGAATGACAGATGTATACTGTATGAAGGAAAATAAAAGAAAAATTTTACTAAACCATATACTCGACTATCGGGTCGGGGAAAGTTGAACCAACTTAATCAAAAGAAAAGTCATTCGAGAGTAAGGAAAACAAAACCACAGGGCTATTGCCAGATTCACCGTGAAACACCATTACCGCTCAATAATACCCACATTTAACAATACACAGTGAAACAAAAAAAGGTTAATCTTAATTTTTAAATTCATTAAATTAAAAATGTTCTTTCAAAAAGTTCAATTTTACCTTGCATTTTTCGATTTCATCTTTGTTGATTTGAATTAGGTTTTCCACTTTTTTGAACTCGGTATGCTTTTCTTCTAGTTGCTAAATAACAAAAGAAAATAAGTGATTAAAAACATACATACAAAGATAAGATTTTAGAAACACAAATTTAAAAAAAAATGAATGAACAAACATAATCAATAATGTAAAATATTATAATTTAGATGTTAAAAAAAAATAGTATGATTATTTGTACAAAAGCATTGAAATATAATAACCAATTATAAGATAGTTCATATGGGTTTTTTTTATCAGGCCAAAAAAAAAAAAGGTTTTTTTTTTTTTTTTTTAAATCAATAAAAATTTTATAACAGACATGACAGTGCAAAAAAAGGGATCAACCAAAAAAGACAATGACGCTGAATTTACGGCAATGGAAAATCAATAAATATGTTGATGTAGCTCATTAGCTACAACATATCATTTTGAAAAATGCTTAAATTAAAAAAAAAAAACTCGAAATTTTACAAATTTATAATCATGGATTGGGGAAACCAGTTGATTGTAAAAGTCAAATTTTCTTAGGCAATGCTGAGTAATGCCCTTAGATTTTTCAGAAAGTTACTAAAACTTAGTTACTTTTAGCTTGAGGCCCAGTGGGTTAGTGGTAGTGCTTCGCATTGCCACGCCAGAGGTCTGGGGATCGAATCCCGGATTGGGCGAGGTTGACCCATCCTTTCATCCCTTGAGTGGGTCTATAAAATTAGTACCAAGTATGCTTGGGAACTAAACACTGGGCCACCTGAGATATATAGTCTAAGAGCTAGCAACGTTTTTGAGAGAGAATTTCAGGTTGGCCAATTTTTAGATATGCTATCTCTCTCACTCTCCCGGACATCACACGGGCTATCTGGCTGGCGGTAGTGGTTGCGTTCATCAGTGCACATCCAACCTGTGCAGGTAAAATATTGATTTTTCAAATCATTTTAGGAAGTTTTTTTCTTTTTTTATTATTTTTAATTAACTTATTGCAACATAAATCTGTCATTGCCAGACATTTTTATTGTTGTTTAAACTGCGCCAGACGCTAATCTTAAATTAAAAATCCCAAATGTTTGTTGACTTGGAATACGATAGATGGCAGCCAGTGATTTAAAGTTTATGAGCCTTAGGGCGAGCACATACCTCAAGCCAACTCAATTAATCAATCTATGAATGTGAATGTTGGATTCTTATGGGATGGATTCAAAATTAGCGTCTGGCACAGTTTAAACAACAATAAAAATGTCTGGCAATAATGCTGCAAAAAGTTCAATAAAAATACAATAAAAAAGACAAAACTTCCTAAAATGATTTGAAAAATCAATATTTTACCTGTACAGGTAGGATGCGCACAGCGCAATAGGCGTTAGAGGCGGCCGCCTGTGGCCCCAAGATTGCGGAGGCCCCCAAATTTCAAAATTAATAACAAATACCTAGACCTAATGATGAGGAGAAAGACTATGTTTCCGCTTACGAAGTTGAATCCACGATCACTAAACTTACAACAAAGTACGGGGAGGATATTAAGTCTAGCAACGATTGCAACGAAAGTGTTCGAGACGAAATAAAACGTTTTTTAATACTTGCAAGAAAAGAACACCTTTGGTTTCCAGCGGAAATGTATAACTTTCAGCAACACGGATTAAAATCGACTTTTCCAAGTGTGGAAAAGCTGTTATGTTTTTATCTAACAATTCCGATTAGCAATGCAACTGAAGAACGTTCTTTTCTCTGCAATTAAAAGAATGTGCAGAGAAATATGATTGATAGATAGGTACGCCTTAACGCCCGATTCTGAACATCGAATCAGATTAAATAAAAAAATTGATTTCTACAAGGTGATAAACGAATTTGCAAAAAGAAAATGCAGAAAGAAAAAGCTGTAAATAGAAACTGAGTATGTCAATATAAGGGCATCAAAAGTATAAGTGAAATTCTTTTCTCTTGCAATATTTAGCCAAGACCTTGTAATATTTAGCCAAGGTTCTTTATCTATGCCCCGATTAAGTCACTAGCATTTCATGCTCCACAAAAAGGGAGGGGAGAATTGGTTCATCCTTCATTGTGCCTTTTTATTTGTACAAGTATTAAGATTTTTTAAAATATAATTTCTGTAGGGGGGGGGGGAGGGGCCCCAAATTCGGGAGCTGCCTATGGCCCCAACATCCATAAACGCGTCACTGGATGCGCACTGATAAACGCAACCACTACCGCCCTCCAGATAGCCCGTGTGATGACCGGGAGAGTGAGAGTGATGACACATCTAAAAACTGGCCAACCTGAAATGCTTGTTTTCCCGATGTTGCTAGCACTCGCACTAATATGCATAACACCTGAGAGCCCTGGCCTAGGTCACAAAAACTGAAATGGGCAAGGCAGGACTTACCAGTAATGGCCTGGTGCGTCGAGGAGTTTAGTTTAGTTCAGTTACTTTTAGCAGTGAGTAATGAATTTTTTAAACTTTAGTTCGGCAGTTAGCCATTCAGCAAAAAGTAATTATTCCAAATTTAACAACTTTGAATTTTGGTGTGTACCTTTTTTACGATGGTAACTATTTCGTAAATCTCGGTTCTCTTTGAAAAACAGTAAAATGGTTCAATTACAAATTTCCTTGTAACTTGAAATTTCTGAAAGTGACTGAACAACAAAGTTACTTCTTAAAAGTAATTGTCCAATCCCTGTTTATAGCGAGTTAAGTTAGATTTGAATCATCGTCGCACTAGAGCTACACGAGGGCTATTGGCGACAGGCGTTGTAATTTAAAACCACAGTCAAGTTACGAGCCGACACCTGAATAGGCACACAACGCAACTGTTAAGGCAACATCGTAAGAAGAAGCATTAGGACTTTGAAGGATATGTAATGTGCACTCCCTTCCATGGGGTATTATTCGGACATTTTAAGCTGCACGGGCCATTTATAGGTTGGTAGTTATTTAGGCGATGCCCAGGATCTTTTGCATGCTAGGAGAGTGCCGAATCGACTAAGCTCCCCAGCACCTTATACTAAAGAGTAAAATATATTAAGCTAACATACTTTTTCCATTGATATTATTGAAGCCCATAATAGTTCATTCTTGTATTGTGTGATCTTTTTTGCACTACTGAGATATTTATTCAACTGCTCCAGTTCTTTCCACATTGCTGGTAAGGCCTAAAAAAATGTATTAAAAAAAGTAAACATAATGTGATTTATTGAACAATAATTTTAATGCAGTTTTCGTTTCATTGTCCCAGCCAAAAAGACATTCAGTCACAATGATTATTAAAACAGTATCTTATAGAATCGCTTATTAACCCTCTGTGCATACTAGGGTACCTTCAATACACTTTGTGCTGTACAGGGTAACGACAAGGAGCTTAGCAGGTGTGCCATGCTAAAATCGTTATCGCTCAGCCAAACTCGCCAATAAAACAAAACTAGTTATTTTTTCCAGTTTTACACAGATAAACATTATGTTGTTGCTTAGTTTGGAAGAAATAAGAATGTTTTCAACTTTCAAGTAAGCAATGACGTTGATTTGTGGTTTGTTTACGTTACCCAGCCAACTATTGTTCCGCCAACGCATGCCAAATACCGTCTGCTAGCTTCGACATTAAAAATGGCATTTTCTGGTAGTATAATGATAAAAAATACTATTTTTAGAAATGTAATAGTCCACATGATGTTTAATTTACAATACAAAGATTAAAAAGTAAAGGTTTATACACTTTTTCCGAGTTTAAACAACTTTTGCATTCCATAGCAACGACACACGCCGGTATAAAAACATGGATTACAGCTTTACCGTTAAGAATTTTAATCCAAAAAAGAATAAATATTGAAGAATATAGATCATTAAAAACAAAATCAATAGCAAATTGTGATTACGTTCCTTTGATTATATCGTTTAAATGCGATTTATTAGAGCTTCGCTGAGTCACTGTGTAATGTCTACGGGGAAAAAATAACAGCGCCGTATATCTGGAGCATGGCTGTGCTCCAGCCAATCAGGTGAGAGCATCATGTCGCAACCCTCATACGCAGATATTCCAGTAACCCTAGTGCATATTGTTGCCACCTTGTTTAAACCTTACTTTCAAAGGAGGATAAATAAACCTAACTTAAAATTTATAAGAAAGAGTAAACTCTTTTTATATTTACTTTAACCCTTTCAGTCCCAAAAATTTACTACACAACAGAAACATCTGATATTCACAAAATAAGCTTATTTTAAGTCAAAAATAAGAGTTCCATGAGAAAAAAAAACATTTTTTATATGGTTTTTGAAATAATGCCAAATTTTTGAAACTGTGGAAAACAACAAAATAAAAATATATGTATTACCTAAAAACACTTCAAGTAATATATTTTAAGGTATCGGACCACATTACTAAAAATAGTTTAGTAATTATTTAAAATGAAATAGTTTAAATTGTGTTTTAAATATGTGGAACTGAAGTGAACTTTTCAAAAATCAGGTGAAACGCTTGTTGACTATTTTCTAAATAAAAAAAAATAGTAGTTCTGAATTCTATTGAGATTAATGTAAAATATTGTCCGATAGAACAAAGTGTGAAGAATCGAATGATGTGTGTTTGGATGTCGTAACGGGACATAAACATTTGGAAAAAATATTGAAAGTGATGATGCCAAATGGCATCACTGGGACTGAAAGGGTTCAACAATTAACTTCTAAATACAGCCCAAATTGATGCATAACTAAGGATTCAATAATAATGACATTCCTATTACATATTACGAGGAACAAAAAAATCCTGCATATGGAAAGTGTAAAAGGAAGAAATAACGTGTTCATTAACACAAAAATCTCTCAAAAAAATTAATTTAAATGTCACTCAGCACGTTCTTCTACCATGTTCTTCAATTATTGTTTTTTGACTTTTAGTTGAATAAAGTAGAAGGAGAGGTGTGGAGAATTCGAAGTAATCTGGAGTTGAGAAAGCTATACAAGGAAAGGGATATTGTGGATATAATAAAAATCAAAAGGCTCCAATGGCTAAGGACATCTTGAGGGAATGGGTGATGAAAGAGCAACAAGGAAAATCTTTAAAGGAAAGCCAGAGGGAAAGAGGAGGGCCGGACGTCCTAGGAAGAGATGGCTGGACAAGGATCTGAGAAGGATTAAAGTTAAAAATTGGAGGGTCAAAGCCAAGGACCGGAAAAAGTGGCGCTGTGTGTTAAAGGAGGCCAAGGTCCTTCATGGACTGTAGCGCCGAGGAGTAAGTAAAATGAATAAAGTAGTATTCGCTCTGAATTCATAAAAAATTACTGACCTGACTCTTCCTTTCTAGTTGCTGCAAAGCTTCAGTTTTATTCTGCTTCACTTCATGGTACTGGGATTGTAACCGTTGTAGCCCGGTTCCCTTGTGGAAAATCTACGGAATAAAAATTTTAAAATCTGTAGTAATAAAACAAAAAATCTAAGCCAAATGATATAAGACTTGAATAGGGCGAACTACCATGGTCAAGCACTGCAACCACTCGTCTATTGTACTAACCCCAGTGGCGGCTGGTGGCATACAGCAAGTACAGCCAGGCTGTACCTAAATATTCACTTAAAGCAAAATCCTAAATCTGATCATATATTCAGATATTTATTTATGATTATATTTTGGAAAAGGGTGCACATTTTTAATGCAACGCTTTCAAGCCAAAAATGAAAACTCCTCACAAATAGTGGGATTAATAAAAGTTATCTATTTGGGTATCAAATGAATTGCATGCCCATAATCCAATACTACTGAACTGCAGTCCGTGAAGAGAAATAAGAGAAGGGCTGAAGGACCGAGCGGGGTTGCCATGAAGACAAAGAATATGTATTGCTTAATCCAAGTACAATTAAATGGATTAGGCGCTGAAGTGCAGTCCAAAATGATTTTATGTTTTTCGACTGCAGTTGGAATTCGCTGATATGATTGGTGGCCGCCAAACACGTGCTAGGCCATGTGTGATGAACGGGAAATCAAGAGATTGAATTCTTCATAGCTTCAGCCATAGACTAGCGTTCAAATGGATAATAAATTTCGGTGCGGAATGCTTTTGTTTCTTAGTATTACTATTTTATTTTTTCTTTATTAAAAATGGAACCCTCCGCTATTGATAAAATATACTTAAAGAACTACACTATGTTCTTTTAAAGTAAGTTTTTCTATTGTATATAATCTTATATACTTTTTTCATTATATGCTTTTCAATTTATGCTCAGCTAACAGAAGTTCGTGTGCGTGAGGGGGGGGGGGGGGGTTGCGTTGCTTGGGCTGCACCAACATTTTTGACCAATGGGCCGTCACTGACTAACCCCATCGTTTAACCTTAAAAAAAGGCAGATAGCTGATATGAACCCCCAGCATTTTCCTGATTGGTAGATTATCTACCTCCCAGGCCATTGATACAATGGTATACAAAATACTCAAATCTCTATGCAGAGTAGTTGTCAAAAAGCGGCTCAGTACTGAGAGGTTGTGTCCGACTCGTCAGCACAAGATCGCGGGTTCGATTCCCTGCTGAGTCATCGGATTTTTGGAATGGGAAAATCCTGGGCACGCATGTCAAATGGTTATGTGGCATGTAAAAGAACCCTGAAGGGGCCATTTGGCCTGAGTTCTCTCGGCAAATTTAAAATCTAGGCATACTTTAACATCCACAGAGAACTCGGATTCATTGTAATCTGCGAGTCAAAATTGGTAATTGAGAGCCGTATAGAAGGTGCCACCAAAAAATGGCTCTCAGTTCTGGGGAATATGCCGGGGCTGCAAAAGCTTGACCCCCAATATTGCAGCCCCATTAGAGAAAGAAAAAAACTTTCACATTTACAACAGAGAACAGGAAACGAACTTTCTTCAAACTGTTGACATGCCCTACAGAGAGGGCTGCGACTTATTTAAGGGCGAACCCACCAGATAGACGGTCTAAAAACCAGAGTGCCTCGGTGTTAGTGCAATGGAGAAATAAATATTTTTGAAGCCACATTTGGCTACTTAATAATAATAATTTTTACAAAAACAAAAAATAATAAATAAACATTAAAAAATGGCACGCCAAGGGGAAAAATTTCCTGTACAGGTGAACAAAACATATATAGTTACAATTGAACCCAAATAAAAACCCGGAAACATATAAGAACTATCATAATGTGATGTAGCAACCAGCTGGCATACAGATATTATTAAAATGCTTCAAATTAGAGTGAAAAATAAAGATCCAAGTCGCCAATATTAATAAGAAACTCAAAAATTTGTTTGTTAAAAGGATAAAATATACTTGTATGCATTAGGTGAATAGGCAGTTTATTATATATTTAGGGGCAAGATAGAATTTTTTTGGTAAATATAGTTTTGAAGAACTTAATTTTAAAAGATTACATTATTAACAATATATGACGACTAATAACCAACATTTATATTCACACACAATGCATATCATCTTCATAACTTTATATAGTTATATTAAAACATGAAATTTTGTTTTTAGGGATCAATGATAAAAACCTACAACTTGTTCAGGATTATGTAAAATTTTATCATCTTTGAACAAACAACCTCTTAATATTAACTTTAAACAAGTTAATATTAAGAGGTTTAAAATTAAATGGAGTTCAAAATCATTTGTCATTTAATAAACCTTTAATTCCAGATGGTTGTTTACTCACTTCATATAAGTTTTCACCGGTAGCATGCTTGGACACTAAAAAATTTCTACTAGTTTCTTGAGTGAATATTTGAACTGGATTCTCTATCTGTAAAAGAAAAGAAAATCTAATCAATTAAATATAATAGGTGATTTTAACACTCAATTACTCCCATATATATAATTTTTTGGTAAAAGATTAACAAGTCAGGACTAGAGTTTAAATCCAATTATAAATGACTACGAGATGGGATTTTAGCCTGCAGGCTTTATTATCATGAGCCGATACAATCACTTAACCCTTTCAAGGATATGCCAATTGGTTGAAGCGTAAACTTTTTTTACAGCACTTAAGATTAATACTTAAATTTTTATCCTAAAATTTTAATTCTTTAAATATTATAAAATTGTATTTCTGAAGAATGACTCCACCATAATTTAAATGCTAAAAATTCAAAAAAAAATTATATATATATATATATATATATATATATATATATATATATATATATAATGGGCAAAACAATTTGAATTAATATTACTTAAACAGCACATATTACATAAATAAAAAACTAAAAGTTGCCTATCCCAAATAAAATATGTCTTCTTCTTCGTCACTACAGCCTAGGACAGACTGGGCTGTCTCAACGAGTTTCTGCCATCTTTTCCTATCGGAAACATTTGACCTCCATTTAGTGGCACTGGCACCAATCAATTTCAGTTCTTTTTCTACAACACTGTTGAGCCATTTGATGGAAGGTCGGCCTCTCTTTTGGGTTCCATCTGGTTTTGTCTGTGATATTTTTCAGAGCCCAACTCCTGAAGAGGGAGCGAACATCTTTCTTTCTTTCTAATGGGGCTGCAACATTGGCGGTCAAGCCTTTGCAGACTCGGCATACTCCCCAGAACTGAGAGCCATTTTTTGTGGCACCATCTAGGCGACTCTCGTTACCAATTTTGACGCACAGATTACAATGAATCCGAGCTCTCTGTGGATGTTAAAGTATGCCGAGATTTAATTTTGCTGAGAGAACCCAAGCCAAAAAATGGGCCCTCCAAGGTTCTGTTACATGCCACACATTCCTATGCCACATAATCCTATAATTCTGAACATAGGTTTTTACAAAGGCACATAATCCTATGACATGCGTGCCCGGGATTTTCCCATCCAGAAAATCTGACGGGGCTCAAACCAGCGATCTTGGGCTTAGGAGGTGGACACGTTTAACCTCTCAGCCACTGAGCCGCTGGGAATGGGAGCAAACATATGAGGCACCAATTTTCAAGTCTGTTTCCATTCCAGGTCATTTCCGTAGTGGCAGTCCGGCAATAACACTTTGAGAATTCTGAACATAGGTTTTTACAAAGGCAGGGCTCAAAAATATTAACCTTTTCAAAATATCACTCATTACTTTACATGAAATAAAAGAAACTCCTTACCTGGATATCCATTGCATTAAGAACATTTTCCAATTCCTCTTTTTTTAAGGACACAATTCTTCCTAAAAAAATAATTAGTACTTTAGTTTAATTGAGAAAGAGATTGCTTTAAAAACTTACGAAATCATAAAAATAATTAGTTTAATTTTGGTACTTAGTGGTGTCAGAAATATCCAAGTATGTCTCTCTGGACTCAAGATAAAACATAAAATAAACTGGCAGTAATTATTAAGACTTTTGTCAGTGGAGTCAATTTTGAGTATTAAACCCATAGAGTTAATTAAATTTAAAAAGAGGCAGTGACTTTTGAAATCATAAAAAAAACTTGGACAATAAGATCTTTTTAAGATTTTTTTTATATAAGTTGCATTGCATTTGCAGGTCAAATGAAATAAGAAATGGGAAACCAAAGATAAAAAAAAAAGAGTTAAAGTTAAAATACAAAACTTTAATTAAATAATGGAA
The DNA here is from genome assembly GCA_023701765.1 of Hylyphantes graminicola. NCBI lineage: Eukaryota > Metazoa > Arthropoda > Arachnida > Araneae > Linyphiidae > Hylyphantes > Hylyphantes graminicola. The sequence continues at coordinate 10,494,116 of CM043114.1, forward strand.
AAAATAAAGAAAGTACCTGAACTGGCCTTCAACTTGTAAGTGTTTGATCCGTCAACTGTAAACTCCCTAGCAACGGTGATTGTATCCCCATATGTTTCGGGTTTGTAAGCAAAATTACCAATATTGTGCAAAACGACTTCAATTTTCGCTTTCCTACAAAAAAAAATATGCATTTCTTAACAAAAGAAAATTTGAAAATGCAACTATGTGGTAAATACAAGTAAAGCAGTGGGTTGCACTCATCGCAATCAAAGATTTTGCAAATTATAATATAAAAAAGCTCTTAATTTGATTTAAAAGAATAAGTGTAAATGCAAATAAAAAATAATAAGACAATAAAATGTGCGTCAACAAATATTAAAGAAACTTGGATTGATTCACCTCATTAGTACTCGACTTCAGTCTGGAGGGTTTTGCAGATGTGTTTACAAATACTAATATAAATTTTAAAATTACAAGGCACCTTATATTGCTCCCACCCTTGCCCGATAAAAAGGAATAGGCGCAGCAAGCCTTTGTCATATGTAGGTACCCTATATACCACTAAGCTTAAATGTTCTTTTTATTATATACTTGTTTTGAAACACACTAATTACAAGCATTAGAATTTAGAATTCAATTTACAAATACATATTTCAATAAAAAATATAAGGATATAGAAAAACAGCACTAACTGCTTTCCTGTTTTGATGAATCCTTTTATATTTGAATATCTTCCTGTGGCCTTGGATTTTCCACCTAATGCCAAGATAAGCCCAGTTAAAATGGCACTCTTTCCACCTAGCAAACAAGTTTCTAGGATTATACACATGAAAGAAAAACATGAGAACTTCATTAAAGCAAACTTTTTCTTCGAATGGGCTGCTTGCTACTGGCGGCTAAATCTTTGCGGACTCAGCATATTCCCCAAAACTGAGAGCCAGTTTGTTAATGTGAGCTCCCTCAATATAAATTTTTTTATTACGAACTCTGGTTTTTTTTAATAGCCTGTTAAGCTATACTTTTAAAAGTTTCTTTAACTTTACCTTTAATACTGTGTGCAAAAGTTTTACTTCCCAAAATGGGGTGCCGTATCAAAGAAAATAATAGAAATTAAATTAAATTCACCGCATAAGTATTACTCTAAATACAAGAGCAGGGTTGCCACACTTTTTGGTAAAAAAAATTCAAGGACTATTTAAGGACTTTCAAGGATGTATTTCCATTTTTAAGGACTGTATATTCGAACATGCAGCAACTAAATTTCACGATAGTTTTTAAAATTCATTTATTAAACAAACAAGACCTCTCTAACTTTCAAATGAACTTAAATATGCTTTATAAAGAAACCTTTTAGTTATTAAAAATACCATCGAAATCACACACTTGGCCTTCTTGAATTATACATAAACAATGAATCAAAAAGTGAAATAGGAACTGATTCACATTGAAAGAGTTTAAGTTAAAAAAATTAAGGACTTTTCAAGGTTGATAATGATTTTCCAGCACTTATAACAGGGATGTTAGCGTTTCTTGAACAAAAAAGCTGAAATCCAAACCAAATGCTTGGTTTGGATAACCAAAAAAGCTGAACTAAGCGTGACCGATAAAATTGGAATTTTAGCAATTATCACAACACGACAAATGTTAATGTAATAATTATATGATACTATACACTACTAATATACTTTTAATTTACTTATAAACACTTTAAAATAAGTAAATTTACTTTTATTTATGTTATTTAGGGGGGAGGGGGTCATCTTCATCAGTTTTGTCTGTGTGTGAACATGATTTACTGTTTATTTGGTGTATTACCATCAAGTTTTGTTAGTTTGGCAGTTCCATAAGGTTAAAATTTAGGAATGCCTCTTTGGGATTGAAATCCCCAACATTTGGTATTTCAATGCACATCCTCATTAATATAGTTCATACATTTGTTAAAAAAAATTCAAGCACATTTCCAGAAAAATTCAAGGACTAGAAATATATTAGCAACATAAAATCTACATATATAAAGAGTGCATAAGCCGACACTCCATTAAAAAAAAAAAACTAAAAATTGTCTACAATCAGAAACCCCAGTATAGGCTGACGTATAAAAAAGGTTCAAACATAAACAAAAAGAATTTTAACTTTCAAGCTGTACTTGTGATCACGCCTCACGGACACTTGATCAGAAAAAATAGTGGTTGTCCGACTGGCCTGAACCGAAGCTACAAAAGATACTCTTCCGATTACGCAGAGCCACAGAACTGTCAATCATTTTGATGCAACGTGAAGTCATTGGCAGATTTCGTGAAAACTACTAGGCGGCGAAATAAGCAAATCAGAAAGCATTATTTGACTACACATTCTTGGTCACGGTAAATGATCGCCTTAATGGGGGATTGCACTGGCCGTTGATCAATATTTGAAGACATCTTGATGTAATCTAATCTTAATCCATCCTCAAATATTAATTTTTTTTATCTTTATTGTTAAAATCTATTATTTAAAATAGTTATTTATCATAATAAAAGCTTAGTTTTCATCAATAAAGAGCTTCTTCTAATGGGAGATTGCACTGGCTGGCCAAGATTTGAAGAGATCTTAGTATAATCTAATCTTAATTCATCTTCCCATATTTTATAGAAATTTTTTCGTTGTTATTAAAATCTATTATTTAAACTAGTTATTTATCAATATTTAAGCTTAGTTTTCAACAATATAGAATTTCTTCTATTAGGAGATTGCACTGTCTGGCCGAGATTTGAAGACATCTTGTGTAATTTAATCTGAATTCATCTTGCTATTTTGATAGAAAATGTTATATTTTTTATTAGAAACTGTGTTGTTTTAACTAGCAGTTTATTGAATTTTAGGTTTAGTTTCACCGAATTACGTTGCAAATGCTAGGTTTGAATTATCGTCACACTAGAGCTACACAAGTGCTATTGGGAACGGGCGTCGTATTTTAGAACCACGATCAAGTATGGTGCAAAGAAACAGTAAACAATCGTTTTTAAAAATGCACCGCAAATGTGATGCCGCTTAACCCGAATCCTGGTTTCGACCCTCTCTACAGTAGTTGACGATGGCTAAATTATTTGCTGTAGAGGGGAAAAGGCGCAGGAACGCGATTAACACCTGATGGCATGCTGAATTCAGGGGACAAAAGCAGTGAGCTATTTTAGTTTGTTAGAATAAAAAAGAATCAATTAAACACGATTATTTTCGGAACATTAAAAAAAAAATGGAATTTTTTTTAAAAAAGCGGAAATTGTTTTTGGAGAAGGAAAACAAAAAGCGGAATTTTCGGTGGAAAATAAAAACGAAAAAGCGGAATTCCGCTAAAAAGCGGAAGACTGGCATCCCTGTTATAAGCAAAAATCAGTTTTTTTTTCAAGCACTTTTCAAGATTTTCAAGGACTGTGGCAACCCTGCAAGAGAGAAAAGAGAGAGAGTCCACATTTCTCTAGAAATATACTTACTTCCATTTTGTCCAATAATGAAATTCATACGTGGGCCAAATTGAAAGGTAAAGTTATCATGGCACATGAAGTTTTGCAAAGAGATTGATTCAATTTTCCCAAGGGTCTAAAAGATAACAATTATAATTTTAAAAAAATATTACGCATTTTTCTGATTGTGTGTTGCAAAAAGCCAAAGAAATACAATACTGTCATTCTAATGTAATTTACCCAAGTGAAAAAAGGACAATATTTTCTTGTAATTATAAACATATAACTTTTATATAACTAAAAAAAAATGTTCGTATTTATATTTTTGAGAACTATAACCTAAGGAATAGTCTTGATCTGGCAACTTATGTTATGGCGCCAAGCAGCAAAAAAAAAAAAAAGCCTAAATTTAGAAAGCATTCCAATTCAACTTGAAATAAACTTAATAATTATGGCAAACCCAGATTAAGTTTTTAGAATCATCAATGAAGATACCATTCCAAATCAACTATCATTCAGTTTTTAAAGGTATATTTTATTGTTTGTAATGTGTTTCTAATAATAAAAAAGATTTTTTTATGCTTAGCATTAATTAAATAATATGAAAATTGTGCTTAAAAATATTTTTAAAAAAACAAGTACAAACATTGTAATCTCGAGATAGATTAAATAAACAGGATTAGATACACATACACAGGCAAAAAAAAAATTATTTACAATGCGCATAAAAACAAGAACTTTCATAACATTAAGGAAGACAATTATGTTACAGTTTGCATAAGAATTACATAAATATGAATTTAGAAGAATTACACATTGATGTGCAACATACATGAATAATATTTCCCTAAAACTAATTAAAAATTGGGATTTTTTTTAAAAAAGTGCTAACTTTAACAAATAAACAGAAGTAAAAATGAAAGCAAGTGAGCAAAAAACATTCGATTACTTTTTCATTATTATCCAATCTCAGCCTTTTTCCTCCACCACCTTGGCTAGAAGAGGCACGCCTCATCTTGCAGCAATTCTTTCAACGCTTCTAAAAAACTGTAAACAGACATGTGATTAGTCAAAGAAAAAATTGGCTGAAAAATAGATGTTTTTTTTTTCATTATGATAGATAATCATAGCTCAATCTATTAGCTCCATTTCACCATTTATTTTATAAAAATCACTAGTTTCCGGGAAAACCACATATCGGGGAAAAAATACATGTATTATCGACCTGGTTTATAATACAAGACATGTGATTGTTAAAATAAATAATTTTTTAAAAATCTCATGGATCACCGTAGGTACTACTGTATGAATTTGTTCTATTAAGAATTAGTTTTAAAAAATTTTAGGTTTTGTTCAGGGATCAAAGTTGGCGGATTTCCGCTAATTGGCGGAAGAATCACATGTGTGTGTAAATATTTTATAGAATGCTGAATTAAAACAAAATAACATCTAAAAAAACAAAGACAAATAACATCTAAATGTTTACAATAAATATCAGAACAGCTATTATGTAATGGCTGGTGTGGTGGCTACCACACACTCAATATTCCATCAACAACTCAGTGGCGCTGATTTACCGCCCATGTTCCTACCACTATTCCAGATTACAACGTTAATGGTAGAATATAAGCCGAGATATTTCATCTCCGCCTTGAGGATCCTTTTGGCAGACAATGGGTTATTGAGGCCGCTACACTATCTTGAAGTGGTGATTTACAAATACGTTGCTAAGCAGCGAAGATGACCAGATATGAAAACATTCCACTTCATATTTCATACAACTCAATAGATATATAGCAAACGCACGTCAAATTTTTAACCAATGAACAGACCGGACATTATACACATGGCTTTACATAAATACATACAAGAATAGAGAAGATACAAAATCCCCAAATATTAAATTTTGGAAGATTCCTAAGTTAAGGCTGACCAGTTGCCTAGCATAAGAATTATTTCATATTTACCGTTTAAAAAAAAGTAGCTTCAAGCTAAACAATTATCATTGTTCAGTGCCATTTTCTCCCAACCCACAGATTTACTCAAACAATAATATAAACGGCTTAAAATGCAAATAAAGTGCATGAAATGCACTATTAACTATTTTTTAAGACTATGTCATATTGAATTCGGCAGTAAGAATGGATTAAGAGTTATGAACGTTATGGCCCTGAAAGAAAATTCTGATCGAGAAAGCTGTTCTACACAGTATTTTTTTAATAAGGATGATGATGATTTAATTTTATTCAAATAAATGGGGTTTAAAACACTAAGGTGTAAAGGAAATTAATTAAAGGAATAACAACACTTCAGTGTACCTACAATTAAAAATAGCAGTATAAAGCATTTCGAGTAATGTTATAATCAAATTTTAATAAAAAAAATTGAACTTTCAATAAAACTTACCTTATTTTTACTCTTTCTTGGAAATTTTTTAAATATTCTACAGTGGATTCATTGGAACACTTGTAACTTTCTTTTGGTTGGTTGTTTGGTAGACATATATTTTTAGGCTTTTGTGCTTGGTCGCAAGGACCCGCTTATGAACCATCTTCAAGTAGGAAAACACAAGACACACACATACACAAATGACAGATGCTGCCATCTGTCTCCACCTCCAAAATTTAGAAATGTCCCTGATGGGGAGGGAAATTTTCTCCAGGGACCCGTACCCGTGGGAAACTGCACAATGACCACCCACAAAACTATTGTACCCAACAGATTTAACGAGCACGTACTCCGCATATGCTCGATAGTTGATAAACACTAACATCCATGCCTCAACGGTATTTGAGCCCATAACCAGCAGCTCCAATGGCCAGCGTCTTAACCACTGCGCCGCCGGATCAGCAACTTCCTTTTTGTTGGTTGGTTTGACATATATATTTTCAGGCTTGTGTGCTTGGTCGCAAGGACCCGCTTATAAGCCATCGTCAAGTAGGACAACACAAGACACACACATACACATATGACAGATGTTGCCATCTGTCGCCACCTCCACAATTTAGACATGTCCCTGAAGGGGAGACTTCCTTTTTGTTTCTCGAATCCGCGCCAACACAAAGCAGACAAAACGCACGTGCCTTTAAGGAGCTTTAACACAGCTAAAAATTAATATTTCTTGTTGTTTAGTAAAATCCATATAAACATCAACGAATTTATTTTGTTTTTATAATACAGAAAAAAACATGATACTGACGCGTTGACACCCATCTTTTCAACTACTAATGCAACGAAAATTTTGCTACTCAAATCCCAATGCCATCGACTTCGATTCTATTTTCCCACCTTGGTAACCTTGGCTACCTTCTTATTTATACTTTTGACTGATAGATCCGGAAATCCTAAACGATTTTTTTAGAGGATAACACAAAGAAGTTTTTAAAAAATACTAACTACATGAATGACACAATTGATTTGAATGAGTCAAAGAAAGGGGAAGTTTATAGTAGTTTTACATCTACAAATTAAAAACATTCCAAGGTTGTCGAAAACTTTGAAACAACAATTAAACCTATTTGAAAACGTGTTAAAACACTTTTATTGAGGCAACTAATAAAATTTTCATCCGAGTTAATTTTCTAAATTTAAGCCTTTTTGAAGTTCTGAAGCGAGCTCATTAGTTTTTTTTCAAAACGTCATGCGCTCATAACTGCGATTTCATTGGTTGTTTTCTTTGACCAAGTGTTGAAACAAGCTCATTGACCATTAAAAAAATTGGTTAAACTTCTCAAAATGACCAAAATAGATAGAAATAACTTTAAAAACTTAAAGATATAACTTCGAAAATCTGGCCCAGAATTCTTTAACAAATGAAACAGGGAGGAGTGAACTCGAACCTTTGGGAACAACACAGTTAAAAATATAATATTTCATTTAGAAAAAAATACTACAACTCAACTTCACAATAGGAAGAAGGAATCCAAAACAAAGTTCAGAATCGAAATTTTTTGCAAGGATTTTCAATGAATATTTCGATTAGGAGGAATAGGGGGAAGTTAATTCTAAGATAGAGGATAAGAAATGCATCATGATCAAAGGTTAATTCTTTCTCATACGACTCACCCAAACATATATTTTGCCTGATAACTCGCTAAAAATATCTCTAACTAATCCAGGTATGAACATATTATAAGCTCTCCTTATGCTGCGAAAATAAAAATTGGAATTTAATATGTACTTATTGTATTTTTTTTTTAGGTAACCTACATTTTACGGTTTTTAGATTTTCCTTGTTAATAAAGAAATGTATTATTGTTTTAAACAAAAACCAACATCCTTGATTTATGTTATTGTTTTAACTTGGGTTAGAAATTTGTCTGAAACGATATTTTATTTTGATGTAGATAAATTAATTTTTTTCTTTCAGGTAAATGACTATTTTCGGACAAGGAACAGAAGTTTCTGATAGAATGAATCCATTAATGGAACTAAAGTAAGTATTTTTTTTATTTACAATTAAAACTTTATTTTACCTGACAAAATAAAAGATTTTTGTAATTATAATTTATTACTCAGCTATATTTTGTTGCAATTCAAATATTATTATTTCAGAATAATGCTTTGTTTTTTTGTTTACATTTTAAATTTCCTTATAGTAATTATTAAATAAAAAGAAAAATGTCTAGATAGTGAAAGTGATATTAAATATAGTACTATATTAACACTGTCTGTGTTGTTAACAGTGTGCGTGTTCTTTAAAGCATTCAAAGTTCTGATATCCTCAAAGTTTTTTTTTTTTTTTTGTTTTACACCAACAAATATTAAAAGATTAGCCATATTTAAAAAACAAATAATTTTGTGATGAATTTGTGATATTGAATTTTAATTTAAATAGATATATTTAATATTTTTTTGTTTTATTTAATATATTGATAAAACTGTGAACAAACTGGTAAAAATTTGATTAAAAGTTTTAAGTTAAAGTTTTTGTTAAAGAAATATAAAGGGTATAAATTATAAAATGAGGGATGGCTCAATGCCCATCTTTAAAAATAAAGGGCATTTGGCTAATAAAATTGGGCTGACAGTATGCAAAAGGTATATTACCAAAATCTGTGTTCACCAAAAGGTATCTCAATGTGAAAGCCGAGTTGCTTAGGCTTTAGGCAAAAAATATTTGTTTTAATCTAAGGTACAGCCATGATATAAAGTACAGATTGACAAACTTAAAACTTTAATATAGGGTTGCTATATTTTTTTAGTTGCAAAAAATTATGCAGTGAATGTTACCACATTCAGGCATTTTCGTTGCTTGGCAACATGTAGCAAATTGCCAAATCAAGACTGGTCAATATTTTATTGCTGTTCCGAATCTTGAAGCCATATATACATTCTAATGAGCGTCATCTGTCATTGGATATTATTTGGGGTTGCACCTGTGTGGCACAGTGAGGGACCTTTCGGTGATGACAGATTGTTGTTAAATATATTCGGCAACACTAAGCTTAATGTATTGCTTGAATACCACTTAATTTCAGATTATTAAAGCTTTAACATTACTGAGTCAAATAAGAATCTGCTCTGTTAGGGAGAGTGTTTATTTAAGGATTTTGTTGATTTTAGGTTAGGCAGACAAATTCCACTTTTTTTTTATGAAAAAAAGTGTTTTCGCAAAAAACAAAAATACATATTAATAACTACATTTTTAATAGGATTAGCAAAATTATCCATATTTTTCTTATTTTTAAGATTGGAAGATTGTTTATTCTCTTCTGCCTGTACTATTTTACCTAGTTTGTTTAATTCAATTAAAAGCTATTATATGCATTTCTTCACTCAGATATACATATGTGATGAGTATAATATGTTTGAAAATGCACTACTTTTTGGCTCTTCAATTTTGAAATCAGTTACTAACAAAAAAATGTATTTTATACCTGAATTACCTCTCCTAACTCTATTCTTCTTGTTGTTGTTTTTTAGATTTTGTGAGAATGTACTAATTTTTTTAAATTTCAGGATTTATTTATTCACATGGAATGTTGTTGGACGGCCCCCAGTTGAGGACCTGAGTGCTGCCCTGGGATTGGTCGATCCAGTCGATGTTTCACAATTGCCAGATTTTTTTGGTTTTGGGTATGTTTTACTTACCTGTATAGTATTTAAAAATCTATGGATTAGTAACAGTGTATAGTGAAAAGTTATGCTGAAAAAATTAAATTTACTTAAGTGCAATATATTTGAATATTGTTGAATGGATTTTAAAGGAAATGCAACTAAATGCATGGAATTCTTTAAAAAAATATTCTTGGAGAGTTTTAATGTGTGCTTATTATTTTTTATTACACAAATAAATTAGAACAATTACTTAAGTCTTTATTTAAAGGCAACTTACTACAACAATGTCAGAAGCATACCTATAAAGTTTTTACTTACGAAGTTTAGATTCGCAATATAAAAATATATTTGAATCATACTGATGATCAGGATGATATTATCAATGTGTACACATTCAATTCAGGGAAAAAGCCTCATACCTTTTGCTGTTTTTTTTAATTGTAACACTTACTGCGAATAGTGTAGCAATAGTATTGTGCAGCTCTAGTAGTGTGACACTAATTCAACTCGGATATTGCTATACATGCTACATTCTACCAAAATGTAACATAGCTTTGCTGCTATATTACATTGATTACCTATGAATAGCAAATTGGATATAACCTTTTATCATTATTATTTCATGTTAATTTAGCTTTAACCCTGTATTGCAGGAATATTTTTGTTTTCATCCCTAAAAAATATAATTGTAACTATGATACTCATACATTGCGGGAAAAATATTGAAAAGAAATTAACTGGATTGGAATTTAAATTTTTAAAAAATGTTTGCCATATGGCAAAGAGCTACTACAAGACTCCAATTTTGATAATAATGACTAGAAAATTAGTAAATATATTTTAAAATAACCTTCTTAAACTATAATTAACTTTTCAGAACAATTTATTTAATACTAAAGTTATTAAACTTTGAATACTGGCAAAGACGTAATTTCACAACAGTTAATAACTTCACTTTTTAATTTTGAATACACTATTACTACTGTCATCTATGAAGGTTATTAGTAAATTTAACTTCAAAATGGAATGTAATAGATGAAAAAAAAATACAGAAAAAAAAATACAGAAAATACAGACAAAGTGGGAGCTCTACTTTAATATAATAAAGTGGATTATGTTACTTGTTGCCATATGGCAAATGTATGCATTAGAGGGTTAAAGTATAGAATTGATGAAAATATCTAGGCTTGATATTGACGCTTATTTATTTAAAATTGTTTCTCTTAAGGCTTCAAGAAGTGAGTTGCAAGCCCCAGGATCTACTCGCCGAAATGATTGTTGAAGACCCTTGGGTTGTAGCCTTTCGAGATACTTTGTTGAAATGGGATTATGTAAAGGTAAGATGGGAATTAACAATATTTTCTGCTTGATAAGTTCTCTCACTCTTGAAAACAAATGCTAATTTTCTTGTTTTTTCTTTATTTCTTTGTTATATGCAAGTATAATTTAAAAATTCTTTGTCTACTTTATCAAATTATATAGAAGGGGGCACTTTGGGTTTTTCCTGTTGACCATTTACGCTAAACCCAATATTATCCCCTGGCAATAATATATGTGGTCATTTTTTTTTTAGTATTATGATTCAATATTTTTTTTGTGTTTCTTTACAATGTTTGTTTTTGAAGTTTCAATGTTTAATTGGAAAAACTAGCATAAATGGATTCGATGGGCATTGGCAGGTTGATGGAATGATCCCAAATTGACAAAAATCTAGAAAAACTAGATGTGTCATGTGTAATCTTAAAAAAATGAGTTGAGATGTAATAAGTACTAGTTATCAATGACAAATGTGTTTTTTTATTGTATGAATTTTAAAAGAACTATTTTTTTATTAAATTATTTGCAACTTTTACTATATGCAAGTGTCGCCCAGCTAGTATCGTGGTTTCGACCCTCACTTGCCAAGCGAGTGGGCCTGGGTTCGAATACCAGGTAAGGCATGGATATTTGTGTTGTCTTGAGTACATGTGTGTGTGTGCGGAGAATGTGCTCGTTATATCTGTGGGTCCGAAAGTCCTGTGGTCGGTCATAGCGCAGTTTACCATGGGTGTAAAATTTGTTTTCACATCAGCCAAATAGTAAAATTTTCTAATCAAACATTTAATTTCTTTAAATTTTTTTAAAGTTATATTTATGTAGCAGATGATTAGAATAGGTTCCTCTGTACTTGAACTTTTTAAATTTAGATAAATTATAAAATTTGTAATTGTTTAACTAATTATTTGTGGTACTGAAAAACCCAATCCTTGATGTAATATGTATATAGAAAGTAATTGATGGGTTATTTTCAAAACAAACAAACCTTAAAGCACTGACAATCTTTCTTCTCTATTTGTAGCTAAAGCAGATTCGACTGCAAGGCATGTCCTTGTACTTTTTTAGTAAAAGAGAACACATCACTCATATAAGGGGCTTGCAAACGAGTTACACCAGGACAGGCTTAGGGGGAATGTGGGTAAGTATTTGGTTTCTGTTTGTAGATATTAACTGTATTGCGAAAACTTTTTTTATAATAAATTAAATTTCTAATTATGTTTGAAATGAGTATTTTATTTGTTGTTTGGTGGTTATTAAAATCAATTTATTTTTCTTAGGGTATAGTTATAAAGAATACATATATATTTGTAATTTGTAAAACTTATAAAGCCCGAAAACTTTAATTTTTTTATGAATGGAAGTTACTTAACTAAACTACAGAATTTTATGCATGGGACAAAATTATTTCAGTTTTAAATTGGTTTACGCATTAACGCTTATTTTACTTTTGCTTGCACATAAGCAGTTCAAAAAACCATAGTTTACTTTGACAGGGAACTGTGACATATTTTTGTTTATTATGAACAACTTTAAATGATTATTTTACTCTAAAAAGTATTTTTTTCCTTCCCAGCTTGTAAACTAAGATTTCAAATGGTATCCTGGGTGCCCATTTAAATGTCATATTACATTTAATTTGCCTTTATTGTGTTATACATTTTGTCTCAAATTTATTTATAAGAAAAAAGTCTGCCCAAAATAGGAAATCTTTTCACCTCAAACTTTAGCAAACAAACCCTGTTCAATGTTTTTTTTTATAAACAAATTTTATTTTCTGCCTTTTTGTTGATCTTTTGTGTGATTTTACGTGTGCAGAGAACAATTGGAGCCGTTTGTTTTAATCCTCTAATGCATGAATTTTTATTTTCATCCCAAAAAAATATATATATGTCTTTAATACTGATACATTATGAGAATAATACTGACAAAAATTTAACTTCATTAGAATTTAAATAATTTAAATTTTTAAATTTTTCCCATATGACAAACAACTACAAAATTCAAATTTTGATAATAATGACTAGAAAACTACTAAATATATTTCAAAATAACCCTCTTTAACTCTAATTATTTTTTCAAAACAATGTATTTGTATTTAGTACTAATATTATTATACTTTGAATACTGCCAAAAATGTAATTTCACAACAGTTAATAACTTCACTCTTTAATTTTGAATACACTTTTACTACTGTCATCTATGAGGATTATTAGTAACTAAAACTTCAAAATGGAATAAAATAGATGAAAAAAACAAAGAGAGGGAACTCTAATTTAATAGATTAAAGTGAATGATGTTACTTGTTGCCAAACAGCAACATTATGCATTAGAGAGTTAATAAAAAAATAACAAAGTTTGTTATCTTTTGTGATTAAGTTCTTGTCATTAAAACAAATATTTAATATTGCAGGGCAATAAAGGAGGAGTGAGCATACGTTTTTCTGCTTATGGTTGTTCTGTTTGTTTAGTTAATTGCCATCTTGCTGCTCATGACGGAGAGTTGAAGCAAAGAATTGATGTAAGTTTAAAATTGTGACTGACGCACACACATGACATGTACAAAGAGTTCAATTGTATTTGCATTTTTTAAACATTTTATATTTAGTCCTGCTGTTGATTGAACTTTTGCTTGAATTAGTTAAAAATTATTAAATGTGAAAAAGTAGTTTTCTTTTGCCTAACCTCCTAAAATTCATTATAAGCATTATAATACTTTGGCATTGAATTGTTAAAGTTATTATTTTACTTTCTAGCAACTTTTTCGCTGTAATAGTATTTTAATACACTGAAAATGCATTTTTAAAGTTATTATTTTAATTTTCTAACAGCCGTTTGGCTCTAAAAGTTACTGCTTATGCAGCATGGTTTTTGCCTCTTCAATTAGTTAATACTTTCAAGCTACTTGTTCCTTATCAAATATACTTTCATGCGATAACCTTCAAATTTGTCAATTCTAATACACTTTTTTTAGCTTCTTAGTCCATTTAATATCTGTTTTTCAAACTTTTTTTGCCATTATTATTTCTTTCAGAGCAATGCAAATTTAATGGATATGGTTTTCTTAACCATGGATTTATGTTTTAATTTATTTGAGTTATTAAATTCCTATTCAACAAAAATATTTCAGGATTACAACTCTATTATGGACCATCAAAAATTTGTAGATCCTCTAACTGAAAATATAATTACACATGAGTAAGTACAATTGGTTTATAAATATAAGAACTATCATTGAATTCTAAATGATAATATATTCACTTTGGAATTGTGTGCCTTACAAAATTTAATTTCGATTTGTCCATTTCTTTCACAGCTATACATTTTGGATAGGAGATCTAAATTTCCGATTAGATGATTACACTGCTGATGAAATAGTGCACTTAGTAGAAAAGAAAAGTTTTAACCAGTTACTAGCTAAGGATCAAGTAAGCTGCTTTCTATGTATTTTCCTGCTTTTTACATTATTTGAGATCTTAATTTTAACTGTAAAACTTCTCTTAAAAGACCACCCTCAATTCTGATTCTTGGGAAAATCTAACTAATACAGATTTACTAGATGAAAATCTAAAAAAATATATCTATATTTACTGAAACAAGTAGGGGTGGACATATATTTTCAACATCCATTTCGAACAGTGTTAAATAATTTGGGGGAAAATATATGATTCCATTGCATCACTTTCATTTTATAGTATTAATGTTGTTTCTATCTTGCTATTGACTCTTATGTTGTAATATGGTTAATGGAGCAAATCACTTAGACAGTTGAGAACAAATAAAAATTAAAGCTAATTTAATAACTTTTTAGATTGCAATGTAATAAAGATCTTGACTTTTTATTATAAGAGACTACAAATTGGTTGAAAGTATATAACTGCACTGTTCCATTATCTTTTTTCTGGTTATGTTAAGAGTTGTCAACAAAGAAAATGTCCTGCTAATCATCAGGAAAAATGAGGGACATTTTGTTGTACATATCCAAAACAACAAGACATTTGATATATTTTAGAATTCTTTGAAACAGGCAAAGCAAATACCTAAAAAGCAGTACTGTACTATGAAATGCAGTACATCTCATCACCCTAAATTCCAATGAACCAACATTTGATTTAAAAATCCAAAGAATTAATGGGTTTGTAAAATCTGTTCAAGAGAACAAATGTCTGTTCTAGAAGTCTTTTAGCAGAGAGGGTGCATGTTAATTATGCTTCATAGTCCCAATGCTGCTTACAATGTCATCCTTACAATGTCTACTTGGATGTCAGCTCGTCACGTGACTGTGACTTTAGATTCTGAAGTTCGTGGCCAATAGCCATCATGTAGCTCCAGTCTAGTGTAACGATAATTCAAACTAACTTAACTAGAAGTCCTTTAACATGTACTTAATGGAGAAAGATGCTTAAATAGAGAGAGAAAGGTTGATGGAAATATTTGCTCAGTAAAATTGTACTGTAAATATGTCTATATACATTGTAACTATATATTTTAAGTATAAAATTTTATGATTTTTAATAACTTATAAGCTTTTCTTTTTAAATTTAGCTTCGAAAAGTCATCAAGCTCGGCCAAGCATTTTCAGAATTCAGTGAAAGCTCCCCAGCTTTTAATCCCACTTATAAATATAATATTGGTGAAAGTGATTATGATATTTCGTAAGTATTCATTTTTCCCAATATGAAATAATTTTTGATTTGAAAGTCGTACATAGTCTGTCTATTTTTTAAAAATAAATAACACTTTATTAAATACTCATTTGAAATTCAACATGGATTTTTTATACGCTGGCAAACAAAATTATGTTCATTTCCAAACCAATTTGTTCCTGCTATTATTATCATTACAATATATATTAACGAGTCCCAAAATATTTGTATATAGTTCTATGCTTTGCAGACATGAAGAGTACAGGGGTAAAAACCCATTAATCAACATTATATCTGTTCATACCAGGCTTGTTTGGCAACAATGGTGATTCATCTCTTAAACTGGTGGAAGGAGACCAGTTTCTTACTTGGTTCTTCTCTTGCGGCAACCCTGATTCTTGCCAGACACGAGTCCCACAGTTGTACCGCAAGAGAAGAAACAAGGGAGGGACTCGTTGCCTCCCAAGCAAATCTGTTTACGGGAAGATTTCTATGCAACCAAGGGGTTCTTCCCTTGAACTCTTCAACTATAAAAGCCTAAACTTTTTCTGTTATGCTCAACCATATGTGTTAAAAATAGTATTGTTTCAGAAAACGTAAACCTGCCTGGACGGACCGAATTCTCTACCGTTTCACCCCAAATGCGTATGAAAACGTAACTCTTGGTTTGAAACAACTTCATTACCACAGCCATGATTCTTATACTCAGAGTGACCACAAACCTGTTACGTCAAGTTTTATTTTAAAGGTGAATGTTTAATTGTTTATGTAGTTTAAATATGATGATTTTCATGCATGATTTATTTTCTCTTGTGAAGTATTTATTTCAAAGATTGCCAATTAATTATTTAATCTTAATTTGCTTGCCAAATAATACAGTACCACTGAAATATTAAGGTTAAATTCTAGTAAAAATAAGCAATAATATTAAGAAATTATTTTATGTTAGATAGTGTATTAATTTTTTATGTTGTAAAGTCGTGTTTTCAAACCTTCACTCTTGCTTTTTTGTTACTATATATGTTACTATATGTTTTTCGTGTCAAGATTAAAACAAAAGACACAAAAATATTCTTCTTCAAATATCTGATCCTTGTCTAAGTATTATCATTGCTATAAAATGGCAAAAACCTAATTGATTATTATTGATAAAAACCATTATTGATAAGAGTTTAAAAAGCAACGTGTTAAACACAAATGAAAATTTTAAGGAACTCAAGTTGCATAAAGCCATATTATGACCTAAACAAAGCCCTGTCTTCAGTGCATAAAAATCGAAGAATAAATGAAAAATAGAATCAGAATTTCTATTTTCATTCATCGTTTTTTATGCACTGATAACAGGACTTTGTTTTTTGTCCTGAAGCGGCAGTATGCTTTTTAAGATCCTAACTTTTCATTTGCGATTTATATGTTGCTTTTAAACTGGTATTATCACTGTTCATAATTTATTTGAATTTGACATTCAATTTTATTTATCTTGTCGTAATATCTTGCCATTAATGTGTTTGTCTCTTCCCATTAGACCTTCTCTAAGCCCAAGGAAAAGCGGGTCACCTTCCTTCCCATTAAGGACTGGAAAGTGCATTCGGACAGCGCTGCGTGGTATACGTTCAGTGACGGGGCAGAACCCAGTACATGGGACTGGATTGGACTGTTTAAGGTAAGGGTATTTCCGAGTCTGTTGGATGTAAAAGTGGTAACTACATTTAATTTAAAAATCCACTAACTGCAACAATAAGTTAATGAGGTTTCAGTTAGCCTTCTCTTTGATTTTAGTGTTTAAAATTTTATGTTTGTAGGGGAAAAATCCTAACACAAATTATCACTTAAAAGCCCAAAAAGTCTTGGTTTTTAAATAAAAATTAATTTCAATTAATTTTGTTTAAAGATAATTCTTATATGGTATTCATAAAATAATTACTAAAATTATTTTTCTTGAAAATTATTGTTAAATACTCACGTGGTAACATAACTTGGAATGCACCCTCTAGAAGGGAGGAGCATAGGCTTTATAGCCCGTTACCCCACTTGCCAGAAGTGACAGACACAAGAGACACACATAGAAAGTACAACACAAACACATCGACAAATAACAACATTTATTGACAAACACAAACATCCATGCCTGACCGGGATTCGAGGCAGAACCCAGAAGCTCCAAAGGCTAGCTCTGCCGTGATAAGGTAAACTGCAGTAATCGCCACAATGAGTTGCACCATTTTTGCTCTAAAATAAAAAAAAGTTCCAGTATGTTTTCTTACCCGTTAAAGTAATTGAATGCTTGCAACAAAGGTCCAAGTCACTATGAAAGATACTGCAGTTTACCTTATCACGGCAGAACTCCCTAACCGTTGTGCTGCTGGGTTGGCAAGTGGTTAACTTTGAAAGTGAGGTAACTTTCATTAGATAAATAAATTTCAATAATCCTTTTTTAATAATGTTAAAGTATTTTTGTGAAATAAAAAAAAGCATGGAAAAAGGGATTAATGTCTTACAGTAGCATTAGTTCTTAATATGATAGATAATAAAAGACTGATTATGAACTAATTAGAAATAAATTATTAAGTAAAAGGTTAATAAATGGTTGGGTATGAGTAAGACTTCATCTTTTCCTACAAATTAAATTTGTTGATTGTTGCTTTCGGCTGTTAAAACGATTAACCCTGTTATACTAAAAAACTACACGATTGCAATATTTCATCTGTATTTATAGTGCAAAGTTCATAGTTAATCCTACCTTACCATACCCAATCCTTTCCTCAGAGGGGCTGGGGAGCCCAGTCGGTTAGGCACTCGTCTAGCATGCAAAAGGTCCCAGGTTCGGGTCCGGGCATCGCCAAAATAGCTGACCAACCTATAAACGGCCAATGCAGCCAAAAATGTCCGACGAATAATACCCCGTGTAAGGGAGTGCATGTTAAATATCCTTCAAAGTTTTACCGCTGCGTACAATGTCGCTGTTAACGGTTTCGTTGGGTGCCTACTCAGGTGTCGGCTCATCAATTGACTGTGGTTCTAAAATACAACGCTTGGCACCAATAGCCCTCATGTAGCTCTAGTGCAACGATAATTCAAAACCTAACCTAACCTTTCCTCAGGCTGACTTCACAAGCACAGACGAACATGTCTGCTACATCTGGGCCCCAGTTCGACCTTCAAGCAATTGCCCTGCCTTTCCCACAGACACCCAGGAACAAAATCCGGAACCCCAACCGAACCGCCACCCTGGGCCTTGGTACAGAGTGGTATTTGCGGACCAGACACTACTTATTCCCGGTCGGTACCGGCTCTTTTACATCAGTTCCGAGTTTGATGATATCCTGGGCGTAAGCGAGCCTTTCGAAGTAAGTTAAAAAAGAATTGATGGATATTTCGTCGACGATCTGCTGTGATTCTGTTTCTCGCCTTCTACTAACATCTATACTACATCCTTTTTCCTGGTCTGTTCCTCTGTTGTTTGCTTTGCTGACTCGGTGAGACCTTTAAAGTCTAATCTTCCAAAATGTTATTTTTCAAGTGTTATGGTTTCTATGTGGTCCTTTAACCCTCTGACTGTAACAAACAAAATCACATGCTTTGATTTGTGATGATGCAATGGATTTTTAACCCTTTCAGTCCCAGTGATGTCATTTGGAATCATCACTTTCAATATTTTTTTTCAAATGTTTATGGCCCATTATGACATCCAAACACACATCATTCGATTCTTCACACTTTGTTCTATTAGACAATATTTTACATTAATCTCAATAGAAGTCAGAACTACTATTTTTTTATTTAGAAAATAGCTAACAAGCGTTTCACCTGATTTTTGAAACGTTCACTTCAGTTCCACATATTTAAAACGCAATTTAAACTATTTCGGTTAAAATAATTACTAATTTTTTTTTTTAATAATATGGTCAGATACCTTTAAATATATAATTCCAAGTGTTTTTAGGTAATATATATATTTTTATTTTGTTGTTTTCCACAGTTAAAAAATTTTGGCATTATTTCAAAAACCATATTAAAAAATTTAAATGATTTTTTTTC
This sequence comes from Hylyphantes graminicola, assembly GCA_023701765.1. Lineage (NCBI taxonomy): Eukaryota > Metazoa > Arthropoda > Arachnida > Araneae > Linyphiidae > Hylyphantes > Hylyphantes graminicola. The sequence goes on from CM043114.1 coordinate 10,513,596, forward strand.
TTATGGAACTCTTATTTTTGACCTAAAATAAGCTCATTTTGTGAATATCAGATGTTTCTGTAGTGTAGTAAATTTTTGGGTCTGAAAGGGTTAACCTTCTGATGGATTCTGGCCTATAAAGCCATCACCTGACTGTCAGGCTTTCCAACAATAAGCATAAATTTTAAAGTATTATAAATTTTATAAATATACTTATTTTAACATTTTAAAGTACGAAGCCGTTATTTATAATCATTAGTTACATAAATATAATTTAAAAAAATTGAATGAAATTATATTTTCAGTCTTTTTCTTCAAAGGCTAATCTTTATTGGGCTGCACGAAAGGAAATGTCCTCTCCAACTGAATTCTTGACGTAATTAAAAAAAAACATTTCCAGTCTAAAATTAAAAAGTTGTGAAACAATATTTTAAAACTAAACTTACAATTAAAAAAAAAGTATTTCCTTAACATTCAGATGGTTAAAATCCTTAGAAGCTCCTTATTTTGTTTCTGATAAAGTTGGGTTGTCATTTTTTATTTATAAAACTAAAACTGGTGTCTTTAGACTGAAGAATACCACTAATTGTGATATTAATTCATTGTAAGCTGAATTTAACTATAGAAACAATTTTTTAAAAAATAAATTGTAAAATAGCAAGTGTGATTATTAAACTAGTAAATAGAAAATATTTAATAACTTTTGTAATTTGTAAACTCAAGGATGCTATAGAGCCTGTCATTACTTACCTATTTCTCTCTTGAATGTAAGATTAATAAATTGCATTTCAGATACAATTTAGTGTTTTATTTGTAAAATACACTCAAGCTCTTTCAAGAAAAAAAATCTCAATGTAATTTTAATTCAACTAAAAATGAAACTTATTGTTATGTATAAATCTTGATGTTAGTAATCTAAAAGTTTTAACTTAGTACTGTAAAATATTGTTAAATGTATCATAATACAATATTTTTGTAATGGAAAGAGTAATATTTTTTTTATTATTTTCAAATACATTTAATTTAAAAATCCACTAACTACAATAATAAGTTTATGAGGTTTCAGTTTGCCTTATCTTTGATTTTTTTGTTTAAAATATTTGCCTTTTTAGGGGAAAAATACTAACACAAATTATCACTTAAAAGCCCAAAAAGTCTGTTTTTAAATAAAAATAAATTTTAATTAATTTTGTTTGAAGATAATTTTTTTACGTTAAATTCATGTTAATTTTAATTACTCAAGGCCTTTTTCAAATTCTCGTTTTCTTGCAATCAGTATGAAACTTTGTCTGATCATAACTCTTTTCTCATAATTAACCTTTTCATTTTTTCACTTCATCATTACTTTTTCTTATTTTCTGTTCTTCTAAATAAAAAAATATATTTATTCTATAGTTATTTTTTTTCCTGAAAATATTATTTATAATAAAAAAATACCATATCAAAACAAGTTAGTTTTCTATTTTTTCCTTTCTGATTACTTTTACTGATTAATTAATTTGGGGGTTACTTCCTAATCCATTTAAATAATGTATTGTCTGATTCCAAGTTCCGATATTTTGCCCACATAGTTTAAATTTGAATGTGATTTATGAAATGTATTTTATTGTAAGTTTAAATACTAACATTTCCTGGTTTTTAAATTTTAATGTTATGCTATGTCATGAACTTAAAAATTGTATGACAATTTTCCAGTTTAATATTTTATATTTCTGTTTTGGGTGCATTACAAGCTGTAAAATACCTTTTTCCATTACTTACTGTAATACAGATATCTCCTAGTCTAATAAGAAAATGTGTCCATACTACCCTTCTCTTAACCATTTCTTCCTGAAATTCTGCCCTGGTTCTATATGCACATTTGTATAATTGGTGGTTTGTTTCAGGTTTGCTTTACGAAAATCCTACCCTATGGATATATCTTGTGACTTAAAACCTTGCCGATAGTACTCATTAACTTTGTGCTTCTAATCTTCCATGCTTTGTGCCAGTCCTTTTTATACAGTCTTAAGAATTTAATCATTTTTTATTGACTAAATTGTTGTTTATTGAACATTAAATATATATTTTTGAGTTATGACGTTTAATTGTGAATAATTTAAGTACACTTACATGTGTTTTGATGTATAAGTATGTAAATGGTTAATTGTTTTCTGTATTGGGACCAAATACATTAATTTGTTAAATACTAGTGACTAGGATGACAAGTATACAAAGCAGTATTAAAAATGCATTAATGTAGTGTATGTTAACAAATGTTTATATAAACATTGATTATTAAAATAACACTCTCGCAATTTTCTACTCTGTACATATAGAAAAATCTATTAGTTTTAAGCTTTAGATTTTTGTTTAAAACACATAAAAATAAGCCAAATTTAATCATGGAATTATCATTAGTAGAGGATTGAGAATATATTAAATAAAAGCACCATTGAGGATTTTAAAAATCGAGATTTTTTTTAACAGTTGGTTAAAGTATACAAATATTTAAAATAATTTATTATGAAGGAAACGATGATTAAAATAAGGACTGAACAGTTTTAACAAGCATATTAACATCCTGCATTTACTATAACCTCTTGCGACCTGGTGTCCCCATTTGGGGAAATTTTTTAAAACCTCCCCACAAGCAATTAACACATTAAATAGTTCCGAAATTGACTTATATTAATAGAAAAAGATCCAAATATCAGTTTTCAGCCTTTGATTACAGGTATAAGTCATTTATTTCTATAAAAAACTGAAATTTAACAGGGGCCATACAATATTAGAATTATTAAAAAAATTATTTAATTTTTTTTCAAACTTTTCATAAAGGTTCTCTTAGTAGTTAATTTTAAAGGCATTTTGCATTAAAAACAATGTTAAAATAATCTGTTAATTACAAATATGTGATACAGCCTTTTTTTGCATTTACATAACAAAAAATGTGTATTTTTAGAGTTTAAGATGTGTCCCTTAGTAGCTATTAATCATAATTTTTTTTAAAAAAGTAAGCTGTATAGTGCTAGTTAGTTTAGTATAGGGAGCCAGAAATTTGTTTACCTAAAATTTCCAATGGTACAAAACCTGCAGAGGTTTTTTCAAACTCAAAAATTATTTAAATTTCTAATTTGTTCAACTGCAAAACCTTTTAAAAATAGAAAAGTTACCATTGGAAAACTATATTGATAATAAGACTATTTATTGTGTTAACTTCAAGTTAGTTCGTGGAAGGAAGTGTGGAAAATAGTATTGAACTATATGGGCTTACGAGGCGGACACGTTTAACCTCTCAGGATACAGACAGATTGTACAGATTAAAAGAACTTGGGCGTATTTTAGGTTGGAGGATTTCTGGCTCCCTTCAGTATACTCTCAGCCTCTGACAAATTAAGCATACCTTTCAAAGCTTGTATGTATTTTTATGTAGCTTTTCTAATGCTTTGTTCTCATTTTTATAACACAAAGGCTCGTTTTGCATGCAATTGTTCCGGTGAATTTTGCTATACTTTCGGTGTCTTATGATTGCAGTTACAAAATAAAATTGCAATTTGATCTTTCACATATAACGGAAGTAAGAAAAAAAAAGCACTTTCAGATTTGCCTGCAATTTTGAACCAAGTAGTGGCATTGTTGGAGAGCTACAATTTAACCCGATTTTGAGCCCAGAACCTCTTGTAAGCTAGCCCAATACTAAACCGTCTGCAACAAAGTGATTACTGGGTCACAAGGGCTAGTATTAAGTTTTTGTGCTAATCAACACAGTACTCCCCTTCCAGTGAGTTGGAGGCAGAGCCTCTTCTTCCATAAGGTCCGTTAGGCCCAGGCCTAGGGGCCCCTAAATTTCGGTTTATATTATGCTAAATGCTGTAAATCTGGGGGCCTATAATATTGTAGCAAATTTTTTTTTACCTTGATCGTACAGCAACAACATTACTGGAAACCACACACGACATTTTCCCTAAAGGGGGCCCCAAAATAGGTTGTGCTTGAGATTTTCCTGAGCTATAGCCTGAGATTTTCTAGAACAGATCTTGGTTGGACGTGAAATGTAATGCTGCCTGTAGCGTGTCTTGTGAGCTTGCCGAATTCTAAACTATCTGCTACATTTTTTTTCGCTCATAAGGTCCAGAAGGTGTTGTGAAATTACGTTTTTGGCAGTATTCAAAGTATAATAATATTAGTGCTAAATTAGAAATAAATTGATTTGAATAATTAATTATAGTTAGAGGGTTATTTGAAATATATTTAGTATTTTTCTAGACATTATTATCAAAATTTGAATTTTGTAGTTGGTTTTTATCAGATGCAAAAAATTTTTTTAATTGAAATTATTTTAATTCTAATGTAGTTAAATTTTTTCAGTATTTTTCCCCATAATGTATGAATATTAAAGATACCTAAATATTTTTTTGGGACGGAAAAAAAAGCATTAGAGGGTTAAGTACAGTTTACAATTCCATCATATGTTAAAAAAGATCCAATCGACTTAAAATTACCACTGCAATCATCCTGCACCGCACTTATATCAAACATTACCGTAACCCTTACGTGTAAAACGAGCCTCGTATTCACTGTACTAATCTCAAACTTAACAACCCCAGTGCAACCCTACGCATGAAGAAGGTGGCGGTGGGCCATTTGGCGACATTCCTCTCCTGACCTCCGTAGCCGTAGTCGTACTTACAATGATATACATGGTCCTCCACTTGTGACATGATTAGTTTTAACCGCAGATCCAGGACCAGGACTGAGCCAGGACACTTTCCAGAAGGATTTTACTGTGGACCAAACTTGCGGATGCTTGTGTTTGTGCGTGAAGAAATTGTCTACTTAATGCCAGGTTGTTTTGTGGAATTAGTTACTGCATATCTAGGAAAATTCTGGAAATTAACTAAACAAAATGTACCTAGCAGCTTCAAATGTGATTTTGTATTTCAAACATTGATAAAGAATGTTTTTGTATTGTGAAATTGTATTATTAGAGTGCAGTGATGATGTGCCTATGAATTGGGCTTGGATATGAATTTTTTTTATGGACTAAGAGCACTTTAATATTATAATTTTTAATTATTTTACTCATGTCTTCAATTGGATGTTTTAATTTTTCTAGAAATTTTTTTTGAAATTTGTCTCTTCTAAACAATTTTGAAACCTTGTTATTTGTATTTTGTTTTGAATCCAATGTTTCATGTGTGCAAAAAAAATCAAAATTTTAATTGTTGAACATAATGTTTTATTGGTGAATCATCAAAATTATTTTGCTTTGGCTGCTATTAGGTATTAACTCTTATTTGTATGAATTATGACGAACAATTGTTTGAAGGTAAGCATACCACATGTCAATATAAAGATATGAATGACTTTTAAATGATGTAAAATTTATTATTAGTGTTATATATAAAATGTGAATTTTTTATACAATCTAATTTTTTAAATGTGTTTTCTTGTGTCATTTTTTTACTTCTAATTTTAGTATACTCATTGCTAAGAAACTTTTTGTCAAACTCAAATGTGCAGAATATAACTTGTTTAAAACAACGAATTTGTTGGTATGTACTTAATGAAAAAGTATTATGAATGTTTGTTGTCTATGTTAAATGCTTTTAGAGCTATAGTACTTTATTATTTATAAGTGTTTATACATATCAATTGTGAAAATGACCCAAATGACTGATTTTTTAATTATTCCTTTCCGACCAATCTATCACGATCGTGCGGGTATAAAAGAGAATGTTCAAGCTCTTCAAAATTATCGATACGGAAGCAGCTGACCTGTACCATTCGTTATTTGTATTTAAAAATGACTTTGTTTTTAAGGAGTTTCTGGCATTAATGCTATTTAACATTTTTTTTTATAAAACTTCAAATTTAGTCTCATAATTTTGAATCGGAGCAAAGCCATCTGCCCGCAGGTCTTAAATGTTATGCTAACCATGCATTAAAGTAATGAGATTAAATTAGGAAATTTATTAACTGTTTTATTTTCCTATTTGCTTTCATGCTATAATAAATATGCTATTTTTATTGCTTTAAATTCACATTATCTATTTTTATCTATTAAATCTATCCTTAATAAAACCCCCCTTTGCTGTCCAAATAGATAACTACTTATACTTCTTTTTTATTTAATTCTTTTATTTCATATACAGTTCATAATTGTATGATTATGTCCCATTAAGATGCTTAATATGTTTTTTTTAAAACTTGCATACAAAAATTAGTTTGTATATTTTGTTGTTGCAAGAATTACAACAGTATATGTATATAAACATTGTTTCATTTATAAATTTGGGGGAAAATTATTAGAATACTACCGGGTTTTTTTTAAAATTTATACTGAGAAAGAAAGTAATTTTAAAATGCAATTAAGCTCTTACTTGCGTTTTTGGATAACATTGCCTTTACAAAAATGTGCCTTTCATACATTATGATACTTTAAACTAACTCAACTATGGATCAATCATTTTTGTTCACTGAAATAATCGAAATTTTAGTAAGATATAGAGGAAAATTTTAATGCACGAATATATTATAGATTAATAATAGCCTTAGTGTAGATGTTTTTTTGGATGAAAGATATTCACACACATTTCCTTAATTTTTTCTTTTACATAAGATTTTTTTCCACTTTTTCTTATATTTTTAAAAACCTGAATCAGATCATATCTCAACCATGTTTAAAGAAATATTATTTAATTTCGTTAGATTGCTAGTGAATGACTTTTCGTATTGATTACGAATGTATGCTTTGGAAAACATGACAAGTTGTTGTGCCAAACTCACATCACTTATATTCTTTGCAATCTATATGTTTCCTTCCAATTTAAGTTTCCCAATGATCAGTCTAAGGTTCTTTTTAAGCGCAGCAGTTCAGATTATTTGCAGACGAATCAAAGTGACAATGTTAAATCAGTTGGATCTTTTGCATGCGACGTGAGCGTTATCCGTACTAATGGTTTTACTTGCACTTTTTAATCAAGTAGTGCCTATGTGAAATGCTGCTGAAGTATATCGGCAGCACTGCAAAAATTTTACTTTTAAGGTTTAATTTTAGCCTCCACACTGCGTTTATAACGTGAAAGGTTTTCATTCTATGTAAAAGCACGGAATATTACATATTTACTCTTTGAAATATAAATTAATTTTTGCAAACGATAAGCAGTAATTATTGAATGTTTGAAACAAAATAAATGAAACTATCCAAATTTATCGTGTAAATGTTTAATACAGAATATTAATGCTCTGTTTGGCGCATTTTCACCTGTTAAACACAACTGTTGTGTGGAAGCGAGACAGATTCTGTTACAAACCTACTTGTTTATTTTTAATCTTTAAATTCATTTATCATAGCAACTTGATTAAAAACCGATGGTAAAACTGTTAGTATGTTTCCCTCGTATGTGAAAGATCCGGCACATTACTATTGTGCTTGCGATCATCTCGTATGTACGGCAAATATTACCGGAACTGTTGCGTATGAAACACATAATTTTATCAGACACCTTTGTTTTCACCCATAATTGATTTGATAATTGGTGTTTTTGTGCAAAAAGAAAATGTCGAATTTAGTTGTGCAAAGTTAGAGTTCTGATTTTGTGTATTTCTTGTACCAATGGATATTCTTTCAATTATTTATTATGGGAATTCATGCCAAGTGATTGATTTCAAATTAAATTCATACTACTTATATCAAAAGTAAATTATACTTTTCTTTATAAATGTAAGGAAATATCCAGTACAAAGTTGTAAATTCGTATTGGGGAAAAGTTAGGTTATATAATAACGTGGTAGTGTGTACTTTTGAAATAAGTCTGAAGCTCTAAAAAGGAGTGAATTATATTTACAAATTAATTAAAAAATAACTCATGTATATGTATTAGTTATTGCTCAATTTTATGTGTATAGTTTTTTTCCTCCTATATGTTATTATTTTGTACTGTTTATAAAAGTAAAACATTTTTATATAGCATTTTTAAGCTTTTTGGTCAGTTATTTTTTTTAATATTTGTGAAAACATTGATTTTTAAAATTGATGTTAATTTAGTTTATAATTTTTTTAGAAAGTTTAAACCAAAATATAATTTTTATATGCTTTCATAACTGTGTTTTATATGTCTTTTATGACAATAATTTTATTTTATATTTAAAGATTCTCCTTGTAAAATATATATTACTTCTTAATAATTTTGATGCAAACATCACATTTTAGAAAAGGACAAATCAATGATTTATAAGTGTATTATGTACAAAGAAAAGAATGTTAACCATATAAAAGTTATTGTAAAATATCTATATAATTATTTATGATACTATTTTTATGATCAAAAATGCAATAAATGTACTTATTTATAAGTTAGATTGAGAATCTGTTGTTTAAAAATATTAAGTTCAGTCGTTTAAATAAAGTATATTTGTTTGAAAAAATGTAGTCTTACTTTTGTTTATAACCAGATTTGAAAAGCTTGAAAAAGGTTGTTTTCATGAATGGTAACAATCATTTGTTGTCTTTAATTAGTTTAGTTTTGTTATTCGAAAATGAGTTTTCTAAGCATATTTTACTTATTAAAATTTTAAAATACCAACTTCTTGCAGTGCTGTTGGTTGTTCAAATCATTTGTTAAAGCTTGGCCTAAAAAGAATAGTTTCTTTTCATCCATGACTTCATTTTGAGAGTGAAGCATAAACAATCAATGAAATGGCAGGACACGGAAAAATGAAAACAAGAACGTTACACCCCCTGAAACTTTCCCATTTTACTGAAATTCCAAATGCCGAATTATGCAAAATTTTATGTACAGGGTGGCAACTTTAAAAGAGGCCTCAACCAACCTGATATTCGTTTTGGAACTCTCTTTTAAAATTGCCTGCTCTCCGTGGCCAACCTAACTTGGGTAAAAACAAATAGTAAAAAGGCAGAGGGAAAAACGCAGTTGGTCTGTTAGTAGGAAACTCTTGTGAGGTAATATTTACATACAAAATGATCTGAATACAATTTAACCAAAATACACTTTTCATTCTGATAAAAATGCGAAATTTTCTCAAATAATATTCAAATCGGTTAGACCTTAAACAGAATTAATGTTTTAAACATGTTTTCTGGGTGGATTCACACATAAGGCCCTCGCCAGATAAGACGGTGAAAAATGCCCCCATTCCAATCGGGCTAATTTTTTTTCTGAAAATACCTCATAGTATGGACAACTTCTCAGCCAAGTTTCAGCTCAAAAATGTGACGCATTTTTGAGTAAAAAATTAAAGTTTTTTTTCTTTTTAAATTGATTATTCCCTGGATATATTTAATAAATCCAAAAAACTACTCATGAGTTTTTAGATATTATTGAGTAGTATTCTCAGAAAAATCCGCTCATAAATCCGATCGAGCGATCATTCTTAAAAATGCATTTTTATTTTTCAAAAAAAAAGGCCCTCGCCAGATAAGACGGTGAAAAATGCCCCCATTCCAATCGGGCTAATTTTTTTTCTGAAAATACCTCATAGTATGGACAACTTCTCAGCCAAGTTTCAGCTCAAAAATATGACGCATTTTTGAGTAAAAAATTAAAGTTTTTTTTCTTTTTAAATTGATTATTCCCTGAATATATTTGATAAATCCAAAAAACTACTCATGAGTTTTTAGATATAATTGAGTAGTATTCTCAGAAAAATCCGCTCATAAATCTGATCGAGCGATCATTCTTAAAAATGCAATTTTATTTTTCAAAAAATAATTTCATGCCAAAATCGTTTGGTCACAACTTTGGATTTTGTCTCTACATATTCCTCTATTATCAATCTATAATATATATTTTTTTCAGATTTTTAAAATTATTGGACGATAGTTTAAAAAAATAATTCTTAAAGCCTGATTTTTTTGCTCTAAAATCCATAGATTAAGAAATAGCATGCCCACCGATTGCGCAATCCCGTACAACGCAATGATGCGTGATGAATCCACATTTCGTCGTTTTCGCAATGCATCACGGGATACTGATTCACAAAAATGGTTTTTCCGAAGAGTTACATACAATAAAAACTGCATTTTTAACTTGCTTCTTTTGTGAATATATACCTCATGCCTTACAGAAATTATCAATACGCATGCAGCTATAAAATTATGCTAGCGAAACTTGTAAAAAGTTTTAATTAGTTAATATTGAATATATATCTTTTATTAGTCGAATTATCTCATGGTGCCATCTGGTGGCGTATGGCATGCCATGTGCAAGAGCTTGCGAACTGCCTTATGGGATAATGGTTAACAAATGGCTTCACCTTTCCCCCTAGAGGCAGATCTGCTACTTTCTAAATCTATGCTAAATTCTTTAGTCCGAAAGAAATTCTCCCAGATTGAATTTCCCCGCCTTTGTTAGGAGTGCCATCTGCCGAGTAAGTAGTGCGAAAAGTCAGGTTTTAAGAATATTTTATTTTTTTTAAACTATCGTCCAATAATTTTAAAAATCTGAAAAAAATATATATTATAGATTGATAATAGAGGAATATGTAGAGGCAAAATCCTAAGTTGTGACCAAACGATTTTGGCATGAAATTTTTTTTTGAAAAATAAAAATGCATTTTTAAGAATGATCGCTCAATCAGATTTTTGAGCGGATTTTTCTGAGAATACTACTCAATGATATCTAAAAACTCATGAGTAGTTTTTTGGATTTATCAAATATATTCAGGGAATAATCAATTTAAAAAGAAAAAATACTTTAATTTTTTACTCAAAAATGTGTCAAATTTTTTAGCTGAAACTTGGCTGAGAAGTTGTCCATACTATGAGGTATTTTCAGAAAAAAAATTAGCCCGATTGGAATGGGGGCATTTTTCACCGTCTTATCTGGCGAGGGCCTTATGTGTGAATCCACCCAGAAAACATGTTTAAAACATTAATTCTGTTTAAGGTCTAACCGATTTGAATATTATTTGAGAAAATTTCGCATTTTTATCAGAATGAAAAGTGTATTTTGGTTAAATTGTATTCAGATCATTTTGTATGTAAATATTACCTCACAAGAGTTTCCTACTAACAGACCAACTGCGTTTTTCCCTCTGCCTTTTTACTATTTGTTTTTACCCAAGTTAGGTTGGCCACGGAGAGCAGGCAATTTTAAAAGAGAGTTCCAAAACGAATATCAGGTTGGTTGAGGCCTCTTTTAAAGTTGCCACCCTGTACATAAAATTTTGCATAATTCGGCATTTGGAATTTCAGTAAAATGGGAAAGTTTCAGGGGGTGTAACGTTCTTGTTTTCATTTTTCCGTGTCCTGCCATTTCATTGATTGTTTATGCGTCTTATCTGGCGAGGGCCTTTCATGCCAAAATCGTTTGGTCACAACTTAGGATTTTGTCTCTACATATTCCTCTATTATCAATCTATAATATATATTTTTTTCAGATTTTTAAAATTATTGGACGATAGTTTAAAAAAAATAAAATATTCTTAAAACCTGACTTTTCGCACTACTTACTCGGCAGATGGCACTCCTAACAAAGGCGGGGAAATTCAATCTGGGAGAATTTCTTTCGGACTAAAGAATTTAGCATAGATTTAGAAAGTAGCAGATCTGCCTCTAGGGGGAAAGGTGAAGCCATTTGTTAACCATTATCCCATAAGGCAGTTCGCAAGCTCTTGCACATGGCATGCCATACGCCACCAGATGGCACCATGAGATAATTCGACTAATAAAAGATATATATTCAATATTAACTAATTAAAACTTTTTACAAGTTTCGCTAGCATAATTTTATAGCTGCATGCGTATTGATAATTTCTGTAAGGCATGAGGTATATATTCACAAAAGAAGCAAGTTAAAAATGCAGTTTTTATTGTATGTAACTCTTCGGAAAAACCATTTTTGTGAATCAGTATCCCATGATGCATTGCAAAAACGACGAAATGTGGATTCATCACGCATCATTGCGTTGTACGGGATTGCGCAATCGGTGGGCATGCTATTTCTAAATCTATGGATTTTAGAGCAAAAAAATCAGGCTTTAAGAATTATTTTTTTAAACTATCGTCCAATGATTTTAAAAATCTGAAAAAAATATATATTATAGATTGATAATAGAGGAATATGTAGAGACAAAATCCTAAGTTGTGACCAAACGATTTTGGCATGAAATTTTTTTTTGAAAAATAAAATTGCATTTTTAAGAATGATCGCTCGATCAGATTTATGAGCGGATTTTTCTGAGAATACTACTCAATGATATCTAAAAACTCATGAGTAGTTTTTTGGATTTATCAAATATATTCAGGGAATAATCAATTTAAAAAGAAAGAAAACTTTAATTTTTTACTCAAAAATGCGTCATATTTTTGAGCTGAAACTTGGCTGAGAAGTTGTCCATACTATGAGGTATTTTCAGAAAAAAAATTAGCCCGATTGGAATGGGGGCATTTTTCACCGTCTTATCTGGCGAGGGCCTTTATGGAACTCTTTACACTCCGCGGAAATATCTTCTCGATAGCATATTTCTATTTACCCAACTTAGGTTGTCAAGAAGTTTATCTGTATACATTTGCTTCATTGTGTGGTTAGATATCAGAGTTTGAAAAATTGTTCAGGAATTGCTACGCAATTCCTATTTGTTTGTTTGCGGAGCAAACAAATAAGAATCGCTTAGCAATTCCCGGGGGTTGGCAAGCGGTAGCTAGCAGGGAGCTTTGCACCCCTAGTTCTACATAGAATACTAAATGTATAAAAAAAAGGCCCAGATAATTAAAATTGAATCAATTTTTCAAACTCTCTTTGCTCAGCAAACAAACATGCAAGACTAATATGATGATGCTGCCAATGCAGAAATGCTCATCTATACAATCTGGCTAGTTTCCGTGGGACTGCTCCAGGGCATCACGTAGCTCTAGCGCTAAGCAGCGATCTCTACCAAAGCCACGGGGCGCAACCTGAAGCAGCCCCGGCACAAAACAAGCACATCGCCACACTTACTTTCAGCGTTTCTGATTGACTGAAGCCGATTAAGTCGCGTGGCTTTCAAGCGTCCGACAATTACAATTTTATATTATATAGAGAAATAGTTAAATAATTGCAAAAATTTCGAACTTTTATATTGCTTATTTTATGTTTTGATTTTTACTTTCAATTAATGCAATTATTCCGATTGGGTCGAAATCCCAAATGGAGATTTTGTGTTTTCTACACGTTTTGGAGGATTCTAAAAAAAGTGGCTTTTGAACATTGGTTCGTCTCTCATTCTGTATGTCTGATAGGGGCTGTGGAGCCCAGTCGGTTAGGCACTCGCCTAGCATGCGAAAGGTCCCAGGTTCGCGTCCGGGCATCGCCAAAGTAACTACCTACCTATAAACGGCCCGTGCAGCCAAGAATGTCCGACGAATAATACCCCTTGTAGGGGAGTGCTCGTTAAATATCCTTCGAAGTCCTGACGCTGCGTACGATGTCGCCCTTAACGGTTGCATTGGGTGCCTATTCAGGTGTCGGCTCGTCACTTGAATGTGTCTGAAATACGACGCCCGTCGCCAATAGCCCTCGTGTAGCTCTACTGCGACGATAATTCAAACCTAACCTTTAGGTCTGAAACCACTCTACAGCTCGGACTAAGAGATACACTCTTAAAACAAAAGAGTAAAATCCACACCAGTTAGAGAAGTGCATTTTCGACACTGGAAAGGAATGTATTTACTCAGATTGAGTTAAAATCACTTGTTTGGAGTGATCCTGTCGGAAGTTTAACATACAAAGGATCCACTCCTTTCGGGGAAATGCATTTTCTAGACTGGAGGAATGAAAATTAACTCAGACTGAGTTAAAATCGCTCGTTCGTTTTAAGAGTGTAGATTTGAAATTTGGTACACTTGTCCCCAGTACTTGTCGGGCGTATAATTAGGTTTTTGAGAAAAATTTGAATGCGCAAAAGGCGGCTGCCATAAAGCTTTTTATTGAAAACTTATTATCGACATGTTTATATATTTTATTTTTCTGTTAGCAAGTTACAAAACACATCAAGTTTGCTTTACAAAATGACTTTAATTTCATTTAAAAAACACAACTGACAATTCTAATACTAGCTCCCTAAGTAAATCTTTAAACTTTTATTTACAGGTAGTTTTACACATTTTTGTAAAATGGTTTTAAAGTTACCAATGGTTTAGTTTTTATAATAGTTTAATTTTTAAAAATCACAAAACTCTAATACTATAGCACTCTAAGTTAATAAAATTTTTAAGCTTTTATATACAGGCTGACTCCACACGTTTTCATACAATGGTTTTAAAGTTATTAATGAATATAAGTTTACATAATAATTCTTTTGTATTAAGTCGTTTTCATAGAACATTACGCCTCTTCTTCCTCTTCCTTATACTGTCGGGTAAAGTCCTGAAATAAATATTATAAATATACATACTAGCTTTATAAACCTGGCGTTGCACGGGTGGACATTTAATAACGGTCAATTTTTTTTAATGTATACTTTTATTTTATGTCAATTGTTCTCTCTTCACTAGTCAGCACCTTATCAGAATATAATAATCTCTTCCCATTCTAGTAGCAGCATTATTTTAATATATATATATATGATTTCCAATTGTATCCAGGCTCTTCCTGGCGTTAAAAGACGTTCACGCTTCAGCATTATATACAAAAATATTGAGTATTATAAGTATTTAAAATTGATAACAATTATTATTTTTTACTTATATCTATGCAACTTTACAATACATTCCAAACATAGTGCGGGATGTCCCTTACAACGCTTACAATATGTCGTTATTTTTTTTTCGCTGCATATAATCTACCTTGTATTTTCAGTAGTTGTGTGATCTCGCATTAAACGCTTTAGAACTCGCAAAGTGTTTTCCCGCCCGACGAAGCTTAACGATATAAGACAGTCTCGCCTCAAGCAGAATAAAGTAGATATTTGCCCCGGGAGTGAACGTGTTAAGGGTTTTCCAGTTGGTCCCTATAAAAAATGCCAGCTTCATAAATAGAGAAAAACCTGTATGAAGTATTGATATTTTTAATTTATTTTATAATCTTTAATGGTAAAGTTGAATTTTGCAAATTTCATTTTCGATTCTCGGGAGTACAGGGTGAGGCAAATAAAAGTGGCCCCAACGTGGAGATAAGAATACGACAGAAATGTTGCCAAGTCTAAAACCAATACAAAACAGGTTTGCTAACTGATGCTACTGATCGCTTCAATATTAAGCCCAAACAAACGCTTGGCGACTTATTTGCCGGCAACTACGCTATATTTTGAGAAGCTAATCGAAATGAGATTTAAACAAGGTTTGTAGAATCAAGAAAAGTTCCCACTAGTGATTATTTTGGTCGTTATTTATCCTAGAACATCGGACCTTTTTGTTTTTGAAAAAAAAAAATCATTCTAAATTGATTGCAAGACACAAAATTTGCATTATGGGACGTCTTCATTCAATACGAACTAAGATTTGAGCTCGCCACTAGTCTATAAGTAGCTCTAATGTGAAGCTAATCTGATCCAACCAATGCAAAACAGGTTTCAGGTCGCTTCAAGAGTTTTTCGCGCCAAACATTTCAACGTATCTCTAGACCGGGACCACTTTTGTTTGCCTCACCCTGTGTTAGTTGGCTCTTCAGAAATCTCTGACTATCGTTAGCCTAAAGGCCTTATCACACACGAGAGCTCGTTCGTTCAGCGACGTTCGTACGCTACATCAAAAACCGGTTTTCCGAGCAGCTTTTGCTGGCTGAGTTTTTTCGAGTCGACCCTAAAAAATCCCGCTACTTTTTTGCTGCTCGAACGGCTGCTCCAATCAAAACGAAGTTCAGTCGTGACGTCATGGCCCAGCCCCCTCTTTGTACCTCCTCCTCCATTACCGCGATAATACTGCTTTTAAGTTTGTAATGTCACTCATGACGTAGCCATTCTCGTGTGTGACGTTTTTCTGAACCAAAAGTTGTTCGACCAGCGACTTTCCTACCGTCTGATAAGGGCTTAATTATGGAAGATGTGTTGGTATGTTTACCTTCATGTGTCTGTCCTTCATTTCTAGAGGTAAAAATACCGCAGCCAAGGCACACAGTAGGATGACGACGCTCAGCATGATGATGGTAATCTGCGGATTGTTGATCACGAGGCCCTGAAATCAGATACACACTTCAGAAACAAACGATATATATGATATAATAGCTAATATTCTGACCGTTTCAGTCCCAGTGATGCCATTTGGCATCATCATGTTTCTGATCATAACTTTTAAAAAATAATAAGGCTGACATCTATTGGGATTAATAAAAAATATTTTCTAATAGAAAAAACATTTTGAAGAATCAAATGATGTGCTTTTATCTATCATAAATGGCTATAGACGATCAGAAAAAAGTTCTAAAATGATGATGCCAAATGGCCGTTGGGACTGAAAGGGTTAATTGTGGAAAAGTCCACTTAGAAAAAAAGTTAAGGTAGATTTTAAATTTAAGCAAGAGTTACTATATTTGGCAATTCAACGCTTTTGTATGAGTATATTTCTTTAAGTTTATGAACAGTTTCTCAATCGAAGAGCAGTTCGAATTTGCATCGGGTTCACTATTATTAGAGTTATATTTTATAATTGCAAGCATTTCCTAGAGGTGATACTAAAGGCGCTAAATAATACACACTACCGATGCATATATATTTACTATCAAATTAAGATAGCAAAGAAATACACCTGCAATAGAACCATGTCGAATTGGAAGATAACACTCAACACATAATTTTTCTGGCATTTTCTGTTTTGTAACTCTCTTGACAAAAGCCTGTCTCAATGATAGGGTTAAAAGCTTAGCATTTTCGCTGAGTAAGAATTTAATTGCCCGTTACTTGTCATACGAATAGAATCATGGAATCCTTATTTAATATGAATATCCTCACCTGCGTGGCGAAGGGTACCACTGCTCCCCCGATCCTCGCGAAGGCTGACCCAGAACCCATGCCCACTGCTCTGAGAGTTGTAGGGAACATCTGCAAAACACATTGAAAACACAAATTGAGGCTAAATCTTCGGTTTCTTAGGGTTGCGTGCAATCATAGCTCCCTACGTTTTGTAGCTTTTGATTTCGATATCTCATTTGTTTTTTAGATTATTTTAAGAATACGAGCGTAGCGAGCTTACACTCTTAAAACAAGTTTGAGTTAATTTTCACTCCTTTCGGTGTCGAAAATGCACTTACCCTTTTCGAGTGGATTTTACTCTTTTGTTTTGTTAAACCTCCAACAATCTTAACAACAAACGAGCGATTTCAAGGCGATTAGGAGCGATTTAGGAGTTAATTTTACTCCTTTCCAGTGTCGAAAATGCATTTCTTCTAAAGGAGTGGATTTCACTCTTTTTTTTAAAGAGTGTAGCGGACGTAGCCCCTACACTCTTAAAACAAAGGAGTGAAATCCACTCTTGTAGGAGAAGTGCATTTTCGACACTGGAAAGGAGTGAATATTAACTCAGACTGAGTTAAAATCACTCGTTTTCAGTGATCTTGTCGCAGATTCAACATACAAAGGATCCACTCCTGTAGGAGAAGTGCATTTTCGACACTGGAGAAGTGAAAATTAACTCAGACTGAGTTAAAATAGCTCGTTTGTTTTAAGAGTGTATTAACACAAAATAAAAGATTCTTGACTTACCTCGCTCGTCATAATAAATACTAACTGAAATAATCCACATATGTTTGCCCGTGCAGTGAATAAAATTGCTTTGAGTGGCCAGTCGCTGAAAAAGAAATGAAAATCCGTTTGGAAGACACACCTTCAAAGTTACTTTTAAAAACATCAGTTAGGAGGGATTGTCAGTCCCATAGAGCTAGCTAATGCATTAGTTTTATAATCATAATTTCCGAAGAAGTATTGCTTTGCCATGTTGGCCCTTTTCCCATGGTGATCAACATAACATCGAAATGAAACATTTGAAACGATAATGTCATCTAGCTATTTAATTATATATTTTGAAGTTTTAAAATGCCAAAAATATACAAGCAGATAGTGACACTATTTAAAACTTTAGCAATTAATAACTAAATAACAGATGTTATCTTCTTTTCAATTGTTTTAAATTGGTGTTATGATGCTTCCAATATGCTTGCTGAGGATAACATGGCAATACAATTCTTCTGCAAAAGTTGCGATTTCAAAACTAATCCATTAGCTATATGAGACTGACAGTCCCTTTTAAAGCCATGGAGAAGAGGTAGAAGTAAAGGCACAGTTACCTTTATTAACTTGCAGGAATAACATACAACTACGTGATTAACAAATTTGGCGATTGAATTTTCGGCAAACGTCTTAAGTCGGATATTTCCTTTGTTTTTTTTTTAAACTATGACTTTTTTTTATTTCAAACTAACTCATGACAATTTAATTTTATGTAATGATAGATCAAACTTATTAAGAAAATGTACTCGTATTGTTCAACTTTTTTGGCTTACATACTCCGTCTCAAAAATTTAGACAAAAAACTTTTTGAGCTACAAAATTTCACTGAAAAGGTTTAGTTGAGAAAGTTTGTGTGTTGTCTACTGTTACCTCTTTTCTATGGTTAGAGCTCAAAGGAATGTACGACCTTACCCAGGAAAGTCGACTAACATAAGCAGGACTAGCAAGGTATTGAGAAAACCAGATAAACCCATTAGTACTTTTCGTTCCATGTAACGGACGAGGATAGTGAACACCAACAGTCCTGTATAAATATATGGGAAAACAGCGTTAGGGTGTATTCAAAACATAGCTGTAGATGCTCTTCGCGCAGTCAGAAATAAGCCAATTTGGTGTATGCGCAATTCGATTAATTTCTACCTTAAAACAAAATACAACAACGATCAGCATTTTTTTTATGCTTTTCATAAAAGCAAATATTATTTTATTTACAGTATAGTCCTGGTTATCCGAATCCTAGGTTATCCGAAACTCGGTTTAACCAAAAGGCTTCGGAATTATTTTTTTGTGTTCTAAAATATGAAGTGTATGCATAAATAAAGAAATACACAAATATGCATACATACAAAGTTGGATTTATTTCTCAAAATACGTAATAATCTTTTTTTTTTACTGAACAAATTACACTCTTAAAACGAACGAGCGATCTTAACTCAGTCTGATTAATTTTCACTCCTCCAGTCTGGAAAATGCACTTCTCCATTTGGAGTGGATCCTTTGTATGTTAAACCTCCGACAGGATCACTCCAAACGAGTGATTTTAACTCAGTCTGAGTTAATATTCACTCCTTTCCTGTGTCGAAAATGCACTTCTCCAACTGGAGTGGATTTCACTCTTTTGTTTTAAGAGTGTAGGTTCGTTTTACAACAGCCCTGTCCTACCTTCTTTTAAAAAAGAGAACATCTGAAGTACTGGCTTCATTTTGCGCTTGTATGTCTCTACGTGATCTAAGATTTTTTTTAACGAGGCGAACACTCTAGGACATCAAATTTTCTCTTTGCCAGCGTTTTTCTAGGCGCAAAGTGGATGATTCCCGATTATCCGAAAATTCCTATGTTACCTCGATTAACCGAAAGTGCTCCCGGTCCCGTAACTTTGGGATAAGCGGGACTCTACTGAATGTGTTGATGTTTCAGTACAAAACGGTTTAAGTCAAATGAAAAGTGCAAGGGAAAAACCGATTGATTTCGTGGAAGGCTTTCCTCAATAAGCCTCTTTGGCGATGATAGCAGGAAATCGCCTAAACTCGTGTAAGGAAACCAGTTACTAGCTTTGTTTTTCTTTCGCGGCAACCCTGATTCACACCAGAGATCAGTGGACACGTGTCACACTTTTTTACCTCAAATGAGGAACCGAAAAAACCGGTTTCCTGTCGCCACTGTCCGCTAAGCCGACACAATTATGGAAAGACTCCTAATAAATCACGCGGTTCTACCCGTGCACTCTTCAATCGAGTTTATGAAACTCGATGACTCACTGAAAATGCCGTATGTTTCTAAGTATCAAAGATAGTCAAAAAGAAATGTACAACCTGGGACTTCGGCGAAACTGCAAACCGCCAAATCGATATAATTCTGATTCGTAAACTGGATGCAGGGCACCTCTTCCTTGAAGAACTCGCTCGAAGAAGTAGCATTGGTTTTGAAAATCGACGCCAGCTCTTCGGGACTAACTGGAAAATGACAGTAAACATAATATTAAATTTCTCGTGAGTAAAATTTGCGGCAGTTCTCAATCCCGTATTCACACAATTCAATGCTAAAAATAACACTTAATTCGTCATCGTATTAAAAAAAATACAACTATAACACAACGAGATGTTGGATTGAGTTTAGATGTGAATTATGGAAAAATCTCTTTTATTTAACGTTAATTTCCTATCTGTTACTAACTATAAGGCAGCGTATGATTATAACAGCCCCAAAAAGTTACATAACACTTTCGCTACTCAGGATTTTTGTTTTCGCGTAATATGTGATGGGAATATCATGATCAAGTCCTCAGTTGTACGGCCGCTTGGGCAGTTTTAGTAGTAAAAGTGTTGAGGCCATGCATGACTGAGATATTCCCATGAAGTTTTTAATTTTTTTTGTAAAACACCCAATTAATATGACAAATAATAATATAAACAATAAGAATTAATACAAACAAATATATCATTTTCTGAGACCAAGCAGAAATTATTACAAAAAGTTGAATTAAAATTGTACTTACGTAGAAGTTTTCCATTTTTGAGTATTGCAGGTGCGATTAGTACTAATCCGTAATAGTGGTAAGCAACTGCAAACCTGGAACGAAAAGTTTTTACTAATATTTGGATTAAGTACAGTTTCTTTCCCTGAGTCAATACATAAGTAAAAACTCTTTGTCTCCTCTTATTTTGACGCTAGTTTTTATTCTTCCTAAAGATTTACCAGCTGTCTCATACTATCAATTAGCAATAGAGGTTTTAAAGATGTCTCCAAATCACAATTCTTTACTCGCCATTTTGCTGGATCTAGCCTGGATTCACATTTCGATATCCTCGATCCTCTATTACTGTAAGAGATACTTCCAGCAATACATATACTTACCAGATGTACCAGAGCAGCAGGGTGGCGAGCGTGTGTGGGGGCTTGAGCAAGTCGAGGATGTTGCCCTTCTTCTCGTCCACGGTGTC
Organism: Hylyphantes graminicola; assembly: GCA_023701765.1. Classification (NCBI taxonomy): domain Eukaryota; kingdom Metazoa; phylum Arthropoda; class Arachnida; order Araneae; family Linyphiidae; genus Hylyphantes; species Hylyphantes graminicola. The sequence goes on from CM043114.1 coordinate 10,534,658, forward strand.
TTCTGTCTTGAGCACGCCCGGCACGAGGGTGGACCTGTTCATCTTCACCAGCACGTTGAGCTGCTTGACCGCCTTCTCGTACTTTTTTTTAATGCTTCATCGATGCTTACCTACCATCATTAAGTTCTAAACGTGTCGCCAACCGACAATTCATTACCACGCATGCGCTCCGCCATTTTGCTGAAGCAAGACTTTAAATGCATTTAGAGATCCTCTATCATTGGGAGAGATACTTCCCGTAATATATATACTTACCAGATGTACCAGAGTAACTAGCGCGAAAATACCACCAATGGAAATACAACCAAATCATTATTATTTACCGCCATAATTATAGATAAAGCTCTAAACATGTCGCCAACCGACAATTCATTACCACCCATGCTCTCCGCCATTTTGTTGGACCCATAATGGACGTACATTTCGATATCCGCTAACACAGGGAAAGATACTTCCATCAATGTGTGCACTTACCAGATGTACCAGAGCAGCAGAGTGGCGAGCGTGTGCGGGGGCTTGAGCAGGTCGAGGATGTTGCCCTTCTTCTCGTCCACGGTGTCTTCTGTCTTGAGCACGCCCGGCTCGAGGGTGGCCTTGTTCATCTTCACCAGCACGTTGAGCTGCTTGACCGCCTTCTCGTACGTCTTTTCAATGTTTCATCGATGCTTACCTACCATCATTAAGTTCTAAACGTGTCGCCTACCGACAATTCAATATACCACGCATGCGCTCCGCCATTTTGCTGGAGCCAGATTGCAAACGCGTTTTGAGATTCTCTATCATTGGGAGAGATACTTCTCGAAATATATGTACTTACAAGATGTACCAGAGTGGATAGCGTGTGCGTAGCCCCATCGTTAAAGACAAAGTTCTAAATACATATGTAACCAAATGACATAACTATTTTTAACTACACATGCACTCCGCTATTTTACTGGATCCAGCCTGGACTCACATATTGAGATATGCTAACACTGGGAGAGATACTTCCAGTAATATGTGTATGTACTAGATGTAGCAGAGTGGTAAGTTCCAGTAATATATGTACTTACCATATATACCATAGCAGCAGAGTGGCGAGCGTGTGCGGGGGCTTGAGCAAGTCGAGGATGTTGCCCTTCTTCTCGTCCACGGTGTCTTCCGTCTTGAGCACGCCCGGCTCGAGGGTGGCCCTGTTCATCTTCACCAGCACGTTGAGCTGCTTGACCGCCTTCTCGTACTGACGGGTCACCAGGTAGAAGCGGATGCTCTCGGGATACCACTGCAAGCGGGACAGAATATCAAGGGAACTTCCACGTTATGTGGAAAAAAGAAAAAGTTAATTTATGTGCCATAGCCCATTTGGTAATACGGTCAAGACCGTTTTCCAGAAGGAAAATAAGGGTAAATAAAGGGGTAAAAGGTATATTTCTAAGAAATGCCCACAGCATTATGAATACATTGCCGTAGAGAAAATCTTCATTTCAGGCCTGATTTGATTGGCTGGTAAAGGTTACTTGTCAAGGAAATTCATTATCCAAGAAAAAACAAAAACCCACAGAAAAATAATAAAAAACTACTCTCCGTGTCAACCTAACTTGGTTAAAAACAAATAGTAAAAAGGCAGGGGGGGAAAAGATCGATTGATCCGTTAGTTGGAAGCTCTTGTAATGTAATATTTACATACAAAATGATCTAAATACAATCCAACCAAAATACTTTTTATTCTGATAAAATTGCGAATTTTTCTCAAATAATATTCAAATGTGTTAGACCTTAAATGAAATTAATGTTTTAAACATGTTTTGTGGATTGATTCACAAATAATTTACGGAACTCTTTACATCCGCGGAAGGATCTTCTCCATAGCATATTTCTATTTACCCAACTTAGGTTGGCAAGGAGAGTAAACATTAAGAATATCATAATTAACTTTTAATGTGGCCGTGACGTCAAACTAATTATGGGGTATGATGTTGCTTATGGGAAGCATTATTTGGCCGAGACTTTTGCTGACGGCTAAAATTCTGAATTTGCAGTGTAGAGCCCTATTTCACCGAAACACGGTGTCAATTTGTTGGCAACAAAGATTTTTTTATCAATATTTGGTGCATGTGAGAACTTCAATTTTTTTTTGCAAATTCACACCATTAGTTGGCCAATATCTGCACTGCAAAAAATGCGTTGTTTTTACTGGAAAAAAAACCTGTCATTTGGTATGTTAGCAGTGGTAAAAAATAATATCGGAAAAGACTGAGGCCTAGATTCTACTGATGATTAATTAATGAACGGACATGTACCTTGATGAGAATGAAGACGAGCAAAGCTGGTAAGGAAGCTGCGAACAGGAGGTACTGCCAGCCATATTTCTGTTTCTGATTATACATAATAACCCACGCTACCAACAGTAGCAGTTCGGTGCCGATAGCCCAGAAATACTGCAGAAAACAAAAATACCATCAATGGAAATGCCACCAAATCATTATTTCTTACACACCTCATTCGTACACACATAGTTATCAACTGTCGTCGGATCGGCCGTCCCGATGACAGGGGTTGTAACCCCGGGGTGCCCAATTCCCCGGCGGGAAGCTCGGAGGTTCCGACAGCTGGCACTGAGCCTCGGCCCGTATCCAGTAGACCAATGCCAATTCTCTTTCTCGGAGGGGAATCTGGTGATGAAGTGGTTAAACGCATCGCTGAGTCTGTGGCGGACGACCTCGGCGCCAAACCCTTCCACAAGTACGTGAAGGTATTTCCACGGTCCGTGGAAGAGGAGGCCAAGATCCTGGCCATCCTTGCCGAGGCGAAGGTTGGGTTTTTCCGCCATTCCAAACGAAAGCGGTCGCAATTCAAAACGGTCGTCAAAGAGTTGCCCCGCGACACCGATCCATCGAACATCTCCTCCGCGCTCGCCGCGGAAGGTTTCATCATCGAACGGGTCGTCCAGCTGACCAAAGCTCGGACAAAGGCCCCCCTCCCGATTTTCCAAGTTGTAGTTGTTCGGACGGGCAACTACAAGGTCTTATTTGAGCAAAGCGTTCTCCTGGGTAAGAAGGTCTCCTTCGAATCATACAGGAAGATTGCCAGAGTTCCCCAATGTTACAACTGCCAGGGGTACGGCCATGTGAGCAGTCTCTGCCACATGGACCCCAGATGTCGGTATTGTGGCCTCGGCCACGACTCTCGTGCGTGTCCCACCCGAGAGGTAGATCAGACCCGCCGCTGTGCGAATTGTTGTGGGCCCCACCTCAGTTCCTCAGCGGCCTGCCCGGAGAGGCCAAAGTCCCCCAAAAGGGAGCTTCCAGAGAGTTCCACCAGGTGGCAGAACCGACCTAAGCCACGCCTAGAGGAGGAAGGTCCTACCTCCCTATTGGCTGCCCTGAGATCCGTCAAGAACGCCATTGCTGACGTTTTCGGTGACCTAGAGGCGTTCAAGAGAAGCGCAGCTGCCCTGGCAGCCTGCTCCAGCTAGGAGGAGAAGATGTTGGCCCTGTTCAGCATGCTTGCTCCATAGACTCTCGGCTCGTGAGTTTTTATTCTCGTTCTTAGACCAGCCGGTTCGCCTGGCTCTTTGAATCCTGTTTTTCTTCGTTTTGCCCAATGGGCCGATTTCGATGAATGAGAAAGAGCGCTTCGTGCCGATGCTCAGAATGTTCGCTGTCGATTTCAGATTTCAGACATAGATATCATAGTTGAAGTATCAGATTGGCAGATCACGTGAGCTCCATTGCTAATGACGGAACGCGCATAGAGACCAAAACTGGAGGGGCATGGGACCAGTGTTGCCCCCACTTTAAGAAGAAAAGTGCTACGAACAAAATAAAATTTAATTCCAAAATTTAAAAAAATAACACAAAAATAGTAGCTGCATTTTGGAATATTTTAGTGGCTTTAAAAAAAACGTGAAACGCTTTTCTAACATTTTTATAATATTTTTTTTGTAGTTTTAGAACTAAGTGATATTTTTTCGAAGTATTTTACTCCCTAATGTGGTGGCAACACTGGACCTATGCCCCTTCAATTTTGGTCTTCACGCGCGTCAAATCGTCAGCATTGGATGTCACGTGATCTTCCAATCTAATACCTTAACTATGATATCTATGCGCACCTTACATTGTACAACCACAGCCGACTCGACTAATAAAGCCAGAAAAGCTCTCTGTGACGCCACACCATCCGTCCGGTTTGGGGGATAGTGTGTTCAAAACAGGTCGGTATGAAATCTGTTGTTTTCATGAAAAATTTAGTTGGCCATACACGAGTAGATTTTGTACTTTTTCTCTTCGAGTAAAGAAAAACGACAATCGGGTGGACGGTTAGCGTGACGCTACAAAGTGTGTCTATGGGCCAGTTTTGAGTAGGCCAGTGTACAACCAATCCTGTGAAGCAAATATGATGAATTTCTAGTGATTTACTTTTATTGACGTTCAGCCTTCAACTGTAAATTGTTTTTCAATAAAATAAAACTAAAAATAAATAAATTTAAGTGTAATAAAATTAAAATACTGAAGAGTCCCGCTTATCCGAAAGGTAAGGAACCAAAATTGAGCAGGAAAAATAAAAAATAAAAGATAATGCTTATTTTAAGAAATAAATCTAACTTTGAAAGAACGTATTTTTTTGTATATTTATTTATGCGCATACATTTCATATTTTAACCGAAAGGCTCGGGATTTTCTTTCTTTTTTTTTTGCAAAACCAAAATTCGGATAAACGTGACTCAACTGTATTTATAAAATTTAAATAAAATATACAATTAAATAAATTACAGTTTAATGAAATTAAATAACATTTAAATATTTTGCAAAATGTACTGTCGTATAAAATTATTTTTAGTATTACTACTGGAGATTTTTTACATTACATTTAAATTATATTCTTCAGGTCGGTAATGTTGTGGCCATATTCGATTCATATTCAATGGAAAAAGACATTAAACATATCGAAACTTCATTTTACTATATTGAGATTGACATTTTCGAAATCAAAACAAACATTTATATTTGTATTTACACATTCGTATTGTGATTATTTTTAATATGTTTTCTTTAAGAGGACTCTCTAAGAGGAGTTTAATACTTTTACAAGGTGTCCTAAAAGTTCCCGTACTGGCGATTCGTGAATTTTTTACATACAAAACAACAAACTTTAAAACATTGTGTTTATTCTAATGGTGAAAATAACTTTTAATAAAACGTAGGAAAAAATTTGGAACTTACATTTATATTAAAAGTTCAAAATGTTCGGCCCTTTCATCGAAGCAAAGCTGAAGGCGTTTGCGCATATTTTTAGAAACGCGTTTCAAGATGCCGGAAGTGGCTTCTTATACCCTTTGCGTAATGGCATTTTCCAGCTCATCCATTGTTTGTGGATCATCTTCATAAACTTTGTTGTTTAAATATCCCCACAGGAAAAAGTCAGAGATACTCAAATCAGCGAACGAGGTGGCCCAAGATTTCTTGAGAGGAGTCGATCGCCAAAAAAATCTTGAAGCATATCCATAGTTTCATTACGTGTATGGTGTTGTGTTTATTTTGCACCGAACCTATCTCACGAAATCTCTGAATGAGTTTATATAGAGTATATTTACTTGGTATAGCATCATCTGGATATTTATGAAGCCAAAATTCTTTACATCTTTCATATGATTTACATCCAAAATAAGCTTCAAGCAGCGCAATTCTCTGAATGCGTGATAAAGTCATGTTGCAATGAAGAACAAAATGACATGGAATTTTACTAAAATACAACTTGAGCTCTAAAAAAACCAAACGATAAAAACAAAATATTTGATGAAATAATAAGCAGGCGATAAAATTCAATATTTGAAAAATTAAACATGGATAATGATTTTTTGAAGTTGGAGTAGGGGAACTTTTAGGACACCCTGTATAATATGTTTCTTTAACTCTCTTTGGAATTCCACACCTTGAAAATCGTTATGTTATTCCTATGGAAAACATTTGCAAGTCAATTACCGCAACAATTTTATTAAAAGGTTACTAGTTTCTTGTGCACTGTAAATAATTTTGGTGTATCTTCACACCAAAAATGGTGGCAACAAAGTAGCCACCAAAAGTGGTGTAAGAAAACACCGCCAGTAAATCGGTGTAATGAAACACCGATAATTGACTGGTGTGTGGAAACACCACATATGGTGGTTACTCTGTTGCCACCATTTTTGGTGTGATAAAACGTCACCATTGATTTGGTGTACTTAAACACCTATCGACCTAACAGGGTGTTCTGGTAACTTATTTCAGAATCAAAAGGATAAAATGGTTATTTTATAAAAAACATTTTTTGAGGTAAACAGATTTCTTACAAAACCTGAACATAAAACATAATTGTTTTGTTAAAAATAACTAATTTTGTAACTTGAGTTGATTTGCGACTAGAGTTGAACGTGGATACCTTTATCCATACTACAAAAGATAAAATGAAAATGTACACAGATGATACAAAAACATAACGCAAACAAAATTAATATTTAGGAATATTTAACGTAAATTAAAGATATCAATAGGGTGGCCAGACATTGTTTAGTTTCTTACTCAACTTTCTATATAGCTATAAAATTGTGCAATTAAACTCAGTTTAACTATTTTATAGTTTTTTTCAAACAAAACGTAAATAAAATATCATTTAAAGTGTAATGATGATCTCATAATCGAAAAGTTAATCACTGAAATAATTCTGATATCAATGAGCTAAATGACTTATGGGAAAATACTGTAATTATGCTTATCATTTCAATATCTTTTAATCATATATACTAGCGCACAAAGATATAAACACAACCCTAATTTTCTCGTTTTAACCAGAATTGCTAATTTAGAAGTTTTAGTTAAATTATTCAGTGGTAATTCAGTTATCTATATGACGAATAAATATAATTGTTCCGCTTACTTTGCATTTTCGGCAAATACAAACACGATTTACCATCATCAAACTCATGCTGTTGTTTAGGGCTAACTGAATGTAAACACACAGACAATCATTTAAAAGTATTAACTGCATGCTGAAATAAGTTTTCTATCTAGCAATTTTTAAAGTAAGACTCAAACCATGCACATCACGAATAAATTATGAAAACACAGCTCTAATTTTCCCGTAACAACCAAAGAATTGCTAGATTGGCTTGATCTATAACACCTAATTTGGTGCTTCGTTTTCAAAATGTCGTCGAAAGGCTACATTCTTGGTGTATATATTAACACCAATTTTTTCTTTTGTTTAAATAAAAACCATTTTGAGTGAATGATAACACCTATGTTGGTGCGGACACCACAAGTCGTGTAAATTTAAACCTTATATAGCATATCATAAACCCAAAACAAGTGTAATAATACTACCTTGTTTTTACAGTGTATCATTGTAAAGAACGAAAGGAACTAAAAGGATAAAACTCATTTGTTTTGTGAAAATCACATATTTAGTATTTTTAATATTTTTTTGAAGTTAGTAAAAAAAAAAATTTTTTATTGCAAAAGCACTTGATTTTACATCATTGGCCCCCATTCCGAAGCATGGGATTGGAGCAAAAACATAAACTAAACAAAGAATAACAGATGAAAACATACAAAACCAATGCGACTAAATACAAAACAAATGCAACTAAATACAAAACTAATGCAACTAAATACAAAACTAATACGGAACTGAATGCAAACATACAAGATTACTGCAACTAAAAGCAAGCATAAAAGAAAATCAGTCTTAGGATGTCAATTGCATCCTCTCCCTAGCCTGCCAATATCTATTGTACAAGTTTTTTCCATTCAATGAAGAACAATTTAGTAGATGCCCCTTGTCCATTTCACTGTTCTGATTGCACAGAGTACACAAAGGACTGTTATACACACCGATTCTGTATAGATGTTTAGCAAGGCAATCGTGTTCAGTCTCTAAGCGAAAGGCCGCCACTGCAATTGATCTGAGTCTGGGATTTTATCGATTGTGTCCTTCCATTTCTTGTTCTTGATTTCTTCTAATAATTTCTTTTCGTAGTTTTTCTTTACCGCACTTTTTATAAATCTTTTAATTGATGAAAATGGTACTTCGCTATTAATTTGTGACTGCAAAATATCTGTCCCTTTTTTGGCCAATGCATCAGCCCATTCATTGCCGTATATTCCCACGTGCGAAGGGATCCACTGCAGAACCACAGTCATACCTTTAGATGAAAGAACTTCAATATTTCTTCTGCAGGAGTCAATAATTTTTGATTCTGCTACATTATGTGCAGCAATAGCCTGGATGGCCGATAGAGAGTCTGAAAAAATAACTATGTTGTTTAGCTGAACTGATCTAACATTAATTTGTTCTGTTGCAATTCTAATTGCCTCCAGTTCGCCATCAAGTTGGTCCGGAATGGACCAAGGAAGAATAGAACGTAAAGTATTCCGAATATACACCAACGCCAACATTGTCAATCATTTTAGATCCGTCAGTAATATGTGTATCCAGTTGTCATTTGGATACCTGGTATAAATTGTCTCTAGCGCAGCTGCTTTTAATTCACTTTCAAGTGACAATGATTTTGTCACGGCTTTCATCAAATACATTCAAATATAACAGATCTTACATGGATAGGATTTTATTGGTTTCATTAGTTCTTCAAAGGGAACATTCAGAAGAGAAATATTCAGTTAACAATTTAAAAACTTTCTGTAAAAATCCATCTTGGGTCTTCAATTTTCTGGGTTTAGTGATATCATAAGTCCTCCATATATCTGTTGATGGTAATCTAATTAACTTTTCATAAAGTATCAGAGCTTTCTCCTGAAAAAATACTTCCACTGGTGTGTTTCCCGTTAGGGCCAACATTGCATTTATTGGAGTGGTCTTAACAGCTCCTGTGATTAGTCTTAAGGCTTCATTTTGAAAGACGTCAAGTTTAGAAATATAAGTTTTACTGCATGTAATTAGGGCCTCGCAACAATAGCCTATTAATGGCTTAACATATAAATTATAAGTATTATTTAAAGTTTCTCTTCCACAGCCCCATTTTACTCCTGTGATTTTTTTTAACCACAGTTAGCCTTTTTCGAGCTCTATCAATCACATCATCTATATGTCTCTGCCAAGAGAGTTTTTTTATCAAATTTCACGCCTAAGTAAACGGCTTCTGCTGTTTCCCGAATACGATTACCATTATACATCAAATCCATTTCGGTTGATTGGTGATTAAGAGTAAAAGTTTGGTACATAGTCTTCTCAATGTTTACCTCCATTTTGTTCTCAGTTGACCATTCGTACAAAGCCTCCAAAGCCTGATTGATCTTAAGTACCATTTTTTCCGTATGTCTTCTAGGCGCTGAAGTCCACAATACTAAGTCATCAGCATACAAAGCACATTCAATGTCTTTGGCTTTTTCTTTGATTTTATCAGGGAGATCATTAATATATACATTAAAAAGAGTTGTACTAGTCACACCTCCCTGCGGTAGGCCACAGTGAAATTGTTTGTACCCAGAGGTTTCTGTTCCGTACCGAGCTGCACAAAATCTTTGAGATATATTACTCTTAATCCATTGGAACATTTTATCGCCAATGCCTAGTGTTTTTAACTTATAAATCAATTTAGTTCTCCAAATACGATCGTATGCAGCTTTAAAGTCGACAAAGACTGCCACTAAGGTTTCACTTCTATCCAAACTATGTTAGTAAAAAAATGGAGTAAGCATAAAGTAATAATTTTTGAAAAATTAATAAAAATATTAAATATGTGATTTTCACAAAACAAATAAGTTTTATCCTTTTAGTTTCTTTCGTTCTTTGCAATGATACAAGAAACTAGTAACCTTTGAATAAATTTGTGGCGGTAATTGACTTGCGAATATCCTCCATAGGAATAACATTACGATTTTCAAGATGTAAAATTCCCAAGAGAGTCCTCTTAATCGAATCTAGAGCCTTTTTTTAACGCTTCATTCTACTGCGTTACCATCATAAAAATTATGGAACAAAATTAGAATGAAAAAAAAAATACTTACACTTAAGTAAAATCCAGCTATTCCTCGATGCTTTGCCGGATAATATTCAGAACATAGCGTCACTCTACAATAGAAGAATATATATATATATATATATATATAATATATATAATATATATATAATATATATTTATATATATATATATATATATATATATATATTATATATATATATATATATATATATATATATATATATATATATATATATATATATATATAAATATATATTTAAACCTTATTAATAACTTTACTTTGCATATAAAAATGACAGTTTTAAAACTAATTTAATACATACCAACATCACATTTCTTTTAGCTGTCGTATTTACAAAAATTTCAAACTACTGATAATTATTAATTTTAGTTTATAAAAACATTCTTATCATTACGAAATCACGTTAACAGGACATGAATGACTGTTTTGTTAGTTTTCCCGTGGAAATATTCTTATCAAGGAGGAACAATACATGTACTGAACATCAATGCCTGCTTTTGTTAGTTTCCGCGTGGAAATACTCTTATCAAGGAGAAACAACATGTACAGAACATAAATGTCTGTTTTTGTTAGTTTCCCCGTGGAAATACTCTTATCAAGAAGAAACAACATGTACAGAACATAAATGTCTGTTTTTGTTAGTTTCCCCGTGGAAATACTCTTATCAAGAAGAAACAACATGTACAGAACATGAATGTCTGTTTTTGTTAGTTTCCCCGTGGAAATATTCTTATCAAGGAGGAACAACACATGTACTGAACATCAATGCCTGCTTTTGTTAGTTTCCGCGTGGTAATACTCTTATCAAGGAGAAACAACATGTACAGAACATGAATGTCTGTTTTTGTTAGTTTCCCAGTGGAAATATTCTTATCAAGGAGGAACAACACATGTACTGAACATCAATGCCTGCTTTTGTTAGTTTCCGCGTGGTAATACTCTTATCAAGGAGAAACAACATGTACAGAACAGAATGTCTGTTTTTGTTGTTTTCCCTATGGAAAATACCTTATCAAGGAGAAACAACATGTACAGAACATGATTGTCTGTTTTTGTTAGTTTCCCCGTGGAAATACTCTTATCAAGGAGAAACAACATGTGCAGAACATGAATGTCTGTTTTTGTTAGTTTCACTGTTTTTGTTAGTTTCCCCGTGGAAATATTCTTATCAAGGAGGAACAGCACATGGTACTGAACATCAATGCGTGCTTTTGTTAGTTTCCCCGTGGTAATACTCTTATCAAGGAGAAACAACATATACAGAACATGAATGTCTGTATTTGTTAGTTTCCCCGTGCAAATACTCTTATCAAGGAGAAACAACATGTACAGAACATGAATGTCTGTTTTTGTAAGTTTCCCCGTGGAAATATTCTTATCAAGGAGGAACAACACATGTACTGAACATCAATGCCTCCTTTTGTTAGTTTCCCCGTGGAAATACTCTTATCAAGGAGAAACAACATGTACAGACATCAATGTATGTTTTTGTCAGTTTCTCCGTGGAGATACTCTTACCAAGGAAAAACAACATGTACAGAATATGAAGGTCTGTTTTTGTCAGTTTCCCCTTGGAAATACTCTTATCAAGGAGAAACAACATGTACAGAACATCAAGGTCTGTTTTTGTTATAGTTTCCCCGTGGAAATACTCTTATCAAGTTGGAATAACAGGAACAGATAATCGGTGTGACATTCTATAGAATACACTTGTAATTGTTCTTAGCAAGAAGAAACGCCAAAGCTATCATGACTGTTTGCTTTCTCGTTGAGGTATCCTTATTGGAAAATTATGACTTTTAAGGTGGATTAGCCCAACTGTTGCCATAAAATTCTTCTTACTTCAGTAACTAGCTATTGGATGCATATAAGTAGAGAATCATCGACAACCTTACTGGTATGGAATCCATTTTTTCCCCATAAAAGCTACATATCATCGATTTTCTTGGCTTAGAGGTCGTTTAATTAGCACTAAATTACATCGGGTGGTGAAAAGAAGAGCTCATCAAAAACTGCTAGTTGTCGTGACTTTGTACATTCAAGTCATGTCATTACTGATAGACTCAACTACAGGGTGGCGCAAATGAAAGTGGCCCGGCTTAGAAGGAAATGCTACCATTTCAAAAACCAATGCAAAAACAGGTTTGCTATGGGAAGCCGTTGATAGCTTCAATATTAAAGCAAACAAACGCTTGGCGAATTATTAGTTGCTAAGCATCTTCGCTTCTTCACTGATTTGATAAACGCTCACTTACACAGCTCGCACTAAGATCTGAACTCGCCAATAGTCCATGCGTAGTTCTAGTCTAGTTACAACCCAACCTATGAAAAACAGGTTTCTGAAGTGAACACACTAATTTCTAAATAGATATATAAGCTAATTTGTGGGCTGTGGGGAGCCTTGTGGTTAAGATCTCGGGATCGGTAAGTCCCGAGATCGAGTCTTTGTACCGCTGAAGACCCACCGAATATATGGAGAGTACACGCTCGTTAAATCTGTGGGTCCGAAAGTGCTGTGAGAATCATTGCGCAGTTTTCCACGGGTACTGGTATCTGGAGACTATTACTCTTTCCTTCAGTTTTGTGTCTAAATTGTGAAGGTGGCAATAGATGGCAGCATTTGCCATAATGCTCTAGACTGGGAATTTTTAATAGTAGCCAGTGGCTACCAGAGTGAAAAAAAATGGTAGCCACATTTCGATTTTTAGTAGCCAGTTTTAAATTTCAGTATGTACAACAAAAAAGAAAGTGCGATTTTCCACAAAAGAAAATTTAATTAATGACATTTTTGATATGATAAGATTGACAGTAAAAAAAGTATCATACAAAATATGTAGTATTATGTGATTGGCCATTATTGTTAGGAGAAAATTATTTTATGTACAATCAGTTCAACTACTATTAGTTTCGGAGAATTCTTGACGTCACCCACGACCCACGATTGTATATGAAATTTTCTCATATCAAAATTGTTCAAATGAATAGTTGAGATCGTAATCAGATGTAAATCAATCACCTGTAGATTACCGAAATCGTAAAGCAAAATTTAAAAATCAAATTTGCATTTAAGATTTTCATCGCCTAGCTCCATTTACGTCACACGGAGGGGGGTGGAAAATTTCACTGATGAGCAACAACTGTCTTCAAGTCTTTCTTCCCGACAGAATCGGAATCGGAGCGTTTTATTATTTTAGAAATGCAGCTTCAGTATTAATTATTTGTTGAACAACAAGGAAAAATTATGATCTCTACATTTGGCGACTGGGGTTCAATTTTTAGGTAGCCACTTTCGATGTAATAGTCTCCAGTTGGCGACTGGCGACCGCTAATCTAGAGCTTTAATTTGCCACGTATGTGTGTGTTGTGTCTATCTTACTTGATGAAGATTTATAGCATAGAGTTAGGAAAGAGAATATAGCGGCCCTTGTATGTGCGCAGTAACGCACAAAGGAAGAAAGCTAGAGCGGTTCATCTTGTGATACCTCAGTGCCGGTTTGTTATGCGCAGTAGCTCGAAAAACCTGACAGCCCTGCTTCAAAACCATTTGAACTGGTAGCCCTCTCTGCTCCTCCTTCCTAATTCTATGGCTTATAAGGGGGTTTCTGACCAAGAACACTAGCCTGATAATATATGTCTACCAACAAAGCCAATTTGTGAATTCGACTTGGAGGCTTTCAGAGGCGACTTCTATAGAATTTCTCGCATTCGTAGCTCCGCGCCACTTTCATATGCGCCTACCAGAACTTACCCTTGAGCAATGCCGCCAAGTGAAAATCCCATAATGGCTCGCAGAGTCACCAGTGCGACGAAGTTTGGCGATTTAGAGCTGCAAGCGCCAAATAAGAACAGGAAGAACAAAGATATCGCAAGAGCCTGAAATTTGTTGCATGAGAGTTAATTAAAACTTTTATTATGGTAATATTGGATTTTATTTATTAATATGTTATTTAACAACAAAAGAGTTAATTGCAGGGTATTTCTAGATTAAGGACTCAGCAAAATATATTTTTAAAAATCAAGTTATAGATTAGTGAAAGTTATAATACGTCCAGTACGAAACTTTTAATAATTTATATAGCGATAGGAAAATTTTTTAAACGAATGGTCCGATAGATAATAAAAGTTTCATTGAAACTTAAATAGCAATTTTAAAAGCACGATGATATTAAATATAATTTTAATATCACGCATACAATGACTTCGCAGTGATGTCGACCGTTCTATCATACAAACCACCCGTTAGTTAATTCAGGTAAACTAAAACCGTCATGGCTACAATGAAGCCACCGTTAGCTCCGCCTCGTTCAAATCGTCCATTGACTTGATCTTGCCACTTTAATCATTGGTCGACGTAAGTACGGGGTGGTTATAAAATAAAGCTAGCTATTCGGAGTGGTCTGTAGCTTGACTGAATAATCCAAATGCATCAAAAATTGAGTCACTTACTAATCAAGAAGGGGGGGAAAGAATGGAATCATAAAAAACAAACTCGTCACTTGACCAGGGTTTTAAATTACGAGGCGTAATTGGATGTGTTGGAAGTAATTAACCATAATTGGCTATGCCTCGTAATTTAGAACCTTTGTCAAGATCCGAGTTTCTTTTATTTTTTACATTCTTTTTCGAAAAAAAGAAACTCGTCACTTGACCAGGGTTCTAAACTACGAGGCGTAATTAGCTGACGCCTCGTAATTGACGACGCCTCGTAATTTAGAACCCTGGTCAAGAGACGAGTTTATTTTTTATGATTATTTTTTAGGATTCTATCTTTTTTTATGATTCCATTCTTTTCCCCCCCTTCTTGATTAGTAAATGTCCCAAGTTTTTTGCATTTGGATTATTCATTCAAGCTACAGACCACTCCGAACAGGGAGCGTTATTTTATAACCACCCTGTACATTACCGTAAACATGTAAAACACGGGACTAATCATTAGAGTTGACCTACCATCCGGCGACCATATTTGTCAGCAATGATTCCAAAAAACGGAGCTCCGAAAATCATTCCGATAAACACTGTCTGCAGAATAAAACATAGTAATTAGACACAACGTCATATCGTAAAAAATGTAAAGAATTTTTTTTTAAATAGTTTTATTTAATGTTAAATAAATGAAAATAGATGTAAAGGAAGTTTTAAAAAAATTAGCTGAAAACGAATATGAAAAGTACTCTTATAACGATAACAAGCATAAATTAGTTTCATTAGCTATTTCTAATAATGTTACACTCAAATACGATTTCAAATTTAAATTCGAATATTTTAAGCATACATTAAAAAAAAACGAAAAATACAATTATTTTCAAATAATCTATATTAAATATAAAACTTTCGTCACGAATTTGTTAAGTTTAATAAAAGAAGAAAGTTCCTTAGACAATCCTAACAAATTTCTTAAATAAAAACTAATATAAAAGTTTCTTAAAAAAAAACGGTTATATCTTGATAAATATCAAATATACCGTCATGAAGAATCTTTTACATTATCGTTAAAATATAAATTTTGTTTCAAAATAAATCGTTTAATAAAAACATAAAAAGCATAAGCAGTAAGGAAAGAAATTTCCCATTGGTGAAGATTTCCATTGGTAGGCAAGATAGTCTCCAAGCAGAGACAAAATGATAATCTCAAAAGCGTCAGCAAACTGAAATAAATTTTTTTTAACGTTTTAGAAAAATGTAGCTATTTGGTCCGTTTCATAATAGAGTTAGGAAAGAGAATTAGAGCGGTCCATGTATGTGCGCAGTAACGCACAAAATAAGCAGGTTAGAGCGATGCATCTTGGGATACCTCAGTGCCAGTTTCCATAGTTTCTGCTACTATGTTATGCGCAGTAACTTAAAACTGCTAAAGCGGTGCATCTTGGGATACCTCAGTGCCAGTATGTTATGTGCAGTAGTTTAAAAAAACCTGGCAGCCCTGCCTTAAATCATTTGAACTGATAGACCCCTCTACTCCTTCCTAACTCGATGCGTTTCACAAGCAACAGTTAGGTATTTATTGCCAGTGAAAACCATAGCTTTCGGTGAGGAGCTTCGTAAATTAGGACCTGAGTGAAGTGACGAGCCAACACCTGAGTAGGCACCCAACGCAACCTTTAAGAGCGACATCGTATGCAGCGTTGGTACTTTAAAGCATAATTAACCTGCACATTCCCTCTACACGGAGTTTTATTCGTCGATCATTTTTGGCTGGACAGGCCGTTTATAGGTCAGCAGTTATTTTGGCGATGCTCGGACCCCACCCTGGTACCTCCCGCCTGTAAGACGAACGCCTTAACCGACTGGGCTCCCCAGCCCTCAAAATCAAGTATATAAAGCATTAAGGAATTTAAAGTGCTGGAAAATTTTGTTATCGTGCAATGTCATTGAAGCACTTTTAATATTGTCACAGCTCAATTGAAAACCACATGTAAAATGTTAAGTTTACCTAAGGGGAACTTTACCAAAACCGTACACAAAACAGGGCCTACGAGGCCTACTGTCCGCCGAAAGTTTTAATATCGATATTGCCATCGTAACATATTTGAGTTCCTTTCAAATTAAGCAACCTGAAGTGCACCTTAAAAGTGAATGTGTCTTGATGTGTATTTTAAATTTGCATTTTGTTCCATGTAGATGTTGTTATCAGTATATAACTGCAATATATAAAACAAATTTAAGGCAGTATTTCTAGACCGTTTCTACGGGCTGAACCTTTTAACTTTGCTAAACAGTTCGTTTTTAATTGATAACACGACGCTATTAATACATTAAAACAAATTTTTAGGTAGTCAATTCAACGAATACACATCCCCACCTATAACATGTTTTGCTACAACTATTACTAGAAGACGTAGGGTATATGTCTTCCGAGTAGTAGCTAAAAACGCTCTGTGAACAAAAATATCCATATTTTTTAAATCTATGTGTAGAATTCAACATACCCAGCCCATGCCAGCGAGAAAAGTAAGGCGCGTTTGGAACCAACCGTAACCAGCATTGTCTATCACTTGGTCGAAGGTATATTCGGGTCCTGAAAAGTAAATTATAGCACATTTCATTATTGCGTTCTGTCACCTTGGTGAACATTACTATTATGCATTGCAATCTAAAAAAATAAATAGAAAACATAAGAAGTTATTTAATGTTAACGAAATATTTTAATTGAAAAAAATTAAATGGCTATTTTGTCTGTAATTTTATTGAATTAACAAAAGTAACTAATTTAATAACGATTTGGTTTATCTTTGTTAAGGGGAGTCAGATGGTTCGATCTTAAATATGTTAATTTACTAACTTCAGTAAAATTTTTCTGAGGAACTATCATTATGAATTTTTTTAATGGTTTGTTCCTTATATATGACTCTTTGATTTAAACTGAGGATACTTTATAGTTTAAATAAATACTTAAACAGTTATTTTTTTTAAATATGTATTAAAACATACCATAAAATAGAATTTAAAGTTATATAGCTTTTTTTGAGCGGAGATATTTAAAATTCCTCAGTTTAAATCAAAGACCTATTTTTGGGGAAGAAATAATAATACAAAACATGTTGATATCTTTAATATTTTCTGAGAAAAATGTTCCTAACAGTTGAACAACCTTATACTCCAGGAAACTCACGAGAAAATTAAGTTATAGGTAAGAACTTATATACAGAGTTTCTGAAAGAATGCCTATAAAAAGAAAACTACTAAACAGAAATCGCTCATCTTGGTCTTAAATTAAAGCTATGCAGATTAAAAATAAAAGAACAGAAAATCAACATTTTTGTCCCAAATACCCAGCTAACTCCCCTTAAATTATCTCTCTGCTAACTATTTGCTGTTTTTCTTATTAAAAGCCTTAAAATTGAAAAAGCATGAAGGTTTAAAGAAATGTGATACCTTTTTATAAAATAAATTTATCTTCTACAAGGGGATAGGGAACGCAGCGAAGCTTCAAAACATTGTATTTTTATTTTAACTATCAATTACTTGATTGACCATCATTTAAGAAAAATAATATTAAATATGAATATGGGCTGTAGTAAGCAGGATGGTAGTTAATTCACTCTTTACTTGGTAGTCAGCTTCAACCTTTATAATTTCAAACCACCACTTTTTCAGCATTCTAAGTAAAATTGAAAGAGAGAAAAGTGAGTCTTAAGTCTGAAAAATGGTGTTTTGGATTAATTCTATTTAAAACTGACAGCGCAGTTTATGAAAATGTACCACCATCCTTGATAACTCCATCCCCCATAGTTAAATATATATCGCATCATTTTTTCCAGTAAGTGAATAATTCAGTGATTAAAAATTAAAAGAAGATTCAATAATTTGCAAATTAATTTGTTCCATATTATATTAAATAAATTTGTTGAGAATTGAAGAGTACACGAAAAGAACCACTTGATTTCGCAGAAGGCTTTCCTTAATATCCTCTTTGGGGATGATAGCGAAAAATCGCCTAAACTGGTGTAAAGAAACAGGTTACTAGCATTGTTTTTCTTTCGCGGTAACCCTCATTCTCGCCAGAGATAAGCAGACGCAAGTAACACGTTTGTACCGCAAATGAAGAACCAAGGGAAAAACCGGTTTCCTGTCGTCAATACCCGCCAAGCAGACACATAAGGTAAGACTCCTAAAAAGTCAAGTGGTTCTTCCCGTGTACTCTTCCATTGGTTTTGTATTCAAAACTTTGTGAATTGGTGTAATTATAAACCTGACAAAATTCAATGAATTGTAAGATTGCATTAACCTTAGAATAATTTATCATATGAAATATATGGTTATTGGTTTCCAAACGTTACTTGTCGCATTTTTAAAGTTTTTAAATATTTCTAGTTAAAAGCCGCTTCGTAATTGGGAAGTAAACCCAATTACGAAGAATGAACCCAAAAACTCACCATCTCCTTCTAAGCGAATAATATCCGAGTTCTTTCCAGAATCATCTCCAGAATTTGATTCGGAATTTTGATCGTCTACAAGAATTTCTACATTATCTTCTTCTTTTTCGTCCTTTTCGGAATCTTTCGGGTTTGACTCGTCGCTATTTTCTCTCTTCTTATATTCCTCTTCTTTTTCGGACTCCTTAGATTTTGACTCCTCGGCCATTTCTGACTCCTTGGGTTTTGATTCCTCTTCTTTTTCGGACTCCTTAGATTCTGACTCCTCGTCCTTTTCGGACTCCTTAGGTTGCGACTCCTCTTCTTTTTTGTCCTCAGCAGCTGATTCTTGGTGACTGGAATTTTTGACACTACCTGAGTCAATTTCTGACGATTTCTGGTCATTCGGAGCACTCTCGTTTTTGTCAGAATTCTCTAATTCTTTTCCTCTTTCACTGTCTTCTTTATTGGGAGACTCGTGTGTGTCTTCCTTTTTTGACTTGTTAAACCACCCCATTCTCCACAGTGGTCTTTTTACTAGAAACTATAAAAAGTTGGTTCATTTAATTAATTCAATATTATGCTATTTCAATATATATCTGTGCCATGAACCTCTAACATCTGGTGTAAATATACAAGTTTTTTTTTAAATGTCCAAGTGTAAGTTAATCGAAAAAAAATTTGTGTGGTTAATTTATAACATTTGTCTTAATAACTTCTTTTCTTGTAATTTGTATGTAACTCTAGAGGGTCATGGCATGCATCAGTTCAAAACGAAGAATGTAACACATAATTAATGTTTATAGGATGACAATTCAATGTGGTAGACTTGTTAGCGTAAACCGCTTTTTTTAGTAGGAAAATACCGTTTAAAATAAATAAATTATATTTAAATAAAAACAATGCCTAAATAGTATTATTCATTATATTTGAAATCACTATGCCAAATTTGGAAAAGATTAAAGTAATAGTAAAAATTTTAGAATTTTTGGGAAATTTTGGGTATTCGCCTACCTTAAGTCGAAATAATACATTTAATGTGAACCAGAATATAAGCTGAGTTCACATCGCCTCCGTATTTGCGTTGTTACTTAGCAATCTTGTAGCTAACATATTCAACCTAGAAATTCAAAAATATGTTCTTACATTTAAACTACTAACCTGGTTAAATATTAACCACTAGGATTTCTTGGTTTTAAATATTTGTTCTAAAGCAGCAATAGGACTTATTTGAATATCTTGAGACTTTTATTCAACATCAGTATTTCTCGCCAAATGAATTGACTAACTTGGACTTTTTTTTGCCAATTTTACAATCACAAATAGATGATGTAACCAAAATTACGAAAATTAGAGTATGTACTAAAACTTCGGCATAACATTAGTACTTTATGAATTATATGGAATAGAGGTCGTTTTTAAATTATAAGACATTGTAAGTTAGTTTGGCCTGCAATGTAAAAGCTAAAATATATTCATGGCGAAGAATTAGAAGCTAAATGAAAAATCCGCTACAACTAGGGATTCCTTATTTTTTCTATAGTAACGGATAATATAGATGTAGGCATTTAAATAGAATAGCGAATTTATCGAATTTATCTGAAAATTATTCTATCCAATATTTATTTAAATCATAATATGCTTTTTAATAAGGTTATAAAAACATTTTGGCATACTATTTAGAAGCACTCTGAGATGGTCTAAGATTACAAATTGCACAGACTTTTTTTATATATTAAAGAACGAACGAATAATATTTATAATATATGTGATAGTTTACAACCTATTAGGTACACTTTGAATTAAATAGACAAATTATTAAATAATAGTCGTACAATATGGTGGAAATATAACTGACATTTTGTTAAAAAAAAGCGTAAGAATCGTACTGCTAAATCGAAACATATGTACAAGTTAATAAAATGGTTTTTTTTGTTTCGTTATATTCTACTTATAAAAAGCTATTTACCTTATTTTACGCAATTCACAGCAATATATGTTTTTTGGTAATATTCTTTCTAAATATTTAAACAAACATTTATATTAAGAATAACGAAATTCATATTTTAACAAAACTCGTATTATTAGTTACAATAAATGTAAAATGGTTTATTTTTACATTAGAAAAAATAAAGTGTTGCCACACCGTTTTATTGAACAAAAGTTCTTTAAATAAATAATTATTGCTGCTGAAATCTGAATAAAGTAAATGGGTACAATGGGTTAACTAGGAACACTACCGGCAATATCAATGAGATTGTTTCAACTGATGTAACGCTCTTGTTTTATTTTTTCTCTTCGATTTCATTTTGGTTGTTATTTCGATTTTATTACTACTAACATTAAGATTTATAAACAACCTTCGTTTAAGTAAAGTAGGAAAATATTGTATTGTTCGAAACAAGTGTAATTCCAGAAGACGAAAAATGAAAACATTTCCACTGAAAATGTTGCCACTCATGGCGTGAAACATGTCCATGATCACTTTTCAATAAATGTTTAGGCTAGATATGTATTAATTGACGAAATTAATAGCAATTAATTGTTTTAACTATTCAGATACTTAATATACACTCATGTCCAAAATTATCTTTGAAGGATTTTTTTTTCAGATTCTTTGATGCAAACAAGTATTTGATGAAACAAGGATTTCATATTTTTTAATGCAAAAAGACAGTTCATCATGTATTATTTAATGGAAAAAAAAAAGCTTTACGCAAAAAAAGACTAACAGAACAAGTTTAACATACAAAAAATGTATATTTTAAGAAGAGATACTCTGATTTTTCAGTATATGTCGTATCGCTGATGCTCTGATAAAAAAAGCCACTTTCAACAACAACAAAAAGAAACATATAGTGGATAGCTGTAAATGTTAAAATACTTCAAATTAGTTTCTTTTCCTGAAAAAAGTTTATTGTTAAATGAGATTACGTCTATAGGAGAGAGTGTGGGCCAATGGGACAAGGAAGATATACTTTTTTTAAACACATATTTATGTACTACAGCATTATAACAGTTATACTTCATATTTTAGCATTTAAAGTTCAGCCATAAAAAGCATCTGTTGAAGTGGAGAGAGTAATTATTGTTTTGGGGAATCCAAAGTTAGGTAAAAAGTGATTTTTTTTTTCACTTTTAAAAAATTAAATAAAAACTTTCTATGAATTGAACTATAGTTTTAGGTAGATGACGTATCATAGATTAAGATATTATATGTCAAATACTGTGGTGAAATACACGCGCTTCTGTGTTGGATCATTCATAAAAAACAACACTGTTTGTTCTAACGGGACAGAAACTGTGGGATCCAATGGGGCACTAATAAACCTAGTTTTATATATGCTTCCTCTTGAAGATTCTATAATATATAAGTCTCTAATAACTTATTCAGTTAAGTTGACAAACACTGTTTTAAATTTCAGTTTTAAACTTTTTAAGACTTGTTTCATCGTATAATAAGTAAAAGTTAAAGTAGCTTCATTGGTGACGTATTTCCTCCTGAAATTTCATTAATTACATCCGAACAGAGCTTAAAAGCTAAATAATTTGTTATTGGTTAAATTTGTTAGAAAGCAAACTATTCTTTACTACGTTGGATAGATTTCTGAAATAGAAAGCGATAAACTCCGGGTAAGCTATTTGAAGATAACGAGACGGTCTTTTTAAATTCACATACCCTGAAAAAGAGGACGAGTTTGGGATAAATTTTACAAGACTTAGTTACAAAACTATCCCTCCCAGTGATTCAACAAATATTGAGAGAGCATCTTCGGTTTTGAGCTTTAACTTTGATATTTCACCTTTCAATGAGGAAAAATTTTTTTTTAAACATAAAATTTCATTATGTATACATTATGTAGATGGCGTGTGCTTTAAAATTTTATTTTCATGTCATTTTCTGATTGCTTTTCCCTTCTTTGAAATTTTAATTAAGACAACATTTGCCATGTCCCATTAGCCATGCACCCTGTCCCATTAGCCATGCATTCTGTCCCATTAAACCCCACATATGGGGTTTAATGAGACATTTACATGTTTGTTTAAAATGCTCCGAAATTAAAATACGGTAATGCTTTAACATCTGTCAAATGACTTTTTAAGTAAATGAATGTTCAGTTTATAAGATTGCAAAAACCCTCTTTTATTGACTTCATAAAAATAAACCCAAATTATTATGCTAATCGGACTTTTTAAAATTCAAGATTCAATTAAATAATACAAGGCAAGCTATTTTTTCTGAAGTTCCTTGGTACTTAATAAATAATATTGTAAACAGTTGTTAAACACAGAAACTTTATTTACAACATCACATACATGAATCATAACTTAAAGACAAACTTGTGAATTGCGGATATGAATTTTTACACAAGTTCAAAAGGATGAAACATATTTATAAATACAGTTCAGAGTTTATTGCATTATTTATGAAGACACATTTACCCACAAAATATGTTCTCGAAATCTGGGTTTTAAGTTAAAAACTGTTGTGAATAGTCCTAAAACAGAAAATACATACAATTATTTTTACACCATAGAAAGTTAATGAATTAAAAAAAATGGTTATTTTCAGCTTAAGCAATTTATATAAAATAAGTTATTAAAATTTGTCTTGTCGTAAAATATTACACTAAAATTAAGAAGAATAAGATAAATTGCTGTTAAAAATTTAGTTTTATCCCGTTCAATATTCGGACTTTTTTAAATTAAGAAAAGGTTTTGCGTCAAGCTGTATTCGAGCCCACACTCTTTAAGTTATAAGTAAAGTGTCAGACCAACTCTACTACTAAATCCCACAATCAATAGAAAGGCCTACCTTCCCCCATAAAAAAATTTTGACATTTACGCCCCACCAACCTACGTCGACATCAATGAAGAGCAAGTGACGAAAGAAACGTTTTTGAAATTGTTAGCGAGTTTTAACAAAACTGTTCAAGTCAAGGTAAAAATAGCCCAAAGAAAAAACCTTGACGACCAACACGACCCTCCTACAATGACGTCATTGAGAGTAAATTTTAGGGGACACGGTTTCAAACTGTAGTTTAACAAAACAGTGGCGACCGCAAAGTAAGGGAAACGGTTTTAAAAGCACTTTAAGTATGAGAAATTTCCATAGAAGTGACTCGTGTTTTTTTTTGTATAAGTTTATTTGTACGATATTTTATACGTATGTACCTTGATGGGCACGTCCTTCATCTCCCTGGGCAGGAGACATGCGCAGACGGACACCAAGAATATGACAGCGCTCATGATGCACGCTGTCAGGACAGGATGGTTGATCACCAGGATCTGGAAAGCAATACTTAGTCACATGTTCTTATTACAATAATAATGCGCTAGATGCATGAATTTTAGATGGTTAGGTAAGGTGCTACACTAGGGCTATTGGCAACGGGCGTCGTATTTTAGAACCACAGTCAAGTGACGAGCCTACACCTGAATGGGCACCCAACGCAACTGTTAGCATTTTAGATGGATTTCATGTCTTCAATGAAAAAGTACTAATAAACCCAGTCAATCAACAACTATAAAAATGCCGAAAGTTTATTACTATGTATTTAGATAAGCTCAATTAATAGAATTTTTTAATAAATTCGTTACTCGTAGCGTCTATTGGTATTTCTAAATTTCATGAAAATTGTGTGAAAAGTAAATTTATTGCTTGCCGACCCGGCAGCACAACGGTTAGGGGGCTAGCCTTTGAGGAATGTTCTGGAGGTTCACTTTTCTCCAGTCAACCTATACCCATGGTATATACGCTATGGCTGAACACAATTCGGCAGCACAGATTTAACGAGATTCAACAAATATTAACAGATTATTCATTAAATATTAACAGAATTAATAACAGATTTAACAAATATTCATGCCTTATCCGGGATTCGCACCCGCGATCACTCGCTTAACACCAGGGCTACCTAAATATAAGTCTTGGTCACATATGGTATAATGGTTGACAAAAGAGGGATTGTTTTTCACAACCGTGCTGTAAATATAGATCTTATTAATTACTATATGATGTCAAATAAATTGTTCACCTGCGTTGAGAAAGGCACCACGGCAGCTCCGAACATCGAGAAAGCGTGACTAGATCCCAGACTAGTGGCGCGAAGAGTTGTGGGGAAGGCCTGCATTGCGAAAACAAGTGTTAAATTAAATTTATTATGTGTGTGGTTATGAGTTTTTGACTATCGTGCAAATTCCTGGTTTGTCAGGACTAAAAACGCACGTCAAGGCGCTAGAAAGCGCCCTGTTGCGTGATATAGTGTTTTATACCAGATGGTACAAATAAAAGCGGCCCCAACGTGGATACAGTCCGACCACGACAACTTGGCAACCAAAATATTTTGATTGTGGACCAGTCCACTTCGAAAAAAGGTAAGGAAGGTTTTGGTTTTGGGCAAGAGTTACTATGTTTGGCAATTCATTGCTTTTGGGCGCATATTTCAAGGTTTAGAAACAGACTATCAATCAAAGGGTAGATCGAACTTGCATCGGGATTACTCTTATATTTTCCATTAATATATAAGTTATAGCGTCCCTCGGTGTAATTCCTAGTCACAGTCATATTTTTAAGTTTTAAAACCCTTTATCAAAATGAAAAAAAATCATAGAAGTATACTGGGAAATATACTCAGTGGAACTTATAACTTAAGGAGTCATAGGAGTCTTAAAAATGCGCAAAGAAGGTACTACAAAGCATAGTTTGATCTTTCATGTCATTTTTTAACTACTCAATATATAAGTATAATTTTTTACATGTAATTCTACAAGATTTATTTAATATAAAACAAATTAAAAATTTATGAAACTTTATCCAAAGCTAAAATAAATGATATTAAACATAAAGCTATTTGAACACATTGTGATTAGGGTTGCGCGGCAAATTTTGAGGTCAAAATTGAAGACATGGCCAAGAAAATGACTTTATATTGTACAAATATGTACAAACAAAGACTTATACCTAAATTCTCAGCTCAATTTATATTAGAAATTATTTTAAGAACTTTTTTCTAAAAAAAATATTAAAAATTTCAAAATTTTGATTTTAAATTTTTTAAAAAATAATTTCTAATTAAAATTGAGCTGAGAATTTAGGTACAAGTCTTTGTTTGTACATATCTGCACAATAAAAAGTCATTTTCTTGGTCATTTTTTCAATTTTGACCTCAAAATTAATAGCGCAAGCCTAATCCCAATGTGTTCAAATAGCTTTATGTTTAATATAATTTATTTTAGTTTTGGCTAAAGTTTCATAAATTTTAAAATTTGTTTTATTTTAAATAAATCTCATTGAATTACATATAAAAAAATTATACTTATATATTGAGTAGTTAAAAAATTACATGAAAGATCAAACTATACTTTGTAGTACCTTCTTTGCACATTTTTAAGACTCCTATGACCCCTTAACTACGAGTTTGTTTATTAATTTTGAACTTTTTTTTAGCAATGGTTAATTAAATTTCCGTAATCATAGATTTAGTTTGCAGTTCTAGTGAGATACATTATTTACAATCGCACTACACCAACAAACCCTCTTCTCGCCAAACGCCTTGAGCCGACAACCCTTCCTCCTTCGGCTTAAAACCTCAATTCAAAGTGGAATCTTCCAAAATCAAAATATTTTGATTGCCAAGTTATCGTGGTCGGACTATATAGGAATACGACAGAAATGTTGCCAAGTCAAAAACCATTCCGAAACAGGTTTGCTAACTGAAGCTATTGATCGCTTCAACATTAAGACCAAACAAACACTCGTCGAATTATTTGCCGGCAACTACGCTATAATTTGAGAAGCCAGTTGAAATGAAATATAAACAAGGTTTGTAGAGCTGATAAAAAAAATCCCACTAGTGATTATTTCGGTCATTATGTATTCTATGGACCTTTTTGTTACTACAAACATTCTAAATGAAGCCCAAAATTTGCATTATGGGACGTCTTCATAAAATGCGAACTAAGATCTGAACTCTCCACTAGTCTATGAGTAGCTCTAACGTGAGGCTAATCCGATCCAAACAACTAATACAAAAGCAGGATTCAGGCGGCTTTAAGGGTTTTTTTTCGCCAAGCATTTCAACGTATTCATATCTCTAGACCGGGACCGCTTTTATTTGCACCACCATGTATATCTTAGCTTGAGTGGTTTGTTAGAACTCCCATCTGACGATACGTCCTCATAGCATGAGTAGTTAGACGCACAGCTCAGTGGCTGATTTTGTTAAAATTTGCATCATTTATGGGATAAAATGAATATCCCTTGAACATCCATTGGTTTCGAATATGAATTAAATTAAGCTACTTTTAACAAAATAATATCTTACTTCACCAGTCATAATCATAATTAGCTGGTAAAATCCGCCTGCATTCATTCGGGCTGCGAAGATAATAATCTTGTACAAAACGAATGCTCTGAAAAACAAGAAGGAATTTAATAATAATGTAGTCTTAAGATAAAATTAACATTACTTTTAAGAAAAATATCGATTTTTACCGAGTTTCGTCCAACAAGTAAATATAACACAATTCGGGTAAACATGAGTAATGTAAATGAAAGCTATGGATGTGTACAGAACGGGACAAGTTATGGTTGATGCTTGCTTTACGTTAGAAATAAACGGCAATGCGCACACGCACACGTTGACTGAAATTAGTTCTGAATACATAAAAAAGCATCGACTGCGAAAGTAGCTTTTGGCACACACCTTAATTCTATGAAAACATTAATAACGGCTAATCGCAAATTTATGGTTATCTAGTTGGTTAGTTATACTCAAGAGGATGTGAGTTTTGAAACTAAAACCTTAATTTTTTAACCTATTTTTTTTCTGTACTTGGTGGGTAGACAAACGTTTATCGTCGTGATAAAATATTTTGAAATTAAATTGTTGCCTACTTTCTTTCAGAATTATTAAAAAACGGGAAGTTTACAGTATTGATATGGAGATTTCCGACGTCTGGCTGTCCGAAAAAAACAAATAACAAAACTTCCACATTATATACAGGGTGGTTATAAAATAACGCTCCCTATTCGGAGTGGTCTGTAGCTTGAATGAATAATCCAAATGCAACAAAAATTGAGACACTTACTAATCAAGAAGGGTGAAAAAGAATGGTATCATAAAAAAGACAAAATCCTTAAAAAATAATCATAAAAAAGAATCATCATAAAAAAAACCGTCTTTTGACCAGAATCTAAATTACGAAACGTCGTCAATTATGGCCAATTACGGCCAACACAGCTAATACGCCTCGTAATTTAGAACCCTGGTCAAGAGACGAGTTTCTTTTTAACGAAAAAGACATAAGAATCGAATCAAACACAAGAAAGAAGAATCGAATTGTAACACAGAAACTCGTCTCTTGACCAAGGTTATAATTACGAGGAGAAGCCAATTACGGCTAATTACGGCCAACACATCCAATTACGCCTCGTAATTTAGAACCCTGGTCAAGTGACGAGTTTGTTTTTTATGATTCCATTCTTTTCCCCCCTTCTTGATTAGTAAGTGTCTCAAAGTTTTTTGCATTTGGATAATTCATTCAAGCTACAGACCACTCCGAATAGGGAGCGTTATTTTATAACCACCCTGTATTTAACCCTTTCATTACTGAAACGCTCCAAACAACAAGCTCCCGAACAACTAAGGATTCGATAATGTTATTAATATCAAATATTACGAGGAAGCAAAAATCATTCGTAGCGAAAGGATTAACTCAGCGTCACCCGAGTCTGTACCGAGACCCGTTTTAGGTCTTAGTAGTGCTGGTCAGGGTTCACTTACTTTCCAAAATCTATGAGCAGTGCCAGCACAAGCACAGCGTTGGCAAGGACGCTGTAAGCCAGAAGTTTGTTTCGTGCGATGCACTGAACCAAGAATGGGTAGATTATAATTCCTGGAATACAAGAATTGTAATATCAAGAAATTATGATCATAAGCTGATGAAATCACGAGACTTTGCATTTTTTGAGACAGGACTGATAAGTGTCACAAAATCGTCTCTAAGTTTATTAAGAGTTTAATCTCTTAAGACCCGTGCACAATCCTACGCGTTTATTCTTAATCTAAGCATACTTTTCATACAAATGTATAGTAAGAAGTTTATTTTTTTGCAAAGATATTAAAAAAAAATTTATGTTTAATAGTTACTGGGAGACACGCCTTTAGCGCTAAAAATACACATTTTTGAGCTATAAATGCAAAACAAAAGACCGTATCACGTATTTGTAGTCACCAACGAGCTTATTATAGGGGTAGAGCGGCCTAGGGAAGGTTTCTACTACGGAGCCGGTGGCACTCAGATAATTTCTCATACAGTCACGTGGTTTACCACGTGACTATGAGAAAGGGAAGTATATTTGGCAAGTTATCGTGCCGTTTGGCGCTTTTTGAAAAAATAGCGCCGAATTTCAAAACATTTTGTCTTTGTTTTGGAATGCTTTTTTGGTTGGATTAATGTTGCGTTAGACCTACTGATTATGTAGGTCATTTGATAAACACTTCACTTTAATTTATTAACGGCTAGGATATTTTTATGCATATTTGTAAAAAATATATACAAATGTGTTGTGTGTAAGAAAACTTAAGAACACACTGTTCACTTCATTCAACTAATTTTGTGAAAAATGAGCCAAATCAAGCTTTCTAAAATTATAAATATAATACTTCCTCCTTTCTTATGAACTTCGTTGCAGTTAAAAGCACAACAAGAAACAACCATTTTTGCAATAATTTAGCTGCTGCGAATATCACGAACCTTTCCTATACCGATTGCCATAGCAAAAGACATACACAGCCTGCTCGTAGTAGGAGATGCAATCACGTGACCCTAGGAGGAATTCTCTTCATGTTGTTCCACGGTATGGTTGCCATTAGCCGCTCTACCCCTATTATAAGCTCGTTGGTAGTCACTTATTTCATTTTAACATTGTTTTTGATGGCCAAATGCCTTTAACATTTACTACTAAAACAAATTTTTGAAAAGCTTAAAAAAAATTAAATAATTTTTTAAAGAACAATAATATCTTATAGTATACAATAAATGTAACAAACATATACTTTGGCTGGATTACAACAAAAATGGCTTTCAAGTAAAATTTTTCTTTTATTTAGTTTTGCACTTACGACAAGAATAGCGATAATTTTTTTCCAAACGTTGTAATCTTTCTTGCCAAATCAGTGATTCATTTTTGTCCCTTCCTCAACCGACCATTTTACTTAGTGGTCTTCCTCGATGCAGCGCAATAGTAACTGCAGTAGTTGCTCTATTAATCTTACCTGGAATTTCCGAACATCCCTCCACGAAAAGTTCGATGTAGTTCTCTTGCGTGAAAGGCTTACAAGGATATTCAGACAAGAAAAAGGGCGTATTGGAAGTCAGATTGGTCCCAAAAGATGCGGCTGACTCTTCGGGTGAGACTAAAAATATAATAAATAATAATAAATAATAAATAATAAATAATAAATAATAAAAATAATAATAATAATAATAATAATAATAATAATAATAATAATAATAATAATAATATAAAAATAATAATAATAATAATAATAATAATAATAATAATAATAATAATAATAATAATAACAATAATAATAATAACAATAACAATAATAATAATAATAATAATAATAATAATAATAATAATAAATAATAATAACAATAACAACAACAATAATAATAATAATTTATTGCACAAAAAATAACATACATTAATTGCGGGAAAAACAAATACAAAAGCAATACAGTGAACAGAACACCAAGGGTCACAAGGACCATACGGGCAAACATAAAAAAGTATAAAATGTAAATTTACAACGGAATTAAAAAAAAAAAAAAAGGAGTAGACCAATGCCTATTCTCTTCCTCGGAGGGGAAAAAGGTGATGAAGTGGTCAAACGCATCGCTGAGTCGGTGGCGGACGACCTCGGCAGTAAAACCTTCCACAAGTTCGTGAAGGTATTTCCTCGGTCCGAGGAAGAGGAGGCCAAGATCCTGGCCATCCTTGCCGAGGCGAAGGTTGGTTATTTCCGCCACTCCCGACGAAAGCGTTCGCAGTTCAAAACGGTTGTCAAAGGCTTGCCCCGAGATACCGTTATTTCGAACATCTCCTCCGCGCTTGCCGCGGAAGGATACATCATCGAACGGGTCGTTCAACTGTCCAAAGCCAGGACAAAGGCCCCACTCCCGATCTTCCAAGTCATTGTAGTTCGAACGGGAAACTACAAGAGTATTTTCGATCAGAGCGTTCTCCTGGGTAAGAAGGTCTCCCTCGAACCATACAGGAAGATTGCCAGAGTTCCCCAATGTTATAACTGCCAGGGGTACGGCCATGTGAGCAGTCTCTGCCATATGGACCCCAGGTGTAGGTATTGTGGCCTCGGCCACGACTCTCGTGCGTGTCCCACCCGAGAGGTTGATCAGACCCGCCGCTGTGCGAATTGTTGTGGGCCCCACCTCAGTTCCTCAGCGGCCTGCCCGGAGAGGCCAAAGCCCCCCAAAAGGGAGCTTCCAGAGAGTTCCACCAGGTGGCAGAACCGACATAAGCCACGCCTAGAGGAGGAAGGTCCTACCTCCCTATTGGCTGCCCTGAGATCCGTCAAAGACGCCATAGCTGACGTTTTCGGAGATCTAGAGGCGTTCAAGAAAAACGCAGCTGCCCTGGCAGCCTGCTCCAGCAAGGAGGAGAAGATGTTGGCCCTGTTCAGCATGCTTGCTCCATAGACTCTCGGCTCGTGAGTTCTAGTTTTCGTCCCAGGACTCTCGGCTCGTGAGTTCTTATTCTCATCTTTTAGACCAGCCGGTTCGCCTGGCTATTTGATTCTTGTTTTAAGTTATGCCCTATGGGACGTTTTCGATGAATGTGAAAGGGCGCTTCGCGCCGATGCACAGATTGTTAGTTTATGATTTCAGATTTCAGACAAAAAAAGGAAAATGCTTTTTAACTAGAATCATATAAGGGTTTGGGTAGAAATAACCTCGCACTGGGACTACGCGTGGGCTTTTGGAGAAGGGCTTCTTATCTTAGTTAAAAGTGGTCAGGTAAAAAGGGCAACCACATAGTTATCAATATACACTATACAGGGTGGTTGTAAAATAACGCTCGCTATTCGGAGTGGTGCTGTAGCTTGATTAAACAATCCAAATGCAAAAAACTTTGGGACACTTACTAATCAAGAAGGGGGGGGGGGAGGAGAATGGAATCATAAAAAACAAACTCGTCACTTGACCAGGGTTCTAAATTATGCGGCGTAATTGGATGTGTTGGCCGCAATTGACCATAATTGACGACGCCTCGTTATTTAGAACCCGGGTCAAGAGACGAGTTTCCTTTTTATGATAATTTTTTTTTTGAATTTTGTCTTTTTTATGATTCCATTCTTTTTCCCCCTTCTTGATTAGTAAGTGTCTCAATGTTTGATGCATTTGGATCATTCATTCAAGCTACAGAGTACTCCGAATAGCGAGCGTTATTTTATAACCACCCTGTACACAACATTAACTATCTAGCATAAGGACGTAGAATAGCAACATATGTAACATTAAATAGTCTCTATATAATACACAGGGCGCTATTTAATATATAATTAACTTTAACAAATGAACTTTTAAAACACACACATGCGGATATATTTGTCATTAAAGTACTATTATCTTTGTGTTTGTATGTTAAACTGTGCATTAAAATATTCCTAAAAGTAAGGTTTAAAATTGCTAATCTATATATCTTGGACCTCAAATGTAAACTTACTATTTATTTTTCCATGCTTCACAATTACAGGAGTGATTAGCTGCAATCCATAATAGTGAAAGGATACAGCAAACCTAAGATTAGGGAAAATATAACACAATAAAACAATTAAATGAAAGCAAAGCATTTAATTTTTACTTAGCTCTTAGAAGTTATTTTATCTGAAAGATTAATATTTATTATGTCTATAATCTCTTGGAGCCTAGCATCTATAAAAACATATTTATTTTTAAATTTTGTTACTACACACTTGTTAGTAACAAACTACACACTTTTTTACTACTATTATGTATTTTTTGTTACTACACAGTTAGTTTTAAACTTCAATATCTGAAATGGTACGATAGAACAGGATTTGAAAATATTTTTGGATTTTGATTATAGTCATAGAGTTAGGATGCAAAAGAAAAGGCCGTATCACTTTTTTGTAGTTTACATTTCATTTTAACATTGTTATTGATGCCAAATGCCTTTAAAATTAACTACTAAAATAACTTTTTGAAAAGTTTGAAAAGAAATTAAATAATTTTTTAAGAACTTTAATATCGAATTGACCCTCGTTCAACTTCATTTTTTATAGAACTAAATGCCTGATACCTCTAATCAATGAATGAAAACTGTTATTTGAATCTTCTTCTATCGGACCAGGTCAATTTCAGAACTAATTAACTTCTTCACTTCCGAGAAAAGTCATACGTAGATGTAACAATTTTTAACTAAAATAATGGTTAAAGGATGGGTAAAGGGGTCTATGAGTTCAAATAGTTTGAAGCAGGACTGTCAGGTTTTTCGAGCTACCGCGCATAACATACTGACACCGAGGTTTCCCAATATGCACCGCTCTAACGGTTTTTTTAGTTACTGCGCATAACATAGTAACCGAAACTGACATAGAGGTATCCCAAGATGCAACGGTCTAGCCTGCTTCATTTGTGAGCTACTGCGCATATACGAGGACCTCTATGATTGTAGTTATCAATGGTACATTTGTATAAAGGAAAAAAAAACAGTACAAGTCTCAACACAATTTCGAAGGCATTTTACAAAAAAAAAAAAAATAATAATAGTAATAATAACATTAGTAGACTCTCACGACATTTATTAGCCGAGATTATTATTAAAATTAATAAAAATTTGTAACCGAAACATTTAATTTCCTAAGTTAAAAATATACACTGGTGGCCAATTGAAGAGTACACGGGAAGAACCGATGGATTTATTAGGTGGACGCCCGCAATTGTCTACTTGGTCTCTCTCTTTCTTCTTCGCTTGGTCCAAGCGCCGGAATCGTCAATCGCCTGAATCTTGGTAGCTAGGAATCACAGAGATAGTATTTAAAGTATTAGAGTGGAAGATCACGTGACCTACAACACTGGCTTCATTGGGGCTCTTCTGGGAGCTCCTTGCGCGTCCCGTCGTTAGCAATGGATATCACGTGATCTGCCACTCTATTACTTTAACTATGATCTCTGTGGTATTAACTGGTTTCCTTACACAAGTTTAGGCGATCACTTGCTATCATCGCCAAAGTGGCCTGCTAAGGAAACTTCTCTATAAAATCAATCGGTTTATCCCGTGTACTTTTCAATTGCAAAGGACGATATGGTTTTTTCAATATAACTTTGTTCAAAAGCTTTCCGAATCAACAAATTTAATACCGTAAGATTCCCAATACGTAAGGACATGAGTAATAAAAGCAACACTTTCTAAAAGAGAAATCAGAGGGATAAAAAGAAGCTTCCTTGAAAGAGAAATGGAATTCCATTCCATGCATCTCCGAGGCTCCGTTTTACTGGATTATCGATATTCATTACACACTCATGAAATTATCGAAAGTGAAAGTCCAAAATTCATCTCCACTACGGAGATGCATGGAATGGAACTTCTCTTACAATAAAGCTTTTTTTTATCTCTCTGATTTCTCTATTATTAAGTGTTGCTTACATTACTCATGTATTTAAGTATTGGGGATCTTACGGTATTAAATGTGTTGATTGGGAAAGCTTTTGTACAAAGTTATATTGAAAAAACCGTCTCGTCCTTAGCAATCGGCCACCAGTGTATATTTCTGTAGTAGATGATTATAAAAGGTTCCTCCATAATTATTATTTTTTAATTTATAATTTTTTACAGATTATATGCTGGGAAACCAGACAGTCAGGTTACGGGTGTCTAAGTCTGTATCCCTCAGAGGGTTATTAACCTTATTTGCTAAGTAACTCACCATATGTACCAATACAACAAGGTGGACAGTGTATGTGGATATTTGAGGAGGTCTATGGCGTTACCCATGGACTCTTCCGTGTCTTCGAATGTGGGCTCTAGTCGCCCTGGCGGGAGCTTGTGGTTGTTGGCGACCGCCAATTTCTTGAGTTGGCTGACTGCTTTGTCGTACTGGTTGCTCACCATGTAGTAGCGGACACTCTCTGGATACCACTGAAGTAAAATGAGATGTGTATTGCTTAACCCTTTCAGTCCCAAAAATTTA
Organism: Hylyphantes graminicola; assembly: GCA_023701765.1. Classification (NCBI taxonomy): domain Eukaryota; kingdom Metazoa; phylum Arthropoda; class Arachnida; order Araneae; family Linyphiidae; genus Hylyphantes; species Hylyphantes graminicola. The sequence continues at coordinate 10,569,731 of CM043114.1, forward strand.
CTACACTACAGAAACATCTGATGATCACAAAATAAGCTTATTTTAGGTCAAAAATAAGAGTTTCACAAGAAAAAGAAATTCATTTTAATTTTTATATGGTTTTTCAAATAATGCCAGAAATTTTTAACTGTGGAAAACAACAAAAAAAATATATATATATATTACCTAAAAACACTTCGAGTTATATATTTTAAGGTTTCTGACCAAATTATTAAAAAAATTTAGTAATAATTTCAACCGAAATAGTTTAAATTGTGTTTTAAATATGTGGAACTGAAGTAAACTTTTCAAAAATCAGCTGAAACGCTTGTTAGCTATTTTCTAAATAAAAAAAAACGGTAGTTCTGACTTTTATTGAGATTAATGTAAAATATTGTGTAATAGAACAAAGTGTGAAGAATCGAATGATATGTGTTTGGATGTCATAACGGACATAAACATTTGAAAAAAAATATATTGAAATGATGATTACAAATGGCATCACTGGGACTGAAAGGTTTAATTTAGCCTAGGTATTTGAGTCTCATCAGGAGGAGCCTATCTGGGCGTTAGGTCTGAGGTACTTAATTTAGTGAATTTCTACGCCTGGTGGCTAGTTCTATGAAGAACCTTACAGTAGTTGTTTTTATCATAAGTCAATATCACATAATCACTAGCCTATTTCAACTCGATACATGGTCTACTCAACTACTAAGACCAAAGAAACTTTCCCAAACAAACTCGGGGACGGAAATTTTGGCGTCATAGTTCCGAGTGACGTTGTTCCGAAGATGAAGACAACCTGTCTCGAAATCTGTTCGGAACCACTCGTTCACCGCTGACCACATTTTTAGGGTTCCGAATGCGTCCGAACTAGTTTCTCGATCTTCGGCACTTGGAATAGTGCCGTTAAAATTTCCGTCTATTAACCGTCTATTTCCGTTAACATTTCTGAATAGCATTTAAATATATTCGAAAATTCTTCCATATATTTTAATATGGAGGTGAAGGCATTAGTTGACCTTTAATATGGAAGCTAAAGTACAATTAAAGTCCAATAACGTGAATCAATTAGGAAAGGTTTCTATTCGAATTTTTTCCGGAAAAAAGCGTGAATTTTAATTCATGTATGGTTGTTGATATTTAGAGAATAAAGTGTTAAATAATAAGATATGGTAATTAAACGAAGAAGGTAACACTTTCCTATGTTAAGCGCGACGATGGAGCATAATGATGCTATTTTAATCTGGATAATTGTAGTTCTAGTGTTTTAACTTTTCGGCAATATGTATCTGACCTACATGATGATGAATTTGTGTCTTACTTTCATGACTATGAATTTGTGTCTTACTTTCATGACGATGAATGTGTGTCTTACTTTCATAAGGATGAATTTGTGCCTTACTTTCATGACGATGAGTTTGTGTCTTACTTTCATGACAATGAAATCGTGTCTTACTTTCAGGACGATGAATGTGTGTCTTACTTTCATGGCAATGAAATCGTGTCTTACCTTCAGGACGATGAATTTGTGTCTTACTTTCATGACGATGAAATCGTGTCTTACCTTCATGACGATGAATGCGATGATACAAGGGAATGACGACACCAACACGATCCAGCGCCAGTTCCTGGTGGCCTCAAACATGACCCAGATAAGCAGGATAAGAACTGCATTGCCGATGCACCAATAGTACTGGGGAAATACATTGCAATTAAGCGCATTTTTGAAGTTACATAGGGTAACGAGTACAGTGATTGGAACCCTCACAGCGATTGGCCTTTTCATTCATTATTGAAAAAAAAAATAAGATGCTTAAGCCCAAAATAGGTTTGACAAAGGTTTTTAAAATTCCCGCCATTAACGTTTGTCATATGTGGCAACAGTGCAATACAACATGGCTGCTAAAGACGGGGGGGTGTACATGTTACCCTATAGAAAACTATTTTTTGTCCCAACAAGGCTGATTTGTTGGCGGCTAAGCTTTTGCAGACTCGGTATATTCTCCAGAACTGAGAGCCATTTCTTTTTGTGTCACCCAAGCCAAATGGGTAGTCAAGGAATGTTTTACATGCCATGATTTTCCCATCCAAGAAATCTGAGACTCTGCTGGGGCTCGAACCCGCAAATTTGGGTTTATGAGTTGGCACTTAATACCTCTCAGCCACGGAGCCACCCTATAAAACTTAGTTAAAAATAATCAAAAATAAGTATACGTAACAGTTGAAATGGTTCCAAGTAAATATTGCTCAAGTATAAAATTTGCATTTAATTATTTTTGAAACCATATATAAACTAAGCAATGAAATACCTGGTGTTCATGTATGTACCTGCTTCCAAATTGAGAACAAAATTTAACTTATATGCTCCTTTTTATCAAAATTTAGTACAAAATTGACTAATGAAATTCGTTGTATTCATGAATACAACGCAAAAATACGTTATATTAAAGTTATTTACACTTTTATGTTAAAGTATGCGATGCACGAACCACAAATATTGTGTTTTATAATAAAATGTCCTCATTTCCACTGTATCCATTTGATATGGTGGTAATTTGTTAACTTTTACTAAATTTTCTATTGTTAAATTGCACTTTAGAATGAATAGCGGCTCAGCGGCATAAAGGTTAAACGTATCCGCCTCGTAAGCCCAAGATCGCGGGTTAGAACACCGGCTGAGTCATTGGATTATCAGGATGGGAAAATACTGTGCACGTATGTCATGTGACTATGTGGCATGTAAAAGATACCTGGAGGGCCCATTTGGCTTGGGCTCTCCCGGCAAAAAAAATATCGGCTTACTTTACCATTCACAGAGGGGCCAGATTCATTGTAATCTGGGAGTCGAAATTGGTAGTGAGAGACCCTTAGATGGTGCCACAAAAAATGGCTCTCAGTCCTGGGAAATATGCTGAATCTGCAAAGGCTTGACCGCCAATGTTACAGCCTTTAAAAAAACTTTAGAATGAAAACCCAAAATTCTTACATTTATATAAAACCCAGCTGTTCCTCTGTCCTTTACAGGATAAAATTCGATGCACAATGTAACCCTGAAAAGAAAAATACATTTTACAGTGCTAGAGAAATGGTACATTATGAAGATTTACAGGGCTACAAGAGTGTTTTGCATTTGGGATAAAATTAAAAATTCTAAAATAATTATACTCATTTTTTCTTGTTACTTACATACTAAATGCAATTCTTACCGAAAAATAAGTAGGTGTGGAACACTAACTGTCACCTATAACAGCGTCTACACAAGGTTAATACACCTTATAAAAATCTCCAAATGCAGCTGTTAGTTATAACTTTAACTTTTAAATGCTGATATTGGCTGTCTTAGGGAATTTTCTTTCGCAAATTGAAATAATATTCCGACCATTTGCTAAATTTATTTGAAGATCTAAGAAATCTGACGATAAAATGCTTTGATCAAATCCATTCCAGTGACATTTGGTAGCTTTGAAACCACTTAAGAGTTTCTTAATTTTGTAGGGGTTGCGGACATACACCCGGACATCTTCTATACACTCCTTAAGGGTTCACAGGAGTCTTAAAAATGTGCAAAGAAGATACTACAAAACATAGTTTGATCTTTCATGTCATTTTTGAACTACTCAATTTATAAGTATAATTTTTTATATGTAATTCTACAAGATTTATTTAATATAAGACAAGTTTTAAAATTTATGAAACTTTAGCCAAAACTAAAATAAATGATATTAAACATAAAGCTATTTGAACACATTGTGATTAGGCTTGCGCGGCAAATTGTGAGGTCAAAATTGAAAAAATGACCAAGAAAATGACTTTATATTGTACAAATATGTGCAAACAAAGACTTATACCTAAATTCTCAGCTCAATTTTAATTAGAAATTATTTTTAAAAAAATTTAAAATCAAAATTTTTAATTTTTTTCTAATTTTTTTTAAAAAAAAGTTCTTAAAATAATTTCTAATTAAAATTGAGCTGAGAATTTAGGTATAAGTCCTAGTTTGTACATATTTGTACAATATAAAGTCATTTTCTTGGTCATTTTTTTAATTTTGTCCTCACAATTTGCCGCGCAAGCCTAATCACAATGTGTTCAAATAGCTTCATGTTTAATATCATTTATTTTAGTTTTGGCTAAAGTTTCATAAATTTTAAAACTTGTCTTATATTAAATAAATCTTGTAGAATTACATATAAAAAAATTATACTTATACATTCAGTAGTTCAAAAATGACATGAAAGATCAAACTATGTTTTGTAGTACCTTCTTTGCACATTTTTAAGACTCCTGTGACCCCTTAAACAAAAGAGTGAAATCCACTCCTATAGGGGAAGTGCATTTTTGACACTGGAAAAAAGAGTGAAAATTAACTCAGACTGAGTTAAAATCGCTCGTTTGTTGTAAGAGTGTAGAGATAGAAAACCTTGTGCTCTCAGGATCAATTTTTGGGTAGTTCTATTTCTATTTAGTGAAATAATTTTAACGTCAGACTCAATTTTGAAAAACATTTTATGATTGGTTAGGCTTAACGATGAAAATAAAATTAATAATTTCAAATTATCAAAAAACAACTATGCACATTTTCGGTTACTTGATAATATTATTTTTGACACTTACGAAAGGAAATTCGAAATATTTGCAATTATCAAGAAGAATCAACTCAACAATCATGATTCTAAAAATAAAAAAATTAAAAAATTAAAAACACGCAATTTTAGTATTGATTTTTTCTACGCCAATCGTCGCCATGTTGAGGGGATGCTTCGGCATAAAATGCCCTTTTATATCACCATTAGAGATAGTGTTTGATAGCGCACGGTTTTTCTATTTCTATGACATCTTCATCATTTCAATGCCTGCTTTTATATTCTTTTATGCTTTCGAACTAAAAAAAATAGCATAGGAGGAGTACACGGGAAGAACCGATTGATTTATTAGGTGTCTTCTCGTAACTGTTGTGACTCGGCGGACATTGGCGACAGGAAACCGGTTTTTCCTTTGGTTCTTCATTCGCGATACAAAAGTGTTACTGGTTTCCACTGATTTCTGGCTTGAATCGGAGTTGCCACAAAAGAAAAACAAAGTGATTAACCGGTTTCTTTACACAAGTTTAGGCGATTTCTCACCATCGTCGCCAAAGATTCCTATTCAGGAAAGCCTTCTACGAAATGAATCAGTTTCTCCCCTGTAATCTTTATATATGAAAAAAAAATTGAAAATAAAAAAAAACATAGCACAGGCGATGGTAGGAAGTCAATAAATTTTCGGGATATCGCCAAACCTGAAAAGTTATCGGATCATAAAGTAGGAATTGTACAGTTTTAAAACTCTCACCCTTGTGCTAGACTTCCAAGGGAGAATCCCATAAGCCCTCTTCCCAACATCATCCATTCTGGTGTCGTGGCCGCAGCACTAATGGCGCCAAATACGAAGGCCATCGCCATAGAAATCGCCAATGCCTAAAAATAAATTGCATTAGGGAGGGTGTAAAGTCAGCAAATAACGACTTGTACATACTAGTAAATACAGAAGTCAAGATAACTTGTAGTTTTAATTAGTAGATAATTGTAACCAGTTTGGAATGCTTTAATTCTTCGTCTGAGGCATTTTAACGCCAATTTAGAGCCCTCTAAGCCAAAAGTGACCCACCGTGAAGTCATCTGAGTGAAGATCTTGGTAAACGATTTTTGACATTTCGCTAAGGTGGTCACGACTTTGTTTACGCAATTCGTGATAAAGGCTATCGAATCAACTAAGAAAAACATCTAAGACACAATTCTACTTCTGATTTTGTCAATTTGCATTAAAAAGATGAAGAACGCGCTTTCGCAAGTTCAGTTCATGGTTTTTAAAATTTGCCTGAAGCAGTACACTGAACCCTATCAGTCCCAATGGCAATTTTGCTTCAACATTTTTATAAATATTTTTCCGATCGACTATATGATGACATTTATGATATCAAAAAGCACATCATTCGATTCTTCAAACTTTTTTCTATTAGAAAATATTTTTTTATGTATCCCAATAGATGTCAGCCCTATTACTTTTTTTAAAAATTATGATCAGAAACATGATGCTAAAAGGAATCACTGCGACTGAAAGGGTTAAGGCCACTGATTATAAATATGAAATCAAAATTTCGTTAAGAATGTTTCGAATCAATGTAAAATAAAAAAAAGTGCTTGAATTTGCATTTGAAATATGACTGTGACTCTTGTAAAGTCCAATTCCAACACCTTTTTATGGTGCAGTTAGACTGATATTTTCCTAGCGCGTAGTCAATCCCAACTTATGTTATGCCGCTACTTCGGCTCCTGGCCAGCCGCGTTTTTATATGCTTTTTGAGCAGTTACACTTTAAGTACACTGTGAAAAAGTCTGTTGTTTTTACAACAACAACAAAAAAAGAACAAAACTATCGGCTGATGCGAAAGAAAAGTACCACGTAATTTACAGAATAAGATTTTGTTAAACGTACAATTTGTTATTCTAACGTATAAGCAGTTTTTTCGACAAAGTGTTAAGAAAAGTTAATTTCGATCTCTCTCCGGTGGGAAATCGAACACTCGGTCACTAGGATGGGCCGAAAAAAACTTTGTATTTTATTTCGGATCGCTATAGTGCGGAAAAGTTGCCATTGATAAAGACATGAAAAATGCACAAATTATTATTTTTTTATGACTATATCTTCCGTTCGCGCACTGCCTTCAAAGTTGGCAAAAATTGTCAAAAACCGTAATTTTTCATAATTTTTTTTTAACCCGATATATGATTTTAATTGCTTTCCTATGTCATGTTGTATGATTAAAATTTACAAAAAGTTAAAACTTTGAAATTTAGCAAAAAAATACGAATTTTCCTAATTTTATACTACGTTGAGTGGTCGAAAGATCTGGCACAAATGTATAATAACTTATTATACTAATATATTATAGCATTTATCATTAATAAGTGCTATAATATTTGTATTTTACATACTTTGAGTAGTTAATTAATGATATAGGAACGTAATTAAAAACATCTGCCTTGTTTTAAAAAAATTATAAAAAATTACGGTTTTTAACAATTTTTCGCCAACTTTGAAGGCAGTGCGCGAACGGAAGATATGGTAATAAAAAAAATAATAATTAGTGAATTTTTCATGTCTTTACCAATGGCAACTTTTCCGCACTATAGCGATCCGAAATAAAATAAAAAGTTTTTTTCGGCCCACCCTATCGGTCACCCCATTGACAGGCGGGGACACTGAATAAAACACCATCAAGTAATAATAAACTGCTGAATCCGCGCTCGAACCACAGACATTTTGATCTGCAGTCCAACCCTCACTCAACGGAGCCATTTGGTTTAGGCAACAGATCATTCATAAAACAGTGCAGTGCAACAAGCAGTGCAATTTGCACTCTAGCAGTTTCAACGCTGTTAAAAAGAAAAACAAACATTACTTTAAAGAGCATATTTTTACACAAGAAAGCTGTTGATGTTAAAAAAAATTCTTCAAAAAAGTTTTTTACTGTAAAATTAATCGATTTTTTTCAGTGTACTTAAAAAGTATTAAAACTCTACGTACATTTTAATGCAGCTTGAAATTAGCCAGTTTTATACCTTCGAATCAATTAAAAACATGATAAAAACAGAACTCTGCTTTGCTTTAAAAAAAAAACGACTAGTAACAAAAAAATATTTATTTCCTCAAAAGCCGAGAGAACTAATTGAAGTACATTTTTTATTTTTATTCTAATTCTAGCTACGTATTTGATTTATGTGGCTACTTCGAATTGTTTTTGTTTATTTCCGTTATAGCTTTTAGTAAATTTCCTAACTAACCAGCCATTTATAAGATATATAAAGTAGTTTTGTCATATAGTTATGTACAATTTTAAGTTACTTATTTTTAAAAACATTCTAAGAAAGAAAAAAGTTTTTACAAATCTTCGTCCGTATTTGTCAGCAACAACTCCAAACACAGGCGCCCCGAACATCATGCCGATAAACATAGACTGCAAAGAAACATTTTGTCAGGAATATTTAAAAAGAAAAAAAGTTTTTAAAAAAATTATCAAATTTATGTAAAATTTAATTTTTGAATTTATTAGTTTTTAAGGTACAATGTCCTCTCACCTGTTTAAGGTGGTAACATCATATTAGGTTAGGTTTGAATTATCGTCGTACTAGAGCTAAACTAGGGCCATTGGCGACGGACGTCGTATTTTAGAAGAAAGTGTCCTGAATAGGCACCCAACGCAACCGTTATAAAATATAGTCCGTTTCGACGTGCAGACGAACATAAAAAAAAGTGCAAAATAGAGGTCCCTGAAATTAGAATCCCTTCAAACATTTTTTTTTACCCTGTCGTTTAGAACAAAAATTGAAAGTTGAGTGCGCACAGATAGACAGAAATATCTGTGAAGTCAATACCTGCTTCACACTCTTTAGTTTTGAATAGAATTAAAATAAATTGATTAAAATCTCACCGATGTTAATGCACCCACTTCCCACATCAGCAGTTTTAAGTCACAGGCCATGAAATCTTGAATGAGGTAGGAGATGATTATTGCAAACGACTCGGCAAACTGGAAATTGAAAAGTTTCAGTCGTAATAAAACTTGTCTTATTTTAAGTAACACAAGACAGCATTCTTGCTTTATCTATCGATTTGTTAAATCTTAACTTCAATGACATAAAAAGCAATACACCGTTAAAAAGTGGGTGCAAGATTTCACCGAAAATGTGAAACTTTCCAGCTGCCACAAGTATTTGGAAAGTAAATTCACCAATTTTGTAGCAAAACCATAATTTTGATACGCAATAAAAATTGTAAATCAAAAGCTCCAAAAAGTAGTGGCAGCTAGAAAGTCCCTGGATTCCGGTGCAATCTCGCACTAAACATTTTAAAATGTGTAACTTGTTGTACAAAAAAAAAAAAAAAACAGAATAGGATACGGAAAATTCTGTGCTGTGCCCTGAAATACCTAAATTAACTAAAACTATGCTCCCCGGCGCAACAGCCCATTACTGGACCAAGGCATGCCGTGCCCATTTCAGCTTTCGCGACCTAGGTCTGAGGTGCTGGGCATATGTCCCGGTAAGGTTGTCAGCCTCACGTGGAACCCCCAGTGTTTAGTTCCCAACCATGCTTGGTACCCATTTTATCGACCCACTCAAGGGATGAAACGATGGATCATCCTTGCCCAATCCGTGATTCGCTCCCCTGACCTGTGGCGTGGCAATGCGAAGCACTCCCACTAAGCCACTTGGCCTCGCCTGAAATACCAAAATGTAAAAAGTTAGACAGTTTTGGGTTAGGACTTATTTTTCAAAACATGTTTTCTATTTGCTAAATCTCCATGTTTTCCTTAAACAATATAAATAGTTTTAGAAACGGAAATAATGAAAAATATTATAAAATAAAACAAATGTCTGACATGTCGAATATGTAGTAAGAAATAACCAGTTTTGATACAAATAAATGAAAAATGTTATTAAAATTACGGCGTGAAAGATTACAAATTTGAAAGATAAATTACAAAACGATTTAAATTTTTATCGGAAATAGACTATTAATTAAAGCTTAACTAACTATTTTTCTTTATGTTTTTTACTAAAATTTTATTTTTAAACTTGCATTTTATAGTGCTTTATTTCATTACTGGAACTATTAATTGTTAATTGAACCAGAAAGTCACCGAAGCTTCAAAATATCGAATTATCATGTTAACTTTGCATTTATTAAACTGCGTGATTACGAAAAAACTGATTTCATATACATATGAATATGAGGCTGTAGTTGGCTAGGATATTAGTTAATTCCAATGCTACTTATTTTCTAGCATCAAATTATATTATTTGAAGACAGCTATTTTTTGCCTTTAGGTACACTTTCCAGCACAATTATTGAGGGAATCTTTAAATATTTTTATATGAGTTAAACATATTTCATTAAATGCATCGAAACTTAAGTTGGATGATGAATCTTTATGAGTCTGAAATTATTACCCTAAATACAATTTTTGCGCCTCTTCCAAATAAAAAAAAGTGTATTATTGCACTTAATTTTTTTTTTTTGACCTTTTATTAAAAATTCGGGAGTTACTTTGTTCACAAACACACATGCACAATTTTAGTAAAATTCACACCATTAAATACAATAGAAAAAGAGAAAAGTGCACATAAAGGCAGAAAATCATAATTTTTTAGTTAGGACATTTGGAGCTGGCATCAAAGTTATGTTGGAATTAAATTACACCTTTGCCAACTACATCCTTATATTCATGTGTGTATTATATCTGCTTTTGCATAAATACTCGTTTTAGTGACTAAAAGTTAAAATAAAAATTCAATATTTTGAAGTATCGTTGGGTTCCCAGTTCCCGTAATACGACTCATAAAAATTTAAAGGGTCCTTAATTTTATACCAAAATTATAAACGACAAAGAAACTTCCATAATTTCTTTTTTAATTTGTGTCAATATTTAAGAATAATTCTTTTAGAGTATACATGGAAATTTGCCGCCCCGGTGGCTCTATCGTTAGGATGCTGGCCTTTGGAGCTGCTGGGGTATGGTTCGAATCCCGGTCAGGCATGGATGTTTGTGACCGTCAATAAATGTTGTTATTTGCATATGTGTTATTCCTTTCTTTGTGACTGTAAAAATTCGTTCTGTGTCTGTCCCATAATTTTTAAATGTTAACTTTCAGATATACTGATTTCATGAGTTCGTTGTTTCTTTATTACTTGACGAAAGCTTATAAGAGGTTCTCTGAACAAGCACACAAGCTTGAATATCTATGTACCATACCATACAACACCATACATGGAAATTTATATTTTTGAAAAATTACATACCCAACCTAATCCTGTGTAGAATGTCACCATCCTCTGAAAATTTCCATATCCTATCGAGTCTACAGCTTCGTCAAAAGTGAAAGTTTCTCCTTAAAAGTTAAAAATTCAAACTAGATTATTTTTTTATCATTCGAGTTTTTTCTAGCAAAAATGTTTGTGCTTTTTAATTTTTTTAGTAGTGGTATTCTAAAGTGGCGATTATGTCGATAAAGATTACAAATTCTTTTAAATTTAGCTTTAAAAAAAGTGTGTCGAAAGATTAAAATATCTAAGTGAAAGAATAACTGGAAAAATAAAAAGTTGGTATACACAAAATCAAAGCATTTTCAAAATTTATATTGCAAACACAATCAAGTTAAATTAATTATTTCTTACAAGCACATTTCATACTTAGTTTATGACTCGATAAAAATTATTCTGTACGCAGAATGGAGCCAAATATCAGAAACATTTTGGAGTGCCAAAAAATCTATGAAAAAAAAAAGTAATCCCTTTTTACAAAGTGATGATCTAAACCTATACTTAGTTTCTGTTAAAGATATAACATTTATCTAGAACATTTTAGGAGATAAAAACATTAAAGAAAATAACAATCGCATCTTCAAGTCGAAATAGGAGTGCGGTCAGACAGACATGCTTAAAGTATAAATAATAGGTCTGTTATGTCGAACTTTATTTTGAGAAGAATGTTGGAAATACTTTGGTTGCAACTGAAGCTGTGACAGGATCTTAACACGGACTTACAGAAAGAATTTTAAATCTCCATGATGTTTATCTCTTACTTACCACTTTAAAAAAAATCGTGTTAAAAAAACAAAGGAATAAAATTGCAAAACAAATGTACTAGTATTATTTCCTTACCATTTATTTCTTCTGCTTCATCTTTGAATGTAACAGACTTTTGCGATGTACTCGGCTCAACATTATTGTCTTCAGATTTGGTCGTCTTCAGAATTGACTCTGTCTTCTCCTCCGAATTTTTCAACTCCACAGCAGATTTGTGCAAGTTAAACAGTGTCTCAAGTGAGGGTTTTTGCGCAGGCTTGTCATTTTTATCCGTGCTTTCCAGTATTTGTGAGCATGTTTCTGATTCCTCTTCTTTCGGCTTGTCTTCTGATTTTTCAGAGATTTCGGCTTCTGAAGCAGTTTTGCTATCTACAGATATTATTTCCAGACTTCTTTCTATACTACTTTCCGTATTTTTCTCTTCAGAAGGTATTGGCGAGGATTTGTCATCATTTTCTTGATTATTTTCGACTGTCTGATCTTCGTTTTCGTGAGAAGATGTTTCTTTATTGCCATCTTCAACGTCATTTTTCTTTTTCTTAAACCAGTTGAACATATTATTGTTTATTTTGTCTTAGTATATTCAGATAAAAGCTCAACAGATAATTTCGGAACCAAGAATTCCAGTTTTATTGGTATCCTTAATAATCTTTAAATTTTATCTGCCCTAACGAAGTTTAGTATCAAATAAACGAACTCATGAAATCAGTATATCTGAAAGTTAACATTTAAAAATTATCTTACTTAATATTTCATTTAGTTAATAAAAATGTTATCTAATAACGAAGTAAAAACTACTTTGCGAAAGTGGGTTACTACTGGAATTTTAACACTAAGTAAAATTTTGTAGCTAACACATATTTAAAGTCGCCAATAGTAAAAAAAAAAGCAATACTAGTATAACTAAACAATAGCATTTCTAAGTTTTTAAATAATGTATCAAAAGTTTTGTTTTACTTGGAGTAAATATTTTGAACTCTGCTTGGCACATTTGTTAGATGCTTGATAGGTATTTTTGCTCTAAGGTTTTAAAAAAAGTGCTAATAAAAATAAATATAAGATGAAAACGAAAGGTTTACTAAATCCAAATATTACAATTTTCGACAAAAGATACAAATTTCTCACTTTGCAGACTGTAAACTAGAGTGGTTATAAAAAGAATTAAATAGAAAATCACGCCAAACCACCAACAATCCGAAAAAATTATATGATATGAGGTCGGAGTGTGTAATTTTCGACTTATGACAATCGAGATAATTAAAGTACGAATGCTATGTCTTATTAATTCCACATAGAAATCAACTATCAAAAGATTAACCCTGAAGATGACCTCAAACTTCTCAAATTGTTGAGTTTTTCAACAGAAAGGGAAAATCGCCAAATCTGGATCAAAACCAATATTGAATGTGTACTAAATTTCTGATAACATTAAAATATTGTGCAACAATTTAAATATATAAAAGTTTATATTAATTCAAATTTCACTCAAAATAATCAGTTGCATTACTTTGTTTTCGCAATTTTATTTTAATGTTTGATATCTCAAAATATCCTATTGGGTTAAAACTAGATACCCTACTGGGTTTCGAACTCGAGATTGAAAATGCACAATCAAAGTAGAATAATAACAATAATAATATTTGAAAAAGTAAAAAGAGTAGTGAACAATAAAAATAACACATTTAAATGTATGATATTTACCAAGTTTTCCTAAATCTATATAGCTGAATCACTTAATACACATTTCCATAGAAAAACAACAAAATATTGTTTAAAAACAATTAAAAAAGATACAAGACATTTAAACATCTGGTTTGTTACCAATTATTAAAGAACTTATAAATCACGAGGTAAAAATAAATTTGTATTATAATATTTAATAGGGTACTTGACAGTATCGCTTAAATACCTTCCAATATTAGATTAATTATAATTTGAACCAAAAAAATACAAACTTATATACTTTTTTCAAAATAAATCTTTAAATAAATCAGAAACGTCGTCAAATACATCAATTTGGCTGACGTCACTAGTTGGTATAAACAAACCGGTTTGACGTTTTTTTGCTTGCAATTAAACTGGATTTAATCTAATTTACTATTAAAAAAAGAATTATATGGATAATGGAAGGAGATTTTATAATTATGCTTAAAATAGATTCCAAAACAGTGTTTTAAAGTTTGTTTATAGTTACTGGTGACGTCTTAAATACGACGCGACAGCCACAAAGCGCTTTCAGTCGTAGTTTTTCATCCTAATTTTAAAATTCAATTTTCTCACTTCTTATGGAGTATTTTAAGAAAAGAAAAATACGGTTCTAAAATATTTGGCATAAGAACATTTTAAGCCAATAGTTTTTAAATTCAAATACCCTATTGCCTTGTCTCAGGTGACGTATTTCCTTCCGGTTTTCTTAATTTTGATTGGTGCTCTGTTCCCATTCGACATTGATTCACCAATCAAGGATCGAGGAAGAACTCATTTTAGTTTTTAGCATTTCTGTCTCTAATTAAGACCTTAACATCTTTAAGACCCAAGCAAAATCTTACACGTATATTCTTAATCTAAACGTACTTTTTATACAAATATATGCTAAAAAGTATGTTTTGCAAAGAAATTTTCAAAAATAAATTATGTTTAATAGCTACATAGCACAGATAGCACACGCCTTAACCGTCTAATGCATACTGTTACCATTTGGTAACAAGTAACATAATCCCCTTTATTCTATTAAATTAAAGCTCCTCCAAGACAAATCTATGTGTTTTCATTTATTACATTTCATTTTAAAGTTTTAGTTACTAATAATCCTCATAGATGACAGCAGTAAAAGTGTATTCAAAATTAAAGAGTGAGGTTATTAACTTTTGTGAAATTACGTTTTTGGCAGTATTCAAAGAAATATAATATTAGTACTAAATACTAATAAATTGTTTTTAAAAATTAATCATAGTTAAAAAGGGTTATTTTGAAATATTTTTAGTAGTTTTCTAGCCATTATTATCAAAATTGGAATTTTGCAGTGGGTTTTTGTCATATGGAAAAAAATTAAAAAATTGAAATTATTTAAATTCTAATGCAGTTAATTTTGTCTAGTATTTTTCCCATAATGTGTAAGTATTAAAGATACATATATTTTTTTGGAATGAAAATAAAAATTCATGCATTAGAGAGTTAACCTTCGCATAATGCAAAATAAATGAAATTTTAGCGTCAGTCATGAATTCTTATATTCCGCGATTTATTTCACTTTTGACTAAATCGTTTTATAGACTTATGAATCGCTTTATGACTTTGTTAAATTAAAAAATTGCTTTATTCTGTGTCTTTAGGTTGCAATTTTTGACAAAAGTAGCGAAATAGTTTTTATTATTTCAACTCTACAAACCTTGTTTATATTTCATTTCAACTAGTTTCAAAAACCGTAGTGTAGTTGCTGGAAAATAAGTCGCCAAGCATTTGTTTTATCTTAATATTGAAGCGATCAATAGCTGCAGTTAACAAACCTGTTTTTGTATTGGTTTTAGACTTGGCAACATTTCTGTCGTATTCTTATCTCTAGACCGTGGCCACTTTTGTTTGCCTCACCTTGTACAAAGGTTATTCACCCTTATGGGTATAGAAGTCTGACTTCTTCTAAGAGAGGGCGCTATTTATATAATTTAAGCGCATTTCTGCAGGGGGAATTACACTTTTTTACAGTCGATCTGCACCAATGGTAACTGAGCTGTGTTACCGGATCCGTAGATTTTACGGCACGCTCTCCGCCTGTACTCGGGACAACACAAATATCCATACGTATTAATTTTCAGAAATAATAATATATTAAATACATGAATATTTTCTCCAAAAACTCAATACAAAAGTAATTATCCCACTCGCTTGATAAATGAGGGTGTAAAACAACGATGGTTTAGTTTGAACAGTGAACATTGCCAGATGCTGTGCTTTTCATATTTGTCTGAGATATACGCTCTTCTCGTACTTTTTTGGAGGCATGGTACTTGAAGAAAAATATTTCCAATAAAAAAGTCATGAAAGAAAGGGCATATCCAAGCAGTAAAAGTTGGAAGGTTCCAGACATTTCCTCAAGCACTATCTGAGATTCTCCCACGTGGATGTCTTGCCGTTTCCTTACATCTGAAAGCCATTTTCGAAAGCAAGCATCATTGGAATATTTTTCCAGCAGTCCAGCGCTTAGAACTCGCGTGATCATTTTATCGAGCTTTTCTTTGCAACAGAAGTTCCGACTGAGTGCAAGTCCTAAAAGCCTTTCAGCTACGTAATCTTTCGAAATAAGCACTTTAGACTGCTTTTCCTCCATGACCAATGATATCTTCATGCCGTAGCTACCTCCGATATAGGCCACCTTCTCAGTCAAAAGACTTGTGAGATATCCGACATCTGACGCTCTAAAATACCACTGGTTGTCTTCAACCGCAGCTCCGATCACTTTGAGGTGTTCTTGTTGCGTTTCTTTGAGATAGGTCACAGTGGAACTGCTTTTCAATACGTAGGTCTGAAGCTCGCCCCTGGAAACCGCCTCTGAAAGCTCCAAGAAGTTCTCGGCCGTTTTGCCTTGAGTAGGCGACAGCAAAAATGCCAGGAGCGACCCAGAGTAACTTGACGACAACACGAATGCGCACAGTAGCCACAACAACAGAAAAGACTTCTTAGTCATTGAGTTGGCATTGACTTGGAGAGGTTGGCGCATCATGTTGCCGAACACTTCGATCAGCATCACCGCAAACGAATGCCTCCGGTTCAGTACGAAATATAAAGAAGCCGACACTGCCACAATTGCACCTAGACAACAAACCCACACCTTGACACTGAAAGGGTACAAATAAGCGTATCTCAAATGATGTTTCTGGGGTTTTCCGATAGCGAAGGTCAGCGGCTCGATGAAATACGGCCTGCTGAAATTGACGCCTCTCAGTCTCTCTTCCGTAATAACAAGTGCACCCATTCCCAAATCTGCTTTTCCTTGTTGCACCATACCCATGATACCAGTCCATGATCCGTTTGGCCTTAAAACACCGTAATTTCGGTCCTCCGGCATTACAACACGGTGTTCAAGTCCGAGACCTTGGAGCACATCTCGAATTAATAAACCTTCCACTCCTCCAGTCAATTCAAGTCGTGACTCTTTTGTTATGTTTACTTCAATAAGGAACTTGATTGCCACAACGGCAACAACTATTGTTGGCGAATGTTTCAACACCATTTTTTCCTTTCAATCCTCCTGGGTTGGCAGTTTATGTACACATCAGCAACTATGTCAGCAAACGTTCCAACATCATTCGTTCATTTCAAACCTCCAGGGTTGGAAGTTTATGTAGACTTCAGCAACAATGTCAGAAAACGTTCCAACATCATTTGTTCATTTCAAACCTCCTGGGTCGGCAGTTTATGTGCACTTCAGCAACTATGTCACCAAACATTAAAACACCATTTGTTCATTTCAAACCTCCTCTCCGGCAGTTTATGTGCACTTCAGCAACTATGTCAGTAAACATTCCAACATCATTTTTTCATTTAAAACCTCCTGGGTCGGCAGTTTATGTACACTTCAGCAACTATATCAGCAAATATTCCAACACCTTTTTTCCGTTCAAATCTCCTGGGTCGGCAGTTTATGTACACTTCAGCAAACTATGTCAGCAAACGTTCCAACATCATTTGTTCATTTCAAACCTCCTGGGTTGACAGTTAAGTTCACTTCAGTAATTACTTATGTCACGGGACATTCCAACGCCATATTTATACTCTAAACTTCAATTTTAGTACAACTACCAACACAATTTACTTCTATTGTCAGTTCTCTACTGCACCTGTGAATAACTGCTAGAGTCGGCAAATGGGTCAACGTCATTTCTTCCTTTTAAACCTTCTGGGTCGGCAGTTTAAAAGGATTTCATCAACTATTATTTCAGCGAACGTTCCAACACCATTTTTTCTCTAAACTTCGACGTTACTATTACGTCACAGTTTACTTTAATTGGTCCGTATTCTACCTCCCAACGACAATAATTGCTAGTGACAGCGAATGTTTCAACATCAATCGTTTACTCTAAACTTTTACTTCAGTAGTTTTATGCCCATTATTTATCAGCGAACCACTATCCAGACAGAAACTACTAAATTTCAGTGAACATTTAAACTCAATAGTTTCTATGTCCGTTAGGTATCAGCGAACCACTGTCCAGAGAGAAACTGCTAAATTTCAGTGAAAATTTAAACTCAATAGTTTCTATGTCCGTTAGGTATCAGCGAACCACTGTCCAGAGAGAAACTACTAAATTTCAGTGAAAATTTAAACTCAATAGTTTCTATGTCCGTTAGGTATCAGCGAACCACTGTCCAGAGAGAAACTACTAAATTTCAGTGAACATTTAAACTCAATAGTTTCTTTGTCCGTTATGTATCTGCGAACCACTGTCCAGAGAGAAACTACTAAATTTCAGTGAACTTTTAAACTCAATAGTTTCTATGTCCGTTAGGTATCTGCGAACCACTGTCCAGAGAGAAACTACTAAATTTCAATGAACATTTAAACTCAATAGTTTCTATGTCCGTTAGGTATCAGCGAACCACTGTCCAGAGAGAAACTACTAAATTTCAGTGAACATTTAAACTCAATAGTTTCTATGTCCGTTAGGTATCTGCGAACCACTGTCCAGAGAGAAAAAACTAAATTTCAGTGAACATTTAAACTCGATAGTTTCTAAATTTCTATACCGTGATTTTACACTGAAGCTTGTGTTTATTTAGTGTCAGTAGCTTTCCCGACGATGACTTATTGTGTAGTTGAATGTTTCTTTCCATGTTATCTCTATATGTACACACGTATCCAAATACAGTTTATTTCGATTTCGTATTATATGCTGCCACGACAAAAACTGCAAATGATTTCGTTCATCCTTTCCATTAGTTTTCTCAAAAATTCTATGTAGGTATCAAATTAAAGAGTATAGCAACTTAATGTTCTTGATTCCAGCTACGACATCAACTACTTGCATCGTCGAAATTTTATACTTATTTATGTTCTCTGAAAAATTTTCGACGTCAGAATGAATTTGCACTTTTATTCCATTTGGTGTCAGCTGACTGGTGTCACGACAGCAACCAAGAATATTTTTAGACACCATTTCAAACTTCATTTGTTTTCTCAAATATTCTACATTGGTGTCACATCGCAGGATTACTTTTTTTTTTCACCAGTAGTAATTTACATTGAAAATTCGAAATGGTCTCAATAATTAGATTATATAATGTAGCAAGTTTCTACCAGAGCATAAAACCAATTAGAAATCAATTCAGCAATTATTTTTTTTGGTTGTATGCTAATGCTTCTCTTGCAAAGTAAATGTTGTTACTAAATTCGATGAAAATTTCGATATTTTATTATGCGCTTACGTTTATATTAAATAAAGCAAAAAAACTACTTTCTAAAAGAGTATCCAGGCACAAAACATAATTAATGTGACATAATATGTAAATAAATAGAGCAAAAGCAATTTTTGTAATCACAACTTGCATTACATTATTGTTTTTCAATTATTTCTCAGCCTTATATAGTAGTCACATAGATTGGGTTAATCGATTCGTATAAATCAATGGATTTTTAATGAAAGTGCTTGATGAAACTCGAATGTAATTTAAAATTGTTTGTTCATAATGCTTCTTGGCATGTTAAAAAAAATGAATTATAAATGGCGTTACAGGAAACACATAACAACACCTGGTATAATTTCATGCATTGCATGTGCATTAAAAAAACAATCAAGTAATCGATTATAAGTTTAAACCGTTTAGAAGTTTCATTTCGTGTCGGGATACATTCATTTTAAGGGCTGCAAAGTTTCAGAAGTAAATGTAAATTACATCTACAAATATTTCTATCAAAACTCATCATCCAATGACATAATACAGGGGGAGGCAAATAAAAGTGGAGGCATCTAAGAAAAAAAAAAATATGGGATTTTTTTTGGAACGCAGTTACACGCATCGAGCGTTTGATTCCAGTAGCCATTTGAGCGCGACCTTGATTTTCTCAAGATAACGATTTAACAAGCAGATACTCTAAGCTTCCGCTGAAACTGGCGCTCAAGGTCACGAAACCAAACGAGATGGGCTCGTTACCTTGAGCGCCAGTTTCAGCGGAAGCTTAGAGTATCTGCTTGTTAAATCGTTATCTTGAGAAAATCAAGGTCGCGCTCAAATGGCTGCTGGAATCAAACGCTCGATGCGTGTAACTGCGGTGTAAAGATAGATTAATTAACTTTACTTATCCTGGAAATTTATAGCTATCATATGTACAAGCTTAATTATACTGCTTCAAACATTTCTGTAATCGAAAACAAAGCAGTGGTTTACCCATCTTATTAAGTAATGAAGTCAATTAATGAAACGGATTAATTTTAAAGGCTTTTTTCATTTGACAACTATTTTGGTTATTACTCATTTTGTTTACAATATTTGCTGAAGTTTATGGGGAAAGAGCCATAACCCATACTTTACATTAATAAAAAACCTTATCGTATCAAGTGAAACCCCACATCTGGAACCAGTGTCTGCAATTATTTCCTCTTTTACTGTACCGTGTCTATTTAGAATGCGAGCTTCGAAAGTCGTCCCCCATCCCTGATGTGGCTTTCCTCAAAACGGGGTAAGCCTGTTTTTCTCCAAATCCTACTTGGGTTTGAACTGCTTGGATTGTTAAGGCTGCTCATCACCCCCAGACCCGGTCCTCCTTCGACCGGGCTTGCTAATGGTAAGTCTATGGGGGAAAAATGGTTTTTGTTCCAAAAAAAAGCAAAGAAATTATAGGAATATTTTGATACGGTTTTTTTAAAATTCATAAAAATCCAATAAAGTAGTGCTTTATAAGGTTATTTTTTTAAAAACGTTACTTGCCTTTTTTTAATAGAAAAAAATTTAGATTAAAAAAAAAAGGAAATAACTTTTTTAAAAAAATAACCTTATACAGCACTACTTTATTGGATTTTTATGAATTTAAAAAAAACCGCATCAAAATATTCCTATAATTTCTTTGCTTTTTTTTTTTTGGAACAAAAACCATTTTTCCCCCATAGACTTACCCTTAGCACTCTCGTTTTCTAGAAAACCAAGCGAAGGAAGGGGGAAGAAAGTCTTTCGAGGCTAGCATAGTAAATGGACAGACTATAAGGGGCGTTTGCAGATAAGACTGAGTATTCTCTACCCCTCTCCTGCACACGTGTCAATATTTCCAAACTCAACTAACTGCCGTCGTGGTAGTATAAGGGATCAAAAATCGGAGAGTTGCAAGGATACGAAAATAGTTCCCAAACAAATGAAACAAGGACAATTTAGTTTATATTTTTTCAGCATACAAAATTTGTGATAGTCTGTAATTCATCACATTTCCTCTTCAAACATCTGAAAATGAAAACGAGTTATTTTCTAAACCTCTTCGTTTTCATCTTCATCGGCTTCCAATTGTTCTGCGGCTAGTTCCTGAAAATATATTAAAATATTAAATCATTAATTTAATTTTTTTATCAAAAAATAAAACAGAATGGTTTTATTTACATCGAATTTTTTCATAACTTATAAGGTAATTATAAGAGAATATAAAGAATTATAAGAGAATATTAAGAATTTTTTTTGTTTACTGTCATACGAGGGTTGTAACACTTAGAAACACTTGCTTTTGCAATAAATTAAAAAGGAAAATAGCGTGTAAATAAATTAAACAAACCTGCCTATTTTATTTTCTCAACATGCGTTTGGAAAATGAAATAAATATGACTCTTTTACTTTTAAAAATGGATTAACTCTAAGTTTCATTTAATATCAGATAAAAATGTACCTTTAGATTATGAATCCAGTATTTTAAATAAAATAAAAACAAATATTGTAATTTTTTTAAAAGGTTTAATTCGATTTTAAAACAGTTGTTTAGTTGTGGCACAGTTTGTAGAGAACCTTATTTTACGTCATTTGATACTTTGTGATCATTCTTTCATTTAAAAGGTCATATTATCTTTAACAGTTGACATGACGGAGGTGTATGACCGATATGTATTTGTGGCAGAAAGCTTGATCAATTTCAGGCCAAGAACAGAAAGATATTGAAAATGCTATTTTTGTCAGAAATTTTATTTATTCAAATGCTCCATAATCGTAAATTAAAAAATATATATATATATCTTCTGAAGAGTTTGACGAAGTGCGATTTTGTAGTTTTAAGGACCCTCTTCCTGACTGGCCCTAGGCCGAAATCCGGCACTGCTCGTAATTTTAAATCTCGGTCAAGTGGCGACAATAAAGAGATGAAAATTAAAAAAAAAAATATGAAGAGTGTAGGAGAAAACCCCTTCACCGACATGATATCTGTCCATATCATGCCTCTTTGGTGACGATAGCAAGTAATCGCCAAAAACAGGTATAAATAAACTGGTTTTTCATTTGTTCTCTCACGGAAACTCTTATGCCCCTGATCCTGATGTCACGGCAACCCCAACGCATGAACCGGATTTCACTTGTCCTTCGTTAAAACCGCGAGAGAAGAAACAAGGGAGAATCTGGATTCCTGTTGCGCTGATGTCCGTAAAGCTTATCTGCATATGGGGAGATTCCGAGTCAATCAAGGGGTTTCTCTCCTGGACTCTCTATCTATTTATACATTTACCTGTAGAGGCATTCCCTTTGTGTCGTGTGGCAGATACTTGGCCGCTCCCGCTGAAACGAATACCACGGCTCCCATGAGGCAAACTGTAGTGATGGCGTCCTCGATAACGAATACCTGCGACGAACAGACACACATGTATCGAAAGGCTTAAAGGGTCATATGAGTCTTAAAAATGTGCAAAGAAGGTACTACAAAGCATAGTTTGATCTTTCATGTCATTTTTTAACTACTCAATATATAAGTATAATTTTTTTATATGTAATTCTACAAGATTTAATTATTATAAAACAAATTTTAAAATTTATGAAGCTTTAGCCAAAACTAAAATAAATGAAATTAAACATGAAGCTAATTGAACACGTTGGGATAAGGCTTGCGCTGCAAATTTTGAGGTCAAAAATGAAAAAGAAAATGACTTTATATTGCACAAATATGAACAAACAAAAACTTATACCTAAATTCTCAGCTCAATTTTAATTAGAAATTATTTTTAAAAAAATTAAAATCAAAATTTTAAATTTTTTATTATTTCTTTTAGAAAAAAGTTCTTAAAATAATTTCTAACTAAAATTGAGCTGAGAATTTAGGTATAAGTCTTTGTTTGTACATATTTGTACAATATAAAGTCATTTTCTTGGTCATTTTTTCAATTTTGACCTCAAAATTTGCCGCGCAAGCCTAATCCCAATGTGTTCAAATAATTTTATGTTTAATGTCATTTATTTTAGTTTTGGCTAAAGCTTCATAAATTTTAAAATTTGTTTTATAATAATTAAATCTTGTAGAATTACATATAAAAAAATTATACTTATATATTGAGTAGTTAAAAAATGACATGAAAGATCAAACTATGCTTTGTAGTACCTTCTTTGCACATTTTTAAGACTCCTATGACCCCTTAAACCTACACTCTAAAAAAATGAATGCTCAAAAACGATGAAATTTTCCTTAATTTTGACGATTCCGTTACTGGCAAATGCTCCGCGTTTTCGTTTCCTCAAAGTGAGAAAATTTGAATCGTCATTTTTATGAGGATTTTAATGTCGTCTAATCTAAAGAAATATTTTGTCATTTTTGAGCATGTGAGTACAACAATGAGATTCAGTTTCCTCAAAATCTAGATACAGAATCGTCAAATCACGATTGTAAAAGTGGGGATTCGCGTTTACTCAAAAGTCACGTGATAGTTTGACGAAACAATCCTCAAAATTAACGAAATGAGGCTTCAGGATTCATGAATCGTCAAAAATGAAAGTGTTATTTCTGAGAGTGTACACTCTCAAAACAATTAGGGAAGCACTTTGCGTATTTTTCCTTACCCTTTCAGATTCAACTTCTTATTTTTTTACTTAAAGAAACTAAAATTTGTGAAATAGATTTGTTATGTATCCAGAATGAAATGATAAAAATAGGATGGAGGGAACAAAGAAACACACGTGGAATGGCTAACCACTACCAACAACAATCCTTTATCGCCGATAACTAATGTATCGTTCTAGTTTGACACATAATTTACAATCGAACTGGAAAAACAATCCATTCTTCTTGCCAAACAACTTGAGCCGGCAACCCTTCCTCCTTCGGCTTAAAACCTAATTCAAAGTGGAATCTTCCACTATTAGAATATTTGGGATACCAAGTTGTGGTAGCCAGACTATAACGTACACACCTGAGTTGGCATCACAGCTCAAACGTTTTCTCCTATCTCCCAAACAAACCACTATATTCCTTGTTTGAATCGTCTTAGGGCAGAAGTTGGTCAGAAGGATCAAGTTGTTTGATTATTCAAGATTTTAAATCGTATAAAAGTGTTTTAGTATATCTTATTGTTTTTCGAGCAGTTCTTTGGCACAAAAAGTGCAATGCTAAAAATTTTGGCGCCAATGTCACCGGGATCCTGGAACTTTCTTGCTGTTACCACTGATTGGAGAGCTAATTCACCAATTTTGCGTTAAAACTAAAAGAGGTTTATTTTCTTATTGCTTTTTGAGCAGTTCTTTGGCACAAAAAAGTGCAATGTTAAAAAATTGTGGTCCCAATATCACCGGTATACTGGAACTTTCGGGGTGTTAACACCAATTGGAGCTCTAATTCACCAATTTTGTGATAAAACCATAACTTTAATACGCCGAAAAAGTGGTGAATCAACGCTCCAAATAGTTGTAGCCAAAGAGTTCTATAGTAGGGAGATTGAACCTACCAACCGCATCATGGACCATCACGGATGGTGATATGGTAGCATGTGGGGCCCGAAGGCCGAGCGGTTTTTATCGCAGGTCATAACGCAGTCCTCACGCTATAAGGGGTGCTGGTTTGATTCCCGCCTTTGCCCTGGGTGTACTTCCTCTCTCAGGATCATAACTATAAATTAATTAGCAGTCACTTTTACCACTCGATTCGGGCTCCGTAGTGAGCCATGCCTGCCGATGGCAGCTCAGTACGAGTCGTTCTTCTACCCTACCATAGAACTCTTTGGTTGAAGTAGCTAGAGTTCCAGTTTATAATTTCGGTGCAATCCTGCACCAAACTTTTTAACAGTGTGTATACATCAAAAAGTTGAGCTGATGGGGAAAAAAAGTATTCAGAATTAGTAACCAAAACCTAAAAAAATAGTTCTGAAATTGTAGCCACCAAAACAACTCTTGCCCTGCGTTATCCTTACTTGAACTAGGAAGGGGGCCAAAGCTGCCCCTAGTTTTGCAAAAGCGGATCCGGATCCCATGCCAGTTGCTCGAAAAGTGGTAGGATAGGCCTGGAATAATAAAAATACATAGATTTCTTTTAGAAAACACATAACATAAGCTTTAAAAATGTGTGCCAAAGATAAGATATAAGGGCGAGGGTTAATATGTTAGAATATGTTAAATGGTATTTTAAAGGTTATTAAGTTGTTGGGTTATATTAGAAAACAATAATTAACAATATTTTTTTTTATGAATTATGAATTTATTATATTAAAGTGGATAGGTGTCGCTCATTTTATTTTCAATTACCAGTAAAAGAACTTAAATTTCTAGGAGTGTAAAGTTAGAACTTAAACGTGTTCGAAACCAAATGTCATGGGCTAGTCATAATTGAAAGCCAAAAAATATATTTTGTATATTTCAGAGTTATATTCGAAATAATTTTTTTAACAGCCAAGCTCGGGAATACTTAGATCTAAGAAGTGGAAAGAAAATTATTCGACAACGGTATATAGTCAGGTAAAATCCATAAACTAAGTCTAGAGAACAGTTCTAAGCCTATCCTGTTACATCTTAAACTAATATTTCATCGTTTATAACATTAAACAACACAATAAAACAAACACTTTCGCAAAAACATATAATTTCTTATGCTATTTCTTAGAGTAGTAAGATGTGTGGATGAATAAAAAATATATTTTCAAAAACTGCGGAGATAATACATAGCTTTTTTGTTGCGTTATCAGATGACAGAGATAAAATAATCGTATTGTGTCGTTGTAAAAAAATCTTGCAAGAAAAAATTATGGGTTCAAATATTTTGATGCTGAAGCAGATTGCGTTGAGTGTCCTTGTTTGTATTATGATTTATGTATTTTATGTATTTGAGATATATTTTATTAGTTAACGTCACAATTCGATCTTATCCTTCTAAGATTTTTGTTTAAAGTACGTATGCGAAGAAAAATATCCAATTGTTTAACAATAAGGAGCATTTCAATTTAAAACAGCTTAGATTTTGGTTATAAATTCATTAACTCTCCAGTGAAATTCAAAATGAATTTCTCTGGAGAGTTTTGTATCATATTGGAGCTTAACTTTAGTAATACAAACCCATTTTTTTTTTTAAACTTAACTACAATCTGGGGTAAACATGTTCTCTTAAATATTGATTTTTTGCTTGTAGAATCTTTCTGAAGGCAGCGGCAATTTGGCTTATAAGGAACATTACTTTTTTTTTGTTTACGCCGAAGAATATTTTGAGGAGCAAATTCGAATTAATTTTATTTTTAGTTTGTGAAAAATCGAATTAAACAGCATTCGAAAATGTCACAAACCATCATAGAAAAACGTAGTTCAAAGTTTACTTGTTACCCCGTCGGAAGCTTTACAGTTAACTTATGTAATATTATAATTGAAACAAAACCCGAGGTGCTTAGAAATTACCAGGCTATGTTTGCAAATTAGATTTTTATTCAAAAATCTAAAGTTTACAGGAGAAAAGGTTGTATGGGAGGGAATTTAATAATCTTCTGATTTTCCAAAACTGGTATTCAGGAAAAGATTGATCTTTCTATCGTGATAATCAACAAATATGCATTTTCGATTTTTTTTTACCCGAGGCCAGATTGTTAATAAAATTTATAAATAGTTTTTAGCTCAGCTTGGTTAAGTATTTAATTGGAATTCATTGTAAAAAGAAACGCATTCGGAAAAATTCTTCGAAACGAAAGTGAGTAATTACATTGCACAATACATAAAATTTTATTTTTACTACCTCGGATGTTATGATGAGAACAAGCTGTAGAATTCCAGTGCAGTTCGCTCGCATTATAAAGAGGACAACTTGAGTTGGTATTTTACTAAAACAAAAATTAGTTAAAATAGTTTAGCCATGTTATACAATATAAAACTAATTTGTAAAATAAAGTGGAAAAAAACTTTTTTAGTGTTAATTTACTATCACCAACAATAACATACAACTGACTGTCTACAATTGGTAAAAATTTTAGACTTACATCGATTAAAAAAAACAGTCTGCAGTTTGAAACAAAATTTTTGGGAATACATTATCTAAACCTAAAATGGCGGGATCTTATGATCCTATAAGAAACACAAACAGGGATGGTAATTTCCACAATTGCGCCAATGTATATGTGTAACTTATAATTTAATCTGTATTAATTTGTGGTCAGATTTGATGCTTTGATTTCTCAATTTTCTGCCACTACAACTAAATTTGGCTGCTCTGAAAATATAGCTCCGAATTGGAGCAAGCAATTTTCATCCATGTGCAAGTAACATGACAGTACAAGAAAATTTGTAAAATAGTTTTAGAGAATGCGAACTAGAAGTAGAACTACGTTATCTCACAGCCAAATACATTGAGTAATTGATAGAAATATACATTTTCTCCGATTAATTCACAATTATCCGAATGTGGTTGGATCCCAATTGCACCGGATAATTGGAGTCCTACTGTACAGCCCTATCGCTAAGCTTTGGGCGAAGTTGGGTAGCTTTCACTTACCTGTGTGCTTCTATTAGCAGCACCATAACCAGGAAGAAGTTGATGATGCAGGCCGCGCCGAGGAGTTTCCGCCGCTCCGCGTATCTCACCACAAAGGTGAATACAACCAGCCCTGCAACGAGCAGCTAGCATTAGCCAAAGTTAAAACCAGAAGATTTGTACTTAATTTTTCAACAACAGTAATTACAGCCACTTCAACGGTGAATACAACCATCAGCCCTGCAACAAGCAGCTCGCATTAGCCAAAGTTAAAACTAGAAGATTTTTACTCTTCTAGCTTTTCAACTACAGCTACTTCAATAGTGAGTACAACAAGCTTTTGCGAGCTGCAACCAAAGCTTTGCGAGCTTTTACGAGCTGCAACAAACAGCTCTCAAAAGCTCGCATCAGCCAAACTTAAAACTAGAGGATTTGTACTTAGTTTTTCAACAACATTCCTTGATAACTACAGCCACTTCAACGGTGAATACAACCAGCCCCGAAAAAAGCAGTTCGCCTTAGCCAAATTTAAAACTAGAAGATTTTTACTTGGTTTTTCAACAACAGTTCTTGACAACTACAGCCACTTTAACGGTGAATACAACCAGCCCTGAAACAAGCAGCTTGTATTACAAAAAGTTAAAACTGGAAGATTTTTACTTCGTATTTCAACAACAGTTCTTGATAACTCTAGCCACTTCAATGGTGAATACAACCAGCCCTGCAACAAGCAGCTCGCATTAGCACAAATTTGAAACTAGAAGATTTTTACTTCGTATTTCAACAATAGTTCCTGAAAACTCCAGCCACATCAATGGTGAATACAACCAGCCCTGCAACAAGCAGTTCACATTAGCCAAAGTTAAAACTAGAAGATTTGTACTTAGTTTTTCAACAGCAGAGTAACTACGGCCACTTCAACGGTGAATACAACCATCAGCCCTGCAACAAGCAGCTCGCATTAGCCAAAGTTAAAACTAGAAGACTTTTACTTTGTATTTCAACAACAGTTCTTCATAAATACAGCCACTTCAACGGTGAATACAACCAGCCCTGCAACAAGCAGTTCGCATTAGCCAAAGTTAAAACCAGAAGATTTTTACTTTGTATTTCAACAACAGTTCTTGATAAATACAGCCACTTCAACGGTGAATACAACCAGCCCTGAAACAAGCAGCTCGCATTAGCCAAAGTTAAAACACGAAGAATGATTTTTACTTAGTTTTTTAAACAACAGTTCATCATAACTACAGCCACTTCATTGGTGAATATAACCAGCACTGCAACAAGTAGTTCGCATTAGCCAAAGTTAAAACAAGAAGAATGATTTTTACTTAGTTTTTTAAACAACAGTTCATCATAACTACAGCCACTTCATTGGTGAATATAACCAGCACTGCAACAATTAGTTCGCATTAGCCAAAGTTAAAACAAGAAGAATGATTTTTACTTAGTTTTTTAAACAACAGTTCATCATAACTACAGATACTTCAACGGTGAATACAACCAGCCCCTCCAACAAACAGTTCAAATTAGCCAATGTTAAAACTAGAAGAATGATTTTTATTTAGTTTTTCATCAGCAGTTCTTGACAACTACAGCCACTTCAATGGTGATTACAACCAGTTCTGCAACAAGCAGTTCGCATTAGCCAAAGTTGAAACTAGAAGATTTTTACTTAGTATTTCAACAATAGTTCTTGAAAACTACAGCCACTTCAATGGTGAATACAACCAGCCCTGCAACAAGTTTGTAGTTTGGGATATGAAAGTGGGTAACGGACTGAACGATTAAAAACCTTCCACTTTTTACGTTATAAACATAGTTTGGAAGCTAAAAAAAACCGCCTGTATGTTTTTATAAGGTCGGAGAAATGTAGCTTAGAGAATATTTTGTCCATTGGATTAACACAGAAGCACTTTGGTTAGGAGACCCGCGCTAGATCGGGTTCATTTGCTTTTAAGGGGTCACAGGAGTCTTAAAAATGTGCAAAGAAGGTACTACAAAACATAGTTTGACCTTTCATGTAATTTTTGAACTACTCAATGTATAAGTATAATTTTTTATATGTAATTCTACAACACATTTATTTATTATTAAACAAGTTTTAAAATGTATGAAACTTTAGCCAAAACTAAAATAAATGATATTAAACATGAAGCTATTTGAACTCATTGTGATTAGGCTTGCGCGGCAAATTGTGAGGTCAAAATTTAAAAAAATGACCAATAAAATGACTTTATATTGTACAAATATGTACAGACAAGGACTTATACCTAAATTCTCAGCTCAATTTTAATTAGAAATTATTTTAAGAACTTTTTTCTAAAAAAATTAATAAAAATTTAAAAATTTTGATTTTAAATTTTTTTTAAAATTATTTCTAATTAAAATTGAGCTGAGAATTTAGGTATAAGTCCTTGTCTGTACATATTTGTACAATATAAAGTCATTTTCTTGGTCATTTTTTCAATTTTGACCTCACAATTTGCCGCGCAAGCCTAATCACAATGAGTTCAAATAGCTTTATGTTTAATATCATTTATTTTAGTTTTGGCTAAAGTTTCATACATTTTAAAACTTGTTTAATAATAAATAAATCTTGTAGAATTACATATAAAAAAAATTATACTTATACATTGAGTAGTTCAAAAATTACATGAAAGGTCAAACTATGTTTTGTAGTACCTTCTTTGCACATTTTTAAGACTCCTGTGAATCCTTAAACCAATGACGCACCTGCTGCAAAATGTCAATGCTGCAATGGTTATAAAATAACGCTCGCTATTCGGAGAGGTCTGTAGCTTGAATGAATAATCCGAATGCATCAAACATTGAGACACTTACTAATCAAGAAGGGGGGAAAAGAATGGAATCATAAAAGAGACAGAAACCTAAAAAATAATGATAAATCCAGGGGTTCTACATTACGAAGCGTGGCCAATTATTGCCAACATAGCTAATTACGCCTCGTAATTTAGAACTCTGGTCAGGAGACGGGTTTCTTTTTTTTATTTATCATGAAAAAAAAAACCTCGTCTCTTGAAGAGGGTTCTAAATTACGAGGCGTAAGCAATTATGACCAATTTCGGAGAACACATCCACTTACGCCTCGTAATTTAGAACACTGATCAAGAGATGATGTTTTTTTTTTCTTCATGATTCCTTTCCTTACCTTCCTTTCTTGACTAGTAAGTGTCTCGATGTTTGTTGCATTTGGATTATTCATTCAAGCTACAGAACATTCCGAATAGCGAGCGTTATTTTATGAACACCCGGTAGACTTACCAGGTATTTCCGAGAAACTGTTGATCAACACTTCGTTGTATTTCAAATTTTCTGGCAGAATGCACCTGTGACGGGAGAAGAAAAAACTTCCTGGTTCTGTATAGTTGGTGACAGGCTTCATGTTAATCAAATCTTCGGGGACTGTAAAATCAAAAATTGATATTTTAAAATGGTTTTACTTGATTGTGAATATTAATTAGATAGTTTCAGATGACGTATTCCTCCAGCTTTCATTCATGAATTTCCTTCAAGCCCCAGCTGGTGCTTTGCTCCAGCGTAACATTTATTTACCACGATAGGGCCGTCCGTGGCCGAGTTGTAGGGCATCAGCCTAGAGATTCAACCTTTTCAGAAGTGCGGGGGGTCGAATCCCTCATACTACCAGTCATCCTGTGAATCGGATCTGTGCTGGTAATGGTAGAAAAATCCCCAATTAATCACGGATGTGCCCAAGTACAATTGGATAGACGTGCTCGTGGAGTCCAAAGTCCCGAAAAGTCCTCGATGTTCCGTTGGGTGCTCGCTCATGTGTCGAACTCGTCACTTTACCGGTGTTCTAAATTACGAGATATTATTGGCTGTGTTAGAGCTCCTGCAGGAGGCTAGAAATAGGCTGCAAGAAACGATTACCTTACGTTAGCAATCGAGACTAGAGAAAAAAATTAAATTCATCTAACATTTCTGTTGCCTCTCAAGAGCTGCAACATGCCCAATAATAATCAATTCAATCCATTAATTGTGAAATGGTAAAAATTACTTTGTAACAATTTTTTAAAAAAAGCTTATTTTGGATTTCTCGACGTATCATGACAACGTTTGACAACTTAAGTTACGCTTACACGGGAACAGTTGAAATCTAACACCTAAATGTGTTCTCGTATATTTCGACTAATAAAAAACTTCGATAACCGATTATTACGTATTGAAATAAATAACTTACCCATGATGTTGCCTTTATCAATGACATATGGAGCGAGAAGAGTAATTCCATAGTAATGGAAAGATGCGGCGAATCTGAGAAAGAAATCAAGCGTAAATAAATGAAATTCCACATTTTTATAATGATTATTTAAAAAAATATTAGGCTGTACACATGTTGTTGTCGTCTGCCTCCAGGCCATAGCCTGGAAGGCAATAGGATTGTAGTAGCATCCGTTGGATAAGACTTTGAGTACCCATGAGAGGGTGGATGTCTGACTTGTACTCCGAGATGGCGCCACCTCCTCAATTAAGGTATGTCAGTGGCGGGGAGGGTCAATTTTCTCCAGACGATCTGCACCCATGGTACACTGCGCTATGATCGACCACCAGACTTTCGGACCCACACGAGCACGCTCTCCGCAGGTACTCAGTACAACCCAAATATTCATGCCTCATCCGGGATTCGAACCCGGGCCCACTCGCTTGGCAAGAGAGGGCCGAAACCACCATACTAGCTGGACGACGTCTGCACGCACAATTATAAAATAAAAAATTTGTAAAACAGCAGCGAAACTAGGTCTGCTTGGGCCATATCACATGGGCGAAAATTCTTCAACTCAGCCATAACTTCAACGCAAAACTCAAAGGTTATTTGCAATCGGTCGTCTGCTACGGAAGTTGAGGTTGAAGAAGTTACACATCGTTGCATAATGATAGAACCACTATGTCGTTTCTACCTATCCAATAATAATTTAAAGAAATCATTGAAATTAATACTTCTATTGAAAATATACTATATAAGAATAAAAATAACAAAATGAATACATAATTAACTTTTCATGTAATGAAATAAAAATGCAAATATTACGTCGGAAAATGACAGGACCAGTTCTATTTAATTCTTTGTAAATGAACCTTTTTTGGATATAACTTCAAAAATTCAATCAGGCATGCTTTTAACTGGACTTTTGAGCACATCTGCATTAATATTTTCCCATTCTGTTATAATAGCGTCTTTCACTCCTTAGATGCGTATTGCTTTCCGTTTGCGTATACGGCCCTGCTTAGGATACCCCAAAAGTCTCTATTGGGTTCACTTCAAATCAGGAGAACAAGGTGGCTATAGAGTTAATAACCTGCACTGCGTTATCCAGCAACCATCCCCAAGACGAGTTGGCAACATGAATACTGGCATTATCCTGTTGGAATTTCAAAAATGGACCCTCCATTTTTTTTCTCCAAACGGCAACAAATTGTCATCCAACATGTCTTGGCAGTCTTCTGCTTTCATTCTACAAGAGGGGAACACAGGCTACCAATATAAAGACTTCTACTTCTTGCGGACGATCCTTATTACAGTTCTGTGAGATAATGCGTTATCAACTGACTGAACAACCAGGTATATGCTTTCGAAAAGTAACTGTTGCTGTATCAATGACTGTATACCTCACTAACTGTAAGCCTACTTTTGGGCCACCATGTATTTCACCGTAAGTAGGTATAACAGAATCTTTCCTTGTTGAAACGACTCTTTGTAATTACAACCAATAAGAAAGTAAAGTAAATGTTGCTCTCAAAGAGTTCTATAGTAGGGTAGAGACTGAACCTACCAACCGCACCATGGACCAACACGGAGACAATACAGGGTGGCATGTGAGGCCCGATGGCCGAGGGGTTTGGATCGCTGGCCATAACGCTAGCAGTCCGAACGCGCTGTAACGGATGCGGGTTTTATTCTCGCATTTGCCCGGGGTGTACTTCCTTTCTCAGCATCAAATTTATAAATTAACTAGCACTTTTGCCACTCTATAGGCACGTTTACATGAGCCATCGAATCCATTGATTGAAGAGCAAACTCAGCAATTTTTTCCCATTTGGGGATTTTTCCCCAGACAGAACCGGAACTGCAGAGTTCATTGGGGGTTTCGCAAACCCTCCAATAAAGGAGGGTTTGATGTGTCATACCATGGAATCGGCCACAGACTATCACTGGAATTGCAGGGTTCATTGGGGGTTTCGCAAACCTTCCAATGAAGGACTGCTTGATGTGTCATACCAAGGATTCGGCCACAGACTATCATTTGGGTTATAAATACTGCTCGACCTCTTTTCAACCAATGGGGATTTTGGCAATCCATGGATGCGATGGCTCATGTAAACGCGCCTAAAGCCTTGGTTTCCTCGGAGTCTGTCGCCAGAAAAATGCGACCGCTATTGTACGTGGATGACGTCACACTACCGGCCACCGCTTCATCGGAACGTTACGTTGACAAGAAACTGGAAACCTAGCGAACTCACTCAACTCAACTCTGAATGGAAAATTTAGGTTCTTCGTGATTACTCACAAAATCAATTAGCATTTCTTCCTCGGCAAGCGTAAAATAACTCTCGCCTTCCGTCATTTCCTCAAATTTTTAATTTTTGGCAAGCACACCTGCATACCACGCAACAGACAACAGCAAAAAAACGTCGTCATCAGGATTTCCCCAACGAACTCAACAGCAACTTTATCTGGCGGTCGTTTGAGTTTTCTGGCAACGCTCCCGAGGAAACCACTCTAGAGTAATCAATGTCAGTAGTTTGTAAGACGTCATTCACCGCACTTGTCCGACCGCTTAAACCTGTTGACGGACTCCGAGGAAACCGAGGTTTTATTCGGGCTTCATAGTGAGCCATGGCTGCCGATGGCAGCTCAGTGCGAGTCGTTCCTCTACCCTACTACACTGCTCACAACAATAAGGGGAGCGCATGGTTTAAACTCTTTCAACCCCAATGATTCCATTTGGAATCACGAGCTTGCGATTTTTTTCTTACTAAGTAGAACTATTACTTATTTATCGTTAGATGGAAGAATCATGTCTTTTGAAAAAATAAATAATGTTTGTTTCAATTGAATGAAAATATGAAAAGCATGGTAAAATAAAATTCACTAACAAAAACTTTTATGAAATAAATTGACCATAAATTCTTAACGCTTGCATTCTTAGAAGTCTAAAATTTGATTTCATCGTTTTTTTCAATCAAATTTTTAAAAAAAATTATTTTTATAAATTATTCAAAAGTTATGATTTCAATTTTTTGCCCCTTAAATTTTAATTTTAAAAATTAAGATTTGTTTTCCTGTTTTTTATCATTTCAATCTGGATGCGTAAGGAATCTATTTCACAAATTTTAGATTTTTTGAATGAAGAACAAAACTCTGAAACTGTAAGGGTTAACAAAAGTACGCAAAGCGCTCCCCTAATTGTTTTGAGCAGTGTACTATAGAACTCTTCGGTTGCTCCGTGTCACTCACGATATGTACCACAGCAGCAGCGTTGTCCTGGTGTAGGGTCCCCTTATGAGGCTGAGGAGGTCCCCCTGTACCTCCAGCTCCTCTGGGGGGATCCTCTTGAGCTGGGTGGCCTCGAGCCGAGAGCCGTTCATCTGGAGGAGCTTGGCGAGCTCGGCCACCGCCTTGTCGTGCTTGCCGCTCACCAGGTACCAGCGAGCGCTCTCCGGGAACCACTGTCGAATAGACATAGAAGGCACGTTTACATGAGCCATCGAATCCATGGAATAAAGAGCAAACTCCACAAATTTTCCCTCTAGGGGATTTTCACCCAGGCAGAACTGGGATTACACGGTTCATTGGAGGTTTTCGCTAACCTTCCAATCAAGGAGGGTTTGACGTTTCATAACCTGGATTCGGTCGCAGACAATCATTTGGGTTAGAAATCCTGCTCGACCCCTTTTTTTCCCTAATGGGGATTTTGGCATTCCATGGATTCGATGGCTCATGTAAACGCGCCTAATGGTGAACGTCACGGTTGCAATTCAACGGGACAAATGCTCAACCAGGTCTTCTACTTGAATTGCACTGCGGCTCAACAAATAGTACGAAACCTATTCGCGGCAGAGTTAGGCAAATTTTAATTGCATGTACAATTAAAGGTTAACAATTAATTAATTGGTAAATGTAGCCACAATAACTAAAACTTCATCAATTGCAATTGTTTAAAATAACAATTAACAATTATTTAATTGTTAACTGTGGTAGTAACAATTACCAATTTATTAATTGTTAATATTTAATTGATCTTGCAATTAAAATTTGCCCAACACTGGTCTTAAGTCTAAGACTTACAGCTTAATTTTCCTAAATCTTTACTCCTTTCGTTTTAATCCAAAAAGTTAATTGTTAGTTTTAATTGTTTCGTAAAACGACTAAAAAAGTTTATTGCAATTATTTTAATTGTAAGTTGCAGTTGGCAAAGGTTAATCAAATTAATTTAATTGCTATGTTCATTAAAAGTTCAATCACGATTAATTTAGTTGTAATTAATTTAATTGCAATTACTTTTTATAGTCGATTAACAAGTTAATTGACAAATTAAATTATTAATGCCCAATAATGATTCGCGGAAAGCCGAGTATATTTTCCATGTTCGGATCTCTCATTCTGAACAGTCAACAATCCGACCCGGACGCATATTTCGAATCCTTACATTCAACCGACACTATGACAGTGACGTCAGACTTGCTGGGCGGGAACGAAATAAATGTAACCAATCATTGGCCGTCTTGGTGCAATGAGCGTTCTGTAAGCAATTATTGTTTTGTAGGGTTCATCATTATTTCGAGATTTTAATTATTCACACAAAAAAATACTAAAATTAGCTGAAAAAATATTGAATGGTGTTTATATGTGCAAATTGAAGTGATGATTATTATAGCTAGATAATTTTAGATGTTTTGAGCGCAAATGACAGATTTTAGATCTCGAATTTTGTGCTCGTGCTGCCATCTATATTCCAGTACAGCAACTCAATCCTACCTAATATAGCAAACATTAAAAAAAAAACATTCTTGAATTTTACTAAAATATGTAGTTTTAAAAAATATTCCTTTTTCCGGAAACATCGGAGTTAAATAAGAACTCCCCTCCTCTTTTAATAAATGTTTTTACTTAATTTTTTGATCGAATGTGCAATTAATATACAGGTTTCAAGGCTTCCGAATAATATCATGTACCTAAACATAGTTAAGCTTCATTTTTACCCTGCTAAAACATGTTCTCAAATAATACACCGGATTCGAAATCTATCCCTATATTCGGAATGTATTCCTATATATTTCACAAAGCCTGTGATAATGTAATTACACTCCCTTAACTGGGGATTCAATAAATATTTTTTTAAATAGAAGTTATTTACTGACAATATATTATTGATATTAATAATATAAAACACTTGTTTCTCATTCTCCTATTTAATGATTTAAAAATTACTGAATATATGTTTCTATGAATTAGCTATATGTGTCTATTAGATATAATAAATGTTCTGTTCTATTGAATGATAGTTAATAGTAGTCATATTGCTAAAAAAAATCAATACGAACCCTTACAAATTTGTCAGTCTTCTTTGACAATCGCTAATTTAACCTTTAATTAAATTTTCGCAGTGTAATCACAATTTTTTGATTGCCCTTTATTCTCTTCAGGAGACACTTTCATAAAGACTTTTCATTTCCCCGCCCAGTAGCTTGACGTCACTGTCATAGTGTCGGTTGAATGTAAGGATTCGAAATATGCGACCCGGACGGATCGTGTGATGTCCCAGAAAACTTCCTAGCCTTATTAGTTATATATAAGTCGGCCCTAGCATAGACATTGTATAGCCTAGGGTTGTTCAATATCCTTTTCTAATAAGACATTTCCAATAATTCGGTGTTTGTTTGTAATAAAAATACCACATGAAAATTTATAAACAAAATTAAAGTTATCGCAATTTAAGTAATTGTTTATTTAAAAAATGTAATATCAACATACAACAATGTGTACAAGTTCATTATTATTTATCCTTGTCATTTTTTCCCAATACATTGCAAATGTCTACTTCATTTAGAAGAAAACGTAAAACTTTATTCCATTTTCTTCCCTTCGAATCACGAGACTAATATCACAAAATATCGCATGGCTTTGCAGTTTAACCCTTTCAGTCCCAGTGATGCCATTTGGAATCATCACTTTCAAAATTTTATTCCAAATGTTTATGCACCGTTATGGCATCCAAACACACATCATTCGATTCTTCACACTTCGTTCCATTATGCAGTATTTTACATTAATCTCAATAGATGTCAGAACTACCATTTTTTTATATTTAGAAAATAGCTAATAAGCATTTCACCTGATTTTTGAAAAGTTCACTTCAGTTCCACATGTTTAAAACACAATTTAAACTATTTCAGTAAAAATAATTACTATTTTTTTAATAATACGGTCAGATACCTTAAAATATATAACTCGAAGTGATTTTAGGTAATATATATATTTTTTTATTTTGTTGTTTTCTACAGTTAAAAAAATTTGGCATTATTTCAAAAACCATTTAACCTTTTGTCTACTGTACTGGTACAGTTGCCTGCTGCATAGATTAAATACACTCTAGATCTGAAACTCTGATTGGATTAGCATTGAGGATTTTATGTATTGAAATTGGCATAGACACTAGTGCCCCATATTGTGTCTAAGGGAACTAATGCAATGGCTGCCTTTTTCAAGAGAGGTAGCTCTAGTGCGACGATAATTCAAACCTACCTACCTAGGAAAAACTGAGCAGTAGCATTACAATTGGAAAGTACAATTATGCCAATCAACAAATCAATCGTTAATAGTGTATTAGTTCCTTTCAACACTTTTGATTTAATGCGCTAGGTATCAGATTGACTTACTGGTCTAGAGGATTCTTTGTCTATGGGCCTACTGTTGCTGGTATACATGTTGTACCATCAGTTGGCAAAAGGTTAAAAAAATACAATGATTTTTTTTTCTCATGGAACTCTTATTTTTGACCTGAAATAAGCTTATTTTGTTAATATCAGATGTTTCTATAATGTAGTAAATTTCTGGGGCTGTAAGGGTCAAAAGTCTCATCTTTCGACGAATGGACCATAGTATGTTTAGTACAATACGTACATTACGTACATTCATTCGTATACAATACGTACATTCATGGAGAAGAACACCAAGAGGGAAGGGACGGAGGCCAGCGCAACTATGTAACGCCAGTCTTCGGGGCGGCGCGCCACCAGCCACGTCATCAGAATGAGGGAGACGAAGCCGAAAGACCAAAAATACTGGAAAAAAGAAACGAAAAAAACTGTAAGGCAAAAAAAAACCACCTGTAATTTTTAATTTGTTGATGCAAGTCAAATTTATTTATATTTTTTGGAACATTTTTTACCCTATTATTTTTGAAACTGTCTAAAGAATATACATTAAATAAAAAAAACTACTTGAAAATAGCGAATACTGGAGATGTTTTCATGATTCGTCTCTGTGCACTTTGGTGCAGCACTGTATATAGTGGCCGCCTTATTCAATTGGCTTGTTTCATATGACGAAACTGTTTCCAGTTCCAATCATTGATTTTTTACGATTTCATTCCGTCGTTTCGGTTTCACTTGCAACACGCAGTCTTTTTGTCTGCTCTGTATTATTTTAGAATTCTTTAAGTACAGTTTGTTCTTATTCTTTAAGATTTATCGGTGTTAATTTAGTTAAAGTTCAACTTTTCATATCATCACCAAAACGCCAATGTTAAAATTCAGCAGGACCAAGAATGAAAACAATACTGATGGAGTTGTTGCCACTCAAAACGGGAAACATGCCCATTGGATTGTATCAAAGGCCACTGAAAAAATGTCGTCCTAATGGTTTTATCACTAATATTTTCTTAAGTTGAGCGTTACATATTTGGAAATCTTTCTGGTAGCAGGTGATACGGAGCTTCAATTGACTAAGCATTACCACTATGGCACGGTAAGTACAGTGAAAATGATGAACCGTCGCTCGTCGCTGTAAATAACATTCCTAAGTAAAGAGATATTAAGGTACTTTTTCAAGTAAACGAAAAAAAAAACAGTAATAAAAAGTTATGCAATATAAATGTTTACTCACTCTTAAGTAAAATCCCGCAATTCCACGACCCTTGGCAGGATAATATTCAGCACACAATGTAAATCTGAGAAAGATATAGCTTTTTTAAAAATCAAGTACCTACAGATATATTATTACCAAAGTGTAATGAAGGTCATCTCTCTCTCTTTCTCTCTCTCTCTCTCTTTTCTTTGTTGACATATATGTTATAATATTCAACCCATTAAAGACCCATGACGGTGAACTAGCGTTCTATACTACTAGGCGTTTGTTTGGGCTTAATATCGAAGCGATCAATAGCTTCGGTTAGCAAACCTTTTTTTGTATTGGTTTTTGACTTGGCAATATTTCTGTCGTATTCTTATCTCGACGTTTTGGCCACTTTTATTTGCCTCACCCTGTACAATGCTAATTTTTGGGATGTCCTGACCTGATACTCTATTTGGTTAGGTCTTGCCTAAGAATAGCAAAGTTTAAACGTTTAAAAGTATTACCCTTGAGTCGCTCCTCCAAACACAAATCCCGTCACCAGTCTCATGATGACCAAAGTTTCGTAGTTAGGCGAGAGAGCGCTGAAGGCACCGAACACGAACAGGAAGAATAAGGAGATCGCCAGACACTGCAGACAGAGACGCAAAACCAATTAATAACAATACTGTCTACTGTCTTTTAAGACACAACACGAGAAATAAACTATCCTACACTGCTAAAACATACCCAGTTTTTTGACACCCAGGCAGTTTTTTTAAAAAGTCATATACTGAAAAAAAAATTGTAAATTTGCGAGTAATTGCCCATAAATTTTATGGGTAACAGCCTTATTTGAGGAAAAATGGACTGACTCGCTAAATAAACGGCCTTATTCCTTAGACTGTTGGAAAATTAGGGCTATTCCCGTATTTTTACAGTTTTAGCATAACTTTTGAAAAAATTGTTAGTTCTTTTTAATTTTTTCTTATTATACTAATAGACTGGTTCTTATAAAATTGCAAAACTGAATTTTAAACAAAGAAACTCAAAAACAATTTCAGGCCACAAAACAATGCAGAAAATTCCTTAACGTCGTATGTCCCGAATGTCAAATGTTTAGTTTAGTTAAATGTTAGTTACCAATACCCCCCCCCCCCCCAAAAAAAAAGTAAAATAAGCTGCGTGGCTTTATTGGTTTCCTTACAGTCCCCCAGGGTTGAGGTTAATTTTTGCTTGGTAACTGATTTTTTTTTCTAAAAATATGTTTAAGTGGAGCATAAGGAGTAAAAAAATCCATTTTTATTAATACAGTTAGTTTCAACACAAAAAAGACCGGAAAACAGGGTGAATGTCCTTACCATCCGGTCCTGACCTTCCGATCCTTCCGTCGCAATTATCTAGGGATGGATAGAAACCGGTTTTTTAAGACTAACCGGTTTTTTGTGACTTAGGGTTTAATTGAAAATAGTTATTTTTGGTAAGGGGGGGGGGCTGTTTAGACCGGTTTTTTAACATCGTTTTTTTTACTGTAAAATCTCTTTTTTTTTCTTTTTTTTTTACAAATAAGCATTGCTGAACTTTTTCCGTTATTCTAGAACCAGTATAAGCATTTTTTCCCACATATGAAGTGACGTTTAAAAAAATGCTAGTTTTTGTACCTGAAGTTAAAAAATTATCGTAGAACTGTGCATGCACAAGATAGCTAGTTTTAGCTCCGGTCTTTCGAGATATTTAGTGGCCGAGCAGGTATGAGGCAGGGCCGGATTTCTAAATAGGCTAAGTAGGCTGTAGCCTATATCGGCAAAATTTTGGGGGCGGCAAATTTTATGACTAATTTAAGCGGCATTTGGCAAAAAGTTATTGTAAAAATACTAAATACAAAAAAATTACATTAATGCGTAAATCGTAAACATGGTACTAATATTTAGTAGTAAACATGGTAGCTGCGAGGGCAATTGTACGCTGTCCCCCGGAATTGGAAGTTGAAAGAACAATAGTGGAACAGTTTAAAAAAAAATTTGCCCAATATTTCGCTTTCGATTTAGAATGTAAAGGTACATAGATGATTTTAATATGTATAGAAAGAGAGGAGTCAAGAAAACTATATCTTGTGGCAAATCGATAGTAGCAGGCTACAGGCGGCAAATCGTTTAAAAATATCATAAAAATGCCATCTGCCTTTTGAAATGTACGAAAAAAATACCATTTAATTCTAAAATTACAAAAAATACTATAAAATTACAACAAGAGCGTTTCACGTTTTATTAAAGTCACTAAAAATATTCCAAAATGCAGATAGTATATTTTTGGTATTTTTTGGTAATTTTAGAATAAATTTTAGTTTTTCGTTGCACTTTTCTCCTTGAAGTGTTGGCAACACTGGCCCCATACACTACCAATTTTGCTCTTAATGTACGTCCCG
Organism: Hylyphantes graminicola; assembly: GCA_023701765.1. NCBI lineage: Eukaryota > Metazoa > Arthropoda > Arachnida > Araneae > Linyphiidae > Hylyphantes > Hylyphantes graminicola. Next base: position 10,611,737 of record CM043114.1, read on the forward strand.
TCGTTAGTATTGCAGGTCACGGGATCCGCCACTTTAATACTTTAGTTTAACTATGATCTCTACGGTTCGTGCCGTACACTTGACGGGATATATTTTGCAGTGTGCAAATTTGCAGTGTCATTCCAGGAAACATTTTGTCGCTAACTATTAAAATATATACGTATTATTATTAAGGAAATTATATATTTTTCAAACTTGAATACAAAGTATTGAGCTAAATCTTACTTTTCTTCTACCGAACACGTCGGCTATGATACCAAAAAGAGGAGCTCCGAAAAGCATACCGATGAATAGAATCTGCAAAGAAATCTGCTTTTTATAACGTCTCCTAAAAAACGGTCAAATCGGTTACTTTTACAAAAGTATTCGAAGCAATTTTAAAGACCTGTAGGTTATCTACATTTATCATTAAAAAAACAGCTTGCAAAAATAATTAAAAAATAATATAATAAAATTGTATACCTACAAAAATTATCATTATTTTAATGTTTTAATTTTTTCACCTACCGATGTGAGTAGGGCTGCTTGCCACCTACACATGGTCCAATGGCAGGCTATGAAGCTCACAGTCATGGACATCACTCGAATTTCGAATGCATCGGCAAACTTAAAATACATGGAAAAGAAACGGTTTTGATAGAGTTTAAAAAACAAATATAGCGTGTTTACATGAACCATTGAATCCACGGAATGAAGAGCAAACTCAGCAATTTTTCCCTCTTGTGGATTTTTCCTAGACAGAACTGGAATTGGAAGGTTTATTGGGGGGGTTTCGAAAACCATCCAAAGAAGGAGGGTTTAATGTTTCATACCGTGGATTCGGCCACAGACTATCATTTGGGTTAGAAATCCTGTTCGGCCTCTTTTTCCCCTAATAGGGCTTTTGGCATTCCATGGATTCGATGGCTCATGTAAACGCGCCTTATGTTTTGCAGTACCACCTAGACTAAATAATGCCGGCTTATTTGTGCTGTATGACGCCTCTTTCGACAACAAATTTTGATATTATTGCAACAATTCGAAAAGGGGCAGAGAGTGGTTTGTTTGTGCGAAAGAAGGTAATTCTTGACGTAACTGCCGCGTCACTGTCGACCTTGACCGTTCTAGTTTTGGCGAATTAGCTGCCTGTTGGTTTGTTTGCTGGTTTTAACCTCTTAAGGCCCGAGCAAAATCCCACACGTATATTCTTAATCTAAACATACTTTTCATACTAATATATGCTAAAAAGTATGTTTCTCAAAGATTTTTTTAAAAAAAAATTATGCTTTATAGTTGGATTGGATTACATATATTTTCAGGCTTGTGTGCTTGGTCGCAAGGACCCGCTTATAAACCATCGTCAAGTAGGACAACACAAGACACACACAAACACATATGACTGATGTTGCCATCTGTGCTTTATAGTTATACTTAGGGACAAGCCTTAAACTCTAAAAATACACATTTTTGTGCTATAAATGCAAAAAAAGCAGTATCAGTTATCTGTAGTTGACAGATTATTTTTACATTGTTTTTAAGGAAAATGCCTTTAAAATTAACTACTAAACGAATATTTTGAAAAGTTTGAAATAAATTTAAAATAATTTTTTTAAAAACTCTAATATTATATTGACCTTCATTCAACTTCATTTTGTATAAGAATAAATGACTGATACCTGTATTCAAAGTCTGAAAACTGATATTTCAATCTTCTTTTATCTTTAGGTCAATTCCGGAACTAATTAGCTTGTTAATTGTTTGAGGGGAGGTTTTAAAAAATGTCCCCAACTATGAACGCCAGGTCGCAAGAGGAAAGGACAACAGTTGACGTAACTGTGACGTCACCTAGGCGTGGCCGTTAAAGTTGTCCATTAATCTTATCTCAAAAACCGCGAGATTGAGTCTTGAAGGATTATTAAAAGAATGGATACAGTAATTTTAAAATAATTACATTTTGATATGTACCTACCCACCCTAGACCAGCTAAAAAAGTAATGTAGTGTTGGAATCTTCCATATCCAGCAATGTCAACCATCTCGTCAAAAGTGAACTCTTTGCCTAAGGAGGGAAACATTATTTTAACAAATTATTTTACAGTTAAGTCAAGTTTTACTAAGCACTCTAAAGCTCCCGCAGAAAAAAAGTTTATATTTAAAATTAAACTGTAAATTTTCTTTTAAAATAATACACTGCTCAAAACAATTAGGGGAGCACTTTGTGCGTTTTTGTTACTGGCTTTCAGTCTCAACTTTTTATATGTTATACGAAAAATTGTGAAATTTATTTATTATGCACCCAGACTAAAATGGCAAAAAACAGCAGGGAATATCTTAATTTTTTTAAACTAAAATTTAAGAGGAAACAAGAAGTTAAAAGAACTAAAATAGCCTACTTTCCTGTTATTTAAATACTTACTAAAATTCTTATCTTGAAAAAACTAGGTTCGTTACAGTAAGTGACATCAACAACCGTTTTTCCACATTAAATGTACATACATTAGAAAAAATTTCACTAAACACAGCATCCAGCTATAATTTCAACTTAATAAAATTCGTAAAGCCAATTATGTTCATTAATTTTCTATCGTCAATGAAATAAATATTATTTATCGTCCTCATAATTATTTGCAGTTATAAATAAATATTTAATTATTCGTAGAACGAAAACCGTAAAACTACTCCAAAATGCACTTAAAATAGGAAATGTAAATTAACAAGTAGGTTTGTAACAGAATCTGTCACTTAACCCGCTTCCACAACAGTTGTGTTTAACAGGTAAGAAGGCGCCAAACACAGCATTAATTCTATATTAAACATTTACCCGCTAAATTCGGAAAGTTTCATTTATTTTATTTCGAAAATTAAATGATTATTACTTAAATCATTTGCAAAAATTTATATTTCAAAGAATAAATATGTAATAGTTCTCGCTTTTAAATAGAATGAAAACATTGCATACCAACATACAAAGAATCTCGAAGTGAAATATATTTAACGTCATTTCAAACTGATCGTTGTCACAAAAATAAATTTATTTTAATTTATTGTCTAAAAGAATTAAAGTTTCTTGAGCGATTGTTGCGATGGCAATGATGATTTAATTCGATTAAAAATGGCTTCCTATGATTCCTATTTTTAAATGAGCACTAAATTTTGAGGTTTTTTAAATAATTGAAGTATTTAGAATTCGAATTCTTTTCTGAAATTTTCAATGTATTCTCATTTCAATATGCTGAATTTTTTTGACGTATCTCACTTGTCCGTAGTATTTGTAGTAGACGGACAGACGGACGGACATCGACAGCATGTCAATACCTACCTTTTCATTTTTTTTTAATTCTTCGAATTAAATTGTCGAACGCTTGAAGGCAACATGACTTACGCGGCTTCAACCAATCAGAAACGTCAGAAACGCTGAAAGTAAGTGTGGCGGTGTGCTTGTTTTGTGCCGGGGCTGCTTCAGGTTGCGTCCCGTGGCTTTGGTAGAGATTGTTGCTTAGCGCTAGAGCTACGTGATACCCTGGAGCAGTCCCACGGAAACTAGCCAGATTGTATAGATGAGCAATCCTGCATTGGCAGTATCCTCATATTAGTCTTGCGTGTTTGTCTGCGGAGCAAACAAATAGGAATTGCGTAGCAATTCCCGGGGGTTGGCGAGCGGTAGCCAGCAGGGGACTTTGCCCCCTAGTATTTACAATAATGTTTCTACAGCCACACTTTAAGTAAAAAACTTACTTTTGAGTTCATCCTCTAAAGCTCTGTCTGCATCTTCAAGGTCTAGAGCTTGCGCACTGTCTTCATCTTCAACGTTTACATCTTGCTCACTGTCTTCCTCTTCAACGTTTAGATCTTGCTTACTGTCTTCATATTCAATGTATAGAGCTTGCGCACTGTCTTCATCTTCAATATCTAGAGCTTTCGCACTGTCTTCATCTTTAACATCTAGAGCTTGCTCATTGTCTTCATCTTCAACGTCTATAATTTTCGCACTGTCTTCATCTTCGGCATCTACAGCTTTAGAGTTTCTCGAATCTTCCGCCTCATTCTCGATATTTTCTGCGTTTACCGAATCCTTTTTCAAATCCCCCTTTACGTCATCTCGTGCTTCATGTACAGATTCTTGGCTTATTTTTGAGTCCAGGCCTTCTTTTATGTCGTATGAATTTTCGGTATCTGTCGAACGTTTTTGATAGGGCGTCTGATGATTATCAGAATTTTTCTCAGTATCAACAGTTTTGGTACCTGGGTTTGGGTTATCTTCTGCTTCACTACATTCCAAATTTTTATTGGGTTTTTGAGGAATCTTCATTTTGTTTTGACGAGTTTTTATTTTTGCTTTTACCGAAAATGTTCTTGAGCATTTTTTAAACTCTGGTCTTGATTATTAAACTGCGCTCCTTATATGGTAAACAATCCATCAGGTTAGGGTTTTCTAAAGTTTCAATACCCAACAACAAAGATATCTGTAAAAAAATATTGTCCTGAAACGTTATCAAATACAATGCCAAAATTCAGTTATTTTTCATAACTTGTACTTCCTTGTAAAATAGATTACATTTTTTCAAAATGTTACATGCTTCAATAATAATATCTTATTCGAATTTTTATAATATTTTATTGTAAAAATATTTTATCAATTGATTGAATTTAGAATTACTTTCTTTCTCAGTGTTTATACATACACTAGGTGTTTTTTTTTGTGGTTTTTGTTGTTTTCTTAACAAACCAATAAAAAAGTTTTTGTTTCTGTGTTCAAAATGTTAATTACTAAAAAAAACTATTTGTTAATGTGAAATTGTTAAAATTTATAAAGGTTTTGATTTAAATATACCTTGCTTAACTTACATAAAAAATATATAATCAAAAATATAAACATAAAAAATACAAGTTTGTCAAGGAAGCAACAAAAATATGTTCTATATCTATTCAGATCTTATCTACTTTATCTTATATCTATTGAGAAGTCTCACTATATCTTATGCAACTAAATTATTTTGTCATTCAAAATACTTTTATATTTTTAGACAATATATCTTTAAGTCAACTTTTCTTTTCACAGACTAATGAATCACCTCCATTAAATATATAACAACTGCAATAGCCATTTTTGAAATTGAGAGTAATTTATCATAATTTGGGTAATAAATAGTGAGGTTTAGAGATCTATCAACAATATTTATCTAAGTGACTATAGAGTTTTGATAAATCAGATATATTTAATGTATTTAATGGATATTTCTTGCTAGCATGATTATATGAAATACGGAAATTTTTTTGTCATCGCTGAAGCTCTATATTAACACAAGCAAAATTAATGATAGGGGAGACCGGGGCTAGTTTTCTCATGGGGTACATTTTCCACCAGGCCTTATATTGGAATTGAGACGTTGGTGTAAGGAGAGGGGGCCAACTGAGCAATTTCTTTTTAGAATTTCAAACATACTTTAGTACAATAATCTTTTAGCCTATTTTAGTTTCAAATAAAATGCATATAAAAGCAGCATGTTTTTGAGTGTGGTAAGTCTTTTCCAGAATAGTTGGAAAATTTGACCCATCCATTTTCGACAGTATGGGAAAATGTACCCGTATACGGGGCACGTTTTCCAGCTCCACGTGCTTGCTTTGAGCCACTCTCTGCCAAAAAGTGTATTTACTTTTTGGAACAGTATTAATGCTAGTTTGTCTATAATCATGTGAGAAATGAAATTGTATCTTATTTTGTTTTCAAAATAAATAATATCAAAAATATATAATCAAAAAGAAGAAGACGGGGAAAACTAGTCCCAGTCCCTATAGATGAAATTGTACTATTATTGGTATTAAAAGAGTTTTAACTGTATATGAAGCCCTAAATGAGCACACGTAAAATTAATGATATCCATGAAATTTTAATGGTAATATAGAGTTTCATCAGCATAAGAAGCTCTAAATTAACTCAAGAAAAATAAATTATATTGGTGAAACTGTTATTTTAACAAAGAGCTTTACCAGTGTATGGCCAAATTTAATGAAAAATTTTTTTAAAAAAATTTGCTTTGTCCATTAAAGAGTCCTCAAAAATGAGAATTCTTATTTCTGAGTTATTTTTTTTGCATATTTATTTTAATAACTTAAGCAAGAACATTTTCATTACGATGCCAAAAATATACAACTGCCGCCAAGTATTTCCGATGGTAATATTTAACTGTGCATACTGTACTGAGGTTAACGGTGTGAACTGTCTTTTGTCGATAAATAGTCCGCTTGGCGAGATTAACAAACTATTGGCTACTTTTTCTAAACGAGGAAAAAGTCCTATTATATAGACACTGTTTGGCGCATTTTCTTGATTCTGGATGTTTCGTTGGCGTCTTTTACCTTAAGAGCAACAATTTAAACGCGCTATTTACTAGGTTCTATATATGCACCAAAATACATTTTAAAAAAAAGTTTATGGCTTTGATAAAAGATTATGGTGTGGTTTTTTCAAAACATAGTGACCTAGATTAGCTTTCAGATAGAAAATATGTACTTTAAATGCTACTATTCTTAAGAAGTAACAGAAAAAAAGACGCCAAATCGAGACCTTCCCGAATACGCTAGCAGTACCGAAAAATTTATAAGATTTTTTTTTTTTTTGCAAAACAAATATAGTTGAAGAAAACTTGAAACACGTATTTATCACTCTCTTATGAGTAGCTACCTTTTTATAGCAGTGCTTAAACACACAAGAATACTTATTTTAGATCTCAATTTCATTTTTTTTTATTACTTAAAAAAATTTGAGTATATTCAATATTTATTGAAAGTGTGCTTATAGGGAAATGTAATGTATTAAAAGAAACCACTGGTTTACTAATATTTACCTAATCGATGTTCCTTTAAGTATTTTTAATGTCGTTTAATTGCAAACAGACAGAATACTAGTTCTTTTATCAACAAAACAATCTCATCGTTTAATGGTAGCTTTCTGGTTTGTAGTTATTTTTTTAAATATAATTAAAGAATTTAATGATAATAAATGCTTTAGGTTGTTTCTCGATGTAGATGGCAACAGCTCTAGCTATCTTGTTTTCATTTGTTGATTGGAATTACATTTGTTTGGAACTCGAAAATGAGTTTTCTAAGAATATTTTACTTATTAAAAATGCAATGTTGGTTGTTTAAACATTTGTTAACAAAAGCCTGAATAGATAGAATTTTTTTAATCTATATCAGTCATTTTGAGAGTAAAACTGAAGCAACCAATGAGATTGCAATACAAGAAAAATTAAAACACATCAGCTGTAACATTCCCATTGGTCAATAAAATAAAAATATAAAAGTGTTATATCAAACAAGTGAGTGCATCTAATATAAAATGAACAAGAAGTTATAAAATAACTCTCACTGAAAATCTTAACGAAAAAAAGTAGTTTTTAAAGATTAACTGTCACCTAGAACCGCTCCCACAATAGAGCTATACACCTTACACAAAAATCGCCGCACTTATCATTTTCTTGCAATTTAAACTTTTATTGAAAACAAAAATTTGCTATTGTCACTAATTTTTTTCGCAAATTCCATTAATATTTTCGTCACTTACACTCTTAAAACAAAAGAGTGAAATCCACTCCAAAAGGAGAAGTGCATTTTCGACACTGGAAAGGAGTGAATATTAACTCAGACTGAGTTAAAATCACTCGTTTGGAGTGATCCTGTCGGAGGTTTAACACACAAAGGATCCACTCCTCGAGAGGAGAAGTGCATTTTCTAGACTGGAGGAGTGAAATTAACTCAGACTGAGTGAAAATCGTTCGTTTTAAGAGTGTACTAAATTTAATTGAACTTTGAAGGATAAGTACTTGAAATTCCTGGGTCAAAGTCTTTCCAGCAACATATGACGACTATAGGGTTGTTTCACGTTGAGGATGGCAACAGCTAAAACGGTTTGTTTTCATTTGTTGCCTGGAATTACTTTCGTTTTGATATTCAAAAATGAGTTTTCTAAGAATATTTTAATTATTACATTTTTTAAATGCCAACTTCTTGCTGTGCTGTTGGTTGTTAAAAACATTTAATTAAAGAAAATTGGCATAGAAAGAAGAGTTTCTTTTCATCTATATCGGTCATTTTGACAGTGAAACCGAAGCATCTAAGGAAATCGTAGTACGAAAACTGAAAGCAAGAGAGTTACATCATCTAAAACATTCTTATTTCCTAGAGTAATGAGGTTGCTTTAGGTGCCTACTCATGTGTCGGCTCGTCAGTTGGCTGTGTTTCTAAAATAAGACGCCCGTCGCCAATAGCCCTCGTGTAGCTCTAGTGCGATAATTCAAAACCTAACCTAACCTAGAGTAATTAATATTCGAACTTATGATTGTTTAATTTTTTGCTATTACCAAATAACCAGCAACATAATTTTTTTTTTCAGTATATTTCCCTTAATGTATGAGTATTAAAGATACAAATATATTTTTTCGGGATGAAAAAAAAATTCATGCATTACACGGTTAAGTGACTGCGTTCCAACTATTAGCAATCACTGCACCTCTGCTTTTATTACGACACTATTACGGCAAATTTATACCCGTACTTCGCACGGTTTAAAAAAATATATCAAATCGATCCAAATATGTGTACCATACTACCTGTTATACGATCATAAACTTAAGTTATTCCTACCGCTGGTTATCAAGTACAAAATCCCGTTTCATTGCTTTAAAATTCCAAAATCAAAATTACGATGTAAAATGCACTCATAAATGAAGAGTACACGGGAATAACCGATTGATTCATTAGGCGGATGATCGCAATAGCCTGCTTGGCGGCATAAAACCGGTATCCCTCTTTCTTCTTCACTTGGTCCAAGCGTTGGGATCGCCAATCGCCTGATCTTGGTAGCTAGGAACCACAGAGGTTGTAGTTAAAGTATTAGCGTGGCATATCACGTGACCTACAACACTGACACTTCATTGTGGCTCTTCTGGGAGCTCCTTGCGCGTCCCGTCGTTAGCATTGGAGGTCACGTGATCTGCCACTCAATTACTTCAACTATGATATCTATGGTAGGAACTGGTTTCCTTACACAAGTTTAGGCGATCACTCGCTATCATCGCCAAAGTGGCCTGCTAAGGAAACTTCTCTGCAAAATCAATCGCTTTTTCCCGTGTACTCCTCAAATATCATTACAATTCCCTCATAAATACATAAAACCTTTTAACTCATTTGGTGCTTTTTATAGATATTTTCTGGATCTATTTTCTCGCCTTGCTATATCTCTTTTTTACATCTATATATCTATTTTCTCGCAAAATTATTATTTGGCGAGAAAATAGATATACCTACAAACACACCCATTATACATACAGCTCTGTAACACAATTACCTTCGAACAACCAACCAGCTTACAAATTATTTATAAAAAAAAAAGTTTTGACTATTTGGCGTGTTATAGTTAATAATTTGGCGGAGATTAACAAAAAGAAATTTATAATTTTTTTTAATCCGCTGACAAGTCTTGAGTACGATATCTGAGTTGACACTTAACACGATCTCATGTCGCCATATACGTGACATCAAGACTTTGGAACGCGACATATTTAAGGCGCACTATCTATTAGTTGTAAATCGATTAATCGATATGACTATCTGTTTCTTATAAATCCATTGATCCACATGACTATCTATTACTTATAAGTACAACATTGTGCAAACGCATTTTTTTCGTAATTATTAATTTTCATTTTAATGATGCATCATCAGTGGTTTTTTTTTTTTTTTTTTGGAATAAAAGACGTTATCTCCAGAAATAATTTCTCATTCAGTTTACGTCAATATTACGTCCTAGTCCTAAATATTACATGATGTCACTTGTCATGCATTTGCAGCATGATACAACGAATTTTTGAATCTGGCTCGAAAAAATTTATTGATGTATCACAGTAGTAGTTTCAAATTGAATACAATAAAGGCAATGGCTTCTTTAAACATTTTTGTTACGCAATAGCATTACATTATGAAATTAAAACATGTGAGCACAATGCTATTTTTTACTCGTAGCATTTATTAGGAAAGGTTTTAGAACAGTTGATGCTTTGAAGCGACACAAATGACTGCTTACGAGGACAAGTAAGAGTCATGGTTGTCGTTTCAATCGTCGGTATTCTAAATTTTATTAAATTTCAACTCAACAAAATTGGTTTTGGAAAATGGTGGTACAGAGAGGAAAGGTAATGAACACTTTTTTATTACTAGATTTATATATTTTTATTTAGTATTTATTTTAGCTTCTCAAAATTGATTTGCTTGTTTTGTTCCAACTTCCAGAATTTGAGGTTAAATCATTTTCAATAAACATTTCAATTTTTAAAGTGTTATTGTAATGGTCCACACTCGTAAAACAAAAGAGTGAAATCCACTCCAGTAGGAGAAGTGCATTTTCGACACTGGAAAGGAGTGAATACTAACTCAGACTGAGTTAAAAGCACTCGTTCGGAGTGATCCTGTCGAAGGTTTAACACACAAAAGGATCCACTCCTTTCGAGGAAGTGCATTTTCAAGACTGGAGGTGTGAAAATTAACTCAGACTGAATATGATTATGTATTCATTAGATCATATACACATTTGGTTCACTGTTGGCACAAGAAAATATTAACGGTCAAAAATTCAGAATTTTTTTTTTCGAATAACTTTGAATGACCATGGACTTTTGTGCCAAATGTCAACAATAAGTTTTTATGTCCTAACATGTACTATAGAACAAGTAGAACACGAAAAAATTTCACTGAAATTTTTATGTCTTGACACAAAAAGTATTGCCATATGTAAGTTGGTTCTTTAAAAAAAAAAAAAAAAAAACGGATGATCTTCTACTTTGACCCCCCCAAAACTTTCATAAAAAATTTTTTTTAGCAAAAACAAAAATATACGTGTCTAATAGTTTCCACTAAAGAACATATTCTGTAATTTTCAGCAAAATTAAAAATGTCAACTATCCAAGCCTGCCTGTTTTGCCCGGTTTTTAAAAAATCTGGCTCTTAAATGATGTTATGATGATTGCCATACCTGGTAAAAGTGGGATAACATGGCAAAACAATTCTTTTAAAAAGTTGTGTTTTCAAAACTAATGCATTTGCTCTATGGGGCTGACAGTGCCTCTTAAGCATATACGAATTTTTGCGTTTCATATGAGAGAATTTTTACTGACACAAGCGAGAAAGTACGTCCAGGACCAAGGCGGGAATCGAACCCGCACAAGGTACAATGCACAGACTTTTAACCACTCTGCTTGGATCAAACTCACTAGACCAGTGGTTCTCAACCTTTTGTACGTGACGATCCCCTAATGCCACAAAATAACTTCGCGACCCCCCCTTCCCCTGTCCCACACATGCTGTAAAATTTATTAACTATTATATTTGGGCAATTGTTTTTTTATTAATTATTTTACGATGGCTGTCCCGTGGGAAGGTTTTAAACAAGTTATTTGAGCTGCGATCTGAAATGTTGATATTTTTGCAAGATGCTGAACCAGAATTGACCGGATTTTTTTAGCTCCCCAACTTGGTTGTCTCAACTTTCATACTTAGCAGACATATTTATGTACCTAAATGAGCTAAATACCGAGCTACAAGGTCGAAATATAACAATAATCAAAACCCAAGACAAAATTAATGGATTCTTAAAGAAACTAAATGTTTATGCTGCTAAATCTTAGAAATCTAATTTTGAAAACTTTCATTTATGTTACGAATTTAAAAGGTTCCGAAAAGCACAAGTATTAGCTCACACAGCTTGTTGCAACGTAAAGTACTAGAATTAAAATTATGCAATAATAACATAAGAAAGTTGAAATGACAATTAACCAAGATATAAAGTAAAATAATGTGTGGTATTTTTTTTCTTATTTTCCAGTTGTAAAATTATTGTATAAAACGTTACTTAAATATATATTTTTATTTTTAAAAAACTTTTTGCGACCCCCCTAGGATCCCTTCGCGACCCCTCAGGTATCTTTTACATGCCACATAATGGTAAGTATGTGGCATGTATACACTCTTAAAACGAACGAGCGATTTTTACTCAGTCTGAGTTAATTTCACTAATCCAGTCTAGAAAATGCACTTCTCCTAGAAAAGTGGATCCGTTGTGTGTTAAACTTCCGACAGGATCACTCCAAACGAGTGATTTTAGCTCAGTCTGAGTAAATATGCATGCCTTTACGGTGTCGAAAATGCACTTCTCCTACTTGAGTGGAATTCACTCTTTTGTTTTAAGAGTGTATACACTCTTAAAACAAAAGAGTGAAATCCACTCATATGGGAGAAGTGCATTTTCGACACTGGAAAGGAGTGAAAAGTTACTCAGACTGAGTTAAAATCACTCGTTTGGAGTGATCTTGTCGGAGTTTTAACTAAACAAAAGAGTGAAATCCACTCATTAGGATAAGTGCATTTTCGACTCTGAAAAGAGTGAAATTTTACTCAGACTGAGTTAAATTCACTCGTTTGTTTTAAGAGTGTACATTAGTGATTCCATCAAAACCCAAATTTCCTTTCAGTTCAGCGCCGCCAGTGGACTGCTCCAAGAAGAGGGTGGCTGTGATCGGCGGAGGGTTCAGCGGCCTGACCTCAGTCGCACAGCTGAAGGAGGAGGGGTTCGAACCCGTGTGCTTCGAGATGACGGACCGGGCAGGCGGGACGTGGTGCTACCGGGAAGAGTCTCGACCCGGGCTGGGCTCGATCATGCCCTCCACAATCGTCAACCACAGCAAGGAGATGGGCGCTTACAGCAACTTCCCGCCTGCCAAAGAGTACAACAACTACATGAGACACCACGAGTTGTACAAGTGAGTGTTCACTTTCTGTACCCTGTGCTATGAAAAAAATTGGTTAAAATACAGCATATTGACATTGCATTCTTTTGTATTTGATTAAAGCTATTAGTGTCACTAATTTCACTGTGCTGAATTTCACAGAGCTGGTTCAACTGGTTCGTGGTCAAGACGAATTTGCTTTAAAATTAAAACACCAGTGTAGGCATTAAGTCCTGGTCCAAGAGTTCTATAGTAGGGTAGAGGAACGACTCCTACAGCCATCGGCAGCCATGGCTCACTACAGAGCCCGAATAGAGTGGCAAAAGTGATAGCTAATTTATAATTCTGATACTGAGAAAGGAAGTACACCAAAGGCGGGAATCGAACCCGCCCCCTTTACAGCGCGCGGACTGCTGCCGTTATGGCTTGCGATCCAAACCACTCAGGCCATCGGGCCCCACATGCCACCATTGTCCCCATAATGGTCCATCTTGCGGTTGGTAGGTTCATTCTCTATCCTACTATAGAATTATTTGGTGTTACACAATTTCACAGAACTGGTTCGGCCGAGTCGAATTCGCTTTATAATCAAACACCCGTGTAGACTGTTGTCCTACCAGTGTATTCCGCTAGTCCTGGCTTGTAAGGACTGAAGATGCAGGTCAAGTCTCAAGAAAAAAGCCCTGCACCGCAATATCAGAGTATTATCTTCACTTAGATGGTTTGTTATAATTCATGTATACCAAATCTGTCCTCATCTATACCGCATGCGTAGTGTGTTGTATTTTCCGAAACGGTGGATACATCGTCTCGTGATTTTGCATTCCATTTTCCGATATCCCTGTCCCTTCATCCCTATATAGTTAAAATATTTCAAGACCTTTTCTCAGCTCAATTTTAATTAGAAATTATTTTAAGAACTTTTTTCTAAAAAAATCAATACAAATTTTAAAATTTTGATTTCAATTTTTTTACAAATAATTTCTAATCAAAATTGAGCTGAGAATTTAGGTATAAGTCTTTGTTTGTACAAATTTGTGCAATATAAAGTAATTTTCTTGGTCATTTTTTTTAATTTTGACCTCAAAATTTGCCGCGCAAGCCTAATCCCAATGTGTTAAAATAGCTTTATGTTTAATACTATTTATTTTAGTTTTGGCTAAAGTTTCATAAATTTTAAAATTTGTTTTACAATAAATAAATCTTGTAGAATTACATATAAAAAATTATACTAATATATTGAGTAGTTAAAAAATTGCATTTAAGATCAAACTATGCTTTGTAGTACCTTCTTGCACATTTTTAAGACTCCTATGACCCCTTAAGCTTTAATTTATAAAGCTCTTAATAAAATTGAAACCACAACCTCTTCTACAGATACTTAATGGAATATTGGACTATCAACGACTGTTTAAGGCACGTCAGATTCAACACGAAAACGATAAGCGTCAGACGTGCTCACGACTACGACAAAACTGGATGCTGGACTGTGACAACACGACACACGACCAGCGGAGAAGTGTCCAGCAGCACTTACGACGCGGTGGTGGTATGTACTGGACACACAAACCACCCAAAGACCCCGAGTTTCTCTGGCTTGGACAGCTTTCGGGGATCCGTACAGCACACGCATACTCTGAAAGGTGTGGAAAAGTTTAAGGACCAGATAGTTGTGGTTATTGGTTTTGGATGCTCAGCGCTTGACGCGGCAGTCGAGATCAGTAATGTGGCGAAACAGGTAGGTTCTAACAAGCTTGGTAATGTCTAACGCAGAGGCTCTTGATTGATAGGTTGGGACGACTAGTAATAGCTAAATTCTTACAATGGTCATCAACCGGTTTTGCAGGAATGTTCAAAGAGCCTCCTGTAGAATACGTCGTGAAATTCGGAACAATATAGGGGTTAATGGAAAGGGGTTCAATAGACATGTGGCGGTTACGTTACCACACACGCAAACGCTACCTCAATATTCCAACAACAACTAGGTGGCGCTGATTTACCGCCCATGTTCCCACCACTATTCCAGATTACAACGTTAATGGTAGTATATAAGCCGAGATAACTCATCGCCGCCTTGAGGATCCTTTTGGCAGACAATGGGTTATCGAGGCTGCTACAGACTGTAATAAAAATTCAGGAGACACAACTACGTGACAATAATTAGTTTAAATCTAGCATAATAGTAGGTTTGAAAAGCCAATTGCAGATTTAGCTACCATTTTTCCATCGGAAGTTTTTCTGTGTGAAGTTGTTTCCCTTAAAGTTACACACGTTTTCTGTGGGTGGCGCTAGTGTCTAAAGAAAAATCTACATTGAAAATACATATGCGTGGCTACGGAAAATGTGATAAAGACGCCTCTTCATTCCGCTTAGGAAAGTTCCAACGCAAGCTGTCAAAAGAAAAGAAACACTGATGGTCTAACCTATTGAAGTACATGAAGATGATGGATGACTTCATGGAAATTTTTTTAACCCATGAAAACCTAATTTTTAGATAGTTAGTTTTTACCTAGTTTTTTGTTCTCTGATTATGTTTAAAGGTACCCGTAAAATGAAGAGTATAAATGGGAATATCACAACGGACGCTCATTCATTTTACCTTACCCTCAACGCTACTCGATCTTTAACGTTTATCTCAAAATGACGCCATAATCGGGTTATACTGTATATCCCGTGTTTCCTCCCAGGTATACATCAGCACCAAAACGGGTAACGTAGTCATGTCAAGAGTCGGTCCTGGCGGATACCCCATAGACTACCACATCCTTCGGCGGTACTTCGCAGCATTTCTTGACTTCCTCCCTCGCTGGTACTGCAGCTGGCGCTTTGAAAGAGTTTTTATACAAAACTTCGACCGGAAACTGTACAAGGTCGAACCCAAGTACCCCGTACTGTGCAAGGACCCAGTCATCAACGATCACATCGGATCGAAGCTGCTATCAGGTACTGTGTAAAATTATTTTTGTGTCCAATCATACAAGTATGATTTATCTAATATAATATACACTCTTAAAACAAATGAGTGAAATCCACTCCAGTAGAAGAAGTGCATTTTCGACACTGGAAAGGAGTGAATATTAAATCAGACTGAGTTAAAATCACTCGTTTGGAGTGATCTTGTAGGAGGTTTAACACACAAAGGATCCACTCCAAGAGGAGAAGTGAATTATCCAGATTGAAGGAGTGAAAATTACTCAGACTGAGTAAAAATCGCTCGCGTTCGTTTTAAGAGTGTACTACTACTGCTATATTACTACTTGTAAACTATTACATAACAACTACATTCTGCAATGGAATGTAGTGTTTTTGCAAAGACAAAAAAGGGTAAGTAAACCCAAAAGTATGTTATTCAACTGAACACTTCATTTTTTTTTTGCCATAAGATGGCAGCATAATTATAAAAATGTCTGATAAACTAAATAATATCTGATAATAAATTAAGAAATATCTGATTCTGATAATAATAATAAATTAAAAACCAGTATATATTAAAATATCTTACACGTAACTCTCACATTAAAATTTCCTTAAACCAAACTAAAATGAACTGATTGAAAGGAGATATTTTTTCATAAAAAAGCCAGAGGACTTTGAAATGTTACATATTTAAATGCAGAGTGTCAGAAACATTCCCAGACAGGGCGATATCTTTCCTTCGTCCATTGCGACGTAACTTCACTGGAAGTCTCCTTGCACAATGCACATAGCCAATACCACCTAGATTAGAAGGCCGGCAAACTAAATGCTTGACGTCAAATTAGTGGACCGATTCTGTGGTTATGACCAATGATCATTCGTGACCAGATCTTGTATTTGAATAAATTTTTAAGATAAGATGAATCAAGATGCTACGTCATCTTATGATACGACAGTATTGGTCAACAAATCGAAATGGGTCTACTAGTGTGACGTTTTGTTGCTTAGTTCTTCGGCCTTCTAATCTAGGTGGTATTGACATAGCACACAGAAGAAGTCCCCGACATTACGGAAAATCCCAAATAAGTAGCGCCATCTAGCGGCTATTTATTGACTGCTTATTTCTTTTCGAAATAAGCAGTAATTAATGAGAGTGGGCTTTGTGGGTTGAACGAGCACCTAACAGTAAAAAGTGATGCTTGAGTGTGTCCAAGAGCAATCCCTGAATCAGAGGAATATCATATTTTATATGATGTTGTTAAGATATGATAAAACTTACAACAAACATAATACTTATGGTGGTGCCATCTATCATAGGAGACTGAAACCTTAGACTAACTCTTACAAATCGAAAACAATTTAATTAACCTCATATATTATAACTTGTCATGCGTTTTACTTCTTTCACGAATAGGGTAGACTAACCAGTGAATGAACGTTCAAGACGTCACGTTCGCCAGTGAATGAACACCAGGATATAATGACCAGGACAACCAACCATTGTCAGATAGCTTCCTACTACACTGCTCAAAACAATTAGGGGAGCACATGTTTTAAACCCTTTCGCTCCCAATGATTCCATTGGGAATCATCAGCTTGTGATTTTTTTCTGACTAAGTTAAATTCGCCACTTATGTATCGGTAGATACATCGTTAGATGGTAGAATAACGTATTTTGAAGAATTTAATATATTTCTTTATATTAATGAAAATATGAAAAATATGGTAAAATAAATTTCACTTTAAAACAGTTTTAGAAAATAAATTGACCCTAAATTTTTCATGCTTGCATTTTTTAGATGTTTAAAAATATCTTTCAACTATTTTTAACAAAAAAAGTTTTGAAAAAATTATTGTTATAATTTATTAAGAAGTTATTATTCCATTTCCCCCCTTTAAATTTAAGTATTAAAAACTTAAAATTTTTTCTCCTGTTTTTTACTATTTCATTTCGAATGCATAGTGAACCTATTTAACAAATTTTAGATTTATAGGATAAAAATTAAAAAGTTGGGAGTGAAGTTAAAGTTGGAATTAGAAAGTGCTCCCCTAATTGTTTTGAGCAGTGTACATGGGAAGAAGTCAGTGTTGCTAATCCATATAGTGGAATGACTTTCAATCCTTATTTTTTTTTATTATATTTACCAAATGTTCATTCACTCGGGCCTGTTCACTCACTGGTCAGTCTACCCTATACGTAAAAAATTGGGTAAAGCTATGCGCTTAAATTTAAGAAGATTCTAAGCACCCTAAACCTTATAGAGTAGTTCTAGTTTCTAGACTGGTCTGTCTAGTTCTGATCTGTTCTAGTTTGGACTGGTCTGTTTTAGAAACAAGCAGGGCATACAGAACAAAAGGTGGAAGTTTTCCAAAGCTGTTTAATTGGTAACTAGTATTACAAAGCGTCATACAGTTTCTCAAAGTTGACTTTTCCACTATTCTCATGTACGTTCTCTGCCTGAAATTTCCATTTATTTATTTCCGGGAAATTCACAATTAATCAAAGGGACACACATCACAGGAACATGAACATATATTGTTTAAACATCATCGTTTTATCACAGGAACATATATTGTTTAAATTGGGAAACTAAATCCCGATGTTTTAATGCTCTAAAATAATATTAAATGGCGCTATCAGCCGTCAAACTAAGTTTAAAAGACGATAAGGTAGGCCCTCATGTTTATGATTGAATTTTGTATTTAGTTGTTTGATTACTTTAGCGCTGCTAGAGAATTCTTTGTCTGTGATATCTTCATTCCGTGGGATTAAATTATTTATGTAACAATACATGTTTTAAAAATTTATTACTATTGCAATTTTCATTTATTTTGTCTATTTTAACGCTGAAATTAGTGCATTTCTATCAGCAAAGCCTTTTGTTCTAAAAATCAAAATTAACATTACGTCCACATGTACGTAGACATGCTAAGGTAAAGGAGTAGGCATGATTGTCTCTGAGGTGGACGCACTTTTTGAATTAAACAATAATTTTAATTATGATGGGTTTTTAATAATAAATCTTGCTTTAATTTGTTTCAAATTACTAGAAATTGTTATTACCGTAACTGTAAAACTGTTATTGCTCATGATCATGTATCCACTTTGTGGACACTATCGAAAGGGTAGACTGACCAGTGAGTGAACAGGCTCCAGTGAATGAACATTTGGTAAATATTATTTATAAAAACAAGGATTGAAAATCATTCCACTATATTGGCAACACTGACTTCCTCCCATGTAGTAGGAAGCTTTCTGACAATGGTTGGTAGTCTTGGTCATTATATCCTGGTATTCATTTACTGGCGAACGTGACGTCTTAAACGTTCATTCACTGGTTAGTCTACCCTATCCAGTTGTTGTTGTCGTGTCCATGAAAAGTGCATAAAAGGACTTAAATGGTAAGTTTGGGCCGAAGCTGTAGTAGATAGCTGCAGCAACTTCAACCGCCTTTTCAGAATGGAGCAGATTCTCTGGGTCTACAAAATGAAAATCCTGAAAAGCCTGGCTCGAAATTCTGGGCATCCAAAGATGTGCTGCGGAGACAGTTGGACATCAGGACAGTCTGGGCAATGCGTTGTATAGATTTTTTTTTGCCTCGGTTGAGATTTTTAATCCTTTCAAATGTCCTGTTCGTAGTCTGGTTAATGTCGAAGCAATTGTACGGTTACAATTATGAGCAGGCATGGATGGTTGGTTGGTTGGTTGACATATATTTTCAGGCTTGTGTGCTTGGTCGCAAGGACCCGCTTATAAACCATCGTCAAGTAGGACAACACAAGACGCACACAAACACATATGACAGATGTTGCCATCTGTCGCCACCTCCACAATTTAGACATGTCCCTGAAGGGGAGGGAAATTTTCTCCAGGAACCAGTACCCATGGTGAACTGCGCAATGACCGACCACAGGACTTTCGGACCCAACAGATTTTACGAGCACGTACTCCGCATATACTCGGTAAGTCTTCAGTGGCACCGGGTCTCGAACTCTCAACCTTCCGATCTCGAGACCGAGATCCTGACCATTTGGCTCCTTACAGCCCCAGCAGGCATGGAGTATTTAAAATTATTTTTGATAAGCCTTCGGCTGGAAACTGCATTGGCGTCTACGAGAGTAGTGAGATTCGATGATTGTTGGAAAGTGCCAGTCGTGCCAAAAGGAAAGTGCCAATTAGTATATCCAGTGTACACACTAATTATGAAATGTGCAATTATTTGTTAAAAAAAATAGACAAACGTAATTTTTCATGAAATGTTTTAGAAAAGAGGATGTGAAAGTAGCACAGATTTTTTTTAAAAAACTTTTTCATAATATTTTTTGTTCTAAATTTTTCCTTATTTTTTACCCTTTAGATTAGCAATGACCCATGTCTTTTTTTCCAGGTAGTGTGATACAAAAACGCAAAATTATTCGTTTCACTGAAGACGGCGTACTTTTCAACGGCGACGGACAACCAACCCAGGTCGACAGCGTCATTATGGCTACTGGATACGATTGCTCGTTTCCCTTCCTCCAAGACGACATTATCTTGCGGGATGAAGGTGGCGCATTTAACCTGTACAAATGCATGTTCCCAAGTCACTTGCAGCACCCGACGCTGGCCTTGGTCGGGTTCGTGCTGGTCTGTGGGCCAGGGTTCCCAGTCGGGGAGATGCAAGCGAGGTGGTTGACCCGAGTTTTGGCGGGGAAATGTCGCCTGCCTTCTTCGGGCGAGATGCTGCAAGACGCCAAGAACAGACACAAGAGCAACGCGAAATTCTACGCTCCCAGCGATAAGATGTCTGTCAGGGTGGACTACGTTCAGTACTTGGACGAAATTGCTTTGTTGATTGGTGCCAAGCCAGACTTCCTTAAAATGTTTTTTACGGACATAAGGCTGTTTTGGAAGTTGATGTTCGGGCCTTCCGTGCCGTACCAGTATCGGTTGCGAGGTCCGCACAAGTGGGAAGGGGCGAGAGATGCTATTCTCACGTGTGAAGAACGTATTGTATATCCTCTACGAGGAGAAAGAGTGAAAGAATTTGATATTAAATAAACATATACGGTCAATCAAGAATTATCCACCAAGCACTGAATGCTGTGAGGTTTATTTACACCTCATTTTTTTATAACTGCTGTGAAGATGAAATTCAATTTGTTTCCTTTGCTTTTTGTCTTTACCTCTGCGTGGAAAAAGAGTGAAAGACATTGGAGATAAATAAGCCTAAGCCTGTCGAGCTCAATAAAGGATTTACAAGCGAGCACTGAATGCTGTGGTTTTTATTTACACCTCAAGAATATTTTTTATAACTATTGTGAAAATGTGGTTCCATCGTCCTTTTCCTTCTGCCAATTCCAGATGTCAGCAGGACAAAGGTTTTTTCTCTTTGCCACGTAGACAACTTAGAAGTTTCACCAAAATTTATGCGTGGATTTGGAGTGTGGTATCTGCTATGGGATGTGCACAATGTATGTTTTTTCGAACGGACGAAGATCTTGTGCATATTATTTGTTTGTTCTTTTGCTGTTTTTCTTTTAACCCGTACATGTTTCTAGACTTTGACCATGATGGTTTACTCGAGACGAGGTCAAAGTGCACGAGGGCGGGAATGAGGTTACATCTTCTGGTTCCTCCTGCCAACTCTAGTTCCAAGCATGACACAGATTTTTCCAGCTTACTAAACGACAGAAAATTGATATTTGGAACCAGTGAAGAGCTGCTTAGACACTCTCGAAAGAGGCATACAGCAATGCAAGGGCCTTTAGTTCTATGCCTTTTTCTACTTTGATGTATTGCGTGATAATTGGAATATGGAATGCAAATGTAGGGTTGGAGGATATTAAATATCTAGTTGAATATCGTTCTTGAACTTGTCCCATACTATACTAATATTCTTATGTACCTGATTTTTTCCAATGTGTGTTAAACGTTTAGATTTGATTGAAATATCACTTGATTATCTTATGTCCTGCATATGTCGAAGAACGAGATACCAGAAACATATTAATCATTATTGAAATATGTCGTCAATACCTCACACGTGCTCTCAGATCGATAAATGAACTGGCGAAGGACAGTCACTCAATATTGACTTAAATAAACAAGTACGGCGATTTCGAAATGCTTTTACCAGTGATAGCCACTATTCTGAGAATAATAATTACATAATATAGTAGAGAGTGCAGCACTTTATATCGACAGAATATGCAAAATAAAGTCCTACTCTTATGTCGTTTATTTTCTGTCACACAAACGAGCCGAAAATTCACCAACCATTTTCAAAATTGTTCATTCATTCTTCAAATCAGAGTTTTTCTCCGGGCATGAAGGATGGTATGGTAGAAATTCCCAAATTTTCTATTCGAGGAACCATCGTGGCATTTGCTTCCTCCATATAGTACGTTTTATATTTATTTTTTTACATTTACAATTTTATTCATTGCTAGCTGAAAATATTTGAACTCTTTTCTGTTTGCTGATAACCCGTCGGATTTTTGTTTGTCTATTTACCTCATTATTTGCTTCAATTAATTACCATAATAAGATTTAAAATGACTTATTTCACTCTTTCCGTTGATAGAGTGGTTCCGGTCGTTCGTTCCGATAGTAGTCCGTTCTATTAGCGACTTAGTTGAAGGACGGGTCTTGTATGGTAACAGGTCTCTATACAATTCCGATGGGGAAACATTTGACCCTTTTTTTAAATAAAGTATACAAGTATACGACATATACTTACGAAAACTTATCAAAAAACACAAAAGAAAAATATTTTGCCATTAAAATGATTAATAAGTCTAATTTAAAAAATATTAATTAGTTATAAGTAAAACAAAATTTTAGTAATCATTCACAAACTACAGCTGGCAGCACTAACGGCATGTAAATATCTAAAAAAATTGTTTTAATTATAACTAATTAATATCTTTAAAGTTATACTTATTTACGATTTTAATGGCAAAATAACTTTCTTCTGTATTTTTTGGTAAGTTTTCGTGAGTATATGTAGTATATACTTTGTGACTTATGACTTTCTTGGTGGGGGGACAAGTTCGCCGAGCACTGGCGACTCATATATACTTTACTTAAAAACAGGGTCAAAAGTTCGCCATTGGAATTTATAGAGACCTGTTACCATCTATACAAGACGAAGACCCTCTTCTGCACTGCATTTTGAGAAGCTTGACAAATTGCAGTCGGCATTTGTTTACCCTGGAAGGAGAGCTGCTAGATGACAAATCTCAATGTTAATTAAGGGGGTTCAGTATGTTGTATATCGGTAATGTTAAATTGGCCAATTTCAATGTACCTTTTCACAATTACTACTGATCAGTTCATCTTAAAAATTTCTGTGTTTATTATACCAACCTTATATATTAATCTGAGGTTAAAAGTTTTTTTTTAAATAACTGTTAGATTTTTTTAATAAAATAAGTTTTAAAAAGTACCTAAAAAATCATGAATTTCTCACTTTTTTGCCCCATAACATTTTTCTCACTTTAGTTTCATTAAAATTCATAACCTCAGATTAATATATACTATGTATTACATCATATAAAAAAAAAGTTTGCGAGAAAACATAGCATAGTTTTTGAGAAAAGGTACATCGAAGTTCAAAAAATCAAGTTCTGAGAAAAACGCGTTTAAAGTTTTTATTGTTAACCCATTTCCTTACGAAGCCATGACATTAAAATGGCTTTTACTGTCAAAAATAGTTTTCCAATCGTCTTGATACCTTGTGACATTATTAATGAAGGTTGTAATAGTATTTTAAGCCAATAATTTTTGTTTTGATTTTTTCACCGATTTGTGGGTATTGAACCCCCATAATATGAACTTAATTAGCTTGTATATGAACAAGTTAATAGGTAAGTTCATATACAATCAACTTAACATTGTACATGAACTTCATTAACTTGTATATGAGCAAGTTAATAGTTAAGTTCACATACAAGCAACTAATCACTGTAGATGAACTTGATTAACTTGTTTGGGTATTGCACAAATTTTTTTTAACTCTATAATTTTATTACCAAGTAGTGTGTAATGCATGAATTGCTGCTGTGTTTTGTGTAATATATAATATTATGTATATCCCTTTCCGTCCGAGCTATCACGATCGTGCTGGTATAAAAGAGAATGTTCAAACTCTTCGAAAATATCGATACCGAAGCAGCTTACTTGTATCATTCGTTTATTTGTTCAAAAAATTGGCTTTGTTTTTAAGGAGCTGCTGGCATTGATGTTGTTTAACGCATTTTTTTTTTCATAAAACTCCAAATTTATTCTCATAATTTTAAATCAGCGCCATCTGACCACCGGTCTTAAAGGGATATATATTTTTAACCTGAAACACTGTATGTGGTTTAAGCATTTAAAAGTAAAATAGAATTTAAAATATCGTCAGTTAAGTTCCCACTTGTGCTATCTGACTTTGCAAAACGCTAGAAATTTACTAAAGAGTACCCTTTGGCGAACTTTCCGAAATTGCGCCAAAAGTCGGCCAAAAACCCATCCGAAATGATAGGATAGGTTTGAAATATCGCCGCATTAGAGCTACACGATGGAGAGCCGAAAATCTTGTTAGTTCATAGGGGTCATAGGAGTCTTAAAAATGTGCAAAGAAGGTACAGCTGTGGAAATAAAAAAGTACCCACTTGAGGTTATTTCATTCGTTAGTCACCCTATAGAATCGGACCTTCTTGAGATTGTGAACAATTAACGTTCTGAGTTAATCGCACGACACAAAATTTGCATAAGGGGCCGTCTTCATATTAAAAATGTTACGAACTTTGAAATTTCCAATAGCAACACCCAATTTTAATAACTTAGAAATGTGTTAAGCACTCTCGAAAACCCTTACATCTAAGTTTTTGTTACATTTGGATGAATATTTGACGATTTATTCAATCGAATAACTTGTGTATCTTTTGAGGAGCATCTCCAAAATGACAAGCAAGCATGCATGCAAGGTCGTCTTTATTTATCAAATCACACGTAATCTTATACACAGTCCCCTAAAGGGTAATTAAAAAGTATTTTGTGATTTACTCAGCAACTTATAAATAAAAATTTTTAAAAATTGGGATTTCGCTTAACCCTTTAACCTCGAAACCGGCCCAGGACGGCTCTACCAGCAAACATCGGGAAGGCCGTTTTCGGCCGTTTCGTTTCACAAATAGGGGTGTTGGGTATGTTAAAAATTAAGCGTGCTGTGGAAAAAAAAAATCCGCTAGTGATCATTTCGGTCGTTAGTCATCCTATATAATCGGACCTTTTTGACTTTGTATAAAAATAACATTCTGAGCTAATTGCATGACACAAAATTTGCATAAGGGGCCATCTTCATATTAAAAATGTTACTAACTTTAAAATTTCCAATGGCAACACCCCTTTTTGATTCCATATTTCTAATCTATGACGTATTTTAATACGAAATGCCAAATTTTGTTAGTTTTTAAGCATTATTAGGGGAGTTAAAGGCGTACAAAGTTTAGGTGCCATAATGTTAAATGAGTTGCACATAAAAAACTATCCCAATCTATAAATAATTGAGATAATGAAACGAATTTTTTACTGAAAAGAAATTATATCAACCCAAACAAAATGCATTCAATATTGGGGAATTTAAAACAATTTTTATATTTTAAAATAATTATTATTTTAATTTTTAAAAAAATTATGAATAGAAACCCCTTAATATTTTTTCAGAAATATATTTAAGACAGGAAGTTTAAGCGAAATCCCAATTTTTAATTTCTTTTATTCATAATTTGCTGAGTAAATCACAAAATACTTTTTAATTGCGCTTCAGGGGACTGTGTATAAGATTATATATGAACTTGATAAACAAATACGGCTTTGGAAAGGAAGATAAACATCATTAAACCAACAACCTCGAGATGGTCCCCCATAGGACATCAAGTGATTCGATGAAATAACTCGTTAAATATTCATCCAAATGTAACAAAAACTAAGATTTAGGGGTTTTCGAGGATGCTTAACATTTCTAAATAATCAAATATGGGTGTTACTATTGGAAATTTCAAAGTTGTTAACATTTTTAATATGAAGATCTCCCCTTATGAAAATTTTGTTTCATGCAATTTACTTAGAATGTTATTCATTCACAAAGTCAAAAAGGTCCGATTCCTTAGGATGACTAACGGCCGAAATAATCACTTGGGTATTTTTTGATACAGGACGATTCCATTTCGCTTTTTTCCTGCCTAGAAAAACTCGTATTTTGGGGATGGGAAATTCTCCTATCTTGTGAGGTTAAAGGGCTAATCTTCCCGTCTTAAATTTATTTCTTTAAAAAAATTAAGGGGTTCCTATTCATATTTTTTTTTAAAAATTAATTTAATAATTATTTAAAAATATAAAAAATGTCTTAAATACCCCAATATTGAATGTATTTTGTTTGGGTTATTATAATTTGTTTTCGGTAAAAAATGCGTTTCATTATCTTAATTATTTATAGATTGGGATAGTTTTTTATGTGAAACTCATTTAACATTATGGGACCTAAACTTTGCATGTCTCTAACTCCTCTAATAACGCTTAAAAACTAACAAAATTTGGCATTTCGTATTAACATAGTTCATAGATTTGAAATATGGACTCAAAAAGGGGTGTTGCTATTGGAAATTTTAAAGTTAGTAACATTTTTAATATGAAGATGGCCCCTTATGCAAATTTTGTGTCATGCAATTAACTCAGAACGTTAATTGTTCACAATATCAAAAAGGTTCGATTCTATAGGATGACTAAGGGAAGAAATAACCTCAAGTGGGTACTTTTTTATTTCCACAGCTGTACTACAAAGTATAGTTTGATATTTCATGTAATATTTTAACTACTCAATATATAAGTATAATTTTTTAATATGTAATTCTATAAGTTTTATTTAATATAAAACAAATTTTAAAATTCATGAAACTTTAGCCAAAACTAAAATAAATGATATTAAACATAAAGCTATTTTAGCACAGTGGGATTAGGCTTGCGCGGCAAATTTTGAGGTCAAAATTGAAAAAATGACCAAGAAAATGACTTTATATTGTACAAATATGTACAGACAAAGACTTATACCTAAATTCTCATCTCAATTTTAATTAGAAATTATTTTTTTAAAAAATTAAAATTTAAATTTAAAAAATTTAATAATTTTTTTTAGAAAAATGTTCTTAAAATAATTTTTAATTAAAATTGAGCTGAGAATTTAGGTATAAGTCCTAGTTTGTACATATTTGTGCAATATAAAGTCATTTTCTTGGTCATTTTTTCAATTTTGACCTCAAAATTTGCCGTGCAAGACTAATCCCAATGTGTTAAAACAGTTTTATGTTTAATATCATTTATTTTAGTTTTGGTTAAAATTTCATAAATTTTAAAATTAGTTTTATATTAAATAAATCGTGTAGAATTACATATCAAAAAATTAAACATATATTGAGTAGTTAAAAAATTACATGAAAGATCAAATTATGCTTTGTAGTACCTTCTTTGCACATTTTTAAGACTCCTTTGAAGAATTCGAATCAGTCGAAGTCAGACGGTTGCCACACAAAATTATTTATCGCCGAATCCGAAAAAATCGCGCCAAGGGTTACCTTACAGTGAATACTATCCTTTCACAACAGTTAGATAGCACAAGTGGGAACTTAAGCGACGATATATTAAGGGGTCACAGGAGTCTTAAAAATGTGCAAAGAAGATACTACATAGCATAGTTTGATCTCTCTTGTAATTTTTTAACTACTCAATAAATGAGTATAATTTTTTTATATGTAATTCTACAAGATTTATTTATTATAAAACAAGTTTTAAAATTTATGAAACTTCATCCAAAACTAAAATAAATGATATTAAACATGAAGGTACTTGAACACACTGTGATTAGGCTTGCGCGGCAAATTGTGAGGTCAAAATTGAAAAAATGACCAAGAAAATGACTTTATATTGTACAAATATGTACAGACTAGGACTTATACCTAAATTCTCAGCTCAATTTTAATTAGAAATTATTTTAAGAACTTTTTTCTAAAAAAATTATTAAAAAATTAAAAATTTTGATTTTAAATTTTTTTAAAAATAATTTCTAATTGAAATTGAGCTGAGAATTTAGGTATAAGTCCTAGTCTGTACATATTTGTACAATATAAAGTCCTTTTCTTGGTCATTTTTTCAATTTTGACCTCACAATTTGCCGCGCAATACTAATCACACTGTGTTCAAATAGCTTCATGTTTAGTATCATTTATTTTAGTTTTGGCTAAAGTTTCATAAATTTTAAAACTTGTTTTATTATAAATAAATCTTGTAGAATTACATATAAAAAAACTATACTTATACATTCAGTAGTTCAAAAATGACATGAAAGATCAAACTTTGCTTTGTAGTATCTTCTTTGCACATTTTTAAGACTCCTTAGACCCCTTAAATGTGAAGAAAGAGAAGGTTCCGAAATGGAGTTTTTCACTGAAGTTAAATTTTACTCTGGTTTTCGAACATCAATACCTATTAGCATTTAGATTTGCAATATTTACCACCTTTAGGCTCACAACTACACATTTTACACAACTTTTAAATAAAATGCATTCTATAGTAACTAAGCGTTGAAATAATTGTACATAAAATATCTCATAAAATTCTTAAATATTGTTTTATACTTAAATAAAATTATTTCTAATTCGGACTTTTTAAATTTTTTTATTGTTTTTTTGTTACATGCTCTTTCGATTTCCTTTGATCCACATTTATAAATACGTACAAAAAAAACAGATGGTTAAAAAAAACAGCTCTATTACAGGAGTGGTGGCATGCATCAATTCAACGTTTCAGATTCCTGAAATAAAAATTCAATGTCATTCAAATTCATCATGTACATTTGAATATTTTTAGTAATGTTTAACGTGACTTAAGTAATTCAAAGTAAATAAGGTACCAAAAGATGTATTTTAACCAGCTTTAAATACATCACTGATGTACTGTTTCACTGGTTTACTGTTGCACCTTCTTCCATGATTGGAAAAATTGCAATAAGTACATGCTTTTTATTTGAGCATAAGTAATCCCTAATATTTCCATTTGTAAACATTAAAACTAAATCGAATTTTAAAAAAATAATAAGAATATATTTGTTTGAATATAATCAAGAATAAGTACTTAAATGATATTTAATAAACGCAAAATAATTAATGATGTTCAAATTACTATCTTACGATTTAATGTTCGCTGCAGCTGAAATTTCTTTCAAATTCAATTGAAAATGAAAAATTGCCA